>JASWHV010000007.1:106142192-106754144 GCA_030760725.1 Neostapfia colusana
CCCACATCTAATCTTTGTTTCTTTTCACCCCTTGTAACTGAGTACATTATTTAAATACTCGCGCTTTATGTTATTTAAATCCAAGTCTAGGTGCAAACAGAGAAGTGGACCTGATGATATGAAAAAATTTATTGCATGCTGTATAGGAAGGATAGACTGTGTATAATAGTATGTTGGTTTTGCATTGTACCTCTTGATCGATACATAGACTTGGGGAGCAAGGCGCCTCTCTGATACACTTGGCAGTCCGATACGTAATAAACTCTAACATGATGTGTACCTTATCGGGTTGGCTGAATTCACACTGATATAATCACTTTTGGGGTTGAGATAATTAATTGAGATGTAGGGAAGTGGATAAGTAGGAAGCGTAATTTTTCATAGATTTCTTATGATGAAGAGTATATCATTGATTTAATTAAAATGCTGAATTACAAGGGGGGCATTTCGTGATGTTTGTTTTTTATTTAATCTGCAGGCAGAAGCACGGGTTCTTGATTTCAATGACTGCTCCACACCAGTGAGGAAGAAAGAAGACGAGAGAGTGGACTGCAACTTAGGAGGATCTGCAAGCTCCCCTGTTGGCTCCTGTTACCTCCGGATGAATGTTCGTTAGCCGTTTGAAGGAGGCCAATTTAGAACGCTTCACCAATGCATGATCAGTATGTACATGTCGTTCCCGTTAATGATAACTTTATTTCCTTTCTTCCAGTTTTGATATACACATTCAGCTTAGACCGTTATTGGACTTTCTCACCCTAAATGTGAATTCAGTATAGGCAACCCGATTTGTGCAGTGTTGAAACTCATTGTTATAATCACTTTAATTAAGTTATGGCTTTAGGGTACATATTTAAAGTCGAGTGTGTTATGAAATCTTCACATTGTTGTCATGGCAGTCAGGCAGGAGCTACGGCAGGCCCCTCCAGGGACTTGCGCGTGGCGTGCATGTATTGTAATGTACCCCCAAACTACCGTATAAGGACTAAGAAATCGACAGATGCCGGGAAGCAGGGACTCCGGACTTGTGCAAAGTGAAATGATTGTCAGTATATCAGGACAATGCTTAATATATCACCTGAACCATATGTTCTTAAGATGCAAAAAATCTCCCTTTGGAAGATCTGCATCCTATGTAAACATGTGCACCTCACGTAATTTTATATAAGCTCTAGTGGACCTATGCCTACAATGTAGTTTCAAAAATAGTAGTCCACAGCACAAAACAACCGAAAGCTTTGTGTAATATTGAAAGGTAGTATGGGTTCATTCTCTCCTCTGTCATACACCCACAAACTCATCTCGAGATCGGCAGGAGCTTCCGTGTTTTCTGATCATCATGACGCGAGCGAGAGTGGCGCGAACGTGTGGTCCATGGTGCGCGAGTCCGCGGTCTATTCTGTTCATGTATTTAGTGGGCTAGAGGTGAATTTATTATGGATTATTGTGATAAGTTTAATTGTAATTGGGAAATAGAAAAAAAGACCAAACTATTTGTCCGCCGCTACATTATGCTCCACTAAGGCTGGTCGCAGCGGCACCGGTATCCTGGCCGCTACATCAAATACACAGGAAGTAGCGATACTGGCTGCCTGTAGCGGGACCTCTAACAGGATCTGTAAAATAGAGGCTGGTACAGTAATCCTCTAAATTGACAGTGCGGCTGTAGCAACTGGAAAGTGAAGAAAGGAAGGAAAGAAGAAAAAAGTAAAGAAGAGAAAGAGAAAAAACTAAGAATAAATAGGAAAAGGAAAAAATAGAAGGAGAAAAATGAAATAAGAGGGGGATATGAAAAAAGAAAGGAAAGAAGGAAGAAGAGAGGGAAAAAAGGAAAAGAAGAAAATAGAAAAGGAAAAAATAAGAAGAAAAGAGAATGCAACAAATAGAGGAAAAAAGGAAACAAAAAATTTGTGTTTTTGTAAGTAGTAAATATAATATTATCAAAATAAAAGTAGTTATTATGAAATAATATAAAATATGATATAGTTGTATTATCTAATATAAAATAGTTGATAGTTGATATAGAGGTCTGATTTAGAGGTGAACGAGTACGGACAAATAAACTGTAAAAGTAGGAATCTTTTAGAGTCAACTGTAAAAGGCTAAAGATATTTCTTTAGAGGTCCGATATAGAGATCCACCAGTGCGAATAGCCTAACCACCCCACATGTCCCGCTCTGCGGCCTGTGCCACCCGCGCTGCCCGTGTCGTGGGCGTCATCCACCAGCTCGGGCGACGTCCGTCCCGCGCCGCCTTCCGCCCGCCCTTCCGTGATTGTGGCTGCCACCAATTGATGAATCGTCGACTGTATAAGGATTACCAATTGTTTTTCTTTGGAGCCTGATTGAACTGTTGAAATATTATAAATTACGAGAAATTCCATGAATTTGATGTTTTTGAAAATTCCTAAATATTCATATACACATATTATCTTGTTCAAAATGCTACTAATACATCTTCAATCTGTTAACATTATTATATTAAGAGTGAAAATTTTCAGTTTCTATATTGAATAAGTTGAAACGGTACCAAACAGTAAAAGTGAATACATGAGAAATGATTCGCATGTTTTGCCTACAAATGTGAAACGACCGAAAAGGTGTTTCACACCTTGAAATGCTTCATATTATTGTACCCCCCTCTAGTTATGGTATTATTTACAGTGATTTGCCACCGCTTGCCCTTATGCTCAACTCACCGCCGCTCAAGCCACACAACTCGCCGTCGCTGTCGCGCAACAAGGATTTATCCGTACATGTGGATGATGACACATTTTTTACAATGACCCTTATAAGTAATATATATTGTAAGAATTTATTATATGTGACACTATAACAAAAATTGAGACGGACCGAAATCCGTACATTCTAGGATCACAGAGGGTGGTGCTGCACGATGCGACATCCGAGAGCACACACGATAAGGAAACATAATATTACATTGAAAACATGCTGAATTTATACAAAAGTAGTATAATATTCAGTTACAACTCTTGTACAGAGTCTACTATAGCGAAAGGTATTTATACAACTCACGCCAACACCTAACTAGCAAAAGTTGGTTGTCCAGCCCTACGGACAACCCACACTAGCTCCACTCAGCCTCAAAGCGGCAGGTACGATTCCCACACAGCCGTAGTCCCCGACGGAGGGTAGCCCTCGCCGGTGGACTCGTACTCCGAGTCCTTGGGGTACTCCTCACCTGCAAACACTCGTAGCAGCAACCGTGAGCATGATGGCTCAACAAGTCTTAACCGACGCTCTTACACATGAAACGCTACATGCAAGTTGTCGGTACCCGCGATATGGGGTACCCCCTCGCACAGGGGAAAATGCCTAAGGATCTCGCCCTTCTCCACAGGGAAAGCTCCGGAGGCGTCACGTGTCCAGTGGGGCCGGACCTCCCTCCCCTCGGAGGAGAGCTCCGGGCTCGCCACGTGGCCTACAGCAGCCAGACCTCCCCCCTCCATGGGGAGAGCTCCGAAGGTGCCACATGTCCCGCGGGGCCGGACCTCCCCCTCCTCAGAGGAGAGCTCCGGACCCGCCACGTGGCCGATAGAAGCCGGACCTCCCCCCTCCGCGGGGAGAGGTCCGAAGGCTCCACGTGTCCTGCGGGGCCGGACCTTCCCCTCCTTAGAGGAGAGCTCCGGGCCCGCCACGTGTCTAGCAGACAGCGCTGCCTGCCCTCGAGCGGTAGGCAGCGGGTGTAAAGACGCCCCATACCTTGCCCGTACAAGGTATTCAAGGCCCGCGCCTTCCCAAGACGCGGAGACGTGGAGCACGCCTCTGTCAGGTGCCATTGCGCCCAGTCGCATCACAGACTGGCGCACGGTGTCAGAACCTGCCAGCCAATAAACGCAGCGACAAGACATCCCCTGCCGCCTCCGCCGTCATCAACCACTACGACTAGCGTGCGGCATGGGCAGGGCAGCTAGACGAAGACTCAGAAGCCTTCGCCAGAGACAACTACCAGCATAACTGCGGATACGATAGTCTGCAGGAAATCTCCCCGGGACCACCTGTCGGGTCCCGGGCCCCCCTTGTAAGCCACCTGAGCCTTGGACTATAAAAGACTCGGGTAGGCGACGTTAGAAAGGGTTCGCACTTTAGCCACTCGCACCCTGGGTTCGCACCTCCGCAACTCATACGCTAGCCATTCACACCCAAGCTGTAACTCACCCCCAAGCTCAGGACTCCGGCCCTGAGCCGCAAGCAATACAGCGAGCTCCATAGCTCGCCGTGGACGTAGGGTTTTACGCTCCGGCGGCCTGAACCACGTAAAACTCACAGTGTCAAGCTCTTACTAACTCGTCCATCTGCGCAAGCTCTCCGCAAGGGTCTAGCCCCACCGTAAAAAGAACCTCCGCGGGCTGCCCAGTGCAGGCCCGGGGGAAGTGTCGACCGAACACTTCGACATTTGGCGCGCCAGGTAGGGGACTTTTCCCTTGCGCAACGAGTTTCCGCCGACGAAGATGACCAAGCTTCCTTCAGCGGCAAACTCCCCTCCCCCGCGTTTGTGGCGAACCGTGACCAGGGGGGAGTACATGTCGACACACTCAGGACGGAGTGTATCGGCGCAAGCTGGGAGCCAGCAGCCGGCTCTGGCACCGCCGACCCCGGCAATGCAGGCTCCAACCAGCGTCAGGTCTTCAGTAGCGCTGGGTGTACCCTGTGGGGGTGCGCTAGCTGCAGCAAGAGCGCTACTGCACAGTCCGCCTGCTGGGGACGCGCCTCAGGCAGCGACCCAGCAGTGGATTTGCGAGGTAGACCGTCTCGTCGTCGCCGCCGCAAACCCTCGACTTCGGCGGGGACGACGCTCCGGCCAACCGGATGTGTCGCTGATGCGCACGCTAATGGTTGGCGAGCAGACGGCAGATTCCAGCTCCACCAGGCTCCAGTCAACGGATTTGAGGACAGAGCTGGAACGGTGTCACTTGGGCCAAGATGCCCGGGTATACCTCGAGCAACGCTGAGAAAGGCGTCGCAACCAAGAGGCTGGTGACAAACTCTCCTCCCCCGCGTTCGTGGCGAACCGTGACCAGGGGGGAGTACATGTCGACACACTCAGGACAGAGTGTGTCGGCGCAAGCTGGGAGCCAGCAGCCGGCTCCGGCAGCGCCGACCCTGGCAATGCAGGCTCCGACCAGCATGAGATCTTCTGCAGTGATAAGCGAACCCCACAGGGGTGCGCTAACTGCAGCAAGAGCGCTACTGCGCAACCCAGCTGCTGGTGACGCACCTCATTCAGTAACCCAGCAGTGGATACGCGAGGTAGACCGCCTCGTCGTCGCCGCTGCAAACCCTCGACGTCGGCGGGGACGACGCTCCGGTCAACCGGCTGAGTCGCTGACGCGCACGCCAACGGTTGACGGGCAGACGGCGGACTCCAGCTCCACCAAGCTTCCGTCGACGGATCTGAGGGCAGAGCTTGAGCGATGCCACTTGGGTCAAGATGCCCGAGTGTTCCTCGAGCGACGTCGAGAAAGGCGTCGCATCCAAGAGGCTGGCGATAGCATGACGTCGGCCTCGATCCAGCCTGAAGGGCTGATCTTTGCCACGCGAGCTCTGCCCCAGGCGTATGCCACGCAGCATATGCCACAATCATATGCCCTGCAAACGGCGCCCTCGGTCTATGGAGCAGCCTTTCCCATACCGGGGTACACTGTGCCAGCGGCGAACCAAGTGTTCGCGGCGCCAACACCTGCAGCGACAGGAGCAGGATGTGCGGCCATGGCGCCCCACCTTCGCTTTGCGAGGTGGTCGCGCAAGTTTCGGCCGCACCTGCCCGAAAAGTACGACGGCAGCGTCAACCCGGCGGAGTTCCTCCAAATCTACTCCACCGCCGTACTTGCCGCAGGAGGGGATGAGGCTGTCATGGCCAACTACTTCCCCGTCGCCTTGACCGGCCCAGCCCGGTCTTGGCTAATGAACCTCCCTCAGGGTTCCTTAACTTCCTGGGGAGAGCTCTGCCGGCAGTTCATCGCCAACTTCGGCAGCTCCTACACCCGTCCCGGCACGGAGCTTGACCTCCACACCATCAAGCAACAACCTGGGGAGTCACTGCGCTCCTTCATCCAGCGGTTCTCCCAGGTACGCAACACCATCCCGCACATTCGAAGTGCTTCTGTGGTGGTAGCGTTTCGGCAGGGTGTCCGGGACGAGAAGATGCTTGAGAAGCTTGCGACCAGAGAGGTCGGCATGCCTCTGAGCTCTTCAGCCTGGCGGACAAGTGCGCCAGAGCAGCCGAAGGGCGGAATTGACACTCACTGCCAGCTTCCGAAGCCGGAAGACAGCCTGAAGACGGCGGAGTTCAAGATGAGCTCCAGACCACGTCAGGCAGCCAAGAGCCAAGCACTGGCTGACTTTGTGGCTGAGTGGACGCCAACGAAGGCTGGCCCAGGGGGCTGCGAAGACGGTGAACCAATGTACCGAGCTCCGGTCTTCACCGGGCCTCACTGGACGCCCTTCTTCGACGGCTCCTCGCGATAGCAGGGGTCCAGTGCCGGCATACTGCTTCTTATGCCATCGGGGGAGCAGTCTGGGTACATGGTGCGTCTCAATTCCAAGGCAACCAACAACTTGGCAGAGTATGAAGCACTCATCTTTGGCCTAAAAGACAGTCCTGTCTCTGGGCGCTCGCCAGTTGTTGGCGCAGGGCGACTCCCAGCTAGTTATCAAGCAAGTTAAGGGTGAATGCCCCTGCAATGACCCACAGCTAGCTGCTTATCTGCTCCACGTGCGGATGTTGGAGAAAGACTTCCTCGCCTTGGACCTGCGCCATGTACCGCGCGCTGGCAAGGCCGCAGCTAACGACCTCTCAACGAAGGCCTCCATCGGAGCCCCTGCGCTCGAAGGAGTCTTCGAGAGGACGTTGCTGCGGTCCACAGCCCGGCCCGCCGAGCCGGGCGAAGGGGGCTGAACCAGTGCCTCGAAGCTAGGCAGTCCCGGCAGCCATGGATGCCGCCAAAGGATCGTAAGCGTCACTGGGGACTCCGTGCAACCCAGGGCTCAAGATCCAGAAGCTCAAGTAGTCCCGATGCATGGACCACGGAGGTCCGGGGCTCCTTGAAGGACATCCTTCCTGATGAACGTGCATTCGCTGAACGGGTGGTGCGGATGGCTAAGTGCTACGCGCTGGTATCTTTACTGGCGTGGCGCCACGACATCCTATTGCGGTGCATAACCCAGGAGGAAGGCTGCGAATAGCTCGCAGTAGTCCAAGGAGGCGAGTGCTGGGAACGCTCATCGTCCCGCACGCTGGTCGGTTAAGCCACTCGGCATGGCTCCTACTGACCGAGAGCCACCTGGACGCCGTCAAACCGGTTAGGGATGCAATGCGTGCCAGGTCCACGCCAAGCAAACCCACACAACCGGTGCAGACGCGCACCCAAAGCCGTCGGGGGATACCGGCTCCTCCATGTCGAGGGCCAGCTGGACTTCCCAGGGCCGGGTCACGGGAACTACCCTTCCACATGGTATGCGGGGCCGAAGCCGTGCTTCCCCCTGAGATCGCCATGGGGGTCCCCCCGTGTCCGGCGTACGACGAAGCCACGCATGACCCGCTCTGCGTGAAGACATGCCCTCCGACGTCACCCCAGTAAGTTCACCATGCTTACTTAGGTGTTTATTTAAATTACACATTAATTTATATGAGCACCTCCCCACGCTCTAGACAGTGTGCGTCCATTGTACACTCGGTTCCTCTTTCCTGCTCTCATGCATAGTCGATATTTGCCGTCCTGCCGAAGGCGGTAGTGCTTGGGGTACCTGCCAGAGGCCCGGTGGCCTTTTGGATCTCCCCCTGTAAGGGTACTGTACCGCCAGTTGGTCTCCTCCGAGAAAAGACCTACGCTAGACCTGGGGGTCAGGAGCCTTGCTTTGCCCAGTCTTGCACCCAAAGCATGCGCACTCTGCCCCCCGGCGCTGCGGTCTGAGTACCAGGGGGCCGGACGGTTACACCCTGACTGGGGTTGGGGCCAGACCTCCGGGACCAAGTGCACTGGATTACCCAAGCCCCATATTCCGGCCTGGGACAATAAGCCAAATGAGACTAAGGGACAGGAAAGGGGGGACCGCTGAGCAGTTTCGGACCTCCGCCCCCACAGCTGGGCTGAGCTCCGATGCCAGCCCTCGCCCTCCTTTCAGAGGCGAGCGCTGATGCCGGACCTCACGCCCTTCGTTGGCCTGAGCTCCGATGACTGCCGGACTCCGCCTCCACAGCCAGGCCGAGCTCCGAGGCCAGCCCTCGCCCTCCTTTCAGAGGTGAGCGCTGATGCCGGACCTCACGCCCTTCGCTGGCCTGAGCTCCGATGACTTCCGGACTCCGCCCCCACAGCTAGGCCGAGCTCCGAGGCCAGCCCTCGCCCTCCTTTCAGAGGCGAGCGCTGATACCGGACCTCACGCCCTTCGTTGGCCTGAGCTCCGATGACTGCCGGACTCCGCCTCCACAGCCAGGCCGAGCTCCGAGGCCAGCCCTCGCCCTCCTTTCGGATGTGAGCGTTGATGCCGGACCTCACGCCCTTCGCTGGCCTGAGCTCCGATGACTTCCGGACTCCGCCCCCACAGCTGGGCCGAGCTCCGAGGCCAGCCCTCGCCCTCCTTTCAGAGGCGAGCGCTGATACCGGACCTCACGCCCTTCGTTGGCCTGAGCTCCGATGACTTCCGGACTCCGTCCCCATAGCTGGGCCGAGCTCCGAGGCAAGCCCTCGCCCTCCTTTCAGAGGCGAGCGCTGATGCCGGACCTCACGCCCTTCGCTGGCCTGAGCTCCGATGACTTCCGGACTCCGCCTCCATAGCCAGGCCGAGCTCCGAGGCCAACCCTCGCCCTCCTTTCAGAGGCGAGCGCTGATGCCGGACCTCACGCCCTTCGCTGGCCTGAGTTCCGATGACTTCCGGACCTCCGCCCCCACAACTAGGCCGAGCTCCGATGCCAGCCCTCGCCCTCCTTTCAGAGGCGATCCCTGATGCCGGACCTCACGCCCTTCGTGGACCTGAGCTCCGATGACTTCCGGACCTCCGCCCCAACAGCCGGGCCGAGCTCCGATGCCAGGCTTCACCCTCTCCTAAGAGGCTGAACTCCGAAGCCGTCAAGACCCTGCCAGCACAGGGAGTACTCAAGACAAGAAAGTGCACGGGTAGGAGAAGGCCTCACCTCGGGCTCGTTACCTCCCCCGAGGTGAGCCCGGGGGCCACTGTCGGTACCCGCGATATGGGGTACCCCCTCGCACAGGGGAAAATGCCTAAGGATCTCGCCCTTCTCCACAGGGAAAGCTCCGGAGGTGTCACGTGTCCAGTGGGGCCGGACCTCCCTCCTCTCGGAGGAGAGCTCCAGGCTCGCCACGTGGCCTACAGCAACCAGACCTCCCCCCTCCATGGGGAGAGCTCGGAAGGTGCCACATGTCCCGCGGGGCCGGACCTCCCCCTCCTCAGAGGAGAGCTCCGGACCCGCCACGTGGCCGACAGAAGCCGGACCTCCCCCCTCCGCGGGGAGAGGTCTGAAGGCTCCACGTGTCCTGCGGGGCCGGATCTCCCCCTCCTCAGAGGAGAGCTCCGGGCCCGCCACGTGTCCAGCAGACAGCGCTGCCTGCCCCCGAGCGGTAGGCAGCGGGCGTAAAGACGCCCCATACCTTGCCTGTACAAGGTATTCAAGGCCCGCGCCTTCCCAAGATGCGGAGACGTGGAGCACACCTCTCTCAGGTGCCGTTGCGCCCAGTCGCATCACAGACTGGCGCACGGTGTCAGAACCTGCCAGCCAATAAACGCAGCGACAAGACATCCCCTGCCGCCTCCGCCGTCATCAACCACTACGACTAGCGTGCGGCATGGGCAGGGCAGCAAGACGAAGACTCAGAAGCCTTCGCCAGAGACAACTACCGGCATAACTGCGGATACGATAGTCTGCAGGAAATCTCCCCGGGACCACCTGTCGGGTCTCGGGCCCCCCTTGTAAGCCACCCGAGCCTTGGACTATAAAAGACTCGGGTAGGCGACGTTAGCAAGGGTTCGCACTTTAGCCACTCGCACACTGGGTTCGCACCTCCGCAACTCATACGCTAGCCATTCACACCCAAGCTGTAACTCACCCCCAAGCTCAGGACTCCGGCCCTGAGCCGCAAGCAATACAGCGAGCTCCATAGCTCGCCGTGGACATAGGGTTTTACGCTCCGGCGGCCTGAACCACGTAAAACTCACAATGTCAAGCTCTTACTAACTCGTCCATCTGCGCAAGCTCTCCGCAAGGATCTAGCCCCACCGAAAAAAGAACCTCCGCGGGCTGCCCAGTGCAGGCCCGGGGGAAGTGTCGACCGAACACTTCGACACAAGTCATACTCGAATATAGGATGACAATTTGCAGCAAAAGGACAGACCTACAAGTTCATTCTTAATTCATCTTTTAGCCATAAGTTAACGGTTCAGAAATCTGAAATTTAGTGAGCAATATTTGGTGGCACACATGTAACAATACAAGTTATTCATATCAGCAGTATTGAATCACAAGATTACATATTTTAACCTACGTCACGACTCAGTGACCAAGTGATACTCATTACCGTGAGGGACGGTGAATCGACTCGATATACACCTGCAGGGATACCCGAATAGCACGTCACGTACGCCCATCCGCGGAGCTGCACAACACGCTCACTCGATGTCGTACGGAACAACCTTTCATCAAATAGCCTAAATGTTGAACCGGTCGCACCCAAACAGACAGGAGGTTCTCTACACGGAGCATCTCTCTATGCCCGTTAGCGGATTTCCATGTGCTGCCCTCAACCTACACCTATAAATCGATGCGTTATGCCTCGACGCCCGGAGTTATAGGTTACATCAGTTTATCGGACCCCATATATCCGATATGCCTTCGGTACATTCAAACTTGATCAGCGTGGGTCGCACACGGATCGGTCCTCAATCGATACGGACAGGGCTACGCGCACAAGACTTCCTCTTGCTGCGTCCTAGCCCCTGCCTAGTCTTATTTTTCTTACTAAGGTTGTCTTACATCTCGAACCAATCTCGTGTGTAATGAATCCTATACTTGCAAGTAGATTCTAACTACTCGACTTGTACCGAAGTCTATAAACATTAAGCACAGCATGATCTACTCGAGGACTTAGACACTACCCTCACCCCCTTTGGAACAATCTGGTTATGCATGTGGAGTGTCAATCATCCTACACCTAATGCACATACATACTTCAAACTAAGTGAGTATAAAGAAAAATCTTGATAAAACTTGTTAAATGCAAACCGGGTCTTGCCTTGTTGCTGTTGGTCAGAGGTTAATGTCTCCTCCGGAGTTATAAAGTCCAAAATCTCAGGGGTCTCCTCACGTTCAGCGACTACACGTAATCAATTTAACGATATGTCAATTTAAATGCAAATATGTTGAATTTAGCATATAAAGACTATAAATCTAGCTAGACACACCATTTGGATCTGAAATTTTTACTGTGGCTTGGTAAGAACCTAACTAGAGACTTGACCAAATATCATTGGAAACAAAGCTCATTTGAGCTCTGCACAAATAAAAGTCTAAATGGTCATTACTAGAGCTCCTAATGATTTCCAGGGATTTTCATGGATCAAACCATTACTTTCTGAAAACTAGAGTTTCAGATGGTTCTAATGGAGTTGGTTTTATGTAATTTGAAGGATCCTACAGAAAGTTATGCCCTAACCAAGATTTGAGAAAATTTTGAAAAATGTTTCTGTACATTTTTCTGTTTTCTTAGGGCAGTTCACTTAATCACACCATTAGGCGGACTAAGTGAACTTGGATGGATCTAAAATTGTTCACGTGACTGAAGGATTTTCATATGAACATCCTAGACAAATTTCAGAATTTTCCATGATGGAAATCTCCAGATAAAATTCCTAATAGTTTAAAATTTAGGGAATTAATTCTGGAAAAATAATAAGTTCCATGAACTTAAACTTATTTTGCTGGATAGCACTCAGAGATCTGAATCCAACAAAATTTGGTTCACTAAATTTGGACTATTCTACACAAAGTTATGAATATCTAAACCTTGGGTTGATTCCTGAATTATTTTCCTAAAGAAAATCCCTTCCCGCGCCTAAGCAGAGACTGACAGCGGGGCCCGTGCGTTTAATTTAAACTAAACCGCGTGCGTGCGCTTAGCTCTGTGGCTGACGCGTGGGACTGGGGGTCTTTGTCTACCTCGCGACGCCGCCGCCCCGAGCCATCGGTGCTCCGGCGAGGTCGGCGTTCCCGGCGACCTAGCTCGCCGGCGACGGTGAAACTCACTGCTCCTACCTAACATCGGACGCTTAACACGATAGACACCTCACTGCCACCAGCTAACCATCGTAGCTAGCCGGCGACGAGCGCTATGCCACTGTGGCTCATCGGCAACGTGTTCCCGTTACTCCGACCACCCCCTTCGTGTGCTATTCGCGTCACCACGTTCAGGGAAGCCTCGGAAAACTCGGCATGACCTCGGTTTGGACCCAAACCGCTGGCAAACCAGGCCTCACCGGCGACCACCTTTTCCGCCGATTTGTTCCTCGGTGAACCTAGGGTTCCGGCGAGTGTTTCTTTCCGGTTTTCGATCAAGGAGGGGCGCAAGGACCTCTAGATGCAATTTCTAACCTCTGTTTGACCTTCCACGTGATGATCCTCCCGAATTCCTCCTAGACCTAATTGGGTCTGAAATGAGCTCCCAATTCTAAACTGGGAAATTCTTCGCGTATGAGAGACGAACCTAGGAACGGTTTGCGCGGTGAGCTCGAGGACAATCTAGCGCACAGCTTTGCTATGGACGTCGAGAGCAGAGACCCTCAGGTTCGGCCATTCCACAGCGGCAAGGTTCGAGCGGCTGTGCGTTAGGTCTCGGGTGTGCGCGAAAAAGATACCCGCCGGCCAACTCCACCCCTTTTATAGCCAACTGGTGAGCATGGAGGGCGCAACACCTGGTGTACCACGTTTTCCCATCGAAGCAGGAGCTGGACGGTGCCTCTCGATCGAATTCGACGCGAATTCACGGCACTCGCTCCCACTGAGTGCGTGCACACACAGAGAAAAATGGGGTTCAGTCGGTTTAGAGCCCTGTGTGGCTGACAGGAGGGCCCCACAGCTCTAAATTGTCCTAAAAAATTGAATTCCTACTGCTCTTAAATAATGTGACCCCCTTGTCCTTGGTAATTTGATCGAACTACATTTTTGGGCCTCTGAATTTGAATGAGTCAAATTGTGACTGGGTTTGAAGGAATTTGGGCATATGTGAGGTTGAAATTCAAATTGGGTTTGAATTTGCTCAAAATAGCTCCCGACAAGATGAGCTCCAATGAGGACAAAAATTGGTGGACTAACTCAGAAAAATATGCTGAGTTTGAATATGAAGTCAACTTTTGAATCCAAGTGATGAAAGTAACTGAAATTTGAATTTACATTCAAATTAGCCCTTTTTACAAATGTATCCAAAAGTGTCTCAAAGTGGTTTGGATTTGCATGAAACTTGGGCTGAGCACTCCTAAGAATGTTTAGGGACTAATGGTGAGCTCAGTCTCTCATATTTATATGTGTGAGATCCTACTTTTTGGAGTTATGAGTTTTTCCTCTAATTATCCTCTTGATGATGTTTACTTGCTCTTCACAAATGTTCATGAGACTTCCACAACATGAGCTATGGTGTGGTGATGAGATGAACACTCTAGCAAGTGAAATCTTGGGCTTTTACAAAAATAACATAGTCCATCCAATGGTAAATAGGTCATTTCAATCCTCCTCCCCTTGATAACGAAATTGAAACTAGAAAACTAATCAAACAGTTTCTAAAGTGATTCTGTTTCATGTTGAGAAATATTTCTGGGCTGAAACTGAGATGTTTCTGATTCTTGAAGAATCTGAAACCGTACCAAACGGGGCCTAAATAGTAGTAAAATCACAAACATAAATTAAAACTAGAGGTAAAATTTCAAGGGTATTTCTGTATTTTTTCTTCTCATATTTAACGCTGTTAACAACCTATGATGGAGTAGACCTATACTTTACCTTAGTTTTAAAAAAGCTGGATTTTAATCATAAACCCTAATTTTTAGGATAAAATCATAATTGGACTTGCAAAAAAGAGTATAAAGACAACAACTTCAAACTAATTATGTGTTTTAAATTTTTTAAATTTGTGACTTTTCATATGTCGTTTTTAATTTGTATGTAACACTATGTTGTACAATAAGAGGAATGAAATTAGATCTCACTTGTATATATTTTAAAAATATTACTTGACAAAAGACCCAAGTGGGTCGGACCCTTCCCTGGACCCTGCGCAAGCGGGAGCTACATGCACCGGGCTGCCCTTTCTTTTTTTTTTTTTACTTGACAAAGTTGATACCACTTATAAAATATAAGTTACTAAATAAAGCACTACTTGTAACAACATTATCATGGCAAATTTTTGTATACAGCATATATTAACAACTTTAATATATTTTATGATGTGTCATATGCAACAAATTTAGTACTCCCTTTGTTTTTTTATTTGAGGCTGGTTAGTTTATTTTGAACTAACCGATATCAAATAAAAATGAATGTTGCAAGTATATTTTATGATATCAACTTCAAGCAACACATAACAAGTTCACTGTATTTTAGAATATCAACATATATAATTATAACAAATTTAGTATATCTTTATAGAATTTATTTCATGGGCACATGGGTTGTTGCCCACCCTGTCGGAAAATACGATAGATAGGGTATCGAAGTTTTGCTTGATTTCTCCTTGCATCAGTCATATCGTTTTCTCTGACCCTAGGCATTGTGCGATTCACATTACCATAAAAAGCCTTTATCATATTAAAGCGTAGAGCTGAATGTCCTATGCACTCTGTTATGGTCCAGGGCGCCAACTTGGCCAAGAAAAGCTAGGAGACATTGAACCAGACGCCTAGGACTGGCGCCACCAGGGCTTCGCCGCCACCCCTAACTTTACTTAGTGGTGAGAGAAAAATCTAGAAAATAGAAAATAAAAGGTTAGTTCAGTTTAAGAAATTTAAATGCATTAGGAAAGGTATATCAAGTTTGTTTAGAAAAGATATCTAGAGCCAAATTAGCAGTGAAGTAATCTCACTCCAATATAGAGGAGGTATTATATTTGTATTCAATCAAGCAAGAAAAATGATTTATCCCTCAGCTCGCTGACCCCTCTTTCTCTTTCTTTCTTTCTTTCTTTCTTTCTTTCTCTCTCATTCCGGCACTGCGACCTTCCTCTTATCCACCCTTCCCATTAGGTTAAGTTTTTAGGTGCAACCGGTCGACGCATAGTAGCTTAACATGGTATCAGAGTCAGAGATCTTGAGTTCGAATCATAGCGGGCATGATTTATTAAAAAAATTACAGCCGACTCCTATTTCACGCTTACCACCCAAGAGATCCTGTACGTGAGGGAGAGTGTTGGAATATAAGAGAATTATCCATCTTTTTCAGTCAGCTTAAACTTTTGGCTGCAACCGGTCGGCGCATAGTAGCTTAACACTCTCTATGTCGTCACCCTCTAGATCTAGCGGGCCAAAGGGAGTTTTGTTCATAAGAGACCATGATGATCCTCGCCACCATCATTGTTGCAGTGACAACCATTACGGAGATGGTCATGGAGGCGATCAACACGCTGGACAGTGAGAACGGAGTCACAAGAAGGAGATCTCTGCGCTTGTACGACTCTCCTACTACATCTCCGATGCATGAAGCTCACCAGGAAGCTGCTCACCATTGGAACAACTACTTATGCCCCAACGACATCAACGAGAACTCCAGCGAGATTGCACAGGCCGAGCCTATGAATAGTACATGTGTTACTGTGTCACACCATGAACATTTTTGTTCCAACACCAATTACGAATGTCACTGCAGTGGAAAGTGCCATCTTGGCTCTGTTGATGGAGGTCCTTGCATTGGGAGGCCCTCATCACCGGTTGCTGATTGTTACCCCTCCCTAACTACTCCGATCGCTGATCTGACAACAACATCTGTTTCCCGGCCATTGTCATGGACTACAGGAACAATGCTACGATCTGAGCTACATTGGGTCAGACTGATTGCACCGGCAATCGCTATATGGGCCACAACTCCAAAAAAGGGGTTCGCCTTGTTGCCGCGAGCCCTAGACCAGTTGGATGTTTTGTGAACTAAACTATGGGTAGTTTCAGTGAGATTTAGAATCCAACTTTGTTGCACTGAGCAGGATAACATACCTTACATTTATTGTGAACAAAAGTTGTGGTAGTATTCAGTGAGATTCAGAGTCCTCGCCCATTACATTGAGAACAGTACAAGTGGTGTAAAGTAAACAAAATAGCTTCATTCTGAGGCCATCTAATGTCAATGCAAAATGATCATGTATTTCTAATTTTGTATGACTCATGTTTGTTCAGCGACTATGGGTTCCAAGGTTTTGAAGCTTTGAAAAGGCTTGAGAAGCATAACTGCCTCCATTGACGAAACTGTTTCTCAAGTGAGGCAGCTGATAAGTGCGACGCTGGGGAAATCCAGAGAGCTGAAACCAGAAGACGTCCGGGTGACACTCAAGGAGATTTATGATCTTGTTCAAGACCTTAACCACCTTGCTATCCAGTGGTAGGGGGTAGCTAACGCACCATCCTTGGCAATTCTTCTCCGATAATGACGAGGTCTCGGATGAGAACAAAGTCCCATGTGACTGGTCTCCTCCATCGCAATGCGACTACTCACACACTAACGATGACTCCAATCAAAGCGGCATACCCACCTCCGACGATGACTACTAGTTTATGTAGCCTGTACTGTAGTACAAGCAGCCAGGATTTGTGGCATCTATGTAGAATTAACCTGAGGCTGAGTTTTATGAACCTGTAATGGTTGTTGAGTTGGAACCTTTTCATGCAATATGCTGCAAACGTAATAATACTATTATGTGTCTGTGATATTTGAACTGTGATGCTCTGAATTCTATACTTTGTGATGCTATGAATTACCTACAATGTGTGGATATGTTTTGTGGTTTATTTGTTCTCTATGATTTTCTATGATACCCTGCTGTCCATAGTTTTGATACATTGATTACTTGATGATTTGCAGGATGGATAGTCATCAGGACATCTACTCCATGTTGGATTTAGGAGGGCCTACACCCGCAGGGCTGCAGGTGGGTTTCAAGCTGAAGATGTTGATGTTTCTCAACCACCGAAGGAAGATACCCCTGCAATTCCTACAAGGCAGAACAAGGGAAAGAGAATCAAAAAGACTGTTTGTCAGTGTTTTGATTTCCGACTAGTAAATCATATGCCTCACGTTCATTCGTTGGATGGCAAGCTAACAAAGGCAACGATTTATCCTGATTCAGACAATATGTCCTACGTCCAGCATGGGGGGGGGGGGGGGGTCATCGGCCTTGTATTAGCTCATGTGGTTTGTGTCATTTGGGTTACAAGCTGGGGAGAGAGGCCTCCTCTTTTTCTCTATGGGTCGCTTCTTTTTATACTCCTCTTCCTTCTGCCTACCCACCGCTCCCTCATAAATGGGGTGGGGGTTTACAATGGGCACTATGGTCCTAGCCTTCCTAGCCGCAACGTGAGGGTATGAGTACTTCTGGTCTTGTCTTGTTCACAGTCGATGTCTGCTTTCCACCCCTGTCCACCTACTCCGGATGGGATGGGACGAGAGGCCATAGGTCAGGCTTCGTGCCTGTCCCTTCGCGTGCAGACTCTGTCTTGCTTTGAAGTCCTTTTTTCGTCTTCTCTTGTCATCATTTAAGGCCCTCCACCTTTTACGGATCGACATTGCTTGCCGCGCTTGAGTACTGGTCTTTCCGTCCCAACCCTTGGGGTTGTCAGGAGCCACCCCGTGGTCTTCCCACTCCAGGAGCACAAAGGGTGGTGCCGTGCGATGCGGCACCCAACAGCACACAAGAAAAAATTAAGAATAACATACAAACTTTTATTTTACATAAAAACACAGCAGAAGTCTTCTATATAAGTAATGTACAATGGAAGTCTTATTAATAGCTAAACTCTCAGCCTAGCTATGCAAAAGTGCAGCCGTCCATCCCGGGGACGCTACACACTAGCAACATACAACCGGAGATCACGGCGGCGTGCAGGGCTCCAGCTCGGCTATGTACCACGACGGGGGCATCGCCTCGTTCTCAGACCCTTCCTCATAATCCACACCTGCAACAGCTCAAATATTGCAACCGTGAGAACGATGGATCAGCAAGGCTTAACCGATACTCCTAAACATGAGACTCTACATGCAGGGATTAGTAATATAGAAAATGACATTGCGATAAAGACACACCTACATGTTAATCCTTACTTTCAGTTTTATACCCGCAGTTTAATATGCCTTAGGCAGCCCTAACATCGAAAGTCCACAATCAAACAAGAAACGCTTTCCTCCAATGTGGTTGATGTCCAAAGTGGAATATAAACTTAATGAGCTCTACATCTATAGCATACATGGTTTCAAGACAATAATAGATCAATGCATCATATTCTTCTGGCTTCTTTCAATTATTACTACGTCACAGCACAGTGAACAAGCGGTACTCAAATAACCGCGAGGGACGGTGATTGTAATCAATAGACACCGGGATAACACGTCACATACACCCACTTTCAGAAGTGTGATGCTTCACACCTTCCTACTCTGTTGTATGCAGAAACCTTTCAAAGGAAACCCAAATGTCGAACCGGTCCATCCGTAATAGGCAGGAGGTCCCCACGTGGAGCGTGTCTGTGCCCACCGACAGATTTACACCTTGCTACCCTCAACCCACTCCTATAAAACGGTTGGGTAAGCCTCGGCACCCAGATTAACCAATTACATCGGTTTCCTGGTTCTCATATGCCAGTATGCATCCGGTACTGTTCAAACTTGTCCAGCAGGGCCGCACACGGCTCGGTTCCCAATCGACAACAACAGGGTAACGCACATGAGACCTCCGTTCACTGCATCCTATCCCCCCTGTTGGGTCTCAGTTTCACATTCTTAAGCCATTCTCTACTTCTTTCCATCCCATGTTATAAAATCTTATCTCGCGAGTAGATTCCAACTACTCGACTTCTACCGAGATCCTAAGAACATTAGCATGACATTCTCTACTCGTCGATTTGTAAACTACCCAACCCTCCATACGATTTAAAAGTCATACAAGTGGAGTTTCAATCACCTTAACTCTAATGCAAGCATTTCACACTAGTCATAAGTGGTACAAATGAAAACTTTGCAAAAGTAATTAAATGCAAACCAGGGCTTGCCTAGTTGTGAGTTATATGGAAATTTAGCGTCTGGTGGGAGGACTTCCAACGGCTCCGGAGTGTCCTCAACTTCGGTCACTATATGATATGCAACAAAATATGTGTATAAGTGCTAATGAATTATAAGAATTAAACTTCTATTACTTGCTAAAGCTATTAAGGTTTATTAATTGGCTTTGGGATTTTCCAGTGGATACAAGACTCTCTGAGGATGATTTCAGCAAAATTTGAGAAATTCTTATGGAAGCTAGTGGTCTCCCAAATTCCCACAAGTATATGGCTCCTCTGAATTTTGATCTCAAATCTACAGTTTTGACATGGCTAACAATGGAAGATCTAATTAGAGCAGACCTCCCTGGTTCTAACAAAATTTGTTTCATAATTTTTCGAGCTACCTACAGGGATAAATGGAATTTTGAAGTTGGGGCAAATTGCTGAAAAGTTTCTGTTTAAAATTGGAAATTTCAAATGAAGGCTGAACTTTGGAGTAGAATTTAGCCTAGCAAATGTACTCCAATGAAGCTCAATTTTTACAGGAGATCAATGGAGTTATGAAAGATCTTCTGGCCAAATTTGAGGAAATTCCATAACAGGGATTTCCTGGAATTAATTCCCAAAGGTTTAAATTTGATGTATTTTGGAGAAATTTCCAGGGATCTTCAGACCAAATTCTCTGCATTTCTACAAAGTACTAACTGAGAGGAATCCCACCAAATTGCTTTGAAAATTTTTGGACTTCTCAACCCAAAGTTATGGCCATTTGAAGTTGGAACTCTTTTTCTGGAAATTAACTCTGATTTTTAGCTAATTTATTTAACCCTGAGATAACCTCCTCACTAAGCCACCTTAATCAGCTCCAAAAATCCTATGATTTTTACTGGAGATCAGGAACTAGGATAAGAGTTTTCTGACCAAAAATGCGAATATTCATAAAGGAATACTCATAAAGGAATATTCCTGGAATTACTCACTAATTGATTACCTAAAAAGAATTTTACAGAAAATCCTAGGCATTTTCATAGCAGGAATTTCGTTTCTATTCAAAGTACTCTTCCTAAGGATTCTAGTAAAATTTGTTTTACTATTTTTGGAGCTTCCTACCCAAAGTTAGGGGCTCTCAAAGTTGCAAGAAATACTGGATTTATTTTCCACACAGAAATTCATCTACCGACTGATAGTGGGGGCCCACAGGTTAAACCCTTCTTCTACCTCGGGACAGAGCCCACGCGCACTCTGGAATAGAGGGATGGCGCACCCCGCTCTACCTCGTTTCTCAACCATTTTGTTGGGCGGGATTGGAGGTCGTACGTCCCTTCCGACCTTGAAGGTCGGCACACTCTTCGGGGCCGAGTCTTGTGGTCACACATCCTAAGTCTGGGCCCTCGGTTGGGACCTGCGGCGTCACGTGTCGCCTCGTGACTGGCTAGCCGGTTGCCTTTTGGGTAACCTGGGTATGTTATCCTGCTAGTAGCCCCCGAGCCTTCCGTTGATTTCCTTCTGAATCAGTCGGAGGCGTGTTTCCATGCGTGTTGGTGGGCCTGAATAGGATAAGAGAAAACAGAAGTTGCGTGAGATCGTTGTTTTGTTTTGGTTCGTGGCGACGTCCGAGCTCAAAGCCTTGGACGTCAAGCACGTCATGACCTTGAGTCGTTTGATAGCCCTTGAGCCCTCCCTTCACGGGTTGGCCTTTGTTCGTTCGGCGAATCCGCTTCTCTCCCCATACGCAAGCCGTTCGTGGTCTTGGAGGGGTTGAGCCAAATGGGTATTTACCTCGATGGCCAAATTCCTGGGCTCGGTGAGCTGCCTAACGGGTTAATCCAAGAGGAACCCCACTACCTCTCTGCGAGGACGGGGGAATCAGGTTGACCTGATCGAGGCTCGATGCCCGCGTTCCATAAGATCCCTCTTAGTACACTCGCACGGATCTCGTGCCGTACTCAGGCCCGGGCGGCTCAATACCGACCCTTCGTGGGGTTACCGGGAGTCACCAAAACAAGACTCGGATATCAGACTTATATATGTCGAAAGCGTTAGAGCCCCCGAGTGCGCCATTGATGGCCCATGAGTCCCTTGCTCGGGTTCATTCCGGGCGGCCATTTCGACAAGTATACCTTAGAACCCAAAACCTTGATTGAACCCCAAAAATGGGCCATAAAAACTTACCTACTTACATGGGACTTTGGTTCGTTCGACCCGTTGATGTCGGGTCAATGGTAGGCGAGGGGTGTGGCGGAGAGGCAGTTGGGAGAAGGAAAACGGTTGTCGGCTCTTCAAATCATCACGAACATCGAAGAGGCGGGTCAGTCTGGCCAAAGTTATGGTGGGTGTCGCATCCCTGAAATTTTGGGAGTCGTGCGCTTATCTCACGAGTGGGCGGCGTTACTGCGGGGCGGACATGTCCATGGGCCCCGGTGCTTTTCCTCGTTACCGTCGCGGGTGTACTACATAAACCATCCCTGAGGCACGAGGTCTTTCATTTACCGCTACGCCCTTGTTCTCCACTCCTCTCGCGCTCCGGCCCCCTGCAAGTTTTGCTAGCGTAAGTTAGAGAAGAAGGTCGAGGAAGAGTTTGAGCAATACGATTTCTTCTTCTTCATCGTCTTCTTTGCCGTTGGACATGTCAGACTGGATGAGATCCCGTGTAACCGTCAATTGCCTCTTCTCCCTGGGTGAACGGGGGATCCTCTCGGCTTTGGAGCTCCATCGGATCCGTATTCGTCCGGGGAGACGGTGTCAACGCCGCGCGAAGGCGAGGGTGTCATCTTCGTTGACTTCTATCTCTGCGGGCTAGGGTTTTCGGTGCACAAGTTCCTCCGTGACGCCCTCTTATACTACGGCTTGGAGCTTCACCACTTGACGCTGAACAGGATCCTCCATGCTGCCGACTTTTGCACGTTGTGCAAGGCATTCCTGGGATCGATCCCCACTTCGAGTTGTGGAGGCATTTCTTCTGGGTGCGCCTGTCTTCTATGGATTCTCTAATTCCAGAGGTCAGTGGTGCCTGCATCCAGCTTCGGCGGGCCCATCCATAGTCTTCGACCTCCCGCTCCTGAAGTCCGTGAAGAACTGGCGCTAGGACTGGTTCTACATCCGTAACGATAGACCAACGCTCCCATCCTTCACGGGCCAACCACCCACCGTACAGAAGCAATGGCAATGGGGGGTCGAGGAGGTCGACAGGTAGCGGGTGGCTGTCATCCTGGAACAAGTCGACCGCACTGCAGGCGGAAGGGCTGACCGGAGAGGTCATCCTACGGACCTTCATTCAGCGAGGGATCCAGTCTCTTCGGGCTCGGGCTCACGCCATGTGGCAGTATACCAGGCTTGGTGACCCTACGCGCGCGTCGGCAGAGGACGCCTCCAAATTTGAGGTTCATCGGAGGTTTCGAGACCTCATCGGGAAGGATGTTGAACGTAGCCTAGAGGCGGGTGAATAGGCTCTTTGAATTTTAGGCGGTTTCCTGAAACACTTAGCAGATTGGTTAATTCCAGGTGGACCGGACTAGTCCGGTATGATCGTAATTAATAGATCAAAGTGAGACTTGTTCCTACTTCAGGTATTTGTGCAGTGGAAAATAAATGCTTATTTAAGTATAGTGAAGTAAGATACAATAACTCTCAATTTTAACGCTAGGTGTCGATGTAAACCAAATTATGACTAATACCCTTAATTAGCAATTAAAGTACGATCAAGAAGATACAAGACAAGGTTTGATCCCGAGGTTCGATTCCACCCAGGAATCTACGTCCCCGTTGAGGAGTCCACCAAGGACCGGATCCTCACCAACCCTTCCCTCGTTGAATAGCCACAAAGGCCGATTCAATTCCACTATCCATACACAAGGGTAAACAATTGTACGTGGGGCGTTCTCATAATCTGAGAGCTCCCACAAGATTCCAGAAAGTAATTCTTTCTCCCACACACACAAACAAAGAACAACGATCAGCTATTGTGTGAGAGAAGACAAATCAAGAGCTCAGTGTCGAGAAAAACTACTCTCTCCTTGATCCAATCTCTAACCCTCAAAGACTTGATTTTTTTGGGCTTAGAATGAGTAGAGAGAGGTGCTTTTTGTGCTCTTGGGGCGTGCGGCGGCGCTGGGAGTCGAGAGTTCTTCATGTGTGGCCGTGCACCTCTATTTATATAAGGTTTTCAAAAACCCTGACGGCCGGACTAGTCCGCTATGTTCACGCACTAGTCCGTTGAGTCGTGTACATTTTTTGTGTTGCATGCAGCATAGTGGAAACCATAATTTGATGTGTTTACAGAAAGTTGAACGGACTAGTCCGGTGTAAGATGAATGCCGTTTCCAGAGAGTTGAACGGACTAGTCCGGTTTCGGTGCGGACTAGTCCGGTGCAAGGTGAATGCTGGTTCCAGAGAGTTGATCAGACTAGTCCAGTTTCTGAGCGGACTAGTCCGGTGCAAGGTGAATGTTGGTTCCAGAGAGTTGATCGGACTAGTCCGGTTTCTGAGCGGACTGATCCGGTGCAAGGTGAATGTTGATTCCAGAAAGTTGATCGGACTAGTCCGGTTTCTGATTCATTTAGTCTGGTGCAAGGTGAATGTTGCTTCTAGAGAGTTGATCGGACTAGTCCGGTTTCCAAGCGGACTAGTCCGGTGCACGTGTTGTGAGGCAACAGAAAGTTGAACGGACTAGTCCGGTTTCTGAGCTGACTAGACCGGTGCACCTTGTTGTGAGTGATTGGGATATGTTTTAATCTCTTACCCCGACGTAAAGGTTTTGAGCTCTTGAGATGTGTCTCTCACACACATCCTATACAAGTATGTCTACACTACTCTTGGCTCATGAATCTGTTCTTTTCCTTTTTTTATTCGTCACTTGATTTTTCACCTTTTTGAGTGCACCACTTCTACCTTACACGAGTTAATCAGCATTCATATTAACAAGTTCATTAGGATCTCAATTCATTTGTCATCAATCATCCAGAACCCACAAGATAATGCCTAGATGCACTTTCAGATGTGGAGACCGATGAGCGTCACCCACGTCCCCTCTCCATGGATCGTCCCTCTACTCGGTTAAGTGTCTGTCCTTTGTGCTATAATGTTATCGCGGTTCTTTTTAGGCGCTCCATATCGATCTTATGCCATGACGTTTTTGTTCAGAAGCTCGTTGGCCTAGTCAGCATGCGGAAGCTGCCCGAGGACAAGGCAGAAAGGGGGGAGGGCTGCGCGTGACACTGCCCTGAAGGAGAGGAAAGACGACCGCAAGGCTAGCCGTCCTCATCGCCACAGTAGGCTGGAAGAACAACGGAGGGTGGTGCGGGCCGTAAGGGCCGTTGGGGAGGCTACCCCCTCCACGCCTTCCGATTCAGCGTCCTCCTCCTCCAGGTCGGATGACTCCTCGACGCTTGTGGAGTGGCGGAAGGCTTGGCGGGTCCGGCGGAGGGTCGGTCATCCGCTGCCCATCCTGTGACCCTGGTCATCCCCCGTGTGCTGGCTCCTAGGCGGTCGTGTCCCCGATCCGCCCATAGTCGAAGAGGATTGTTCCTCGGTCTTTGCTCTTCCTCATTGTTCGGGCCCCTTCTGTCTTAGTTTTTTTATTCCTTTCCCCGCTGCTTGCCACAGGGCGTACCAGTCGGGTGTCTTGGCATAGCTAGGAGATTCACCGCCTTTGGCCTTTGCCGCTTCTTCCATTGAGCCCCCTCCATCGTCGATAGGATGTGTGGAACCGATGGTGGAGGAGGTGCCCTCTCCCCGACCGTAGTGGGGGCGTCTGAGCGACCTCCACCGATCCCAGCCGCTGTCAGGTCGGCTACTAGCGAGGCGGAGGTGGAGTCGTCCCCGGAGGTGTCGCTGATTCGTAGGAGGTCATAGGACGGGGCGATGGAAGAGGCTCTTGCGGTAGTGGTGGATCCTCCCTTGATTATTATCGATTCCCACGCTTCGGAGCCCGAGGTTTTAGGAGAAGGCTCAGCCAAGGCTAACGGAGCCTGACTTATTTAAGGGGAGCCTATCGAAGCACTCTTGAGAGTAAGATCTTTGGCGACCCTAACCGTTGCTCTGTGCCAAGCCCTGGAGGGATCGAGGCTTCCTCCAACAGGCCGGAGACCATCCGACTCTGGTGGCGCGGCGCGTTGGGAAGACGACGCTTCCTTCCTCCGTTCTTGACCGGATCATCCGATACTGATTTTGGAAATTTTTAGTACTGATTTCTGTTTTTATTTGAAATTTTTGAAAATCGGATAAATCAGAAATGCATATTTGGAAATCAGATTGGAAACAATTTGGACAGATTTCCGATCGAATTATCAGAGTTTCGTATTTGTTCGGAAATTTATTCGGAAATATATTCGGTAATTTATTCAGAAGTTTGTTCAAAAATTTATTCAGAAATTTATCTGTAAATTATAAAACAGCATCATAGCGATCAGGACAGAACTATTACCTCGCTTATCTTGACCTAAAGTCTTACTCACGAACTCAACCAGGTGAAACTACCAAATCAATCACATAGATAGATATGATGCCCAATTTTTTGCAATTATAATGCGAGTAAAAAACATGTTAGCTACGCTCAAGTACTAAAGAGATAACAACACTTGAAAAGCTTTCTACTCTAAAACCCATTATTGATACTCCTCTCTCCTACCCCTAGATAATATAGGTAGGTCATCCATATGTGTAACACCCTCAAATTTACTACCATGCATTGCATACATTTTTCATATAGAGAAGCGTTTAAAAAGAAGAAAACAAAGAGCGGAATATAGAAGCAAATAAAATAATAAAAGAGAGTAAAAATAGAAAATAATGAAAATAAATAGAAAATAAAACGAAATGGAAATAAATAGAAAAAAGAATAAAATAAATAAAATAGCCAAATTTGGCCACCCCTAATTTTCTCCCAAAATTCCCCAATTTTCCCCCAAATTCCACTCTCCCCTAATTTCCCAAATTTTTCTGAATTTCCCCAAATTCTCCAAAATTCCCCTAGGGAATTTTTTCCCAATTCGGCCGCCCCACTTAAGGGGGACCCTAATGGGCCCGACCCCCTTGGCCGCAGCCCATTAGGGGGGAACCCTAGCCGCCCCTCCCCCTTTTTGCTTTTTTTGTGGGCTTTTATTTTCTCAATTAATTTCAGCCATTGGTGGAAAATAAATAATAAAAATCCCAGCCCCTAGCTCCTACCTCTTTTAAAATTAAATCTCGGCCCTTGGATAATTGGGTTGCTAAAATCCTAGCCTCCCTAGCTCTTTTTCCCCCTTATAAATAAACCCACTAGCCGCCAACTCCAACCCTCTTTTTGGCCGCCGCCCTCTCTCCCCTGCTGCCTAGTTCAAGTCACTGCCCCCCAGCTAGATTTTGGCCGCCGTCGAAGCTCCGTCACGCCTCGCCGTCGCCGGAGAAGAAGTCCCCGACGTTCTGTCCTAGCCGCAGCCTCATAATTCTCCAAGAAAGATCTCCAGCTGCTGCCATTGCAAGGAGAAGGCCCTGCCGCCAGGAAGAGAGAAGGAAGAAGTGAGGTAGGTTTTCGTTACCTCTCACCACGTCGCCGCTGTTTCTACGCACCCGTTTTCTCCACCCCCCGCGAGCAGAAAATTCCACGTGTGGACAGACTATGTTTTGGTTATTTTTTTACGGTGGAATTGATCTACACATTGTGTCAAGATCATAACCACGTCCACACTTGATCCCAGCAGCCTTGTTTATCATAAAACCCCATGGAAGCCTACTAGAACTTGCAAGAACACGTGCAAACTGATTCTTATAAACTGCACCATAGGAATTGCATTCATCCACCTCATTGCATCTTGAGTAAAGTTTGTGCATGATAATTGATTGTTGTAAATTTTGTATGTGCATGGTCGTGAGTAGATGGACACGCTCAAGAGGCCGTCTACGAGGAACTACAACACCAAGACTTCGAGACGCTTGAGCAACACGAACCACGGGAGCAAGGCAAGTGCCCCTTGACCATATTGATCCTATGTTTTTGAAACTGTTTTGCTTACGAAAACTTGTATGCTTCTGTCAACTTGATGGGACATCCTTTTATAGGAGTTTACTAGTTTTGTTAGCCATCCTTGTCGCCGGGAAAGTTGATGAGTCAGTTATGGTTGTTTTTTCCTTTCTGCTTCGCTTAATTTACTGGATACAGGAAGCTGAAATAAAACTTGTTTAGCTACTGCACTCATAAGATTAAACATGATGAGAACTTGATGATGTTAATGAGCATGGAATCGGGGAGATCTAGGGGAGCTTGGTTTGTGGATGTTGCTGAATGAGATGGTGGTTTGCTTGCCGTAGATCTAAGGACTGGTTCATGCGAGCACATGCCAAGAAAACAATGCCACCATAAGGCCAAATATGGGTGCAGCTTAGCTGACTAATTAGGTGTGTCACTAGCTTGTTATGGACCATTGGATGGCACGGGGAATGGGAGTCGAGGAGGATTGCACTGGGAATTGCATGACACACGAGGGGGCCCTAGGTAGGAGAATGGAGATTGGAGCCTGCCGACGAAACCTCAGGTGGTTCGTACATCCTAGTAGCCCCTTTGTAAAGGTATTTTTTTGATCTCTTGGCCATACACTGATGGTTGTGTACTGGTATATTGGAGGTTTTCTCTAGTCGCCGACGGGTGACGAAATCACGAACTTGTGGCTAAATTGGTGCCACATCTGCAGAGTGTAAAACTATCATGATAGTTGTACTTCTGGTTACAAGCACCTGCCAACTTCCATGATTAGAGGCAAAGCTTCGGATGGTTATTCAAGTATGGTCATTGGGATTGGTTTTGGAACTGTTTTGGGTCATGACAATGAGTTTGGTTTCGGTTCTATGAAAATGAGATGGTTATGAATATTTATGAGTATGAGATAAACTTGAGAATGAGTAATGGCTGGTTGAGTCTTGATAAATGGTAAATTACGATGAAGGAATGTTGATGAATTACTTGGTTATGATGGGATTTAGCTCACCTAGAGATAGTTGTTGTGTTTTACCCTGTTTGTGAAATAAAATTTGCTTGCTGCAATGAACCTCTTTATTCCCTACCTTGTTGTAAGCTATATGTCATACTTTTCCCACACTTGCTGAGTACGACATGTACTCACCCTTGCATTCCCACATATACATCAGCTACAGGAGAAGAGTACTTCGAGGAACAGGTGGAGTACTAGGCGTGCGCACTACTGTCAACATGCCTGTGGAGTTGAAGTTGGAGCCTACTGTTTTAGTCATTTTCCGCTCTCGTTAGAGTATTCCGCTGCAAGAATAAGTTAGATATTCATGAGTGAGACAATGAGTCAATGTAATAAAGTATTTAAACATTATTCGTACGTGGTTATATTCTGAATTCAGTTTGTGATAAAGTTGTGTATGTGTGATGAACATCCTGGACACACAAATGGATTCACTTGGTTCATTTTTAGAACCGGGTGTCAGAATATGTTAATCGCACATTCATTATTTTGATACGTGCAAGCTTTACTCGTCTGCATACGTCTTACCTATTTATACAACTACTTCATCAAAGTAAGTGTATGTATTATTTAGTTCATTATAATTAGTCATGTGAAAACATTTATCATAGTTTGTTTATATCATTTGAAGTAATGCTAACATAGTATTTTTGGAGCAATGTTTCTGAAATAAACATCCGAATCCGACCGATATCGACATGTTTCCGTTCCGATGTATCCATTTCCGATATTTCTGAAATTTCCGATACCGTAACCATTTCTGAAAGTATCGTTTCTGACTCTGATTCCGGATTTTAAATACGAAAATGAAAATGATTTGACTATTTTTCCGACTTCTGACCGTTTTCATCCCTAGGGGTAACGTACTAGAGGTACCAAAGGGGCAACCGGCTGGCCTGTCGTGAGGGGACACACGACTTTGCAGCCCCAACCTAGGGCCCGGACTCAGGAATGAAGCAACCACAAGACTCGGCCCCGAGGACTGAGCCGACCTCCAAGGTCGTAAGAGACGTCCAACCTTCAAGGCCGGCCAACAAGGCAGGAGTAAAGAGCAAACGGGCTATAAAATGGGGCTCGGAACCTCCCCTCAGACGGCGAGACAGCTAACGCACACACGTGACACTTAGACTCTCCCTCTTCACTCTCGCATGTGGGGTGGCCTCGCTTGTAAGCACGGTTCCTCGAACCGTCCGAGCTAATACAAGGACGACAAACACCCAGACTGGACGTAGGACACGTTGTCCGAACCAGTATAAATCATTATCTTTATTAGCTAGCCATCCCGACAAAAAATGCGCAACATTCGATCACTAGCCATTGGAAAAAAACATTGATAGTTGGCACGCCAGGTAGGGGGTCACTTCGCATTTTCGTTTTTTCTTCTGTGATGGCTTCCGTGAGCTCAAGCTTCCGCACCGGTGAGAAGCTCTGTTTCGGCGGCATCGAGTTTGTCATCGTTTCTGACAACAGACTCGAGGCCGACATCGTCTTTGTGCCCCGCCAGGCCTTCCGTTTTCAGGAGCCTAGAGTTCGTCGCCGACATTGTCAACATTCTATGGCTTATGGACGGCGCGATTGCCAATGTCGTCAACCGTACATCCAAAGGACACTTTGTGGGCATGATCGACGAGGCATCAACGTCCCTTCTCCCCATCTTGGAGGACATGACCGGCTATGACTACAACACCGACACTGGGTGTGACGAGGACCGTCGTTCCCTCCGCTAGTGCCGCGTCACAGAAACCGGCTACGACTCTCCAGTTCCTCCTCCCGCTTACATAAAACCTTCACCAGTCCCAATGCAATGGGAATCTTTGCATCCGAGCCACATCAAGGAGCCAACGGTCGCGATGGAGCTGACCGATCAGTTCGAGACACGCCACAACATACTCGCACAGAGAGTGCACGGCTAGACATGGGCGGGGCAGCGTTCAAGACGTCGGGCAGCTGTCGTCCCCGTGGCGGCGGCCGCATGAGCGCGTGGACGCCAAGCCAGGAAGAGCATCGCCACCATCGCACGCAACCCCACTCGGTTCGAGCGACTAAGTCAGAGCGTGGTGACCACCATCGTCATGATGCGCAGCCTCCCAAAACCTAGCGAGCCAGAGGCACGACGGACGTACAAGAGCATGTGCTCCTTGTTGGGGTAGGTCACGACACAACCATCCGAGGCATCGCCCGCTCGACGATGAGGGCACCCACCATGGAGGCCCCCGCGAGCGGGACGAGAGTACCACAGAGGCCCCGTGAGTCCACGCCTTAGGCCGAGCCAAGAAACTCGTCTTTGCCACCCCTATGCGTGGCCCGATACGCGAGCACACACAGCCGCCAGATCTACACGGGGTCCTCGGGGCTCGCAGGGGAGCAGAAGAGGAGGCCACAAAACCGCGTCGAGGAGGACGCTACTACAATGACGAGGATCAGAGTCCGAGCCCCGACGCTCCGCCGCTCCGGGCCCCCAGAAAAAGGTGTGCAGATTTCTGATGCACGGGTTTGACTGCGAGGAGGGGAAGGGAATCGGCATCAACAAGCAATGACAACAGGCCGAGAAAGCTTGGGCAAGATCACAACGACCGAGCAGCGTGAAGGTCGGAGGTCGGCCCGGACGCAAACCAACCACTTTGAGAAGCTACTAGAGAAATCGTGCACCAACCATGCCTCTTCAATGAGGCACGCCCTCAAAGATTGAGTTCTCCTGAAGCGTTTCCTGGGGAAAGGATCGGATTCCCCAAAAGACAGAGGAAAGAAACCAGCGCAGGCGGCCGCAGGGCAAAAGGAAGAGCATGTCCACACCAAGCCGGTCGGCTGTCTCATGATCTTCGGCGGAACCCGCGCCCAGGAAAACTGCCGGAAACAGAAGTTGACGGCTTGAGAGGTCAATGCTGTCGAGCCCACAAACCCAACTACCTGCAGTTTTGTTTTTCACTTGTTTGGGTGATTTTTCATTTATGGAAAAGTATGCTTGGTATTTACATACTAAGTTTTTGGTGGATATTTTTGGTTTGAAGTATACAATACAACATACTTTCGACTTTTAGAAAGGTTGCTTAGTATTTTTATTCTGAGTTTTGATGTGTTTTGGTTGATCATGGTGGACAATATCTTGCTATATTTTGCAGCATTCTTATGTGACGTGCTCACATGAGGTGTTGTGATTTTCAGACTAATGAGAGTCAAGTCCAACACTTGTGCTCGAAAGAATTGGTTGTTTTCTCATGTGCATGTTTTGTTTGATGTCAAGACATGGCTGATGACGGTGATCCATTGAACTAGTATTAGAGAGAAGATGAGGTTCAACAACCAAGTTTGGGAAGAATTGTGGTTGAGTCGATTCGAGAGGTCATGGAACATGTTTGAGTCAAGCACAGTGCTAATAAAGGTATCGTGGACATTTTGGAAAGTGTTTGCATGTGTGCAAGGGGTGCATCGATGTGGCTCCATTGATCCATGGCGTGCTGAAGAGTTATGGACAAAAAGAAAAGGCCGAAATGGTCCGACCGGCTGCATTATGTGCTCAGGCTGAAGCTCAGGCGGTTATGGTGCGTTTATGAAAAGTTTTGAGTTGGTTATGTTAGGATTTCGTGTGAGGTACGGAGTTGAGTTGTTTTAGTAATATGTGGTACGTTCCTAAGGTGTTTGTAAGTTTTAGTATTGCTTCTATGTTCGTATGGAAGTCTTAAGGAGTTATAGAAAGTTTCGGTTGAATCCAAGTTGGAGTAGCTAGTCGTAGTTGGATTGGAGTTGCCTAAGAGCTGGTTATATAAGCAAGAGGGCCAGGGCCCATGGAGTGCGTGACTTGCAGCTTCCTTTCTCGTGTTTTGATCAATAAAATTCGTAGTTTGTGATGAGCTTTTCTCCCTTAACCGTCTGGCTTGTTTGTTTCAAGCTTTTTTCGGCGAGTCTCTGTGCAGCCTAATGTTGGATCGGTATTTCGATCATAATCCGTGTTTTACAGATCAAATTGCTGTTATTACATTTATGTTGTCTTCAAAACTCAGATATCTGTCATCTTTGAAAATTTCATGGTCATTGATTTCGTGGTGTTTGAGTTACACGAGTTTCTTTGAAGCGTAGCAGATCTGTTTTTCTCGCGCATAGAACAGATTGACCTTTGCTCAATCTTTTGATCTTAACTTGATTTCTACTCACTGTTCTCATGTGATTCTTGTTGAAGTGTTTTTCTGACTTGATTATCTACAATCACTACTAGTTTTGTCACGGTTGAACACATGTAGAATAATCGTACACACAGTTTTCTCCATCAGATTGATTTTCTGCCGAGGGATTTTTGTTGCTTCCGCATAAAAGCTTTTAACCTACCATTTACCCCTCCTCTGGTAGCTTTTTACATACTCTTAGATCCTAGGTGTGTCTCCAGATCGAGCCTTAATCCAAGCATCAACCAGTTGTATACAAATTCGAAACTTCTATCACCAACCTTGTTTATGTGTCTTACTACATACTTGAAATCTGATAAATCTACCCCACTTACCCCGTGACTAACATTTCCTTCTCCAAAGTAGACGTAAACCTCTATCTTCTCTTACATATCTGTGGTATACCGACGTGCAGAGTTGTTACAGACTTTATCTACTTATGCAACTGTAAAAATGCAATATTAATTAGAAAAAACTTAGTTACCTACAAGAAAGTGTTCAAATCACCAAAGTTTCTCTGCTTGTCTTCCTTTCACCTTCTCCCCCCCTCTCTTTTTTTTTCTGATTTTCGAATGATTTTTATGTACTATTTGAGACCCGGAAGACTTATATACGCTCCTCTAGGGGGTTTTCATCAAAAGTCACCCCTAGAGGCCAAAAGTTGCCCCGTGAAGTTTACGTTGAGCCCCTAGCACTCTAAGAGATGAGTCGCCTTGTGGCAGAGCAACAAGTGCCTAGTTTTGAGATTTTTTGAAATGGCACCCCAAATTTTAAAAATTTCATTCAAAAAGTGCCTATTTCAAATAATTCCAAATGTGGAAGAGCAAGAAGAATAAAAAAGTAACTCACATAAGACCCGCTTTCCACCATGCGCACCGACAACTGTATGCCCCCATCGAGTCTAATAAAATTTACCTGTAAATTCCATCTACTGACCCATTCAGCCCGTGCCCTCCCCCTCTTATTGGATCATTCGCTCCTGATGAGTTTCGCACAAACAACTGACGGCAGCAAGGGTTCCATGGACTGTCTGCGGGCTCCATTGTCAGGGCCTAGATCCGCCATGCCAAACTCCTACGAGCGCCCCATATGGAGGCCCATAGACATCTTCATTCTTTCAGATTTTCCACTTCTGACGTTGTCCGTTATCTGTTTGGAGATGTGCTCGGTAGAGTCATCGGTGACTCGACACTAGGTGGAACACCCTATTCCCACATGGTGACGAGTGACCTGGTGTGCAGAATCCCCCTATAGGTCCTTCTAGACATCGGTCATGCGATCAATTTGATCTACCACATGACCATTTACCTTTTTCTTCCTTTATTGCCACAGTTGCCCCCACCTCCTTCACTGACGGTGCCATCACCGTCTCCTCCACCGTTCTAGACCACATTTACTTACTTTGCAAATAGACTTATTGGATTTTTTGTTGTTTTCACTAACATGTCAGGTGTTAAGTGTTTGCTTTTACCTTTCCCACTAGGATTATTAGAGATTTTGGCTTACTAAACTTGTTTAGAATATGTTCAAGTTGATAGGTTCAGCATTTACTAGGCGTCACCTAGCGACCCCTCTAGTCACCGCTCAGGAGTCTCGGCGCTCCGGCCTGGACGCCATCGCCGGTCAACTTGCCTGGCCTACCGGCCAGACGCCGCCACCACTACTACCGCTGCTATCGCCGCCGCCACTCGCCCCTAGCGTCGCCGCCTGCCCACTCCCTATTGCCGCCGCCACCTCGCTGCCACTGCTGTGTGCCAAGAAATAGAGAGAGAGTAAGAGAGAAAAGAATTAGGGTTAGGGCTTAGGGGATGGTGGTGAGTTTTTATATATCCCAGTCTAAAAAAAGACCGCCAGTCTCATCCGGCGGTCCACATCATCCGGGCTTAATGGGCCAGGTCCCAGCCCAAATCTAACACCTCCTTCAACCGCCGCTTGAAGCCGCCCGCCTGCTCGCACGTCACTGGCCACCTGCCCGCCTATGTCTACGCATGATTCACCCCCTCGCCCCTCTCAATAGTCCTAATGATCCTTATACTGTCTTTGGCAGCACTGCCACCGCCATTATCGCTACCATTGACGGCTGCCATGCTAAGCTAGCTTGGTCGTGCCATCACCGTGACGCCCCGCCCACCACCCCCTCCACCACAGCGGTTGGTGAGCCTCACCTTCTGACCATACCACGCCTCCTGCCACTGGCCTGCCCATCCACTCTTCTACATTGGGGGTGGGAAAAGGATAAGCTTCATGCATACAGGACCACATAATTCTACAACGCACTCAATTGTGATAATGCTAGGTCAGGAGGGGAGGGGAGAGAAGAAGTTGATTGTGTTTGTGCGCCGAATTCAACCGGCATGCTGTTGATATGAAGTATTGTGTGCATGGTGTATGTAAACACCCCCTACTAATGGTGTGATCAAGATGCTTGGTGCGGTCGCCCCAACTCTTGTTCTACTGAGTGGTCCAACTCTAGGGCTGATAACGGATCAAGAAAACTAAAGTAGCTACATAGAGGATCAAACTGGATTAAGATCAAAATAAATTTATATTTATTTTTATCCTAACATATAATAAAGACTAACTTAATTTGTGAAATAGTCCATAAGTTAAAACCCTTTGTCAGGCCTAACCCAACTCTAGGGCCACACATTTACTACGTGGCCACTGAATGGCGGCCGAACTCAAGAGTCACCCCATCTCTAGATGTAGCCTAGTGCCTAGCAACTGTCGTTTGGCTTTGAGGAACAACCGACATGGTAGACTGCCCAAACATGACACTGAGTGAGCATGAACCAAGCAAAGCTTTTCATTTTGTTGTACCATGTGTGTTCTTGATGACGAAGATATCGGAAAAGGGACATAGCCTTTTATTTTCATTCATGTAATCAAATATATTTTCTTGACCACAACATATCATATTAGTGTAATAAGAGCACTAATCCTGAAAAAGTGAGGTCTGAAAATCGACCAAATACTCATTTGAATAGAGGCTTGGTACTATAATATGATCCAAATGGTTTAAGATGACACTGGCATTGTATACACAAGAAAGTAGATTAAGAACATAAGGATACTTAGAATTTGGAGGTAATTAATTCAGGATTGGATGGTAATAGAAAGAAATATTGTCGTGCCTGAGGAATAGTGGAAGGGGACATTGAATATAAGTGTACACCGATGACGTCAGTGGTATCATCCTAGTTTTTCTTTTCCTCCCCGTCACTCGTCTCATGTCTCGAGACCCGTTCGAGGCATGTCTTCCTAGTTGTCCCTAATTGAAGCTGACGTGGCACGACTTCTGCTCGATTCCTCGCCTCTCCACTTTGCCGATGACTCCGCCTCGATCTGCCTACCCCTATGCACTCCCGCGCCTGCCCCCCTCCTTCCATTTTATTTATAGGCGCCAGGGCCGTCGAACATAGAAGGCTTAAAGTTCTCTGTTTACGGACCCAACAGCCATAATATTATAGCCGTCGGTCTTTCAACCCAGGTCGATGGCTATAGGTTATAGCCATTGGCCCTGGAGTTTAGGCCGACGGCTATAACTAAAGCTATCGGCCAACCCGAAACTAAGGGTTTTATGTACCCTAACACCGTGGCCCGACCGCGCGCACCGCCTCGTCTCGCGCCAGCACCTGCTTGACATCTCCTCTCCATGTCACCTCCTCGACGCTATCGACCGCCCTCGCGCACGCTTGCCTGCCCTGGCCCGCCCGCCCCTGCCCTAGGTCGCCCCCACCTTGTTGGCCTGCTGCCGTCGTGCCCCCGCTGCCGCCGCCCTGCTGCCGCAGCCCCGCAGCCACCCCCGCCCGCCCCGACATGTGCCTGTCGCCCCGCGTTGACCGCACTGGTGCCCACCTGCCCCGATGCACGCCCGCTCGACCACTCGCCACCCCGATTCAAGGTACGCTCAAAGTTTGTGTTTTAAAATTCACAATTAAAGTACATAACTTGCATGTATTGAATCAAATTGAGAATATTTAGATAAATTAGGGTCATATTAAGTGCTAGTCGTCCGACTGGGTAAATGAAGTGTATTGATGATTCCTCCCCGGAAGTTGCGGTGCAACTCCGCCGCCTTTCCTCTCCGGACAACTACTAGCGAAGTGTCCTGAACGACCAAATTTGTAGCATGTGGCCTCTGCTTGTCCGGTGCTTGGGGGATGAAAGCCCGGCATGCGCTGCTGAGGTGCTTACGCACGCGGCATCGCCCGCCTAGACATCTCCTGCTCATCTCCCTCCCACACCTCTCTTCGTCTTCAGCCGGCAGCAATAACACCGGTTGTTTCAACTCATTCCTTCTCTTCTGCACAGACAAGCAACAGCTTGTCTTGAAGTGCGGTGATGAAACTGTTTATCAATTTGCGTCCTGTAAAACCCTTCTTTTTCTTGTTGGTGTTGCCAAAAGAGGACTTGACTTTATTCTGCTTTTCATTACGGTTAGAAGGACCTGAAAGAATGTTCTATTGATTTTCATACAAATTGGTTGGCATATTTGGATGGAGTTTTTCATCCTGAATCCAACCCAATTTGAATCACTAATTTTGGATCTTCCTAGCAAACCTATTTCATAAAAACCATGAGTAGATAATTATGTTTAGATTATATTTACCATTTTGCAATGTATAATGTTGTTTACGTTATATTTGCATTAGTGTCCAATCTCGTATCACAATCAACTTGATTCCTACAATTTGTTGTATAGTTTTGAAAATGGGTGACAATCATAAGGCAATGTATGATGGATGGAGTTTAACTGGTGCGCACACTATGGAATGGGCTCATATCGCAAATGTTTTTGTGAAACAAGTCTTTGCTAGTGGTGCTCGTGTTGCAAAGTGTCTTTGTAACAAGGGCCAGAATCGTGATCATCTTCATGCACGTGTAGCAGAAGCAGATTCTGATGCTAATAATTTTTTATTATGGTATTGTACGCATTCTTTAAGATTCTGATTCTTATTTTGAACAACTTTTAGTTTTGACCAATTATTATTTATTGTCTTATATTCTTGTATACTAATCATTATTTTGAAATTTGTGCAGATATGGAAGCATTCTAGATTAATAAGATCGGGCCATAAAAATCTCGGCCCGGCACGACCCGGATAAAAAAACGGGTCATGTCAGGCGGGCCCACAGGCTGGAGGTCCAGACCCAGGCACGACTTGAGTTTATTTTATGCGTGTTGGTCCGTGCCGGGCCAGGCTGGCTCGTGGCCCATTTATTTTTTAATTACATTGAAAATAGCAAAAAAATATATTATTCGGGTTTAGACAGGTCGTGCCGGGTAGGGCCCCCGCGGGCTAACCGGGCCATACTATTGGGCCGACCTTTAAGCAGGCCATGTCGGGCTTCAGGCCGGCTCGGGCCCAGTTTTTTTCTTGTCGGGCCGTGCTCATGCTAGGCCACTTTTGCCGGGCTTTGGGCCAGCCCGATTGGCCCGGCCCATTTGGCCACCTATAGTAGTTCGTCCTACACGTCTCAGCCAAGTAGTGGTTTGGACCACGCAACTTTGTTTCCGGTTGTGACACCCGGTTCCGAAAATGAACCAAGTAAATGCACATGTGTGCCCAGAATGTTCATGACACGTATACATGTACTTCACAAACTGAATTTCAGAATATAACCACGTACAAATAATGTTTAAGCACTTTATTACAATAACTCAATGTCTCACTCATGAGAAGCTAACTTATTCTGCAGTGGAAGACTCTAAACAACAGCGAAAAATAACTAAATACGATGGGGCTCCACTCGGACTCCACAGGCATGTTGACGGGAGTGTGCATGCCTAGTACTCCACCTGCTCCTCGAAGTACTCTTCTCCTGTTGCTGAATTATTTCTGAGAATGCAAGGGTGAATACATGTCGTACTCAGTAAGTGCGGGAAAGTATGACATGTAGCTTCAAACAAGGTAGGAAATAAATGGTTTCATTGTAGCAAGCAAGTTTTATTTCACAAAGATGATAAAAAGCAACTATATCTAGATGAGTTAAACCCCAACATAACCAAGTATTTCGTCATCCCACATGTTCCATACCATCATAATTCATCATTTATCAACCAGCCAGTGCTCTTTCTCAAGTTCATCTCATATACACAATGCTCATGATTAACATATATTCATATAACTGAATCCACGTGCAGAAATTCCTGCTCGCATGGGGTGGAGAAAAACGGGTGCGTAGCAACAGCAGCGACTTGGTAAGAGGGGTGACAGAGACCTACCTCTCTTCTTCGTCCTCTCCTCCTTGCAGCTGGACTTTTTCCCTTTCAATGGCAGCAGAAGGGGTTTTTTCATTGGAGAAGAATAGGGCTGCGGCCAGGGCTTGGCAGCAGAGGTCTTCTTCTCCAACAACGGCGAGGTGGGGCAGAGCTTCGACGGCGGCCAAGGCAGCAGCAAAGGGGTGGCAACCAGGGCTTGGCAGCAGGGGGCGACAGGCTTGTTTTGGCAGGGGTAGCGGCCAGGGAAGGCTGTATTTATAAGGGGGGAGATCTCCTACTTAGTTTGGAGGAGGAGAAGGGCTCTATCTCCAAGAGATGCAATCTCCTACTCAGTTTGAGGAGGAGAAGGACTCTATCCCTAAGAGGTGCGGCCAGCAGGGTGTTTTATCTCCAAGACTTTATCTCTAAGCTCTATCTCTAAGATTATCTAGAAGCTTTATCTCTAAGATTCATCTAGAAGCTTTATCTCTAAGATTTATCTCCAAGATTCTTCTAGAAGATTTATCTCGAAGGTTTTTCTCCAAGATTCTTCTAGAAGCTTTATCTCCAAGATTCTTCTAGAAGCTTTATCCCCAAGATTCTTCTGGAAGCTTTATCTCTAAAATTCTTCTAGAAGCTTTATCTCTAAGGTGCGGCCAGGGTTTTATCCCATTTCTCTTCCCTTTTTAAGTGATCTCTACATGAGAATGGATGCAATGCATGATGATGGAAATGAGGGTGTTACAAACCTACCCCCCTTAACATAAATCTCGCCCTTGAGATCCGATAGCATGTAGAAAAGATGTGGGAATTCTGTCTTGAGGTCTTCTTCACGCTCCCATGTAGCTTCTGCTTCCGTGTGATGGCTCCGTTGCACTTTGCACCAATGGATTACCTTGTTCCTTGTGACTCTTTCCTTCATGTCCAGAATTTTGATGGGGTGTTCCACATAGGTCAGGTTCTCCTGAGGTTTTAACTCGTCCATTAGCACTTGTTCTTCCGGCACTCTTAGGCACTTCTTGAGCTAAGATACGTGAAATACGTCATGCACGTCGGAGAGGTGTGTCGGTGGCTCTAGTTGATATGCTACCTCTCCACGCTTGCCCAAAATCTTGAATGGTCTGATGTAGCGAGGAGCTTACTTGCCTTTGATGTTGAACCGTCGGTGGCCTTAGATAGGAGAAACCTTGAGATACATGAAGCCTCCGACTTCGAAGGTCAGACTCCTTCCTCTATTGTCCGCATAGCCTTTTTGTCGTGACTGGGTGGCCTTCAGGTTTTCACGTATTGTTTGGACTTGCTTCTCGGCGTCCTACAACACTTCGGGTCCAAACACTTGGTTTTTTCCCGTCTCATTCCAGAACAGGGGTGTTCTACACCATCTGCCGTATAGTGCCTCGATAGGTGACATCTTCAGGCTGGCTTGGTAACTGTTGTTGTATGGGAACTCAGCATACGACAAGATCTTGTGCCAACTACGCCCGTGTCTCAAGGCGCAATCTCTCAACATGTCTTCTAAAATCATAATTTGTTCTCTCAGTTTGCCCATCGGTTTGTGGGTGATACGCGGAGCTAAATTCAACCGTGTACCCATCGCTTCATGTGGCTTCTTCCAGAACCTAGAGGAAAATTGAGAACCTCGATGTGAAACTATCCTCTTCGGAACTCCATGACGACATACTATTTGCTCCATATACAGCTCGGCTAATTGTTCCACGGTGTACTTGGTCCTAAGAGGAATGAAGTGGGCTGTTTTCGTCAATCAGTCCATGATAACCCAAATAGAGTCATAGCCGGACTGAGTACGTGGCAATCCGACTATGAAATCCATACCGATTTCTTCCCACTTCCACTCAGGTACTTTCAACGGCTACAATAATCCAGTGGATCTTTGATGTTCGGCCTTCACCCGTTGGCATGTGTCACATAAGGCAACATATTTAGCGATGTCCCTTTTCATGTCATCCCACCAATAGTAAGTTTTCAGGTCCTTATACATCTTCGTACAACCGGGATGTATGGAATAAGGCGAGTCATGTGCCTCCTTTAGTATCGCATCGCAGATGTGTTTCACGTTACGCACACAAATCCTTTTTCCTAACCAAAGCATGTCGTTCTTGTATTCTTTGAAATCCTTCTCCATCCCTTGTCGGATTCTTTTCTTGATTTCCTTTATCTCCTCATCCGTTTCTTGGCCCTCTCGTATCTCTAGTTCCAGCGTTGAGTGTTGAGTTTAGTTCTATCACCTCCATCTCGTCCATGAACCCAAGATTTAGTCTTTCAAACTCCTTACGTAGCTCGGGTGGTAGCTCCCGAACCGTGAGTTGGTGACATGCTCACTTTTGGCTCAACGCATTCGCTACTATATTAGCCTTTCCTGGGTGATAGTTGATTCCTACATCATAATCCTTGATTATATCTAACTATCGACGTTGCCTCAAATTCATATCCTTTTGCGTGAATATGTACTTGAGGCTTTTGTGATCCGTATAGATCTCACATCAGTTGTAACACCCCAAATTTTGATTCAAAACTCTAAACCATGTTCAGAGGGGAATTTAAAAATTTTTGGACGTGTTGCATATTTTGCAAAAATTCAAATTCAAACTGGAATTCAAATTATACTCAAAACAGAAAAGAAATGGAAAAAGAAAAAGAGAAACGGGAAAAAAACCGGCCAGTGGGCCGAAACCCGCCAGCCGGCCCAGTTTCCCCGCGCCAGCCCGCCCCCGCGCGCGCCGCGCTGTCTCTCACAGACAGGTGGGACCCACCTGTCATCCCTAACCCCGCGACCCCGGACTCTCTCCCGCGCGCGCGATCGCAACCGACCGGATTTCCGCGTCCCGCAGCCGAATTCTGGTCCCAAACAACTCAAACTCGATCGCAACAGACCCACCGCCCTCCCCCGGCTATAAAAACCCCAGCCCCGATCGGTTTTTCTCACGCGATCGCCGATTTTCACTCCGGTGAGCACCGAGACTTCGCCGGTGAATTCTAGCCGATCTAAGCTCGGAAACTCTGATCTACCTCGCTGGTCTTGATCCACCGCCTCCGGGGAACTTTGCAGGTGCAGAAAACTCGGAGAATTACGGTGTAAACACAGCGCCGACGAGCTTCGCCGTGGTTTTGCCTCGGACCTCGCCGCCGATCACTTTCCAGGACCCCCGAGCTCGAGAAAACCCCGAGGTGAGATCCCTGACCTCCCCTCTACCGATCTATGCCATAAGATCACAGTTCTAGGCAGAATTCTCGCGGATCCGAAACTTTCCGGCGAGATCGCCGCTTCCCGCCGCCGTGCGCCGCCGGCAGCGCCGCCCGCACTCGATCGGAGCGACGTGGCCGCTTGTGCGCCGTTTATTTTAAATCGCACGGTAGACTTTAAATCCTCACGTACCGGTTCGATGTTATAATCTCAGCCGTCGGTTTAAAATCGGACGGTCCACGTCAGCCCCGCGTTATAAAGACTGGAATTCTTACGTGCTACCCCCTGGGGTTCTCTGGAATTGAGAGCTAGCCCCGGAAACTTCAGATCTAGCCCCTGGAACTCCAGAAAATCATGTAAATTCATTTAAAAATCAGTTTTAGCCCCTGGACTTAATAGAAATTAGGAAAAACACCTCTGATAAGTGTAGCTAGACCCCTGGAAATTATGAAAATAATATTATAGACCCTGTATTGAGGTGAGTTCATTATTTTAACCCTGTTTAGTAATTAATTTAGAAAATTGAATATGTAACTAGTGTTTAAAAATTAAAAAGTGGGACAAACATAATTGTCAAAATTAATTAAAAACTTTCTCAGTACTTAGAAAACTTTGGAGTGAGATAAAAATATATTTTGGGCTGAAATAAATCTGTTTCATTTATTAATCACATTATTTAGTATAGGGACACATTTTTAAGTAAAGAATAGCTATCGAAAAAATAGGGAAAATAATTATGAAATAGTTTACATCAGTGGCCAAGGTCAAAATATGTTATTCAATTATTTAGGACCAAAACCTATACTGTTTAGATGATGTGTATTACTAATTTCATAATAAAATACACAATTATGCATAGGAATATAAATCTGAAAATATAGCAACTAGTAAATGATAAATGGAGTTTCTAAAATACAAAGAATTCAGTTTAGGGTTGGTAGAAATTATGAAGGCACATAAGGGGAAGAATAATACTTTATTCTTGGTAGTAAAAAGGTGAAGTAGTTGAATATAAGAAATTTATTGGAAACCCATATAAATAGTATGTAAGTATAAAGGTGGACACAAAAGTAGGAATCATATACACATGGTTAAAAGTGCATGCAAGCCACAACTCAACACACATAAAGTAACCACAACACATATAATGGTGAATGAATTTCATAAATATGAATGTGTGGTTTGTATGAAGTAGAAGTGTGAACTATGTCTTATGATTGTTGTTTTTCTTTTGCTATGTGTGATGGTATGAAGTAGAACCTGTTCAAGAGCAAGTTAACCCTTTCCAAGATCAGGACTACCCATTTCAAGAGCAGCAAGAAGGAGGCAAGTGTCCTTGACCACTTTGATCCCATGCTAGGATGTGTAGATAGAATTATTTGCATTGTCAAATGAAATAAGAAACCCATGCTAGGAAAGTTTCCCTAGAATTGCATTACCTTGTTTTCCTTGTAGCTTGGGTTGGGATTTATTTTGTCATGTCATTTAATTACATGCATTTGCTTAGCCATGCTTAGAATGGGATATTTGGGAAATGAGATCATCAGTTTATATTACCATACTCTTGAATGAGACATTGTGAGTTATGTAGAGGTAGGGATCAAGGCAAGTTGGATGTTTTGGTTGTGTGCTGGGTGCACGAGACTTGGGTTTGTGTTTAGTACTTGCCTGGATCCTAAGGACCGGTTCATGGAGCATGTAACCCGGCTTTACAGTGCCAACCACATGCTGAGATGGGGCAGCTTGGCCAATTAATTAGGTGTATCCCCGGCGTAGTATGGGTGTGTTGGATGGTGCGGGGAGTAGGTGTCAGCTGGACTACCATATGAACTGCAAGGCTCAAGAGGGGGCCACTGCAGCGGGGTTGGAGCCTCTTGTATGCTGTTAGGGGTGAAACCTCAGTGGGCCCACGCTCGTCGGGAATCCCTTTGTAAAGGCTTCGTAGTGATCTCCTGGCCGCACACCTGGGAAGTGTGAATGTGGATCGTAGCCACTGGCATAATGGAGGTTCTTTTAGTCCACCCGGCAACGGGGGATGAAATCACTACTTGTGGGTACAGTGGTACAAACTCTGCAGAGTCAAAACTGTCTTGACAGCCGTGCTCACGGTTAAGAGCGGCCTGGACTTATTCATGATTAGAGGATTGATGGTTTTGGAGGTTAAGCGGGGAGCTTAACATTGGAAATGATGTTATGGTTATTGGATTATGATAATGGGTTGGGAGATTAGGACCATTTCACCTGTGTAGTAATGTAGGTGCTTAATAAGCTAAGGTGATAGGTATTATTTGCGTAGTGCTTTAACCACGAGTTCAACCTCTCCTTGTTCTAGCCATGCATGATATAATTTTCCCACACTTGCTGAGTACCATTGGTACTCAACCTTGCATATTTGTTGGTTTATATTGCTGCTCAGGTCAAGATAATGAGGTGGTGTATAATGACCAAGATTTTGGACCCGAGGAAGGTTTTTAGGTTCATGAAGACCCCCGGGCAACGCCTGTGATGGAGCCCTAAAGAATAATATTCCGCTGCTAGTTTATTTACTTGTGATGAAGCATTAGTGTCCATTGAGACATTTGCGATGTAAGACTTATTTATATTCGACACCTGGCTTGTAATAAATGATGCTTCACTATTTGTCATCACATGTATGAGAAAATGATCCTGGCATACATGTGATATTCACTTGGTTGTTCTTCGGAAAAACCGGGTGTGACATCAGTGACCAAGGATGTAGTGCCTCCAAATCTTCAATGCGTGAACTACGGCTGCAAGTTCCAGGTCGTGCGTAGGGTAAGTCAGCTCATGTTTCTCTAGTTGCCTCGATGCATAGGCTACCCCTTGGCATCCTTGCATAAGCACACATCCAAGTCCTTGTCTTGAGGTGTCACAATATATATAAAAACTCTTGCTCATGTCTGGCAATACCAAAACCGGTGTTGTTGTCAATCTCTTCTTTAACTCCTCAAAGCTGTCTTGACACGCTTGTGTCCACTGGAACACTTTCCCTTTCATCAGCAATTCAGTCATAGGCTTCGCTATTTTGGAGAAATCCTTGATGAACCGGCGGTAGTATCCAACAATCCCAAGGAAACTCCGAATGTCCCTCACATTTATGCGGTTGGTTCCACTTCAAAACATCTCTCACTTTTCCGGGATCAACCAATACTCCTCCTTCGGAGATGATGCGACCTAAGAATGATATCTCCTTTAGCCAAAATTGACACTTGCTGAACTTGGCATACAATTGATGCTCTCACAGTTTCTGCAATGTCAATCTCAAGTGTTCTTCATGTTCTTCATCGCTTTTTGAATACACCATGATATCGTCGATGAAAACCACGACGAACTTGTCCAAGTACTCCATGAAGACCTTATTCATGAGGTACATAAAGTATGCAGGCGCATTTGTCAACCCGAATGACATGACGGTGTACTCATACGAACCATACCGTGTTCAAAATGTCGCCTTGGGTATGTCAGAGGGTTTAATCTTCAGCTGGAAGTATCCCGATCGAAGATCAATCTTAGAGAAAATCCGGGCCCCTTTCGTTAAAAGACCTATAGGCCACGCACATCCTTTGGGTTATATCTTTCTTGTCTACGAAGAGCACGGGGGCTCCCGACGGTGACGAGCTTGGGTGTATAAAACCCTTATCTAGTTGCTCCTGAATTTGTTTCTTGAGCTCCGTTAATTCATTAGCAGGCATCCTATATGTCCTCTTAGCTATAGGTGCAGTTCCGGGTACTAAATCAATGGCAAACTCGATATCCCAGTCGGGTGGCATACCTGGCAGTTCCTTAAGAAACACATCTGAATATTCTTGAACTACCGGAATGATTTCCAACTTCACTTCTTTGATGTGGTTCAGCACTGCCTTCTCGGTTGCAGGTTGGGCTGCCTTGAACTCGATACGGGTACCGTGCTCACTCGTCAGCTGCACGATCCTTTTAGCACATTGAATCACTCCGTTATACTTGCTTAACCAGTCCATTCCAAGTATTATATCAATCCCTTGGGAGTCCAATACAATAAGGTTGGCAACAAAGTGTGCCCCCCTTATTTTAAGGCTTACTTTTGGATATACTATATTAGTCCTCATCTCTCCACCGGGGTAATTAACCAACATAGTTTGTTTCGTGTGGGATATGGGCAGGTTATACTTGGCAACATACTTGGATGAGATGAATGAATGCGATGCTCCGGAATCAAATAAAACAGTGGCTGGGTTGGAGTTGGCGAGAAACATACCAATCACGATGTCCTTAGCTTGTGGTGCTTCCTCAACGGAGACGTGATTCACATGGCCACAAGCAAAGTTCTGCTGTCCACAGTTGCCTTGTGTTGCTCCTCCATTCGGCTGTGGGTTCTGCTTAGGTGCATTGCTCGGCTGTCCAAGGCCTTTCTTGGGGGCACTGGCCTCTCCGCATGAAAAGCATGCCTTGTTGCCCATAACAGCAGGAAGGTTGGGGCGAGGCTGATTTTGAGCATAGGTGCCGATGTTGGGACGGGGCGCGGGTGGCATAGGTAAACGAGGCATATCAGACCGTTGCTCCGGTGGCTGATTAGAGCGGGCTGGATTTGCAGGGCAAAAAGTAGAAGCAGAATAGCCATAGTATGGTGTGACTGGTGGCATGAAGCGGGGGCGTACATTGCTTCCTTGTGGCTGCCCTTGATATGGCATCTTCCTCTTGCCTTCTTGTTCAATCTCACGGATCTTGCTCTCCACCACTATAGTTTTGTCAACGAGCTTCTAGAAGTTTGCATAGTCATTGTTGAGCAGCTGAACTTGAATTTCATTGTTCAATCCTCTCATGAACAAGCATTGCTTCCTGCGATCCAAGTTAACATCCTCTATAGCATACCTTGACAGCTGCGTGAACTTGTTGAGATATTCATTCATGCTCTTCCTCCCTTGTCAGAGACCTTCAAACTCTTGCCTTTTAAGCATCATGACTCCTTCAGGGACATAGTGAGAGCGGAAACTCTCCTTGAATTCAGCCCAAGTAATTGTCTCCTGGTTGGCATGAGCATTGCAAAGAGCGTCCCACCAATCAGCGGCTGCTCCCATAAGCTGGTGTGATGCGAAGAGAACATTCTCCAGATCACTGCATTGAACAATAGCAAGCTTCTTTTCCATAGACTTCATCCAGTCATCGGCCTCCATAGGATCATTAGCTTTTGCAAAAGTAGGTGGCCTAGTCCTCATGAACTCCCCAATCTGTTGTGAGTTGGTGGTGGTGGCGGCGGTGGGGGTGCAGGAATGGGGTTAGAGTTGTTGTTGTTGGCCTGCAGCTGTCCCAACGTTTGTATCATAGTTTGCATGAGCTGGTTCTGCATAGCCATCAAACGTTCAAGGTTGTTTGCATCAGCCCCGAGGTTGACATCCTCAGGAACTTCCACGTTGCCATCCTCATGTGGTTCATTGTTACCACGAGCGTTCCTTCATTGGCGGTTGAAATTTTCCCTCGGCATCTATGAGAGAGTAGAGTAGGAAATAGAAATTCAGATTGATCCCCCAACTATAAGCATCAAGGTGTATGAACTAAGCAACTTCTTTATTAATATCAGCCTATATGAGGATGGGAACAAGTGCCAAAGCATCTCACATCGCTCTACTATACGTGGATGTGGACATTCACCGAAGCGTCCCACAACTCACACCAAGCACATAAACACAAGCAATCATCATAAAAGTTCAGCACACCACTCTTATTCAAACTACTACGATCTAAGCATTGGTATTACAACTTTATTCAATAGGGAACCTAAACTTAATCGTGAGAACCGTTGATGTTCTCGCCATGTGACGGGGGTGGTCCATACATGGGCGCACACAATGGTGAGTCAGCAGTCCATGTAGGGATAGATGATGCTGGTGCTCCATTTGTTCCCGCGTTGGCACGAGTCTCCTCAATACAACTTCTTGCGGAGGTAACATATCTCTTCTTGTGCGCTTGCATAGTGGTTTCCTAACTTCACGAGTATTCTCTGAGACTTGTAAGTAGATTGTGGGTTGGAAAGAGATCCTCCATGGGGTCCAATGATCTCCCTTTTACCACTCTCCCGATATGGGTGCAGCTCAAATGTAGTGTTCTCAAGCTGCCCATAGAAAGCGTAGCACAGTCCGGTGAGTGCATCCCATACAGCAGCATCAATAGCTTCTACCCTTGTAGCTTTCCATGTGGGTGCAAAGTGTCGTGTGACAACCCTACCGTTAGATAGGATGGTTACCTCAACCTTCCACTCTTCATGTATGATACGAGAGACTTTCTTGAGGAGGTACTCCGGGTATAGGCTGCAGCAATCAAGGAACTCTCTAAGCTCCCTAGATATGTGTCCCCCCTCCATCCCGTCGGACCAGAATTATTGAACTGAAGGGATGGTCCGCTCATCACCTTCATTCTCGGCCTCGGTAGGGGGTGGCTCCTCTTCATATTGTGGGACCTATGTGTGCTGAAGACGTTGGCTATGACAATAAAAGTTTTGAATTCTGCCAAAACACTCTTTTTGTCAAGGTCCGACTCTAGCTACGAGCTCCGACAAGATCTGACGTAAGGTCCGACTTGCTATGGCTAGGTCCGACATGTTGTTTGGTTAGATCCGGCGGTAGGTCCGACTAGCTTTGGTAAGTTCCGGTGCTAGGTTCTGCTAGCTTTGGTAAGCTCCAGCTCAAGGTCCGGTTAGCTTTGGCAAGGTCCGGAGCTAAATCGCAATGGTTCTGTTTTTACCATGCAAATGTTTCGAACTTACTTTACATCTATGGAAAGTTTGCTTAGTATTCTTTTACTAAGTTTTTTAAGTGTTATGGCTGTTTACGGTGGTTAACATTTTGCTATGGTTTGCAACATGCTTATGTGAGGTGTTCACGTAAGGTGTTGTGGTTTTCGGAACTAACGTGAGTCAAGTCGTGGACTTGTGCTCGAAAGTATTGGTTGTTTATTCATGTGCAGGTGTTGCTTGAGTTTAATATATGGCTGGTAACGAGATCCATTGAACTAGTCGTAGGGAGAAGATGAGGTTCAACAACCAAGTTTGGAAGGAATTGTGGTTGAGTTGATCGGGAGGTCGTGTAGCATGTTTGGATCAAGAACAATGCATATGAAGGTATTGTGGACGTTGTTGAAAGGTGTTTGCATGTGTGCAAGGAGTGCTTGGACGTGGAGACTTGGTTCCAAGGCATGATGAAGAGATGTGGACGTAAAGAATTGGTAGGAAAGGTCCAACCGGCTGGATTATGGACTCGATCAGGCTGCGGATGAGTCGGTTATGGCTCAAATATAGAAAGATTTGAGTTGATTATGATAGGATTTCGTGTGGGACATGAAGTTGAGTTGTTTTAGGAATGTTGGATACGTTCCTAAGGTGTTTGGAAGTCTTAAGATTGCTTCTATCTGCGTATAGAAGAGTGTTGAGCAGTTATGGAAAGTTTTGATTCAGAAACTGAGTAGGATTAGAGTTCTAGTTTGAATTGGGTTGGCCTCCGGGCTGGTTATATAAGCAAGGGAGGCCAGAGCTCGTGGGAGGATTACCTTGGGCTGTTCCTCTTATGTTTTGATCAATAAAATTCGTAATTTAGAGGACCTTTTGTCCCTTGTTCGTCCGATTTGTTTTAAGTCTTTCTCGTCGAGTTTCTGGACAACACGACAGTGCTTCGGTGTTTTGATCATAACTTGAGTTTTACAGATCCAATTTACATGATTCTTTTTGGGTTATCTTTAAAACTTGATTATCTATCATCTATGAAAATTTCACGGTCATTGGATTTGTATTTTATGATTAACACGAGTTTCTTTGCAGTGTTGCAGATCTGGTTTTTACTCGAGTAGAACAGATTGACCCTCGTTTGATCTTTCGATCATAACTCGAGTTTTTCTAGACGTATTTCCGTGATTCTTATTGTAATGTCTTTGTGACTTGATTCTATATAATATATACCACTTTGTGACGGTTGAACACATTTAGATGAGTTGCATACACGGTTTCTTTAACAGATCGATTTTCTGTAGAGGGTTTTTTTGCTTCCGCTAAAAAGTTTAACTCTACCATTCACCCCCTCCAGCTTTTCACGTGCTCTTCAATCCTACACGGATTCATCTCCTTCCGACATAGCTTCATGAGGCTCTGCTGAGTGTAAGCTTGCGTGAAATTCCTCCTGAGGTGCATACCAATGCTGTGGTTCTTGTGGATCATCTTCCATGTCATCTTCAATTGGTTCCACATCTTCCGGATCCTCTTCCTCATGCATAGAGCTACTGACTTCATCTTCATCATGGGGTTCCATATTCACCTCCTCACAATATGGTCCATCGGAAACCTCGATGGTTTTAAGTGCGCTCTTAAGGGGTAGTGGACAAGTTCTCATGCGTGTTGTGCTCCTAGCGATTGGCATCTATAAATAAAACCACTTTAGAGAAGAAGGAAATAAATCCAAAATTTTCGGCAGCTATTAGGCAAGAAGATAGAGGGTGTGGCTGTCCAAAAGGAAAGAAGGAAAGGGGCTGAAAATAGCACTTTGCGGTGGCTGAGTTGACAAGTAAAAATGCAGCAGCAAGCAATTTTCGAAAATAGCAGTTTAGAAGGGTATTCCTATGTGTTTTAGAGTGTCCATTCTACCTAGGCTTGCGTCCTACGTCAACGTGGCTCTGATGCCAATTTGTGACACCCGGTTCCGAAAATGAACCAAGTGAATGCACATGTGTGCCCAGGATGTTCATCACACATACACATGTACTTCACAAAGTGAATTTTAGAATATAACCACGTACAAATAATATTTAAGTACTTTATTACAATAACTCAATGTCTCACTCATGAGTAGCTAACTTATTTTGCAGCGGAAGACTCTAAACGACAGTGGCAAATAACTAAAGACGATGGGGCTCCACTCGGACTCCACAGGCATGTTGACGGTAGTGTGCATGCCTAGTACTCCACCTGCTCCTTGAAGTACTCTTCTCCCGTTGCTGAATTATTTCTGAGAATGTAAGGGTGAGTACATGTCGTACTCAGCAAGTGTGGAAAAGTATGACATGTAGCTTCGAACAAGGTAGGAAATAAATGGTTTCATTGCAGCAAGCAAGTTTTATTTCACAAAGATGATAAAAACAACAACTATATCTAGGTGAGTTAAATCCCGACATAACCAAGTATTTCGTCATCCCACATGTTCCATACCATCATAATTCATCATTTATCAACCAGCCAGTGCTCTTTCTCAAGTTCATCTCACATACACAATGCTCATGATTAACATATATTCATATAACTGAATCCAAACTCATTAATATGACCAAAACAGTCCAAAATAATACCACAACCATACCGAATAACCATCCCAAGTTTTGCCTCTAATCATGGAAGTTGGCCCGGTGGTTGTAACTTGAAGCACGACTAACATGATAGTTTTACACTCTGCAGAGGTGGCACCACTTTACCCACAAGTTTGTGATTTCCCCATCGGCGAATAGAGAGAACCTCCATTCTGCCACTACACAACCTTCATTGTATGGCCAAAGGATCACAAAATGGCCTTTACAAAAGGGCTACTAGGATGCACGGACCCACTGAGGTTTCGCCAACTAGCTCGAATCTCCATTCTCCCACCCACGGGGCCCCTCGTGTGCCATGCAGTTCCCAAGGCAGTCCTCCTCGACTCCCATTCCCTGCGCCATCCAATGGTCCATAACAAACTAGCAACACACCTAATTAGTCAGCTTAGCCGCACCCATATTTGGCCTTGTAGTGGCATTGTTTTTCTGACATGTTCTCGCATGAATCGGTCCTTAGATCTAAGACAAGCAACCACCATCTCATTCATCATAATCACGAACCAAGCTTGCCTAGATCTCCCCGATTTCATGCTCATTAACATCAGCATGTTCTCATCATCTTTAATCTTTATGAGTGCAGTAGCTAAACATGTTTATTTTAGTTTTCTCGATCCCATAAGTTATGTGATGCAAAAGGGAAAATCGATCATACCCAACTCAACATGTTTTCGGCGACAAGGGTGGCTAACAAAACTATTAAACTCCTAATAAAGGGTTTCCCATCAAGTTGACTCGAGCATGCAGTTTTCACAAGATAAACAGTTCGAAAACATAGGATCAATATGGTCACCTTGCTCCCGCGGTTTGTGTTGCTCAAACGTCTCGAAGTCTTGGTGTTGTAGTTCCTCGTAAACGGCCTCTTGAGCGTTTTCTTCTACTCACGACCATGTACATACAGATAATACAGAAATCAAACGTCATGCACAAACTTTACTCAAGATGCAATGAGGTAGATGAATGCAAATCCTATAGTGCAGTCTATAGTGATCATTTTGCATGTGTTCTTGCAAGTTTTTGTAAGCTTTCATGGGGTTTTACGATGAATGAGGCTGCTGGAATCAAGTGTGGACGTGGTTATGATCTTAAATCAAGTTGTAGATCAATTCCACTGTCAAAATATAACCATAACGCGATCTACCCATGTGCAGAAATTCCTGCTCGCATGGGGTGGAGAAAAACGGGTGCATAGCAACAATAGCGACTTGGTAAGAGGGGTGACAGGGACCTACCTCTCTTCTTCCTCCTCTCCTCCTTGCAGCTGGACTTTTTCCCTTGCAACGGCAGCAGCTGGAGTTTTTCATCGGAGAAGAATAGGGCTGCGGCTAGGACTTGGCAGCAGGGGTCTTCTTCTCCGACGATGGCGAGGCGGGGCAAAGCTTCGACGGCGGCCAAGGCAGCAGCAAAGGGGTGGCGACCAGGGCTTGGCTGCAGGGGGTGATAGGCTTGTTTTGGTAGGGGTGGCGGCTCGGGAAGGCTGTATTTATAAGGGGGAAGATCTCCTACTCAGTTTGGAGGAGGAGAAGGACTATATCTCCAGGAGATGCAATCTCCTACTCAGTTTGGGGGAGGAGAAGGACTCTATCCCTAAAAGGTGTGGCCAGCAGGGTGTTTTATACCCAAGACTTTATCTCTAAGGTTATCTATAAGCTTTATCTCTAAGGTTCATCTAGAAGCTTTATCTCTAAGATTTATCTCCAAGATTCTTCTAGAAGATTTATCTCTAAGGTTTATCTCCAAGATTCTTCTAGAAGCTTTATCTCCAAGATTCTTCTAGAATCTTTATCTCTAAGTTTATTCTAGAAGCTTTATCCTCAAGATTCTTCTAGAAGCTTTATCTCTAAAATTCTTCTAGAAGCTTTATCTCTAAGGTGCGGCCAGGGTTTTATCCTATTTCTCTTCCCTTTTTAAGTGATCTCTACATGAGAATGGATGTAATGCATGATGATGGAAATGAGGGTGTTACACCGGTACTTTTTTATTTTTATGTACATTTCAATGTCATAATTAGCTATCTAATATTCGTAACATGTTTATTTGCATTTATAGGGCACTACCAAAAATGCGTAGAGATAGAGGCAACTCCTTGATGCGTTGTAGAGTAGGCATCGAGCCAACTTGCATGGATGGCAGATCGTTGCTCCACATATGAGGAGTTGTACGAGGAGACAGAGACTGTCAGGCAGCCGCAAGGGAGGAGGATCAGGAGCAGGCAGGAGAGACTGGTAGATCGAGGAGGTTTTTGGACGGTCCTCCTCTAAAGGTGGTTCTGAGGCAGATGACCAGACTGCAATGATGAGGGGATGACCCCACACGAGATGCAAGGTTGGCAAGAGAGGTAGAGATAGCTGAGACAGGATAGGAGCAGACTGATCGATGCGCCTTCAGGTAGTCTTTCAGATTATTTGAGAAGCTATCTTCTATATTACTTCTCTTGTCAACTAATTAATATTATTTTTGTACAGGTTGCGGAGACACTTTTTATGTAATCCAAGTAAAAGCTTCGACGAGCGAATAATTATAAGGCCCAAGGGTACTAGGTGTTGGATCGAGCCTGGTTGAAGTGGTAAGGGCCATCGACGAGTAGTTAACACGGAGCTGGGAAACACCATCAGGTTTTGCTTCTATGGGATGGTTCTAGCTGACGGCCAATGAATTACTGCGCATAATTGGGATCACTATGCGCTAAAATCGTATGAAAATTCGGGTACTTGTCAAGACAGAGTTTGGGAGATGTTTTGAGTAAGTTTGTTTCAATTTTTTAGATTATATTGCATCTTGCTTTGGTTGACATTAATTGTTGCTTGTATGTAGAGTTTATCTCGCTTGGAGGATGGTGCGAACGAACCATTTGCAAGGTTGGTTTTCCAAAATTCAGCGAGAAGACATTCGAAGGACTCCTTCTCTGATGCACGGATCAAAGTTGTGACTGTGTTCCACAAGACCAAACTGTTGCTGCCCATGACCAACAAGGAAGCAGCTAGTAATTCACTTGCGGAAGGAGGAGCACTTGCAGAGCAGTGTGGATTGGGTTTGTGTGGGTATGGAAGCTTGGGAATGGCTATGTGATTACTGGGCGTCGGATGAGTTCAAACATGTTTCGTATAGAAATTGACAAAATCGAAGGAGCAAGCCTAGAAAACACCGCTCTGCGCCAGATGGACATACGCGGATGGAACAAAGAATGGTATGAATTATTACAATCATTTTTAAATTGCTTCAAAAAATTGCATTGATTGAACTGTTGAATTTTGGTATTGCAGGCAGCTAAAACTGGTGTCACTCCTTTCTTTGAGGTTTATCTCAAAAAGCACAGAGGCACAAGCCCAAATCCCCTGAAGCAGTTGTGTGACAAGGCGGCAACACAGAAAGTGGTAAGTATGTTGAGAGGTTGTTACATCTATCAATGAAGTAAATGTATCTTTTATTACATCTATTCGTGAATTCAATGAATCACAGGCAAAATATGTTGAGTGTTTCAAGAAAAATCATGAAGATGATGTGGATTTTGTAAAAGAGCCATGGGATGTGGGTGCGGCGTACGAAGCCGACGGAGGTTTACCACATGATATGTATGTGTAAAGATATTGATGGTTTATATGTTAATGACTATCAATTTATAACACTTGTATTTCTTTATAGACTTGGGTTGGGCGATGGGTATAAAGAGTGTGAGGCTTATGTAAACGACGCTCGTCCTCCAGTGCGAGTTCTATCCGGTCCCGGTCTAATGCGGAGACAGAGGAATTAAGAGAAGAATTGAGACGCGCCCAAAGCAGATGCAACAGATGCAATATTTGTTTATGGCACATATAACATGTAATTTGAACAATTTATTCAAGTCTAAAATTGTTCTACTTAATATCTCTCAAATAATTTACGTAATGTAGTTCTTGGTTCAAGGTACCACCGGATCTCAGTTCGGTACAACCTGTTGGCGGCCCCTCGTCATAGGTATAATTGCACGTTTTATTATTTCAAGATAGAATACAAAATTGTAACCATATATCTCACAGAGTTTCAAGAGTGGTCATCCACAACCTCAGGGATTCATACAGATGTTGGCTGCAATTCATTCTGGATGGCAAGCTTATACAGGTGTTCTTCCACTGATGCTCTCCGGTCCCATGCAAGAAGGATAACCTATTGGCCCCTCGTCGTAAGTATAACTACATATCTTATTAATTCGAGTTAGAATATAAAATCGTAACCATATGTACCACAGGATTCCGAGAGTGGTCATCCACAATCTCAAGGATTTATGTCGATGTTGGCCACAACTAATGCTGGAGGGCAACTTTATACAGGTGTTTTCCCACCGATGCCCTTCGGTCCAGGGCAGACTTAACCATCACCACCTCCGGTGAGTAATATGAGAGATTTAGACATAGTCTAGTTACATAAGTTAGTTTTGTAACAAATAAGTGAAATAGCGAATATTAGAGAGACTGAGACATGTGAATATATGTACCAATGTAAAGTTTAACTTGTATTTGTTTCTCGCAGGGTTCTCGTTATGGAACGCTTGATTGCGATGATTTTCATTTGAACGGCGGAGGTGCAAGTGGTGAAGATTCAAACAACAATATCAACATGTGAACTTTGCAATATCGTTTTTATTCGGACATGTGACTATGTGGTGGAGATCTGTTGGACATGTGAACTTGTCATTTTAATTCAGACATGTGAATATGAATTATTGTTTTGTGAATGAATTTGTTGTTTGTGAATATGAACATCTATGTCGAATTTGTTGCATATATAGCTGTTATGATGTCTGAAATGGAGGCTTCCCAGTCGGGGAGGGAGACAAAATAAGTCGTGGTAAAAAGAGACTGAACTATAGCCGTCGGTTCCACCCTATCCGACAACTATAAATTTTTAAGCCGTCGGGCTCAACCACAAAGGCCAACAGCTATAAGTATTTAAAGGTGTCGGTCTCCCTGGGCCAACGATTATAGGGCATAAAAGCGTCGGTTCCGTAGGCCAACGGCTATAAGACATAAAAGTGTCAGGTTGTAGAAACCTACGGTTATAAGGCATAAAAGCGTCGGACCGGTGTCTATAACAGTTAAAAGCGTCGGATGAAGGGCGACGGCTAAAGCCGTCGGTTCATCGACGGCTATAAATATCTATGTCGGTTACAGAAGACAACCGACGCCTATTCGACCGATGGCCTTTTGCTCGTTTCCTGTAGTGATGACACTGAGTGAGCATGAACCAAGCAAAGCTTTTCATTTTGTTGTACCATGTGTGTTCGTGATGACAAAGATATCAGAAAAAGGACATATCATTTTATTTTCATTCATGTAATCAAATCTATTTTCTTGACCACAACATATCATATTAGTGTAATAAGAACACTAATCCTGAAAAAGTGAGGTCTGAAAATCGACCAAATACTCATTTGAATAGAGGGCTGGTACTATAAGATGACTCTGGCATTGTATACACAAGAAAGTAGATTAAGATTGGATGGTAATAGAAAGAAATATTGTCGTGCCTGAGGAATAGTGGAAGGTGACATTAAATATAAGTGTACACAGCTGACGTCACTCATGTCGTCCTAGTTTTCCTTTTCCTCCCGATCACTCGTCTCCTGTCCCGGGGCTCGTTCGAGGCATGTCGTCCCTAATCGAGGCTGACACGGCATGACTCCTACTCTATTTCTCGCCTCTCCACTTCCGCGACAACTCCGCCTCGATCTGCCCGCCCCTACGCCCCCCTCCCCATCTCTGGAGTCAATTGCTATTATAGAACCCATATCGACAGCTTCGATAAAATAGCAATTACGTCGTGGGCTTTGATAAAATGACAATTTTATCGTTGACGCACCGTTAAAATAGAATTATAGTCTAATTTACCTCCTTTTAACATTTTTCTTGTCTTTTCTAATTCTTATAGAATCTGAAATGACCATACTATCCTTTATTGGTTTGTCCTGTACCCCGACTCTCCCAACAACAACTGACTTTTTTCTCTCCCATCTCCCAACATTGTATATTATTAATTTCTACCTTATTTTCTTGGTGTTGATATCTTGGTGATGGATCACAAGAACTCTAGGCTAAGCAGGCCCGCCATGATGCTGGGTTTGTCTCAATTGGTTTATAGCTGAAGAAATGTGTTCCCTTAGTAGAATGATTACGAGCTTGACAGTCTGAATTTCCTCTGTCATTTGTTGCTCGTGCCGTCTGCGTCTGGAACTTAGCAAATCTGAAATCCAGCTACATAATTGTTTACGACAATCCCGTCCAAGCATCGGCCACATGCTCGTGCTGCAGGATGCTTTTTTGGAGTCCTGAACTGATCGGGCAGACACCCTGTAGATAAGAAAATTGTCCTTTGCTTGTGCGCAGCAGCCAGGATGCGCAACTGCGCTGAGATCTCATGCCGGATCCTGCAAAGCCAGTATCGATCGATATTGTTCCTCACGCCTACTACAGTACATCTTTTGCTCACAGGACCTGGTGGATGCGACGCAAGCAACCCTGGCGGTATTGAGGCGCAGAATCGAGTGTTCCAGATGTGATCTCGCTTAGAAAAGGGTAGTATGGTCATTTCAGATTCTCTGAGAATTAGAAAAGACAAAAAATATTAAAAAGATGTAAATTAGACTATAATTTTATTTTAACGATATAAAAATGTCATTTTATCAAAGTCTATAACATAAGTGTTATTTTGTAGAAACCGCTTCAGTTATATTAATAGCGATTGACTCGCCGCTCCTGCCCCCCTCCTTCCAGTCTTCTCCCCCTGCCAGATCCAAGCATCGCACCGTCTCTCCCCAAGGGGGCCGCCGCCTGCTCCCTCGATCCGATCAGGTTCGTTTCCTCATCTCCCGCCCTGCGGTCGCTAGGGATTTAGGCCCCATCTTTGCAGAGGAATCTGGTGGTGGTTAGGGATCTGGGGCCTGCGACTCTTCCGATGTCCGCACAAGTTTTTGGATATACACGACGGCGGATACTGTTTTGTTGTATGAAGAAAGTGCCCTACTTGCTCAGGAAATACACTGGTTACATCCTAGATGAGGAGGTGCAAAAGCGGGGGGGGGGGGGGGGGGGGCATTGGTGAAAGAACCGCTGTATTCATTTTTTCCCCTCGTGCCTTGAAAACGGTGGTCTCAGATTTCCTGTTTGCGTGATTGCGAAATCGAAACGAACGCAGTCATGTTTAAATAAGAAAGCGTCGAGGAAAATAATGGTTAACCTGCATAAAATGGCAGATTAGGGACGCCTCCTTGGAAAGTATATGAAAGAACAACGAGGATGGTTGTTTTAACGTTAACTGCTGCAGTCACACCAAGTATAATGAAAATTGTCTTGGTACTCATTGTATAAAATCAAAGTTTGATATCAAAGTAATTTTTGCACCATCCTTTTTCTCCGATATACTTTTCATTCCTCTCAGGGATGTAGAATCCATTCATAGTAACAATATTTATTTTTATTCTAATAAGGGCAGGCCTGGCGCAGTGGTAGAGTCTCTCCACTTGTGTCCTGGAGGTCCTGAGTTCGAATCAGCCTCCTTGCAAAATAAGCAAGGGGAAGGCTGCCTAGAAATTCCCTTCCCCAGACCCCACAACGTGTGGGAGCTTTCAGCACTGGGTATGCCCTTTTTTTATTCTAATAATGCTTTAGTTTGTAGAAGGTTTATTTCCATTGAGCTGTTCCATACTACGTCAAATAGTAAGTCTATAAGAGCCTTAATTCAATATCAGGTTTTGTTTGTCCTGTATATAGAAACATTGGACTGAAGATTTCGATAGCACACCCAATTATTTTCAATCCTTTTCAGTTGAACCTGATGCTCGGTAATCTTTTGTTTGTGAACTGATCTGTGGTTTGTTTGTAGGACATAATAAGTATGAAAGTCATGCAGTTCACTTGTTGTTAATTTTGTTGGATCCACATAGTTACTTGATCCTGTATGAGTCTACACATATATTGCATCCCCCAACTTGTATTCATAACAACAGAGGATTTGGCGACTATGCTGAGTAGTTCTCTTCTGACACAGTAGCATGATGATTTTGTCTGTTTGCTGGAAACCATAATACTTTTACTTGGCTGTGGGGAGCTGAAAAATTAGAAATCGTACATGTTACGAAGAAATTGTGAGTACGCTGCTGCAAGCAATAGTGGTTTGTATAACTGCAATTTGCTGTGTTTTTCTGAAATACACTATAGAGAAACACCAGGTTGGAAAGATCAATTTTCAGTTTTTTTAAGATGATTCCATCATCGACTACTAGGAAGGGCAAAACAGTTCCCTGTTACAGTGCTTTCATACTGATGTATTAAAGTTGCAACTCTGTTCAGATTTTTTTAAGTGGAATTCAGATGAGACCTGGGGTTCCAATGTTCCAATTGGAGAAAATTTGATACCCAACATGTTGCAATGTTTTCAAAATTTTGCGTAAAAAGTCATGCGTAGTAAATAAAGAGTTGAATGAACCAGCAAAAATTTCTTTCCAAATTCATCTTTGATACCATTTTTTAAAAAGATAAGTGATACTGTTGTCGCGCAATGAACAATGCCAGATTGATTCTTGTCTATTTTGTATATTGACATCTATTATGAATTTGGTGCTAAAATTTTATAGGTTCTTCATTTAGCTTTGTGTACTGCATTTATTTTTTTTGGATAATTTCTTGAAACATTGGAACATGGTGAACCTGCTATCAGGTGCACCGGAACCCCTGGACATGAAATTCACTTTTGTTTATTCATCTTCGTTTTAATTACCGATCTGTTAAGTTTTGTGCATTATTGAGTACTCTTTTAAGATTTTATAGCTAAATTTAATGTGATGCTATGCTGTTTGTTGCAGTTTTGAGTAAGCATCTTCAGCATATCAAGTTATCATTCTAGCTGAGAAAATATGCAGGTTTGCTGCAATTGAATTTAAACCTTTTAACAATTTTTCTTTTCTTTTTACCCATTTCATTTCCATAGCATTATCACAGCTGATGAATGTAATCTTTGTCTTATCATTTTAAAATGAATAATAATAGATAATAGTATTTGTTGTTGAGCACTATACAAATTTGATATCTAGCTGTCAAGATATATTGGTACATCTGACCTGGAGCTCTCCTTGCTTGCTCTCCCAGTAATACATTCTGGTTCAGTTGACCTTGAGTTGTGATTTGTTTTTGGAAGAACCTACATTATTTGTCATATTACAATCAAAAGTGCATCTGTTTAAATCTTGATATTAAAATTTTCCCATGAGAGATAGTGCCACTATAGTTGGATGGGATTTATAGCGCCTCGTGGGCAAGTTATGTCAAAATCATCTTTTCTGTGAACACTGATAATTAATTCGTGAAAAAAAAAGAAAGGAAAGCCCGGTGCATGTAGCTCCCGCTTGCGCAGGGTCCAACCCACTTGGGTCTTTTGTACGCTGCCTTTCCCTGCATTTCTGCAAGATATTTGAACTCCACACTTTCATTTAGTAATCTAAAGGCACTTATAGGCAGATGGGAAAGAATAAGGTTGCATATTAGCATTTTTCACATATAGTTTTGCTGTTTCACAATCTTGTTTTGCATTGTTTTGATTCTTAGTGAATCTTGTTTCTTGGAGCACCATATCTAACAACTTTGGCCATGAACATTGTATTAATAGGCATCTAGGGCTAGGCTTTTCAAGGAGTATAAGGAAGTGCAGCGAGAAAAGTCAGCTGACCCTGATATCCAGTTGATATGTGATGATTCAAATATATTCAAGTGGACTGCTCTTATCAAGGTTAGGTCTTTTCATCTTTTCTTCTTAGTGACATTAACACAACTCCCAACAACTTGTCTGTAATCTTTTTATGAACTGTATCTGTAATAGGGACCCTCAGAAACTCCTTTTGAAGGTGGTGTGTTCCAACTTGCATTTGCTATCCCGGAGCAATACCCTCTACTGCCTCCCCAAGTTCGATTCCTGACTAAAATTTTCCACCCAAATGTGCATTTCAAGGTTGTTTCTTTTACTCTGGAAATCATTTATTTCACCATTCCTCATTTGCTCTGGTCTCAACATATTTTACAGTTGCAAACAATAATCATTTTAAGAATATAACATTTTGTGTTCTGTTTTTTAATTTTTCATGATTTGTTACTCCAGACTGGTGAAATTTGCTTGGATATCTTGAAGAATGCATGGAGCCCTGCATGGACCCTCCAATCCGTTTGTAGAGCTATAATTGCATTGATGGCTCATCCAGAACCAGACAGCCCACTTAACTGTGACTCAGGTAACTTTGGTTTCATCCGTTATCTTGCATCCTCTTACATACTTTTGATATTATTTCGTACTGGTGATGGTGGATCAATATTATTTCTAAAAAGTTAGTCCTTTGTGTTAAGCTACTATGCACCGATCGGTTGATCTCAAAAGCTTAAGCTGATGGGAAGCGTGGACAATTCACTTGTATTTGAACACTCCCCCTCACGTGTAGGCTCTCTTGGGCCGCAAACGTGGAACAGGAGCCGGTTGCAATTTATTTTAATAAATCGCGCCTGCTAGGATTGAAACTCAAGACCTCTGGCTCTGATACCATGTTAGGCTAGTATGCACCGACCAGTTGACCCCAAAAAGTTAAGTTTTTGGGTGCAACTGGTCGGTGCATAGTAGCTTAACACTTTATACCTGCATAGCCATTGAACGCATTATTTCTCTATTAAAAATACCATTACTATGTTTTTTCAAAGTAAATCGACTTTGTCTCTGTACACAGAATGACAGAAGACCGTTTTACCAGAAAATTTAAATGTGAGGTTAGTAACGAACTACTGAACTGATGTAACAAATCAGGTTAAGACTACAGATGTACTACATAAAACTATATGCATCTGAGATATGTCTAAATGCGCATGAGTGCATCAATGAAAAAAAAAGTGAACCTAGCTTGCTACCTCCACATTTTGAGTAAAACAGAACATAATCATTGCCTAAAATAAAATAGGCAAGGAATGTATGCCATTTCAGAAAATCACTGGTTTACATGGTACACCATGTGACCATGCACCACATCTAAGAATCAATGTGGTGCTGGCTTCTTACACTTTTATTTTTACTTACATTTATAGGCAATCTTCTACGATCAGGAGACATCAGAGGCTACCAATCGATGGCAAGAATGTATACAAGGCTTGCTGCAATGCCAAAGAAAAACTAGCTTGCCGGATGTAAGTGGAACATGTAAAATGCTCGGGCTTGGGCATGCCTCCCCCAGTGTTCTCAACTGTGTCGACCTGTGATGTATTTGTTTATTGCCGACTTTACTAAACCGAGAATCTTGACCCTTTGAGGCTTGATCTGCATAACAAAATGTGTTTTATAACTGAGATGCCGTGTTATTCATTGGGCTTCTTCCTTTGTGGTTTGTTTCAAACTGATTTGTCATGTTTGAAAAGAAGGAATCTTTGCTTCAGCAACAGCTATGATAAGATTAATGTGCACCAAACTAATATCTGAGCACTGAGTCGTAACCAACCCATCTCAGCCCGACAGTATCTGTGATTTCGGTGACGTCCGCATCGTGCTGCGTCTAGGCAAGCTCTCCCTGACGTCGAGGCCGAATGCTACAAGGCACGTGGGCCATGCCGGAGTCGCGTGGGAGGTGGGACAATTGTTTGCTAAAGATTCTTGAGAAAATTGCTGTTATAGGATCGGGGTTTCGACAAAATTTATTTTTTATGATAAGATTCGATAAAACAGAACTTCTAAATTAGCGAACTGTTAAAATAGAATTATAACATATTTAACTTATTTTTATTTTTCTTATCTTCTTTCTACTTTCAGACCAGACTGAAATGCTCTTAATATATTTTTTCCTTTTCTTCTTTCTCCATTCTCCCACTGTACAACGAATCCCGCCTGCTCTCTTTCGGGCTGGCCGCACCCCACCGCCGGCCACGCCTGTTGCTTCCCACCCGCCACCGGTCATGTCCCCGCCGAAATAGAGTACCATGCGTGGAGTCTCCAACCAGCTGGCAGAAACTAATCCTAGAAATTTTTTGAAGAAAAATGTATTTAACAAACAATCCATGAGCAACTGATCAGATCAAGAAGGGCATTTCAGTCATTTTAAGTAGTCTGGAAATAGAAAAAGATGAAAACAAAATAAAAAAAGTTAAATATGTTATAATCTTGTTTTAACGGTACGCCAATTTTAACAGTCCTATTTTATCGAATCTCATCGCAAAAGTTCTATTTCGTCGAAGCCACTTGATAAAGATTCTATAATAACAATTTTCTCCGTTTTATAAAAATATGGGGTAATTATGTTCGTTCTTCAAAGCACAAATTGCATTGGTGAACCAGTCATTCCCTGCTTAATTATCTTCATTCTTCATAACGTCTTTAAGCACTCTGATCCGCGCTCTAGATTATTGTATTTTTCAAATTCTTCTGGATGGACTACAGTACACACTTCGCTGGTCTTGTAAGGACATTTTTTGATGACACACAAAGTGAAAGACTGGCTGTTTAAATAATTCCGACGCTTCTGCTTCTGCCCAAGAAGATTCACGCATTTTCTAGTGACACAAGTTTTGGTAATAAAACAAGTATAAAAGGGGTCACTTCATACTTGCCACTGCTATTATACAATCCATCGTTCATTGTAGCCTGTAGGTTTGTAGGTACAGCTCTTCGGGGAAGTAGAATCTATGAATTTCATGCGCTTTCAAATTTCACAGCTGAAAAGAAAAGCTCCACATCCCAAGTTACAAGAGAACCAGAAGTTCCCAGTGGCCACAAGGTAACAAGGGTACCGTCCTTTGTCCTTCCATAGAGCTAATGCTGTCCAGTACAACCAACACATGTTTTTGATTATGTGAAACAAGTACTACCACAGAAGTACCTCCTGCAGAGCCATTTGTGGATGTGTTAGAACATTGAACTGCATTAGAATAACAACATGATTCATGAATTCATAGTATCATAAAACAGTAAAACACAGCTTTTTTTCATGAGTTAAATTAGATAATTTTCAGTTTTATTGCAAGATATGAAAAGCAGGGGTGTGTGTGTGGAAATTTCACACGTTCCCTCAGTTTATCATAGCATTTTACCTTCTCCATATTTTTAGTTGTATGTGAAATCTCTCAATGTTGTACTTATAGACTTAGCTCATGATAATACTGTATACAAAGTAGCAAATCATGTGCCAGAATCTTAGTTTTCTTATATTTTGTTACTCTTATCCGTCTTTCTCTATTTTACTTTATTTTTAAAAATAAAATTATTGGGTTTCATATCTAGCCTACCCAAAGAAGAAAGGCTTTGTTGTTGTTGTTGTTAAGAAACCTCTAAATGTTTATGCAACAACAACAACCAAGCCTTTATCCCAAGAATGTTGGGGTCGGCTAGACATGAAACCCAATATCAATGAAGTAAAAGGGAGGAAGAGATATAAGAATAAGAAAAAAAAGAAAAAAAGAAAAAAAGAAAAAAAGAAAAAAAGAAAAAAAGGAAAAAAAGAAAAAAAAAAGAAAAAAAGAAAAGGAAACAAGACTAAGATTCTGGCACATGGATTGCTACTTTCCATGCGGTCGTATCATGAGCTAAGTCTCTGGATACATTCCAATCTCTCAAATCTCATTTTACCGGCTCCTCCCAGGTCAACCTTAGTCATCCTCTACTCCTCCTAATATTTTCTCTACATCTTAAAATCTCACTGTTAACCGGTGCTCCTGGAGGCCTCCGCTAGATATGTCCAAACCGCCTAAGTTGATGTTGGACTAACTTCTCTTCAATTGGCGCCACCCCTACCCTATCAAGAATCGCCTCATTTCTTATTCGGTCTCTTCTCGTGTGCCCGCACATCTACCGTAGCATGCGCATCTCTGCGACACTCATTTGTTGGACATGTTGCCGTTTAGTTGGCCAACATTCCGCCGCATAAAGCATCGCGGGTCTGATCACCGTCCTAGGATTCCAGAGGTTTGTCGCCATTTCTTCCACCCTACCATGATTCTGTGGTAAACATCCTCATCAATATCGCCATTGCTTTTAACATTGATCCTAAGTATCTGAAAGAGTCCCTTCTAGGTACTATTTGTCCTTGTAGACTAACATTTCCCTCTTCACGACCAACACCACTAAAGTCACACTTCATATATAGTCGGTCTTGGTCCTACTAAGTCTAAACCCCTTGGACTCTAAGGTTTGTCTCCATAACTCTAATTTCTTATCAACACCATCCCTAGTTTCATCTTCCAGCACTACATTATCGGCAAAGAGCATGCATCAAGAGATATCCCCTTGTATATCCTTCGACACCTCATCCATCACCAAGGAAAAGATATATAGGCTCAAAGCTGATCCTTGATGTAGTCCTACCGTGATAGGAAATATATGTCTCACTATCACTTACGTGCACACTTGTCCTAACATTACTGTACATATCCTTGATAAGGGTAATGTACTTTGTTGGCACTTTATGTTTCTCTAGTGCCTACCACATGACTGACCTTGGTATCTTGTCATACGCCTTCTCCAAGTCAATGAACACCATATGCAAGTCTTTTTTCTGCTCCCTATATCTCTCCATAAGGTGACGAAGCAAGAAAATCGCCTCCATTGTAGACCTCCCAGGCATAAAACCAAACTGGCAAGAAAATCTCTAAATGTTTATGAATCTCTCTAAAAAAGGGCTGCCCGGTGCATGTAGCTCTCGCTTGCGAAGAGTTCGGCGAAGGGTCCGACCCACTTGGATCTTTTGTACGCAGCCTTTTCCTACATTTCTGTAAAAGGCTGTTTTCAGGACTTGAAACCGTGACCTCATGATCACAAGGCGACAGCTTTACCGCTGCGCCAAGACCCCCTTCATTTATGAATCTCTCTACTTCAGATTATTTTTAAATTAACACCTTACAAACAATCAATGAGAACTCCATATAGCCAATCATTTAGGGCATGCCACACAAAGAAAAGTTATATCATTAAAATGTTACCTGACATAGTGAATGTTAGAGATATAATAGTGAATATTATATTAGATGATATATTAGAGGCTTGTTTGCATATTTGTACTCATCATATACTCTATATATTGGAGCCTACGACCCTGTCAATAATACAAGCAATATTCATAACATGATATCAGAGCCAAAAAGTAAAATCTAGGGTTAGTTTCTCTCTACCCTAGCCGGTGTTTTTTTTCTCGCGCCGTCGACTTCTCTCTGCTGAAACTTTTATTCCATCGGATCTCTGTCCTGCGCCCTGAATCCAGCTGCGGTTTCTTCTTGCCTCTCGTCACCGCGCGTGAGTTCTGCCGCCACCTGTCGCCTCGCAGGACCGAGTCCTGGTCGCTGCCTGCCTGCAACCTGTCTGCCTGCAATCTGCCGTGATGTGCCGTGCTTCTGCCAGCCGCTGCCTGCGTGCAGCAGCTGCTGCCTGAGGGCCCCGCCTGATCCTGCATGCGCCCTGCATCAATTTTGAGTGCCCAACAGAGACTGCTCACCACCAACAGGGCTGGTCTCCACCGGTTGATCTACACGGTCTCCCGCGCGCCTGGCAGGTACCACCCCCGACTGGTTTTTCTCGCCTGCGCGTGCTCTGCCCTGCTCCGATCCACGTGCTCGACCTCTGGAAATTGCGTGATCGCGGCACTTAAGATACGTGCGCCTGTTTGCGGAGCCTCTAGTAAACCCTAATAGTAAAAAAAAGAAGAAAAAAGAAAAAAAATTGCAGCTTGCGCCGCTTTCTCTTTTGCGCTCTAGCCGTCGCCCGCCGCTGCTTATTTTTGCGCTCTCGCCGTCACCTGTTGTCCTATCAGGATGACTTCTTCGGGTAGTGTTCCAGTTCTGCGGTGTCCAGTGCTTTTCAATGGCACCAATTACCGCGACTGGGTTCCTCGTATGCGTCTACATATGTGTGGTCTACGACTCTGGGAGTTTCTCACGGGCGATCTCAAATGCCCGCCTTGTGCTGCATTTCCTTCTCAGCCTATTATTCCAGATAAGGCTACTGATGATGATAAGAAGAAGTTGCTTGCAGATTACGAGACTCGTCTGTCTGCGTACGAGTCTCACTTCAGCATATACAGGACTTGGTTGGATGATGATGCTCGGGCTGCTTCTATTCTTGCTGCCAGTATGGAGGATCGTCTTACTGCTGATATAGTTGAGTTTGAGTATCCGCATCAGATGTGAGATTATCTACGCTCTCGTTACGAGCCTACTGGATAGTCTACCTACCTTGCTGCTATTCATCAGGAGCAGCTGTTACAGCAGGGAGATGCTACAGTAGAGTAGTTCTTCGGTCAGATGTCTGCTATTTGGCGTCATCTTGATGCTCTTGGTCCTCGATTGTCGACAGATACTTGTCAGTCTTGTCAGAGTCAGAAGGTTGCACTTGAACTTCGACGCACTTATGATTTTCTGACCTGTCTTCGTGCCGAATTTGAGCCTCTTCGTGCTCAGCTACTTGCTCGTCACCTCTGTGTCTCTCTTATGGACGCTCTGACGAGTGTTCGTAATGAGGAGACTCGTCTTCATACTGTTGGGTTGCTGCTTACTTCTTCGGTGTTGGCGGCTCGCTCTACGACACCTATGCACACGACTCCTCCACCGACCATCCCGTCTTCAGTTGCGCCTCCTTCTACGGCTGGGAGGCGTGGAACTCTTCACTGTGATTATTATGGTAAAGATGGTCATGTGCAGACGTATTGTTTCAGGAAGAAGAAGGCTCATGCTCGTCGGTCTTCACAGGGTGCTGATGGTGCTAGTACTGGAAGATCTCAGGGGAGTTCTGCTACTACGCATGCACAATTGCTCATGCTTCTTTGTCGCCTCGCTACTTCTGCACCATCAGGAGCTGCTGGTTCTGTGACTCAGTGTTCTACACCTTCGAGTACTGCTGTTGTTTCTTCGTCTTCCACTGAGGGAACTCCTACTTCTGCTTCAGTTACTTGTCCATGGATTCTTGATTCTGGTGCTTCGTTCCATATGACTCCTTATTGTACCAGTTTATCTTCCTTGAGTCCCTCGTATCTTTCTTCTACTGTTCATACTGCCGATAGTTCTCCTCTTTCGGTTGTTGGACAGGGCACTCTTTTATCTAACTCTTTTGCTGTTCCTGATGTTTCCTTCATTTCTGGACTTACAATGCAACTTATATCCGCTGGTCAACTCACTGATAATGATTGTCGAGTGATTCTTGATCATGATCTTTGTTATGTTCAGGATCGTCGCACGGGTCGCCTGGTTGGTACTGGCCCTCGTCGTCGTGATTCACAGCGTCATTGGGAGCTTGACTGGCTTCATGTTCCTTCCTCTACGCCTGCCAGTTCAGTCGGCTCCAGTCTTGTTGCTTCGTCTACTTCGACGTTTGCTCAGTGGCACCACCGTTTGGGTCATCTTTGTGGCTCTCGTCTGTCCGTTCTAGTTTGTCGTGGTCTATTAGTATCAGTCTCTAGTTCTGAGTCTTTAGCACGGTGTCAAGGTTGTCGGTTAGGGAAGTAGATTCAACTTCCTTATTCTTCTAGCGAGTCAGTGTCTGAGCATCCTTTTGATCTTATTCATTCTGATGTATGGGGCCATGCTCCTTTTGCTTCGAAAGGAGGACATCGATATTACATCATTTTTATAGATGATTTTTCTCGCCACACATGAGTTTACTTTATGGAACATCGTAGTGAGGCGCTATCTACCTATAAGTCCTTCTCGACTACGACCCGCACTCAGTTTGAAATTCCTACTCGTATTTTTCGAGCTGATTCTACTGGCGAGTATCTCTCTGATGCTCTTCGTTAGTTTCTTTTTGAGCAAGGTGCTCTTGCTCAATTTTTTTGTCCAGGTGCTCATGCTCAGAATGGCGTTGCTGAGCGCCAAGCATCATCATCTCCTTGAGACAGCTCATACTCTCCGGATCGCTTCTTCCGTTCCACCTCATTTTTGGGTCGAGGCTGTTTCTACTGCCACTTAATTAACATTCAGCCCTCGTCCGCTCTTAGTGGTGGGATTCCTTTTGATCGCCTTACAGGCAAGATTTTCTGACTACACCAGCCTTCGTCTCTTTGGTTGTGTGTGCTACGTGTTGCTAGCACCACGTGAGCGCACTAAGCTGACTGCTCAGTCTGTCGAGTGTGTCTTCCTAGGGTACAGTTCAGAGCAGAAGTGATATCGTTGTTGGGATCCGGTTGGTCGACGGATGAGGATTTCACGAGATGTTGTCTTTGATGAAACACACTCTTTCTATCCTCGACCATCTTATGATACTTCTTCTGTATATGTGGTTGATACTATTTCGTTCCTGTTCCTTCCTGATGCTCCAGTTGCGATTGTACCTCCTTCACACTCAGTACCACGTTCCATGGTTCCTCCCTCTTCAGAACCTTCTTCCTTGGTTCCTGATTATACTTTGAAGGCTCCTGTGACGCAGGTCTATACTCGACGAGTTGTTTCTCCCTCAGATGTGCCATCTTCTTCTGATGAGTCGTCTACTCCAGCTCATTCTGCCTCTCCTAGTACGCCCTCTTCTCTTGAGGTATCATCTCCTTCTGATGATTCTTCTCCTGAACAACCCTTTGGACGTGTCCATCGTCCTCGACATCCTCCTTATTGGTTTTCTCCTTCTAGCTTTGCTGCTACTGCTCTACCTGAGCCAGCTACGTATCGTGATGCTGTTACTCATCATGAATGGCAACATGCGATGGCCGAGGAGATTGCTGCTCTCGAGCGCACTGACACATGGGAACTTGTGCCTTATCCCTCACGTGTTCGCCCTATCACCTGTAAGTGGGTCTATAAGGTTAAGACTCGCTCTGATGGATCACTTGAGCGTTATAAGGCTCGACTAGTCGCTCGTGGTTTCCAACAGGAACATGGTCGTGACTATGATGAGACCTTTGCTCCTGTCGCTCATATGACCACTGTTCGCACTCTACTTGTTGTGGCCTCTGTTCGTGTCTGGTCCATCTCTCAGCTTGATGTAAATGCCTTTCTTAATGGTGAGTTGCGAGAGGAGGTTTATATGCAGCCACCACCTGGGTATTCTTTTCCTGAGGGTATGATTTGTCACCTTCGTCGTTCTCTTTACGGCCTTAAGCAGGCTCCTCGTGCTTGGTTTCAACGTTTTACGACTGTGGTCACTGCTGCTGGTTTCTCTGCCAGTGCTCATGATCCCGCGCTCTTTGTGCACACTTCGTCTCGTGGTCGCACTCTTCTTCTCTATGTTGATGACATGATCATCACCGAAGACGATTCTAAGTACATTGCCTTTGTGAAGGCCCGTCTCAGTGAGCAGTTTCTTATGTCCGATCTTGGTCCTCTTCACTACTTTCTTGGGATTGAGGTTTCCTCCTCATCTAAGCGAATTTATCTATCTCAGGAAAAGTACATTCATGATCTTCTTGATTGGGCTTCACTTACTGATCACCGGACCGTTGAGACTCCCATGAAACTCAATGTCCATCTTCGTGCCACTGATGGTGAGCCTCTTGATGATTCTACTCGTTACCGTCATATTGTTGGGAGTCTAAATATAGGTCACTATACGACCCTAACAGGTTGGACTAACTTCTCTTCAATCAGCGTCACCCCTACCCTATCACGAATTGCCTCATTCCTTATTCGGTCTCTTCTCGTGTGCCCGCACATCCACCGTAGCATGCGCATCTCTGCAACACTCATTTGTTGGACATGTTGTCATTTAGTTGGCCAACATTCCGCCCCATATAGCATCGCGGGTCTGATCACCGTCCAATAGAAGTTCCCTTTTAGCTTTTGTGGGACCTTTCTATCACATAGGATTCCAGAGGCTTGTCGCCATTTCATCCATCCTACCTTGATCCTGTGGCAAACATCCTCATCAATATCGCCATTGCTTTGTAACATTGATCCTAAGTTTCGTAAATAATCCCTTCGAGGTACTATTTGTCCTTGTAGACTAACATTTCCCTCTTCACGACCAACACCACTAAAGTCACATCTCATATACTTGGTCTTCGTCCTACTAAGTCTAAACCCCTTGGACTCTAACTCCGTAACTCTAGTTTCTTATCAACACTATCCCTAATTTCATCTACCAGCACTACATCATCGGCAAAGAGCATGCACCAAGGGATATCCCCTTGTATATCCTTCGACACCTTATCCATCACCAAGGAAAAGATGTATGGGCTCAAAGCTGATCCTTGATTTAGTCCTACCGTGATAGGAAATGCATCAGTCTCACTATCACTTACGCACACACTTGTCCTAACATTATTGTACATATCCTTGATAAGGGTATGTACTTTGTTGTCACTTTATGTTTCTCTAGTGCCCACCACATGACTGACCTTTCTATCTTATCGCACGCCTTCTCCAAGTCAATAAACACCATATGTAGGTCTTTCTTCTACTCTCTATATCTCTCCATAAGTTGATGAAGCAAAAAAATCGGCTCTATAGTAGACCTCACATGCATAAAACCAAACTGATTTTTAGTGACATTGGTCACTTTCCTCAGGCGGTGTTTAATCACTCTCTCTCAAAGCTTCATAGTATGGCTCATAAGATTAATCCCTCGATAATTAGTACAACTTTAAATATCTCCTTTATTTTTGAAGATAGGTCCTAATATACTTTTTCTCCATTCTTCAGGCATCTTGTTTGATTGAAAAATGTGGTTGAATAGCTTTGTGAGACATACTATTGCCACATCCCCAGGCATCTCCACACCTCAAAAGGGACATCATCAGGGCCGAGGGTCTTTCCTCCTTTCATCCTTTTTAAGACCTCCTTAACTCTTGTATCCTCCGCACGAACCACCTATTAGAGTCATCAAAGTAGTCATCCAACTCAACCATAGTGCTCCCATTCCCATCATTGAATAGCCCATTACAGTAATCCCGCCATCTATTCTTAATCTCTTCATCCTTCACTGGAATGCGGTCAGTCTCATCTTTGATGCATTTAACTTAGACTGAAATTACTCATAATTGCTAGTACTAAAAAATAATCTAGATTACCTAAAGATTTGTAAATTGTCCATCACTTCCATTATGGACACAATCAACCAAAGAAAAATAAATATTGTACAATAAAAATAAATTGAGGCATCGAAATATTAATATAGTTTCAGATATAGTTAGATTGTTTCATTCGTATGTTTTATCTGCGCAAATGCATGGATTATCCGACTAGTTAACTACTATTCAAGCAGTGAACTCTAGGCAGAAATATTCATATGGGCCAACTAGGATTAAAAGAACATAGTCATACGCGTATCGTTTGCAAGCACAACATGAAGCTCTATGACTTTATCCAGTCAAAACTAAGAGATTTCCTATAAACCTGAACCGTTACATAGCACTAATAACTCATAACAAATAAATAGACAGGATGAGAGCGGATTTCTCAGATATCACAGAAAAAAAGCAGCTGATTCGTCAAGAAGCACGTCGATGTGACACTGTCCCATAGAGCTTTGACACACGGACCACATCTCGGTCCCGGATATACATAGGCGTGGTAATGGGCTTTGGCCCACAGGCTCTTTTTTTCTAGCTTATTTCAGCCCTTATTTAATATTAGTTAAAAATAAATATGAAGTTGACCTGATCCTAATTTGATCTGGCCCTTGTCATTATTAGTTATTTTTTGGACCCGTTGTCAGCCTTGGATATACAACAATGCTTTCTGAGGGTGAAAATCAATTATTAACAAAAAATAACCAACCAGACTTCTTACCCAAATGAGGATCATTGTCCGCCATTTAGTAATAACACTTAGGATATGTCCAATTAGACTCAAAACATTGTAAGCCATTCGAGAAAATTAATATTAGAGAATATATTAGCCATTTGTTGCAAGACAACAAACAAAATTTAAAGATCTTATAGTGTATAAATTGATGCATATGCATGTTGCCAAGGGACAAAACTAAGAAATGCAGCTAAGTGGAGTCAATAACCTACATATTGTTGCCTTGTAGATCAGTTGGTATACAATATTCCTTTTTTATTGTAATTTTAACTTTCAATTTTTTGTAATTAACTTAACACAATTATATTTTCTAGGAAAATTTACATATTTTAAGACAACAAACAGGTATAGGGCAACAATTTAGGAAACAACATTTTACATTTTGGCACTTTTGTTTTATGAATCATTTTACAGTACTTATTCCAACAATTCGATTTACATTCTTTCGTACTTTCCAAAATGGGTATTGAACATGCATTTATAGGAGTAAAAACTTTTGGTGATGTAAAAAACGGAGCGAGTAGAGAAATAGAACGATGTGAATTCCCTCACAGTTTGCAACTACAAAATTTATTTTCCAATCAAGATTCGAACTCGAGTCTCGCCCAATTAAAATGACTTCGAGAGCTGTTCAGATTTCAGAAGCAAGAGAGAATTATGAAACAAGCCAAGCATCTTGCTATGAATGTTAACTCTTCCAAGATAAAGAAAGAATGGAATGATCATAGTTCTTCTAACCCTCAGGAAATGCCATGCAAAAACCAATCAACCAAAAAAGCAAATGGTGCGAGTTTAGCAACAAATACTTTTGTTGCATATAGGACAATTTTTTGCAACTGTTTCGAGAAGGAATAACATTTTAGGAAGGGTTGTTTAGAATGTCTGAAATGGCTTAGTAAGAAAGGTAATAAAAACATCTATGGAAGAATCATCTTAGTTATTTTTTCTAGAAATGCATGATAGATTTACGCAGTTGCACTGTTAAATATGCAATTTATATGAGAAATTCCATATAACCAAACCATAAGGTGAGGGGAAAGAAGACAAAGTGATGCATGGGGAAGACGTGGATGTGGAAGCTTGCATTGGGTCCTATGTACGGTAGTCCTATCTTTGTCGGTTAAATATCGTACCACTGTCAACCTTGTTGAGCAAGTTTGTACGTACCAATTGCATGTAACTGCTATGCACACTAGTAAAACAATGTGACTTGATCACCTCTTTGTCGAAGCTTATACCAACTCCTTTAACGTATGAAATCGAGAGGACAAAATGGCATGTAGCATACAACAGAAAAACACCAACAGGGTCCACTTGTCAGTTAAACAAGGGTCTTCTTCTTCCTCCATTGGGCTGGTTGGGCGCCAAGCGCTACGTGGGCGACTACAACAAGGGAGTTGCGCCCCTGGCTTCTTTCCCCCAGCTATTCCCCTGGCTTCGCCCATTCCCATTTGCTTCCTTCTTCTTCTCTTCCCCACTTTTTCCCTCTCCTCCATTATTGGAGCTTCATCGATCTCGAACTACGGGCGTCTCTGCCCTGAGCCGACCTCACGTCGGTCTTCTACTCGATGAGGTGAATCTCTCCTCTCGTTTTCCTTCCATTTTCTCTTTTGTTTGGAGCTGTCAATACCCTGCAGATTGGGTACCCCCACGTAGTGGGTAAAAGGCAGCCTGGGCCCCGCCTCCCCGTTGGAGTGGGACCCAGTGTTGCCACGTGCCCTTGGCCCCATGGTCAGATCTGAGGCTGCCACGTGCACCTGAGCTCCGGAGCTGACACGTGCCCTGGGGTCCGGTCCGAGTCTCCCCGCTGAGGTGAGGTCCGGAGCAGCCACGTGTCCCGTGGCTCAGAGCCACCTCCCCGCTGAGGACAACACCAGCTAACATGTGCCCTGGGCTCCGGCCGGAGCCTCCCCGCTGAGGTGAGATCCGGGGCTGCCACGTGTCCCTTGGCTCCAAGCCACCTCCCTGCTGAGGACAGCTCCGGTGCTGACACGTGCCCTATGCTCCGGTCTGAGCCTCCCCGCTTAGGTGAGGTCCGGAGCTGCCACGTGCCCTCTGGCTCAGAGCCACCTCTCCGCTGAGGACAGCTCCGGTGCTGACATGTGCCCAAGGCTCTAGCCCAGAGCCGCTCCGCTGAGGTGAGGTCCGGAGCTGCCACGTGTCCCCTGGCATCAAATCTGTCGATAAGCGCTCCAGAGCCACCACGTGCCCCACTATCAATCGTGGGCCGTGGGTCGACGAAGTCAAGAAGGAAGTGTGTCGAAGTGTGTAGCCGACACTTCTCCCAGGCCTGCTTTGGGCACCCCGCGGAGGTTCTTTTTCGGAGGGGCTAGTCACTCACGGAGAGCTTCAACGTTAGGGACGATTGAGGGAGAAGCTTGACACGGGGATTTTTACGTGGTTCAGGCCGCCGGAGCGTAAAATCCTACGTCCACGGTGAGAAGAGTTGCTCGTTGTATTGCTTGCTGCCCAGAACCGGAGTCCTGAGCTTGGGGATGAGTCGAACCGCTAGGGTTCGAGAGTGTGTAAGAGGCGGACCCCTGCTAACATTGCCTACCCGAGCCTTTTATAGTCCAAGGCTCGAGTGGCTTACAAGGTGGGCCCAGGACCCGACAGGTGGTCCCGGGGAGATTGCCTGCCATCTACCGTATCTGCGGTTACGCCGGTAGTTGTCTCTGGCGAAGGCTTCCGAGTCTTCGTTCTGCCGCCCTGCACATGCCGCAAGCTAGTCTAGTGGTTGATGATGGCAGGGGCAGCAGGGGATGTCTTGTCGCTGTGTTTATTGGCGTGCAGGCTCTGACACGGCGCGCTAGTCTGCGATGTGACTGGGCGCAATGACACCTGACAGAGGCATGCTCCACGTCTCTGCGCCTTGGGAAGGCGCGGGCCTTGAATACCTTGTACGGGCAAGGTATGGCGCATCTTTACTCTTGCTGCCTACCGCGCGGGGGCAGGCAGCGCTGCTCTGCTGGCCATGTGGCGGGCCCGGAGCTCTCCTCTAAGGAGAGGGAGGTCCGGCCCTGCGGGACACGTGGAGCCTTCGGAGCTCTCCATGCGGAGGGGGGAGGTCCGACTTCATCTAGCCACATGGCGGGCCCGGAGCTCTCCTCTGAGGAGAGGGAGGTCCGGCCCCGTGGGACATGTGGAGCTTCCGGAGCTCTCCTCACGGAGGGGGAGGTCCGGCTCAGTTGGCCACGTGGCGGGTCTGGAGCTCTCCTCTGAGGAGAGGGAGGTCCGGCCCCGCTGGACACATGGCGCCTTCGGAGCTCTCCCTGCGGAGAAGGGCGAGGTCCTTAGGCATTTTTTCCCTATGTGCGGGGGTACCCCGTATTGAGGGTACCGAGAGTGGCCCCCCCGGCCCATCTCGGGGGAGATGTCGAGCCCGAGGTGGGGCCCCCGTCTCTTCTACTCCACGTGCCTTCTCTAAGACCCGCATTGACCGTTGCCGGAGCACGAACAATCGCGGGATCGTGGAAGCGTGTGCCCCACTTGACGGCTGCTTTTACTGCGGCGGTTCCCAAGGCTGCCACTTGTGCACGTCGCAACGCATTTTCAGGAACCGCCGAAGCGTCTTGCCGGCTCGTCTCTTTGGGAGACTAACTTCTTGGCCCACCGCTTCAGCTGGACGGCTTGGGTCCACTTGTCATCGACGCTTGGTCTCGGAGCCAAAGTGGTTGTCCAAGCGGCGTATTCGAAGAGTTTCAAATCGCTTTGAATCGCGTCTGGGAAGTTTAAAAGGGGATCTTACCCACATCGCGTCTTCCCTTCGCACTTCCCAGCGCTTGCATCTTCCTTGAGTTCTTGCGCCCTTGTTTTCCCTGTCCTTGAGCTTTCTCCTGCCATGGCTTCCAACCTGTCTCCGGAGAAGAAACGCGCCCAGTCTCCTCCGGCGGCGGCGTTCATGCCGAGTCAGGGATCCAGGGCGCCTGCGCGCCCTGCTTCTGGAGATGGCGCCCCGTCCGGTGGCGACTCCAAGAGGCCTCGGGCTCATCATCCCGATGGGACTCCTCTTGAGCGGCGACGGACTGATGGTCCCAGAGCGTCGCGCCCTCCTTCCTCAGGAGGCGGAGCTTCGAGGGGGAGTGCTGGTGGGGCGACGTCCAGGGGCGAGCCAAGAACTCAGGCGCCCCGGGCCTCAGGAGCCGGATTGGCGTCTAGGGGGGCTTCAGAAGCATCCCCTGCTCCGCCAGTCCGGGCGACTGCGGGGCAGCCTTCGGCGGCGACGGCGGGCTCTAGTGGACCTACCCCGGCTCGGAAGCCGGGGTTCAGAGCCCGTTGGAGCGCTCGTGTCTCTCAGTAAGCGACGTCTACCGGATTCTAGAGCCTGTATTGTCTTCTTCTTTTCTTAACTCGGGAGCTCCCATGTTTGTAGGGACCCCTCGAGTGCCGGTAACGTTCCCGTTTCCTGGCCATCCCCGACTGACAGGGGTTCTGCGCCGCAGTGCCCAGAAGCCGAAGCGGTCGCAGCGGCCCCCAAGCCAGCGCAAGTTCCTTCTGCGCCGGTCGACCCGGCTCCTGCGGCAGCGGCGACACCTCCCGTTCATCCCCCTTCACCGACTCGGGAGCCGGCTGTCGCTGAAGGTTCGGCGGGACCGGCTGGCAGTGTCCCGCCTCCTGTTGCCGAAGCGGGAGAAGCTGCCACGGGCCCTACGGTGGGCAGCGAACCGGGGCGCACCGGGAGCGAGCCTGCCCCAGTGCCGGCTTCTCTTGATCAGAGCCTTATCCCGGTTGCCGGAGCGTCGACTCCTCCTGAAGACGACGTGATGGAGGAGGTCGGGGGCGCGGCTTCAGCCTCTGCCGCCCCGCTGCCCTTGGCAGACGCTCTTGAGCTCGCCCAGATGAGCGTACGGCAGGTTCTGGCCGCGCTCGGTCGAGAGCAGGAGGGGCAGGCAGTAGAGAGGGATCGCCTCCTCACCTGGGGGCGCCTCTTGAAGGAGCGAACCGAGGAGGTCAGGGAGGAGCTTGACTCGAGGCGGGCATCGCTCGATGTCATAGAGGCGCTCCTTGACCGTCATAGGAGGGTCGTCAACCGCCTGGACTCCGAGACTCGGCGGCTCCACCGGGAGGCCCGCGAATCCCACGCTCAGGCCGATGATCATCTCTCTGCCTTGGAGGGGCTGCGTCTGAAGCTGGAGCGCCATGAGCCCGCCGTCCTGGACCAGGAGCGCACTGTGGCGGCTGAGATATAGAAGGTCGCCGCGCGCTTGGCTGCTGGCGAGGGCGACCTAAGGGCCCGAGCCAAAGAGTTGGAGGCCCGAAAGGCCGATCTGGTGGAAAGGGAGGAGCAAGTCTCCCGGGAGAGCCAGTCGGTCCTGGATCGGGAGCTAGCTGCCGACTTTCGGGCTTCGGCGTTGGAGTGGCTTGCTCAGAGTCTCCAGCTCCGAGAAGACTCTCTGGCGGCCAAGGAGAAGGAATTCTCTGAGGGGAGCCTTGACGCCTTGTTAGCATCCCGCTGCGAGGTGGAGGAGCTCCTGGCCTCGCAGTCCTCTGAGGCCCGGGTGGTCTCGAGCTTCGTCGACCAGGCGGGGTTCGTCCTGGTGCCTCTTGGCTTTAGCCTAGTGAAGGCAGCGGGCCCGTCGTAGAAGGTGGCCGAGGTGATCCCCGCGCTCGAGTCTATCAGCGCCAAGCTGAACAGGCTTGAAGTGGTGGTCGCCGGCGAGCTTGAGGCAGAGGGACGGGGCCTAGCAATGGAGGTTGCTACCACCTGTTGGCGTGCTTCCGGAGCCGGGATCTCTCCTTCTCACTGGAGTCAGCGAGACAGGGCCCCGCCGCGGAACGGGAGGAAGCCGCCAGGGCTGAAGTCGGGGACGTGGCTGCCCTTGTAGCCTCTAGGTTCCGGCACGAGACAGGGGAATCCTAGGGCTTGTATCTTTTCTTTTTCTTTGTTGAGTCTGTAGCCCAGCTCATGGAGCCTTGAATGAATAGACTCTTGTTGTTTTCTGTGTCTGTGTGCTTTTATCTTCTTCTTGGCTTGGCCTGGCCGAGTCCTTAGCTCCGCAAGGTACTCAGAGGTCTTCACCAATCTTGAAGCCTTGCACAGACACCTTCCTTGGGTCCTTATTGAGTTAAGGGCCCTAGGGGTCTCCGGAGCTCGCCCCGTGAGAACGGGGAGGTCCGGATCTGCCGACCACATGGCGGGCCTAGAGCTCTCCTTTGAGAAGATGGAGGTCTGGCCCCGCTGGACACGTGGGGCCTTCGGGGCTCACCCCTGCGGAGGGGGCGAGGCTTGGCTCTGCCGGCCACGTGGCGGGCCTGGAGCTACCTTCTGAGGAGAGGGGAGCTCCGGCCCCGCTGGACACGTGGGGCCTTCGGGGCTCGCCCCTACGGAAGAGGCGAGACCCGGATCCTCCGGTCTTGCACTGGAGTAGTCGATAGCTCTTTGCCCCCCTTTCGTGCGGTCCCCGTAGCTAAAACCTGGAGATCCTGCACACAGGTAGAGGAAACATAATTCTCCTGGGGGCTCTCCCCTCCCCGTCTCTTAGTCTTATTTGGCTTACGGTCCTAGTCCGTTATACGGGGCTTGGGCAATTCTGTGCACGAGGCGCCGGGGCTCCGGCTCCCTCCGAGGTCAGGGTACGACCGTTCGGCCCCTAGTACCGGATTGTACGCCGGGGAAGCAGAGTGCACAGGCTTTCGGTATGGAACCAGGAAAAGAGGCTGTACTCCCCTGGACCTCCGAAGGGAAGGGTGCGCATGCTTTGGGTCGGAACCGGCAAAGCAGGCTATGCACCCTGGACCCCCCATGCACAGCGCAGGTCTTTCCTGGAGGTGACCAACTAGCACCGCAACACCTGACTGGGGGAGGCCCGAAAGGCCCCCTGGCCATCGGCAGGTGCTTCAAGCGCAACCGCCTTCGGTAGGATAGCAAATGCTGACTATGGATGAGAGCGGGAAAGGGGAGCTAAATGTACGGTGTGCATACATAGAAAGTGCGGCCATAGAAATTAATGCGTAATTTAAATGAGCACATAAGTAAGAGCGTGGTAGAACAGGTTTCTGTGTAAATGCCCATAGGAGGAAGGCAGGCCGAACATGGAGGCAACGACCCGTCCCATTAAGAAGGGAAGCAAGACTCTATGCGCTTTGGGTCAGAACCAGGCCAAGCTGGACGTAGTCCTGGACCGTCCCCTGAGGCTTAGCTGCTCCGAGCGCTGTTCCTGGAGCCTATGGGATCTATTACAGAAAGGAAAAGGCCTGTTCTACTAATGCTCAGGGGATAGAACTTACTGTTATGTTCCATGCTCCAAGGGTTCAGGAGCGGATCCCATCCTTGGTGGAGAGGCGTATGTACCTGGGGCGGCAACTTTCGTGACTCGGAAGGGACCTTCTCGGCTAGGGGAGAGTTTATAGGTCGTTCGGGGGAAAGAGTGCGCCACGGCACCAGGTCGCCTTCTTGTAGCTCCCAGACGCGCTTGGTCCTTTGGCGGTAGTGTCAGGTCATCAGCTGGGGCCGTGCGTTGTGGGGTGTTGCTTGTAACCGTGCCTCGTCGACGAGGTCGATATCTTCATGCCAGAGCTGGTCCCGCGCGGCTTCTCCCGGGGGCCCCGGGGTACCTTCCTCTATTGGCTCAGGCCGACAAGAGGTAGGCGGACCCGGACTCTTCTTGGGGGACCCAGGATGTCTTCTTCTATTGGCTCAGGCCGACAGGAGGTTGACGGATCTTGGGCGCCCCCGGGAGGTGAGACCGAGGCAAAGAGACGTGCGCTCGGGTGGAGCTGGCCAAGTTCTGCACCGCCGGGGGCTGGTGCTTGGGCTGCTGCAATTGCTTGGAGCTTCTCCAAGGCTGATACTGCAGCAGTGCAGTCTCCACAGATCTTTTAGGGCAGTCGTAGTCGGCTACCGCCCTGACTCGTCGTTACTGGAGCTGGAGTCCTCATAGTTGTGTACCGCCTTTACGGCGCGCTGAGGCTCCTAGAACCCCACCTGGTGGCCGACGTTGTCTTGGGTGTCGACCTTCTGCTTACTCTCCCTTTAATGGAAGGGAGGGGCGTCAGCACGCGGTTGCTTCCCCTTGCGGAAGCGCTCCGCGAGCTTCTTAATCTCACGGCACTCAGCAGCAGTATGGCTGCTGGTGTCGTGCAGGGGCATGTCTCTCCTTGGTCACCATCTGGAGCTGGTGACCGTCGCTGCCTTTTGTCGGGGCGTGGCCCTCGAGCTCCACTGGGTGCTGCTGCTGCAGCAACGGGAGGTGCGGTCGGTGGTTTCATCTTGCCACCGCCCCGGTTCTTGATCTTCTTACCGCTTCCATGGGAAGCCGTTCTCTGTGCTGGGAGACTGTCACCTGCTATAAGACCGAGGACGGCAGTAACTTATGCTAGACCGAGGCAACGATGGCATCCAGTGTCATGTGGGCTAAACGTCATCTATGGCCGATTTGGTTGTCCACAACGGTACCTAGAGGAAGGCTTGATCACTCTGGACTTAACCTTCCTCTGGTGCTGGCGGATCGCCCTTCTCCAGCAAGGCGCCTTGAGGACATGTCCCACACAACACTGGCGTGGAGACTCCCTGCAAGTCGAGGATCCTGTCCCCGATGGCCTCCCTTACCGTCGGCATGCCATCAGGATGGCTTGTGCTTCTATCCAGGACCGTCAAGGAGAGGGACGCCTTAGAAGGCCGCACACACACGAACATCTCACAAAAGTGGATGAAGACGGCTACCGATGTAAGAGCATCAGGTGGGTGAGAGTGCTAGGAAGCAGAAGCTTCCAGCGCGCAAGAGGAGAACAAAGGCCGCATGATGACGGAGGGTGCCATCCAACACCGGAGGGCCTCCTTTTATACACAACCACGACCTCTGGCTGGGCAACAGGTGCAGCGATTGGGCTTCCACCTCTGCACGCCACAGGTCATTCGCTGCCCCCAACGATGGGTAGGATCCAGGTCCACCCGTCAGACAGTGAGGGTTGGGCGACTAACCTCCTGGAAACGTCCGGTGGTTCCCGAGGAGAGCGGCGCGACCAAACCGTTGGCCGCCGCAGTAAGTGCCCCAAGGCAACCCCTCGGGCACGACGTGTCGATACTCACCTCCCCCTTTTGATGGGTAGGACCTAGGTCCACCCGTCAGACACTGGGGGCCAGGTGAGTAACATCTCGGGAATGTCCCATGGTTCCCGAGAAGAACTGCGTAGTGGAGCTGTGGTAATCAACCTGGTGGTTGCCGCAGTAAGTGTCCCGAGGCAACCCCATGAACACATTGCCTTGGCACCCCCCTGATGTCTGGTAGGGCCCAGGTCCTTCGGTCAGACACTGAGGATCAGGCGTGTAACATCTCAGGAACGCCCGACGGTTCCCAAGTGGAGCGGCGCAATATGCCTGCGACCTATGGGTTGTCACAGCAATTACCCCGAGGCGACCCCTCGGGTGCGTCGTCGTGACCCGTCAATCAAGAGTGAATATGATGACCCGCTGTCGCTTCGACTGGCAAGTACGCCCACTACGCCAAGGACATGCAGCCTTTTCGCCTTCCAGGTACAACCACTCGTCCACTACATAGAAATCTTGCCACCGCTTCGGTCTCCAAAGTGCAGGTTCAAAACCACCACGCGGGAAAGATGGGGGCCCAACCTATGGGCTCGATTCCTCCCCCGAGATGGGCCCGGGGTCCACTATTGGTACCCTGCAGACCGGGTACCCCTGCGTAGTGGGTAAAAGACAGCCTAGGCCCCGCCTCCCCTTAGGGAGGGCACCAACGTAGCTACGTGCCCTTGGCCCCATGGTAACCCCTGGGGCTGCCCACGTGTGCTTGAGCTCCAGAGCTGACACGTGCTCTGGGCTCCGGTCCGAGGCCCCCCGCTGAGGTGAGGTCCGGAGCTCCCATGTGTCCTCTGGATCAGAGCCACCTATCCGTTGAGGACAACACCAGAGCTGACACGTGCCCTGGGTTCTAGCCCGAGCCTCCCCGCCGAGGTGAGGTCCGGGGCTACCACGTGTCCCTTAGCTCCAAGCCACCTCCCTAGTGAGGAAAGCTCCGGTGCTGACACGTGCCCTGGGCTTCGGTCCAAGCCTCCCCGCTGAGGTGAGGTCTGGAGCTGCCATGTGTCCTCTGGATCAGAGCCACCTCCCCGCTGAGGTTAGGTCCGGAGCTGCCACATGTCCCCTGGCTTTAAATCCATTGATAAGCGCTCCACAACCGTCACATGCCCCACGATCCATCGTGGGCCGTGGGTCGACGAAGTCAAGAAGGAAGTGCGCTGTCAGGCTTCACATTCAAGGCTCGCGCCTTCTCTAGAAGCATGGCACACTACGCACACCTTTGTTCTCTACCGGTTCGCCACTACGGTGACAAGACAGGAGGTGAGGCATGACAACAGTACAGTGCCGCCCAATGGCACAAAGCCGCCCACACAGGGCGAGAAGACATGGCGTCAAGACAACGTTTTCATCATCACCTGACACGTGGTCAGAGGCGCTCAGCGTGCCGGGCGGCGAGACTTAACTCCCCCATCGACCACTCTACTCTGAAGACGAAGCCCTAGATCATGTATAGGCTACACATAGCTTTAGGGCCACCTGTCGGGCCCCGGGCCTCATTGTAACCACCCGGCCTTGAACTATAAAAGGACCAAGGAGACCACCCTACAAAGGGTTCGCACCCAGAACCCTCTCACGCACATACAAGCAAACAATACAGCAAGCACTCCCGTGGACGTAGGGTATTACGTTCCGGCGGCCCGAACCACGTAAATCTCGGTGTTTGTCCGCTCCCTCGAGCCCAGGTCGAGTAGGGCGCCAAGCCCCCTCCAAAAAAAACCTCGCGGGCTGCTTCCGACTAGGTCGGGAAGAGTGTCGCAGCTCTCACACTCCGACAGGAGCGTAAGAGCTCGCCGAAGTCCGGCCAAAAACCATCTCGCCACTGACGAGCTTCGGCCATGGCAGCTGTATGGGACATCAAAATAGGATGCCCTCACCGCGTTCTTCGTCTTCGTCTCATCCTTTGGTCGCGCTGCCGCTCGGAGTGAGCTCCAGCAAGCCGGCCAGCCATGGCCATCATGGACAGGAGCTTGAGCTCCTGCGCAGCGCCAGTGTCCTGGCTGGGCCTGGCATGGGCAGCCCACCGGCAGCCTAGATCTGTTTTTATACTTTTCCCATATTTTTCTTTATTTTAGAAATAGCTACTCCTTGTAAAATGCATAGTAAATTGTAGACAATTCAGAAAAATGTGAAGCAAGTTTTGTTAGCTTGTTAATAATAAGATCTACACAATGGAACAAAAAAATCTATATTTTCATGTGGTATGAAATTATTATAAATTTTAGATGATTCATATTAAGGAAAAATCATTACCCTATATATGTAGCTCCAAAAATCATATATTTTACACACATATTCACCTATATATACCTATTTTTAGACCAAATTTCGCTCCATGAATCTGTGTAGTTAATTAGAAAATAATTTAATAGTATCTTTTCTTATTTTAACCATGATAAATTAATTATTACATGAAAAATTCTGAAATTTTGTCAATACCTTCCTAATCAATGTAGTAGTCCAAATTAAAACTTTTAAGACTATTCTCACAGAATAATTGTCACAGTTTTAATTTGAAATTCTATTTCCATTATTAATTGTCTTGTTAATCATTGGTCTAGTGTAATAAAATTATTTCGGATCATGCATTGTATAAACACTAAAATAGGACCTCTGATCCTGACATTGATCTAGTGATAATTCCGCATTGCTCAAAGTTCACATAAAGTTATACTATATGATGATGTTGTCATATCATTTATTATTGAAATAGAAGGCATTTATCTTTTACGAGGAAAGGGAACATCCAACTAAAAGTTTAATTTTGTTACGGTATTACCCTCTATTGCAAATTATCTACAAGGGCATGATATTAAACTTCTCTTCATAAAACTTTAATTTCTACTACCTTGCATAATCAAATGTGAATTGCATTGCATTTCAATATAGGAAACGACAACGGCGACACGGTGATTGGAGGTGCTGCGGCGACTTTTCTATCTATCGGTAGAAGTTGAGAGGATTGAAACCCGTTCGCGAGTTGTAGGGTGCTTGAAATATCAAGGTTCCAAAAGGCGTTAGGCGCTAGGCGGGAGGTGACCCCCAACCTAGAGCCTAAGCGTGCCTAGCCGGCACCTAGGCGTTATATAACGTAGCAGTGGTGCTTTCTAGAAAATTTTAAAATACAGTAAGAGTGCTTGGCTGATTTTTCATAACCTATTTCTACTTTCTCTCTCTTCCCCTCTTTCTAGTTGTCCCCATGGACCAACCCAGTGAGGCCCACCGCCTCTGACACTTGGTTTCAGCACTCCCCCACCGCTAGGACTTCAACCTATTGGATATACAAATTGGCTATATGTTTTGCATGTGAAAAACGCCAAGAAACAAAGTTCGGGGAGCCATTTTATCTTGAGAATCCAAGGTGCGGCCGACTAAGCAGAAGATTTAACCTGTGACGCCCTCAATTCTGTGGAAATCCACGGAACCGAGAACTAATGCATATGTGTGCCCAGGATGTTTTCCACACATACACATATGATCTACAAACTGAATTCAGAATATATATTACCACGAATAACAGAGTTTATTATAAAGCCTCATGAGTCCTGGTGTAACACCCCAAAATCCTGTTAAGAGGGGAATTTAAATTTTTTTGGTCGTGTTGCATGTATTGCAAAATTCAAATTCAAACTAGAATTCAAATTAAACTCAAAACAGAAAAGAAAAATAGAAAAAGAAAAAGGAAAACAGAAAAAAAACCGGCCAGTGGGCCGAAACCCACCAGCCGGCCCACCAATCCCGCGCCAGCCCGCAGCCGCGTGCGCCCCCTTCTTCCCACTGACATGCGGGGCCCACCAGTCTTTCTTCTTCCTCGCGCTCGCACCCGCGCTCGGCCGGACTCTCTCACCCCGAATCAAAACTGACCTGGATTCCTGCGTATCCCAGCCGAATTTCGTTCGTGGGCGACGCAAACTCGATCACAACCGAACGCCACCCTTTCCCCGTCTATAAAAACCCCGACATCGTCCCGTTTTCCCCACGATCTGTCGATTTTCTCTCCGGTGAGAACTCGAGCCCCTCCGGCGAATTCTGGCCGATCTACGCTCGGGAATTCCGATCTAACTCGCTGGTCTTGATCCACCGCCTCCGGGGAACCTCGCAGGTGCAGAAAACGCGGTGGTTTGCGGTTCAAACACAGCGCTGACGAGCCTCGCCGTGAATTCACCTCGGACCTCGTCGCCGACCGCCCACCAGGACCTCCGAGCTCAAGAAAACCCCCGAGGTGAGATCCCCGACCTCCCCTCTACCGATCTATGCCATAAAATCACAGTTCTAGGAAGAATTTACGAAGATCCGAAACTCTCCGGCGAGATCGCCGCCTCCCGCCGCCGGGCAGCGCCGCCCGTGCTCGATCAGAGCGACGTGGCCGCTTGTGCGCCGTTTATTTTAAATCGCACGGTAGAGTTTAAATCCCCGCGTACCGGTTCGACGTTATAATCTCAGCCGTCTGTTTTAAATCGGACGGTCCACGTCAGCCCCGCGTTATAAAGACTGGAATTCTTACGCGCTACCCCCTGGGGTTCTCGGGAAATAAGAGCTAGCCCCGGAAACTTCTGATCTAGCCCCTGGAACTTCAGAAAATCATGTAAATTTATTTAAAAATCAGTTTTAGCCCTGGACTTAATAAAAATTAGGAAAAACCCCTCTGTTATGTGTAGCTAGGCCCCTGAAAATTCTTAAAATAATATTATAGACCCTGTAGTGGGGTGAGTTTACCTTTTTAACCCTATTTGATATTAAATTTAGGAATTTGAATATGTGGTTAGTATTTAAAATTTAAAAGGTGGGACAAACATATTGTCAAATTCAAATTAAAAACTTTCCCAGTACTTAGAAAACCTTGGAGTGAGATAAAAATAGATTTTTGGGCTGAAATGAATCTGTTTAATTGATTATTCACATTTATTAGTTAGAGGGACACATTTTCAAGTAGAGAATAATTCTGAAAATTAGAAAAATAAATGTAAAATAGTTTACATCAGAGGAAAAGATCAAAAATATATTATTAACTATTTTGGATCAGAACCTATTCTGTTTAGATGATGTGTCTTACTATTTTCATAATAAAGTACACATTTAGGCATAGGAAGTAAATTTGAAAATATAGCAAGCTAGGTATAAATAATTAGAAAATGATAAATGAAGATTCCAAAATCCAAAGAATTCAGTTTAGGGTTGGTAGAAGTTCTGAAGACACATATGGAGTAGGAAAATACCTTTCATGCATACTTGGTAGCTAAAAGGTGTAGTAATTGCATATAAGGAATTTATTTAAATTGGAAGCTCATATATATATTATGCAAGTATAAATGTGAATACAAAAGTAGGAATCATATACACATGATTAAAAGTGCATGTAAGCCAAAGATCAACACACATAGAGTAACCACAACACATAGAATTTGTGAATGACTTTTATACATGTGAATGTGTGGTTTGTATGAAGTGGAAGTGTGAATTATGTCTTATGGATTGTTGTTTTTCTTTTGCTATGTGTGATGGTATGATGTAGAACCTGCTCCAGAGCAAGTTCTTCCTTTCCAAGATCAGGACTACCCATTCCAAGAGCAGCAGGAAGGAGGCAAGTGTCCTTGACCACTTTGATCCTATGCTAGGATGTGTAGATAGAATTATTTGCATTGTCAAATGAAATATGAAACCCATGCTAGGAAGTTTCCCTAGAATTGCATTACCTTGTTTCCTTGTAGCTTGGGTTGGGATTTATTTTATCATGTCATTTATTATTATGCATATGCTTAGCCATGCTTAGAATGGGATATTTGGGATATGGGATCATCAGTTTATTTTTACCATACTCTTGAATGAGATATTATGAGTTATGTAGAGGTAGGGATCAAGGCAAGTTGGATGTTTTGGTTGGTGCTGGGTGCACGAGACTCGGGTTTGTGTTTAGTACTTGCCTGGATCCTAAGGACCGGTTCATGGAGCATGTAACCTGGCTTTACCGTGCCAACCACATGCTGAGATGGGGCAGCTTGGCCAATTAATTAGGTGTATCCTCGGCGTAGTATGGGTGTGTTGGATGGTGCCGGGAATAGGTGTCAGCTGGAGTACCATATGAACCGCAAGGCTCAAGAGGGGGCCACTGCAGCGGGGTTGGAGCCTCTTGTATGCTGTTAGGGGTGAAACCTCAGTGGGCCCACGCTCGTCGGGAATCCCTTTGTAAAGGCTTCGTAGTGATCTCCTGGCTACACACCTAGGAAGTGTGAATGTGGTTCGTAGCCACTGGCATAATGGAGGTTCTTTTAGTCCACCCGGCAACGGGGGATGAAATCACTACATGTGGGTACAGTGGTGCAAACTCTGCAGAGTCAAAACTGTCATGACAGCCGTGCTCACGGTCAAGAGCGGCTTGGACTTATTCATGATTAGAGGATTGATGGTTTTGGAAGTTGTGGATGTTAAGCGGGGAGCTTAACATTGGAAATGATGTTATGGTTATTTGATTATGATGATGGGATGGGAGATTGGGACCATTTCACCTGTGTAGTAATGTAGGTGCTTAATAAGCTAAGGCGATAGGTATTAATTGCGTAGTGCTTTAACCATGAGTTCAACCTCCCCTTGTTCTAGCCATGCATGACATAACTTTCCCACACTTGCTGAGTACCATCGGTACTCAACCTTGCATATTTGTTGGTTTATATTGCTGCTCAAGTCAAGATAATGAGGTGGTGTATAATGATCAAGACTTTGGACCCGAAGAAGGTTTCTAGTTTCATGGAGTCCACCGGGCAACGCCTGTGACGGAGCCCTCAAGAATAATATTCCGCTGCTAGTTTATTTATTTGTGATGAACTTATTATTGTCCATCGAGACATTTGCTATGTAAGACTTATTTATATTTGACACCTGGCTTGTAATAAATGATGCCTCACTATTTGTCATCACATGAGAAAATGATCCTGGCATACATGTGATATTCACTTGGTTGTTCTTCGGAAAAACCGGGTGTGACAGAAGTGGTATCAGAGCCAAGGTTGCCCGTAGGAACGTGGACCTAGGTAGAAATGGACGTATTTAAGGGCCCTATTTTCTTAAAAACTATTTTACAAGGTGTGTGTTGAAAAGTGTTATTTAATGGAGGCACTTTCTTCATCTTACCTCAATTTTCATTCAAAATAGGATTTTTGTTTAAAAGTTTTCTAACCTAAGTTTAAATGCTTTTTGTTTTAGATGGTTCGCATGATTCGCACCGCTCGCAAGTCCACAGGAGGGAGAATTCCCGTAGTTGCCCTTGCCGAAAGAGAGGAGAGCCGTCCGGTGACGTACCTTTCCTACGGATTGGCAGTAGGAGGCTTGTTGCGCCGTCTTCGACGTATGCTCAAAGCCGCCGGCAATACGGGCAAGCTAATCATACACTATAGCTCCACCAGGACCATCCGGGAGAAGCGGGAAGAATGGAGTTCATAAATGAGGATTATCCATGAAAATCAGCTGCTTAAGATCCACCGCTCTCCAGCTTGTAGAGCGACACAGGTCGATACGGAGAAGGATGTCACCTGGGAGGCCATCACCTGCCAGAGTCACATCTATCGTCGCCACCTGGACAGGACTGAGTACATGTATGTCCTCCAGCGTGAGAGTGGTACCACGGAGTACAAGTACCCACCAGTGCAGCAAGGGACTTCCCATGAGCACATGGACTTGTGCTTGGAGGATGCTGCTATGCTCAGCACTCGACTATAGGAGTGTCAGCAAGAGCTTCAGGATGTTCGGGACACCCTGAAGGAAACGGAGGAATTGCTGCGAGCCTGCTTGAGGGCGAGATAAAGAGGAGATGGGAATGAACTGTGTGTCACCGTGAATGATACATGGACTCCTGACTCCCCAGATCGCCGGGTGATCAGGCGTCGTCGCACTTCTCCACCAGCAGCTTCCCCACCTAAAGCAGAGTCAGAAGGCAGCCGCAATGATGAGGAAGACCCCGAGGAGCCAGCTCAGTGAATATGAGTAGTGTAGAGTCCTTCCCTTAGTTTAGCAGGATGTCGAGTAGTCGAGTCGTTATCTTAGTTAATGGTGTGTGTGACGTGAGTTGTGGAAGCCATGAGCAATTGTCCACAGCCTCGTCTTCAGATTGTTTTGCTTTGGTGTGTGAACCCACATGAAATAATATTGCATTTATTTTGTGTGAGATATGAAACCTCAGAAAAGTATAACAAAGCCTCAACACTTCAAAGTACAAACAAGTGAAAGTAGTAAGATGATACATAATGCTTTAAATTAACATTGGTTGATCATGCCAGATGGCCGGAAGAGGAAAGGGTCGTGCTGCCAACCCCGCCAACAACAACGATGAGGCCTGCAACCCTCATCTTTCTGGAGGCCAAGACAGGGGTGGACACCGTGAAGGAGTGGATCCCCTCCACCAAATGCTTGAGAATCAAAATCAGCTCATCCAGAACTTGACTCAAGTGGTGACCAACTTGCATCAAGTCCCACCTCCACAAGCTGCACCACGCCAACCAAGGTTGAGTGAGTTTCTAGGAACTCAACCTCCAAAGTTTGCAAGTGCTGCTGAACCTATGGAGGCAGACGATTGGCTAAAGACCATTGAGAGCAAGATGAGGATCATACAGTGCCAAGGGTATGAGAGGGTGCTGTTTGCCTCTCATCAATTGCATGGACCTGCTGCTGATTGGTGGACCGCCTACGTGGCCGCCCATCATGATCCTGAGAACATCACTTGGAAAGAGTTCAAGCGTACCTTCCGCAACCATTACATACCAAGGGGTGAACTCAAAAACAAGAGGAAAGAGTTCTTGGGACTGCAGCAAGGTAACATGACTGTGAGGGAATACCTCACTAAATTTACCCAACTCTCCCGTTATGCCCCACGGGACATAGAGACTGATGAGCAGAAACAAGATTGTTTCATGGAAGGACTTACCTCAGAAATGCAGTGTGCAATGTCCTCAAATGAGTATTAAAGCTTCCAAAAGATGGTGGACAGAGCGTTTGTGGTAGAAAGGAAGCTGAAGGCCTTGGAAAATGAGAATAAGAGGAAGTCCGGGTGGTCACATCAAGCCTCAGGGAGCAACACCCGCCCACGTCTGATGCAGCAACCCGCAGGGCAGACGAACCGTGCTGTGGTACCCTACTCAGCACCAAGAAGGTACAACCCGAACTACAGGCCTCCCGCAGCACTAGCACAGCCACAACGTCAGTTTGTACAGCAGCCTCGCCCTACATATCAACCTCGACCAGCAGTGCAAGGACCCCCAAACCAACCCCAAGACAACAAAGGCCAGGCACCTAAGGTTGGGGTGCAATGTTTTAGCTGTGGTGAAGTGGGGCACTACGCCCATAAGTGCCCAAAGAAGAAGCCCACGCAGCCACAACAGCAGAATGTAATAAGAGGACGGGTGAACCACGTCACCATGGAGGAAGCGCAAGAGGCACCGGACGTGGTAGTTGGTAAGTTTCCTACCAATTTACACCTCGCAACCCTGTTGTTTGATTCTGGTGCTACCCACTCGTTCATTGCCCAAGGGTTCGTTAAGAAACATGACCTAGCAACAACACAAATGAATCATATGCTAGCAGTAAACTCTCTAGGTCGAGAAATAAGGACAAGACAAGTGTGTCCCAAAGTGAACCTAGACATTAATGGGGTAGTATTTACTGCTAACCTCATAGTGATAGATTCACAAGGGATATATATTATCTTGGGTATGGATTGGTTGACCAAACACAAAGAAATCATCCATTGTTTGACCAGAACGGTGGAACTAACGCACCCTAGTGGCATAAAAGTAAAGTTTATAACAAAACAAGAGCCTAGGAGGGACGTTAAATTAAATCAAGTTGAGGTGAAAGTTGAGGAGATCAGGACCATCAGGGAATATCCAGATGTTTTTCCGAAGGAGTTGCCAGGTATGCCTCCCGATCGTGAAGTGGAATTCGCAATTGAGCTAGTGCCCGGAACCGCCCCGATATACAAGAGACCTTATCGGATGGACTCCAAGCAGCTGGGAGAACTCAAGGATCATTTGAGAGAATTGACAGAGAAGGGGTATATTCGTCCTAGTTCCTCACTTGGAGAGCTCCGGTCATATTTGTGCCCAAGAAGGACGGAACCCAAAGGTTATGCGTGGATTACCGTGCCTTGAATGAGGTGACCATCAAGAAAAAGTACCCATTACCCTGCATTGAAGACTTGTTTGATCAGTTGAGGGGAGCTTGTGTGTTCTCGAAAATTGATCTCAGGTCGGGATACCACCAACTCAAGATAAGGCAATCTGATATCCCCAAGACAGCTTTCGTATCTCGGTACGGACTGTATGAATACACTGTCATGCCTTTCGGGCTAACTAATGCCCCGACATACTTCATGTATCTCATGAACAAGGTATTCATGGAATATCTGGATAAATTTGTGGTGGTTTTCATAGATGACATTCTCGTCTTCTCCAAAAATGAAGAAGAACATGAGAAACATCTAAGGTTGGTGTTGCAGAGGCTGAGAGAACACCAACTATATGCCAAGTTGAGCAAGTGTGAGTTTTGGCTGAAGAGAGTTCCCTTATTAGGACATATAATCTCGGAGGGAGGAATCTCCGTGGATCCTGCCAAAATCGAGGATATACAGAAGTGGAAGACCCCTGAAAATGTCGGGGAAGTTCGAAGCTTCTTGGGATTGGATGGATACTATCGACGGTTTATTAAGGGATTTTCTAAAATCTCGAGACCCCTTACCAAACTGTTGGAGAAGGGAATCACATTCACATGGATGCCACAGTGCGAGACGAGTTTTCAGGAGTTAAAGAAAAGATTGACAACAACCCCAGTGCTAGTTATGCTAGATATGCAGAAGAACTTTACGGTGTACTGTGATGCCTCTGGAAACGGGTTGGGATGTGTTCTCATGCAAGAAGGGCATGTCGTGGCTTATGCATCCCGACAACTCCGGAAGCACGAGAAAAACTATCCTACACATGACCTAGAACTAGCCGCAGTGGTACACACGTTTGTAAGTGCATCTAGGATATCCCTTGTGGGTTTTGACTAATTGATGACGAACATATGAGATCCTAATGAAACTATTGAGATGATTGCAGGATAAACAAAGTGAACTAGCTCGTGCACACAAAAAGGTGAAAAATAAAGTGCTGCCCGAAAAGGAAGACTTTAGTGGAATTTAGAAGAGCAAATTAGATGTAAATGTATAGGGTGTGTGTGAGAGACACATCCCAAGAGCTCAGGACTTTTTGTAAGGGTAAGGGGCTAATAATCAACTAAAATCCACTAGACACCGGACTAGTCCGTCCATGGACCGGACTAGTCCGGTCAGCTTACTGGAATGCAACCGGACAAGTCCGGTTTTAGACCGGACTAGTCCGCTCATGTCTCTGTTGTCCTCTTTAGAGGACTGCGGACTAGTCCATCCATGCGACAGGACTAGTCCGCTGTACTTTCTGGAACCCCACTTCACATAGCACCAGACAAGTCCGGTTTTAGACCGGACTAGTCCGGTTAACCCACTGGAAGTATACCGGACAAGTCCGATCATATACCGGACTAGTCCGGTATTAGGTTTAAACAACGGTAACTTTTTTGGAAACCCTATAAAAAGAGGTCCTTCGTTTTTTCTCAGATGAGACACGACTAATACTGCAGCAAACACAAACCCTAGCGCCGCCACCTTGTCCCAAGAGCCCAAAACACATCTCCCCACACATCTAAAGTGCAAAAAGATCAAAATCAATTGAACACTTGGATTCGGGATTGGGAGATCGTCGTTCTTTCGTCATGAGCTCTTGGGGTTTGATCTTTCTACACTCATATTCTGCATTGTACTATTTTTGAGTGTATTTGATCACGTTCTTATTGTAATTCTCGTGGGAGCCCTCAACTTGTGAGGTAGCCCCGCAAACTCGGTGATTGCCCGTGATAGTGGAGTCAAGTCGGCCTTTGTGGTGACTTGAAGAGGGAAAGGGTTGGGAACCCGGCTCTGTGTGAGCTTCCTCAACGAGGACGTAGATCTCTTGGTGAGATCGAACCTCGGTAAAAATTCGTGTCTTTTGTCTCTCATTTACTTTACATTTTGATACATTAGATCACTAGTTTGCTAATCATCATTTGAGTTTCTTATAAGTTTGCAAGTGCATTCATACAATAAATTTAATTTATAAAAACTGTTGTTCTCATTCCACTGCTAAAAGATTCAATTTCTGAAACACACTTAATTAACTCACATAATTCAGCACACCGGACTAGTCCGCCCACACAACCGGACTAGTCTGGTCAATCAAGTTTCTGATAACTCTATTAAGTGTGCAGGAATCTTTTAAAGGCCTATTCACCCCCCCCCTCTAGGCCACATTCAATTGGTATCAGAGCTAGGTTCTCCATCAAAGAGACTCACATCTCGGAGAGATCATGGCCTCTGAGAAGAACAACGACATCCCAAAGATGAACATCAATGAGGAGGAGCAAGAAGCTAAAGCCTTTGATGTGCTGAAAGACAGCCCACATGATGATGAAGAAGTGAGGCAGCTAAAAGCACTCCTGAGAAAGAAACTGCTAGCACAAAAGGGAAAAGAAGAAGAGAAGACGACTGGGAGTGGTCATAACGACTACTCCCGGTATCCTTACAACTACAACCGTCTCAATTCAACAATCACTATCTTTCGATTCCTATGGGAAGGCCTCCACAGTTTGACGGAAGTGACTATACCATGTGGAAGTACAACATGAAGATGCATCTGATATCTCTGAACCCTAGTCTGTGGCACATTGTTTGCACAGGCATAGATATTCCGGACACGGATGATGAACTCACTCCAGAACAAGAACAAGAGATTCACAGAAACGCACAAGCCGTCGCCGTGATCACATCATCACTAAGCAGAGAGGAATTCACCAAGATCGATGGGTTAGAAAGTGCAAAAGAAATCTGGGATACCCTCAAGACAGCTCACGAAGGAAATAGGTCAGTTCGTGAAGCCAAAATCGAAATGCTTGAAGGAGAGTTGGGGAGATTTGCTATTGAAGAAGGCGAATCACCTCAAGACATGTACAATCGGACGAAAGCACTCATCAACAAAATTCGTTCTTATGGAAGTAAGAAATGGACAGATCACGAAGTGGTCAAAAGAATGATTAGAGCCTTTATGCCAAGAAATGTCACACTTTGCTCAATGATCAGAGAGAGCCCCGATTTTCACAAAATGACTCCCGATGAATTACTAGGGAAGATCATAAATCATGAAATGATGGAGAAAGAAGCCCAATACGTCAAAGACTTAGCCGAACTCACCTCATCCAAAAAGAAAGAAGTTGCTCTCAAAGCAACGTGCAGACCCAAACTCAAAGAAACTCGTGAAGACCAAGACAATGGAGATACAAGTGACGAGAGCACCGATCTTGATGACGAAGAAATGGTACTCTTCATCAAAAAGTTCAAACGCATGATGAAGAGAAGACACGGCAACAATTCACATGAAGGCAAAAGCAAGGATAAAGGAAAATCCAAGGCTCGACGCACTTGCTACAACTGCGGAGAGTATGGTCACTTCATGGTGGACTGTACTTATGAAGAAAACAAAAAGAAGAAGGAAACAAGATCTCAAGAAAAGAAAAATTTCAGAAAAAGGAGACAAGTCCATCAAGCTCACATTGGGAAGGAGTGGGACTCAAACGACGAGTCCTCCTCCGATGAAGAAGAAGAGATGGCCACTATCGCAGTCAAGAAACCAACTATGAGAGCCACACTCTTTCCGAACATGGGAGGACGGGACATGAACAACCACACTTGTCTTATGAATAAGGAAGGCAAGAAAAAGGTTCGACTTACTCCTCCTGTACTAAATTCCTCCATTGATGACTTTGATAGCTCTAGTGATAATGAAGAAATGTTTAAAGGGCTAAGTAAAATTGCTTTAAAGAAAATGGAAATGTTGTCGAACGAAATCTTTGAAAAGGAGGAACTTGTCAACCAACAAGAAGATATGCTCATCCGTGAGAGGAAGAGATATCTAGAAGTTGAAAAGCTTCTTGAGCTTGAAAGAGAGAAGAATGAGTCACTTGAGCTAGAGCTAGCTTTGAGTAAGGAAACTTACTCAAAGTTAGAGGACTCGCACATTGCAATCAAGGAAGAACTTGCTAACTTGTCAAAAGTTAACAAAATCCTTGAGGTCCAAGTTGAGTCGCTCAAACAAAGTGACTCCTCTTCCTCCAAGAGCTCTTCCTCCAAAGACATGAGTTCGACAACAATAAGAACCTGCACTTGCTCTAGTAAGAAGAATGTAATTTCTAATGCTTCAACCTCTCATGACATGCATTCTTCTCAAAACGGCATCTTTGATAAGGAGAAGATCAAATATGCACGAAGTGCATATATGATCACTAGACCTCCCAATGTCAAAAATGGTCTTGGTTTTGACAGGAACAAACACATGTCTACTCCTAATCATGCTAAGAATAGAATCACTTTTGTTAAAGAAAAATCCCATGAATCTGAGTTACAAACACTGTTCCATACATTTGATGCTTCTTATGTTCTCATGAAAAACAAGTATGGAAAAGTCATTGCTAAATATACAGGGCCACGCCACAAGAACTTAAAAACTTGTGTGTGGGTGCCCAAGACTCTTGTGACTAACCTGAGAGGACCCAAGCAAGCTTGGGTACCTAAAACCAAGGAATAATTCTATTTTGCAGGCTTACTCCTCCGGCGGATCTAAGTGGGTGCTAGATAGCGGATGCACAAATCATATGACCGGAGAGAGAGGTATGTTTGTGGAGTACGAGTGCAACAAGGATCCAAGTGAAGGTATATACTTTGGAGACAACAACCAAGAAAAGGTCCTTGGTAGTGGTAACATTGAAATATCCTCTCAACACACCTTATCTAATGTTTTACACGTAGACTCTCTAGATTATAATCTTTTAGCAATATCTCAACTATGCGACAAAGGTTACAACTGTTTATTCACTAATGAGGGTGTGACCGTCTTTAGAAGAAGCGATGGCTCGATTGCATTCAAGGGATTGTTGAAGGGAAAGCTTTATCTCGTTGACTTCAACAAAGATAAAGCCGAACTCAACACTTGCTTGGTTGCTAAGACCAACATGGGATAGCTGTGGCATAGACGGCTAGCCCATGTTGGAATGAGAAATCTGCAGAAACTTCTAAAAGGTGGTCACATCCGTGGTCTTAAGGATGTGGTTTTTGAAAAAGACAGGCCGTGCAGCGCTTGTCAAGCAGGAAAACAGGTTGGAGCACCACACCCCGCCAAGAATGTGATGACCACCGCTAGACCGCTGGAACTTCTCCACATGGATCTCTTTGGTCCAATTGCGTACATCAGCATCGGCGGTAACAAATACGGTTTAGTAATTGTTGATGATTTTTCAAGATTTACCTGGGTATTTTTCTTGTATGATAAATCAGAAACTCAGGGAATCCTCAAGAAGTTCTTGAAAAGAGCTCAGAATGAATTCTCATCAACCGTAAAGAATATCAGAAGTGACAATGGGACAGAATTCAAGAACACCCAAGTTGAAGAATATCTCAATGAAGAAGGTATAAAGCATGAATTCTCGGCACCCTACTCTCCTCAACAGAACGGGGTGGCCGAAAGGAAGAACAGAACATTGATCGAAATGGCGAGAACAATGTTGGATGAATACAAGACGTCAGACCGATTTTGGGTAGAAGCGGTGAACACCGCTTGTCATGCCACAAATCAGTTGTACCTTCATCGACTACTGAAGAAAACTCCATATGAGCTTCTCACAGGTAAAAAGCCTAATGTTTCTTATTTCAAAGTTTTTGGTTGCAAATGTTTTATTCTGAACAAGAAACCAAGGGCCTCGAAGTTCGCTTCGAAGTCCGATGAAGGATTTTTGCTCGGATATGAATCGAATGCCTACGCCTATCGTGTCTTCAACAAGGTGTCCGGCCTTGTTGAAGTAGCACGTGACGTAGTATTCGATGAAACTAACGGCTCACAAGTGGAGCAAGTCGATAAGTTTATGCTAGATAAGGAGGAAGCTCCATGTGAAGCGTTGAAGAAAATGGCACCTGGTGATATCCTACCACGAGAGGAAACACAAGACGAATTTCAACAAGGAAGCAATGATCAAGGGGGAGCTCCTACACAAGATCAGGTTGAGGAAGGTCAAGAAGATCAAGATGATCATGGAAGCAATGATCTAGGGGGAGACATGACACATGAAGACAATGAAGAACAAGCAACTATACAAATTCCACACCCAAGAGTACATCAGTGTGTGCAAAGAGACCATCCTGTCAACAATATCATTAGAGATATTGCTAAGGGAGTAACTACTAGATCTCAAATTGCAAATTTTTGTGAACACTATTCTTTTGTGTCTTTTCTGGAGCCATACAGGGTAGAAGAAGCCTTAAGGGATCCATACTGGGTGATTGCGATGCAAGAGGAGCTGAACAACTTCAAAAGAAATGAAGTGTGGGAGCTGGTGGAAAGACCAAGGGCGAACATTGTTGGAACCAAATGGGTCTTTCGGAACAAGCAAGATGAACATGGAGTAGTAACAAGAAATAAAGCGAGGTTGGTGGCCAAAGGTTATTCTCAGGTGGAAGGTTTGGACTTCGATGAAACTTTCGCTCCTGTAGCTAGACTTGAGTCCATTCGCATTTTATTGGCATATGCTACTCACCATAATTTTAAGTTGTATCAAATGGACGTCAAGAGTGCCTTCCTCAATGGTCCGATAAAGGAGGAAGTCTATGTGGAGAAGCCGTCTGGGTTCGAAGATCAGGAGTATCCCAACCATGTCTATAAACTGCGTAAGGCTCTCTATGGCCTCAAACAGGCTCCTCGAGCCTGGTATGAGTGCCTTAGAGATTTTCTGACTCAAAATGGATTCAAAATTGGTAAAGCTGACTATACACTCTTTACTAAACATTTTGATGATCATTTATTCGTATGTCAAATGTATGTTGATGACATTATTTTTGGATCCACTAACAAGTCCTTCTGTGAAGAATTTAGCAAAATAATGACAGACAGGTTCGAGATGTCAATGATGGGTGAATTGAAGTTCTTCTTGGGATTTCAAGTGAAGCAACTGAGAGAAGGTACATTTCTAAGCCAAACTAAATATACACAAGACATTCTCAAGAAATTCAATATGGACAAAGCCAAGCCCATCAAGACACCCATGGCCATCAGCGGACATCTCGACCTCAATGAAGACGGTCCAAATGTGGACCAAAAGGTATATCGGTCCATGATTGGCTCCTTAATTTATTTATGTGCATCTAGGACAGATATTATGCTTAGTGTTTGCATGTGTGCAAGGTTTCAAGCCGCACCTAAAGAGTGCCACTTAATTGCTGTAAAAAGAATCCTAAGGTACCTTGTGCACACACCCAACTTGGGCCTTTGGTATCCCAAAGGATCCAAGTTTAACTTGATAGGGTATTCCGACGTCGACTATGCAGGATGCAAAGTCGATAGAAAGAGCACGTCAGGGACTTATCAATTTCTTGGTAGGTCCCTAGTTTCTTGGTCATCTAAAAAGCAGAACTCCATTGCTCTTTCCACAGCAGAAGCGGAGTATGTTGCAGCCGGTAGTTGTTGTGCGCAACTACTTTGGATGCGACATACTCTTAGGGACTACGGCTACAATCTAAGTCATATCCCGCTTCTATGCGATAATGAAAGTGCTATAAAAATTGCACACAACCCTGTAGAGCACTCAAGAACTAAGCACATAGATATCCGTCATCACTTTCTTAGAGATCATTCATTAAAACGTGACATTGCTATTTCACATGTTAGGACTGAAAAACAACTTGCGGATATTTTTACCAAACCATTAGATGAGAAAAGGTTTTGTGAACTAAGAAATGAGCTAAACATTCTTGACTCTCGAAATGTGGCTTGAAACATTGCATACCTGGTTGCAACTTAAAATGTTCCTTTGTATTGTTAAAAATGCTCCTCTTCTCCTTTTCTACTCAGAAAACTATCTTAATGAAGAAATCTTGTGGATTATGACCATTGTTTGATTGCTGATTGCCTACTGGTCGTAATCACCAAGACTATTTGCAAAATTATTTGTCCTTGGATCACTATTAATCATCTATATATGTATCAGGTCTGTTGGAAACGGACTAGTCCAATTTTCAACCGGACTAGTCCGGACAGACGACAATTAGGCTAATTCAGGGGCACCGGACTAGTCCGCTACCATGACCGGACTAGTCCGGTCAGTCGCATATAGAAGGAGTTGGCTGGACCAGACCCCTCCCTCTCCACTCATAAGCACTTTGTCTCACCCCCTCTCCTAAACCCTAGCTTCCAAAGTGATTTTCGAGTTGAGCCCTCAAACTCGGAGTTTTCTCTGTGAAAAAGCCTCTCCTCGACGAGTGGATTCTACTCTCCGGACTCATCGGGATAGACTCTTGCTCCTTCAACGCGAATCTTCAAATCTTGGTAAATTCCCCCCTAAAACCAAAATCTCAACTTTTCTAGTTCTAGCTAGTTTCCTTTGATTTCAAAAGGATGTACATTGCCTAAATAGATGTATTCCTACCACTTTCCTGCCCTTGTGTCCTTAGATAGGAGATTTGATTCAAATGAAACATTAGGGTTCTTATGCTAGGCCGGACTAGTCCGGCGCTCAGATGCGGACAAGTCCGGTCCACCGGACAAGTCCGCACTCTGAAACCAGACAAGTCCGGTCTCTGACAGTTGAACCCCTACATTGCCATTTGAAGTCGATAATGCATCCATTTACATCTAATCCTTGAACTCCTTATCAAGCATCATGTCTTTTGGCTCAGATGACGGCTCTTTTCACCTTGACGAAGAAGTTCAACGTGAAAGAGTGAGGAGAGCTAAGGAGGGAGTGATGAAGAAAAGACATGATGTCAATGTCCACTCTTCACCTTCCGACAAAAATTTGCCTAAGAAGAGGAAAGTAATTGTGAAGAAGCATCGAGGGAAGGCTATGGCCGAGAGCTCCTCAGGACCTAAGAGGACTCTCAATAAAGGAAAAGGGCTTGCTAGTGGCCCCATTGGGCCTCTGAAAATGAAAAATCCCGTTCATCGCAACAGGCAGCCTTCAAGTGAGGATTTCACTGGAAAAGGGGGTGAGCTAGCTGATAACTTCAGGAAGATTGAAGTGTATGACCGACCTAAACAATGTTCTGATCCAAGGTTCTGGAGCAACTTCCATGCAGACTACTACGAGCATGTGTACATGAAGATGAAGAATCCTGTAGTAGAGAGTCAATGGCTAAATGTTGGATACCTGAAGTCGAAGAGGTATCCTGCCTTTCGTGAGATGGTGGAGGCCTTAGAGAGGCACAGTCTGACGGACCTGCTATCCTTTGAGTATGACTGGAACAATGAAGTCATTACCCAGTTTTACTCCACTCTCTACTTTGCTCGTGGTCATGGAGACAGTCTTACTTGGATGACTCATGGTTCAAAGTATAGTGTCACTTATGATAAATTTGCTAGGATTCTTCACCTCCAACACACATTGGATCATGAACTAGTCATCCATAATCTGAAACCCCTGGAGAAGGAAGAGCTTGAGTTTCTCTATGACACAAGGATGCCATATGTTCCTCCCACCATCAAATATCTGAAGCCCTTCTTTGTGGTCCTCAATAGAGTCTTGAGAAAGACTATAGCTCCGAAGGATGGAGATGTGGGAACTATACAAGGGACCTTGAGGACTCTCATGAAGGTCATTAGTGGAAGGAGACCATTCAATGTTTTTGAGTATATCTACAACGACATCGTGAACATCTCAATCACCCCCAATAGGTCCTGTGGATATGCACCGTATATCATGTACATGATTGAGAAAGTGACGGGACTCGAGTTCGTCAAGGATGTCAAGCATGCGGGGTTGAAGCCGCAAAAACCCACCGAGTACACTCTCCCCCCGGCTCCAACTGCCCCGTCCTCTCCACCAGTGGAGAGGAGATCAAAGCAAGCTCATGATGTCACTAGATCTGCAGCTGCTCCTCCTGGGTCTCCACCTGCCCAAGAATCATCCAGTGGCATCCTCAAGGTGCTCTCCTCCATCTTTGCCTGCTGCCACAAGATCGAAGACAGGCAGCGCAAGGAAAAGCTTGCAAGGAAGAAACACCAACAGTATGTCAATGCCAATATCAAGTCTATTTGTGCAAAGCTTAAGATTGAGCCCGTTGGATCACCGCCCGCCTCCGAGGACTCAAAGGAAGATCCTGCTCCCGTGGATGCCGAAGTTGGTGATGTGACACCCTCATCTCGGGTGTCAGCATATGTTCGTATCCTATGAAAAGGAAACATTTTAATGGAAAATAGGGACAGAAAGAGTTATCAAAAGAATAGCCAATAAAGCCCTTAGAGTGCGTCGAAGGCAACTTCCGCGGCCATCAGGCCACGTGGCGTGATCGGAGCTCATCCCTGCGAAGTGGGGAGAGGCCGCCGCCAAGCTGGCTACGTGGCAGGCTCGGGACTCATCTCCGCAAGGGGAGAGGTCCGATCCTGTGGGACACGTGTTGCCCACGGAGCTAGCCTCTGCGAAGGAAGCAAAGACATTTCCGCAGGACACGTGTCATCCTCGGAGCTAGTCCTCGCGGAAATCAGAGGACCATCCGTGCGGGATACGTGTCGATCTCGGAGCTCACCTGCGAGAGGTCCTGTTCTATTTGACACGTGTCGACCGCGGGGCATGTCCTTGAGGAAAGAAGAAGAGGAAGACCGGCGTCAACACGTGGCGTGCGCGGAGCTCATCTCCGCAGAAGAGGGAGGTCTCGATTGATTGACACGCGGCACAACCGGAGCTCATCTCTGCGGATGAGGAGATACCAGGCCCGGAGGACACGTGGAGCTTCCGGAGCTCATCACCGCGGAGGTAACAAATTCTGGAGCAGCTGTTACGCGTAAGGACACCGGTATGCAACAGAAACCGATCTAGAATCCACAATGGTTAACCGAAGATAAGACGTCAGGATCCAACAAAGATCTGAGTAAGACTCTTATTCGGGATCCAATCAGATTAGGACTCTTCTCTTCCCGATTATAAATAGAACCCAAAACCTCTGGCCGAAACCACAAACTTCTCTTTCAACTCCTGAGCCGACGACTTAGAGCCCTAGCCCTAACTCGCCGAGCAAAACATCGCTGAAGCACAACAAGGGAGATCATCGGAGAAGAACCAAGCGGTCTGAGGAGGACCCCGAAGACAAGAAGAGCATGAGGTAGGACTTCAATACCACCTTACGACATCACTGTGTTCATCTCTTTGCATCTGTTCTTGGATTCCTTTCGAACAGAAGCGTTCTCGTGGGCAGATCACTTGATGATCAGTTTGATCTAAAAGACAAGATCATCGCCACGCCCACCTTTGATCCGAACACCTCTGACCATGCAAGCCATGCAAGAGCACATCAATCTAATAAAACTAATCATAGGATAGCATGCATGTGCATCATCGCATCTAGTTTAGGGTTTGTGCATGATATTGATTGCTGTGAATTTTGTATGCACGTGAATCCTACATAGCAGAACAAGCTCAGGAAGCTGTCTACGACGAGCTGCAGCAACAAGGCTTTGAGAATCAAGAACAACCGGAACCGCAAGAACGAGGCAAGTGCTCCTTGATCATGTTGATCCTATGTTTTGGGTAAAACTATTTTGTTTTGCTAAAAGGTGTGTGTGCTGAGTCAAACATGATGGGAAACCCTTTTATAGGAGTTTACTAGTCTTGATTAAACCATCCTTGTCGCCTGGGAAGTTTATGAGTCAGGTATGGTTTTTGCTTTATGCTTTGCTGAGTCTATGGGATTAGGAAGCGAGATAGATGTGTCTAGCTAACTGCACTCGTAATGATAATAAGGAACTGATGATGTTAATGAACATGGATCGGAGGGGGATCTAGGCAAGACTGGGTTTGTGAATGAGGTAGCATGAGATGGTGGTTTTACATGCCGTAGATCTAAGGACCGGTTCATGCATGCACATGCCAGGATAACAGTGCCACCACAAGGCCAAATATGGGTGCAGCTCAGCTGAGTAATTAGGTAAGTTGCTAGAGTGTTATGGACCGTAGAAGGCGCGGGGAATGGGAGTCGAATGAGGACTGCCCTGGGAACTGCATGGCACAAGAGGGGGCCCGTGGGTGAGAGAATTGGAGATTCTAGCCTGCCGGTGAAACCTTAGTGAGTCCATACATCTAGTAACCCCTTTGTAAAGGCTATTTTGTGATCTCTTGACCATACACCGACGGATGTGTACTGGTATAATGGAGGTTCTGCAGTCACCGACGGGTGACGAAATCACAAACTTGTGGGTAAAGAGGTGCAAACTCTGCAGAGTTATTAAAACTATCATGATAGCCGAGCTTACGGTCACGAGCACCTGGCTAAACTGCCATGATTAGATTGGAATGGTTATTGGAATGGTTATTGGGAAGGTTCTTGGTTATGGTTATCGGTTATGGTTATTGGTTTGGAACTGTTGAGTCCGGGAAGATGAGATGGTTGCATGACTGATGGGTCATGACATGAGATTGGTCTCGGTGTGAGACGTGGTTGTTTTATGAGGTGAGATGGTAGCGAATACGAGGAGGTATTCGTGAGTATGAAATAAAGATTGGTTAATGTTCGGATGGAACATGGAAAGCGATGGAGGTATGTTGGTAATTTAATATATGATGGGATTACATTCATCTAAAGTTAAGTTGCTGTTTTATCACGGTTTTATAAATCTGCTTTTCTGCAAATAAGCCTTTTATTATCTACCTTGTTTATGAGCTGCATATCATGTGTTATTCCTGCACTTGTTGAGTACATCATTGTACTCAAGCTTGCATTATTATTTCTTCATCAACAGAAAGAGAAGACTACTATGAAGACCAAGTAGAGCATTATGGCGTGTGATCTGTTCTCAACCATGCCTGTGGAGGGAGTAGAGATGGAGCCACTTCTGCTTAGTTTTGCTTCCGCATTAAGTTTTTGCTTCCGCATTTAAATAAGGTCTTCCGCTGAGAGCATGAGTCCAAGACTCATGAGGTATTGTAATAAACTCTGTTATTCGTGGTAATATATAATCTGAATTCAGTTTGTGGAACGTATGTGTATGTGTGATGAACATCCTGGGCACACATATGCATTAGTTCTCGATTCCGTGGTTTTCCCACAGAATTGAGGGCGTCACAGATTGGTATCAGAGCCACGGGTTGACAGTAGGTTACACGCCTAGACAGAAACCTTAGATTGGTATTAGGGCCACGGGTTAACAACAAGTTACACCCTAAATAGGAGTCACAGGTAGCTAAGCCACGCTGACCAAAGGAAGCATCCTAAGGAGAATAGCCTAGATTGACCTTTAAAACCACCTTGACATAGGAAACCATCCTTGAATAGGAGTTGAGTGGGCCCTTGTAATGATTATTTGTGAATGTGTGCTTAGTGTGAGTTGTGGGACGTCTCAACAACGTTGCCCATATCCACACGTAAGAAGAAAGAGGAGTGAAATGCTTAGGCACTTGATCACATCCTCATAAGGACTAATATATATAGTCCAACTCCCCTTGATGCATATAGTTGAAGGGACCTACCTAACCTTCTAACCTTCTATTCTATTTCGTTCTCTCTCACAGATCGTGAGAGGAAACGCCAGCCGAAGGAACGTCCAGGAAGATGACCACGAGGAAGTTCCTGCTAACCCCGGAGCTGGCGAAAACAACCTAGAAAGGTTGATGGCCATGCAAAACCAGCTTATGCAAACCATGATCCAAACTTTGGGTCAGTTGCAGGCCAACCAACACCCCGTTCCGGCACCACCGCCACCACCACCGCCGGCTCATAACAGGTTGGGAGAGTTCATGAGGACTCGACCACCCACCTTTGCTCAAGCAAGTGATCCAATGGAGGCCGATGATTGGTTGAAATCCATGGAGAAGAAGCTTGCCATTGTTCAGTGCAACGACCGAGAGAAGGTTCTCTTTGCGTCGCACCAACTGATGGGAGCAGCTGCTGACTGGTGGGATGCCTTGAGCAACGCCCATGCCAACCTGGAGACAATCACTTGGACTCAGTTCAAGGAAAGTTTCCGCTCCCACTATATCCCCGTTGGCGTAATGATGCTCAAAAGGCAGGAGTTTGAAGGTCTCCGCCAAGGACAGAAAAGTGTGAATGAATATCTCAACAAGTTCATACAACTGTCCCGGTATGCCCCCGAAGATGTCAACTCAGACCAGAGGAAGCAGTACCTGTTCATGAGAGGGTTGAACAATGAGATCCAAGTTCAGCTCCTCAACAATGACTACGTAAGCTTCCAGAAACTAGTTGATAAGGCTATTGTGGTGGAAAACAAGATCCGAGAAATCGAGCGAGAGTGCAAAAGGAAGATTCCATACCAGCCCCAAGGGAGCAACGTACGACCTAGGTACATGCCCCCTGCACCGCAGTATGGATCGACTACTCCTACGAACCGCCCTGGACAGCCACCACAGCAACGGTTCGTTGCACCAGCACCTCGTGTGCCCATGCTTCCTGCGCCCTGGCCTAACAATGGCGCTCCTGTTCAAAACCCCCGCCCCAATGTACCTGCTGCCATAGGCAACAGGGCATGCTTTGCATGCGGGGAAGTAGGCCACTTCGCTAACCAGTGCCCGAGGAGAGGCCCTAGACAGCAAGGTAACTTGCCCAAACAGAACCAGCGACCAAACGGAGGGGACAACCAAGTGAACCGTGGACCGCAGAACTATGCTCGTGGCCACGTTAACCATGTCACTACGGAGGAAGCACAACAGGCTGAGGACGTCGCAATTGGTATGTTCCTTGCCAACTCCAACCCAGCCACCATTTTATTTGATTCTGGAGCATCACATTCCTTCATATCATCCGATTATGTTGCCAAGCATCATCTACCCGTATCCCACTTAGAATGTGCTATGTTAGTTAATTCTCCTGAAGGAGAAATGAGGACTAATATAGTATGTCCTAAAGTAAGCCTTAAAATAAGGGGGGTAGACTTCCTTGCCAACCTTATTGTCCTGGACTCCCACGGAATTGACATCATTCTCGGAATGGACTGGTTAAGCAAGCACAATGGAGTAATCCAATGCGCTGAGAGAAGCGTGCAGTTGACAAACGAACACGGTATCCATGTCGAGTTTGAATCAGCCCAGCAAGCAACCAAACGGGCGGATTTGAACCATGTTGAAGGAGTAGCATTGGACAGCATTCCAGTGGTTCAGGAATTTTCGGACGTGTTCCCGGAAGAACTTCCAGGTATGCCACCTGACCGGGACATCGAGTTTGCCATAGATTTGGTACCTGGAACTGCACCCATAGCTAAGAGACCATATAGGATACCCGTCAACGAGTTAGTTGAACTCAAGAAGCAAATTCAAGAACAGTTGGAGAAGGGTTTTATCCATCCAAGTTCGTCACCATGGGGAGCCCCGGTACTTTTCGTGGACAAGAAGGACGGAACCCAAAGAATGTGCGTGGACTACAGGTCTCTCAACGAGGTGACAATCAAGAATAAATACCCTCTGCCCCGTATAGAGGACCTGTTCGATCAAATGAAAGGAGCCCAGGTATTCTCCAAGATTGATCTTCGGTCGGGATATTTCCAGCTGAAGATTAAGCCCTCCGATATACCTAAGACAGCCTTTCGGACACGGTATGGTTCATATGAATATACCGTTATGTCTTTTGGATTGACGAATGCACCCGCATACTTCATGTACCTTATGAACAAGGTTTTCATGGAGTACTTAGACAAGTTCGTCGTGGTTTTCATCGACGACATTATGGTGTATTCAAAAAATAAGGAGGAGCATGAAGAACATCTGAGATTGACCTTGCAGAAGTTGCGCGAGCATCAGTTGTATGCCAAGCTCGACAAGTGTCAATTTTGGCTAAAGGAAATATCCTTCCTAGGCCACATCATCTCCAAAGAAGGGGTATCGGTTGATCCTGGAAAGGTGAGAGATGCTTTGAAGTGGGACCAACCGAAGAGCGTGAGGGATACTCGGAGTTTCCTTGGGATGGCAAGATACTATCGGCGCTTCATTAAAGACTTCTCTAAAATAGCAAAACCTATGACGGAGTTGCTAATGAAGGGAAAAATCTTTCAATGGACACAAGCCTGCCAAGAAAGTTTTGAGGAACTCAAGAAAAGGCTAACCACGGCACCAGTTCTGGTATTGCCAGACGTAAGCAAGAGCTTTGACATATATTGTGACGCATCCAGACAAGGGCTCGGGTGTGTACTCATGCAGGAAGGACAAGTGGTAGCCTATGCCTCACGACAATTAAAGAAGCACAAGCTTAACTATCCTACACATGATTTGGAGTTAGCAGCAGTGGTGCATGCATTGAAGATTTGGAGACATTATATCCTTGGTCATCGATGTGAGATCTATACGGATCATAAAAGCCTCAAGTACATATTTACACAAACGGACTTGAATTTGAGGCAACGTCGATGGTTAGAACTCATCAAGGATTATGATGTAGGAATCAACTACCACCCCGGAAAGTCCAATGTAGTAGCTGACGCATTGAGCAGAAAGGGAGCATGCCACCAACTCACGGTTCGGGAGCTACCACCCGAACTACGTAAGGAGTTCGAACGGTTACACCTCGGATTCTTGAATAACATGGAAATAATGGAGATCCACTCCTCATTGGAGCAAGAAATAAGAAAGGGCCAAGCAACGGACGAGGGGATCAAGGAGATCAAGGAAAGAATCCGACAAGGGATAGAGAAGGATTTCACGGAGGATGAAAAGGGTACGCTTTGGCTAGGAAAAATGATTTGTGTGCCAAACCTAAGACACCTTCGCGACATGATATTACGGGAGGCACATGATTCACCCTATTCCATACATCCAGGGAGCACCAAAATGTACAAGGACTTGAAAACTTGCTATTGGTGGGATTGTATGAAGAGGGATATAGCCGAATACGTTGCCCTATGCGACACATGCCAACGGGTAAAAGCCGAACATCAAAAACCCGCTGGATTGTTGCAACCTTTGAAAATACCTGAATGGAAATGGGAGGACATCAGTATGGACTTTATTGTCGGATTGCCACGAACTCAGTCAAGATACGACTCCATCTGGGTCATTGTGGACCGGTTGACGAAAACCGCCTATTTTCTTCCGGTAAAGACAAGTTACAACATTACACAGTTGGCAGAATTGTACATGGAGCAGATCGTGTGCCGTCATGGAGTTCCGAAGAGGATAGTCTCAGATCGAGGTTCTCAGTTTACCTCTAGATTCTGGAGGAAACTGCAGAAAGCCATGGGTACACGACTGGATTTTAGCTCCGCCTATCACCCACAAACAGATGGACAAACCGAAAGGACAAACCAAATTTTGGAAGACATGTTGAGAGCTTGCGCCTTGAAACGTGGGCGTAGTTGGGATAGGAGTTTACCGTATGCCGAGTTCTCCTATAACAACAGCTATCAAGCTAGCTTGAAGATGTCGCCTTTTGAAGCCTTATATGGCAGACGGTGTAGAACGCCGCTGTTCTGGAACGAGACTGGAGAGAACCAGGTGTTTGGACCCGAAGTACTACAAGAGGCTGAAAAGCAAGTTCAAACGATACGGGAAAACTTAAGGGCTGCTCAATCACGACAGAAAGGCTATGCGGACAACAGGCATAGGAAGTTAACCTTTGAAGTTGGAGACTTCGTATACCTTAAGGTATCGCCTATCCGAGGCCAACGACGATTTAACGTCAAGGGCAAACTAGCGCCTCGCTACATCGGACCATTTAATATTTTGGACAAGCGAGGAGAAGTAGCCTACCAACTAGAGCTCCCAAACCACCTCTCCGACGTACATGACGTGTTTCATGTATCCCAGCTCAAGAAGTGCTTGAGAGTACCAGAGGAACAAGTGCCAATGGGAGAACTTAAGCTTCACGAGGACCTAACTTACGCAGAACACCCTGTCTGAATCTTGGACGTAAAAGAAAGGGTCACCCGAAACAAGGTGAATTGATGGTGCAAGGTACAATGGAGCCATCACACTGAAGCTGAAGCCACATGGGAACGTGAAGAGGATATCAAGGCAGAATTTCCCCATCTATTTTCTACAAACGAATCTCGAGGGCGAGATTCAATTTAAGGGGGTAGATTTGTGACACCCTCATCTCGGGTGTCAGCATATGTTCGTATCCTATGAAAAGGAAACATTTTAATGGAAAATAGGGACAGAAAGAGTTATCAAAAGAATATCCAATAAAGCCCTTAGAGTGCGTCGAAGGCAACTTCCGCGGCCATCAGGCCACGTGGCATGATCGGAGCTCATCCCTGCGAAGTGGGGAGAGGCCGCCGCCAAGCTGGCTACGTGGCAGGCTCGGGACTCATCTCCGCAAGGGGAGAGGTCCGATCCTGTGGGACACGTGTTGCCCACGGAGCTAGCCTCTGCGAAGGAAGCAAAGGCATTTCCGCAGGACACGTGTCATCCTCGGAGCTAGTCCTCGCGGAAATCAGAGGACCATCCGTGCGGGATACGTGTCGATCTCGGAGCTCACCTGCGAGAGGTTCTATTCTATTTGACACGTGTCGACCGTGGGGCATGTCCCTGAGGAAAGAAGAAGAGGAAGACCGGCGCCAACACGTGGCGTGCGCGGAGCTCATCTCCGCAGAAGAGGGAGGTCTCGATTGATTGACACGCGGCACAACCGGAGCTCATCTCTGCGGATGAGGAGATACCAGGCCCGGAGGACACGTGGAGCTTCCGGAGCTCATCACCGCGGAGGTAACAAATTCTGGAGCAGCTGTTACGCGTAAGGACACCGGTACGCAACAGAAACCGATCTAGAATCCACAATGGTTAACCGAAGATAAGACGTCAGGATCCAACAAAGATCTGAGTAAGACTCTTATTCGGGATGCAATCAGATTAGGACTCTTCTCTTCCCGATTATAAATAGAACCCAAAACCTCTGGCCGAAACCACAAACTTCTCTTTCAACTCCTGAGCCGACGACTTAGAGCCCTAGCCCTAACTCGCCGAGCAAAACATCGCTGAAGCACAACAAGGGAGATCATCGGAGAAGAACCAAGCGGTCTGAGGAGGACCCCGAAGACAAGAAGAGCATGAGGTAGGACTTCAATACCACCTTACGACATCACTGTGTTCATCTCTTTGCATCTGTTCTTTGATTCCTTTCGAACAGAAGCGTTCTCGTGGGCAGATCACTTGATGATCAGTTTGATCTAAAAGACAAGATCATCGCCACGTCCACCTTTGATCCGAACACCTCTGACCATGCAAGCCATGCAAGAGCACATCAATCTAATAAAACTAATCATAGGATAGCATGCATGTGCATCATCGCATCTAGTTTAGGGTTTGTGCATGATATTGATTGCTGTGAATTTTGTATGCACGTGAATCCTACATAGCAGAACAAGCTCAGGAAGCTATCTACGACGAGCTGCAGCAACAAGGCTTTGAGAATCAAGAACAACCGGAACCGCAAGAACGAGGCAAGTGCTCCTTGATCATGTTGATCCTATGTTTTGGGTAAAACTATTTTGTTTTGCTAAAAGGTGTGTGTGCTGAGTCAAACATGATGGGAAACCCTTTTATAGGAGTTTACTAGTCTTGATTAAACCATCCTTGTCGCCTGGGAAGTTTATGAGTCGGGTATGGTTTTTGCTTTATGCTTCGCTGAGTCTATGGGATTGGGAAGCGAGATAGATGTGTCTAGCTAACTGCACTCGTAATGATAATAAGGAACTGATGATGTTAATGAACATGGATCGGAGGGGGATCTAGGCAAGACTGGGTTTGTGAATGAGGTAGCATGAGATGGTGGTTTTACTTGCCGTAGATCTAAGGACCGGTTCATGCATGCACATGCCGGGATAACAGTGCCACCACAAGGCCAAATATGGGTGTGGCTTAGCTGAGTAATTAGGTAAGTTGCTAGAGTGTTATGGACTGTGGAAGGCGCGGGGAATGGGAGTCGAGTGAGGACTGCCCTGGGAACTGCATGGCACAAGAGGGGGCCCATGGGTGGGAGAATTGGAGATTCTAGCCTGCAGGTGAAACCTTAGTGAGTACATACATCTAGTAACCCCTTTGTAAAGGCTATTTTGTGATCTCTTGACCATACACCGACGGATGTGTACTGGTATAATGGAGGTTCTGCAGTCACCGACGGGTGACGAAATCACAAACTTGTGGGTAAAGAGGTGCAAACTCTGTAGAGTTATTAAAACTATCATGATAGCCGAGCTTACGGTCACGAGCACCTGGCTAAACTGCCATGATTAGATTGGAATGGTTATTGGAATGGTTATTGGGAAGGCTCTTGGTTATGGTTATCGGTTATGGTTATTGGTTTGGAACTATTGAGTCCGGGAAGATGAGATGGTTGCATGACTGATGGGTCATGACATGAGATTGGTCTCGGTGTGAGACGTGGTTGTTTTATGAGGTGAGATGGTAGCGAATACGAGGAGGTATTCGTGAGTATGAAATAAAGATTGGTTAATGTTCGGATGGAACATGGAAAGCGATGGAGGTATGTTGGTAATTTAATACATGATGGGATTACATTCATCTAAAGTTAAGTTGCTGTTTTATCACGGTTTTATAAATCTGCTTTTCTGCAAATAAGCCTTTTATTATCTACCTTGTTTATGAGCTGCATATCATGTGTTATTCCTACACTTGCTGAGTACATCATTGTACTCAAACTTGCATTATTATTTCTTCATCAACAGCAAGAGAAGACTACTATGAAGACCAAGTAGAGCATTATGGCGTGTGATCTGTTCTCAACCTTGCCTGTGGAGGGAGTAGAGATGGAGCCACTTCTGCTTAGTTTTGCTTCCGCATTAAGTTTTTGCTTCCGCATTTAAATAAGGACTTCCGCTGAGAGCATGAGTCCAAGACTCATGAGGTATTGTAATAAACTCTGTTATTCGTGGTAATATATAATCTGAATTCAGTTTGTGGAACGTATGTGTATGTGTGATGAACATCCTAGGCACACATATGCATTAGTTCTCGGTTCCGTGGTTTTCCCACAGAATTGAGGGCGTCACAGGTGAAGATGAAGATCAGACTGAGACTGAAGGAGGAGGCAGCGATGAGTGATTCCCCTCAATTTTTCCCTTTTTGGTGCCTTGATGCCAAAGGGGGAGAGATTGAGATTAGATTTGGACTCAAACTATCTAGTATTAGTTATTAAGCTCTTTTGTGATCAAGGACATGTACCTATTTTAAAATCTTGTAATGCACTATTTCTTTTCTTATGTGTGATGCACTATGCTCTAATGCCTACTTATATGTTCACTATTGTTTGTCTTTAATTTATCACATTTTGTTTATCACACACCTGTTAGGCACCCCACCATAAGGTGTGTGCATATGTGAGAAGTTTTTTGTGAATTCTTTATTATTCTCATATGTGCACACCTTATGAAAATCAACTTTTTATTCTCAATTGTGATATCTCAAATAGTTGTCATCAATCACCAAAAAGGGGGAGATTGTAAGTGCATCTAGGATATCCCTTGTGGGTTTTGGCTAATTGATGACGAACATATGAGATCCTAATGAAACTATTGAGATGATTGCAGGATAAACAAAGTGAACTAGCTCGTGCACACAAAAAGGTGAAAAATAAAGTGCTGCCCAAAAAGGAAGACTTTAGTGGAATTTAGAAGAGCAAATTAGATGTAAATGTATAGGGTGTGTGTGAGAGACACATCCTAAGAGCTCAGGACTTTTCGTAAGGGTAAGGGGCTAATAATCAACTAAAATCCACTGGACACCGGACTAGTCCGTCCATGGACCGGACTAGTTCGGTCAGCTTACTGGAATGCAACCGGACAAGTCCGGTTTTAGACCAGACTAATCCGCTCATGTCTCTGTTGTCCTCTTTAGAGGACTGCGGACTAGTCCATCCATGCGACAGGACTAGTCCGCTGTACTTTCTGGAACCCCACTTCACATAGCACCAGACAAGTCCGGTTTTAGACCGGACTAGTCCGGTTAACCCACTGGAAGTAGACCGGACAAGTCCGATCATATAACGGACTAGTCCGGTATTAGGTTTAAACAATGGTAACTTTTTTGGAAACCCTATAAAAAGAGGTCCTTCGTTTTTTCTCAGATGAGACACGACTAATACTGCAGCAAACACAAACCCTAGCGCCACCACCTTGTCCCAAGAGCCCAAAACACATCTCCCCACACATCTAAAGTGCAAAAAGATCAAAATCAATTGAACACTTGGATTCGGGATTGGGAGATCGTCGTTCTTTCGTCGTGAGCTCTTGGGGTTTGATCTTTCTACACTCATATTCTGCATTGTACTATTTTCGAGTGTATTTGATCACGTTCTTATTGTAATTCTCGTGGGAGCCCTCAACTTGTGAGGTAGCCCCGCAAACTCGGTGATTGCCCGTGATAGTGGAGTCAAGTCGGCCTTTGTGGTGACTTGAAGAGGGAAAGGGTTGGGAACCCGGCTCTGTGTGAGCTTCCTCAACGAGGACGTAGATCTCTTGGTGAGATCGAACCTCGGTAAAAATTCGTGTCTTTTGTCTCTCATTTACTTTACATTTTGATACATTAGATCACTAGTTTGCTAATCATCATTTGAGTTTATTATAAGTTTGCAAGTGCATTCATACAATAAACTTAATTTATAAAAACTGTTGTTCTCATTCTGCTGCTGAAAGATTCAATTTCTGAAACACACTTAATTAACTCACATAATTCAGCACACCGGACTAGTCCGCCCACACAACCGGACTAGTCCGGTCAATCAAGTTTCTGATAACTCTATTAAGTGTGCAGGAATCTTTTAAAGGCCTATTCACCCCCCTCTAGGCCACATTTAGCATTGAAAATTTTGCGGCACTATTTGATGGGGAAGAGGACAGAGATATATACGGATCATAAGAGTTTGAAATACATTTTCACCCAGCCAGATCTCAACCTCAGACAAAGGAGATGGTTAGAGCTAATCAATGACTTTGATGTGGGCATCAACTATCATCCTGGGAAAGCAAACGTCGTGGCCGATGCTTTAAGTCGGAAAGTGCAGGTCAATAAGTTGAGCTTGAAGGACATGCCTGCAGAATTGAAGGACGAGATTATAAGGCTCAATCTATGCCTTGTGAATAGTGGTGAAGCCATCGCCATGGAAGTGGACTCCACACTACAGCAAGACATACGCGATGGTCAAAAGAACGACGAGAAGATACAAGAAATCAGGCAACTCATCAAGGAAAATAAAGCTCCTGGTTTCAGAGAGGATGAACAAGGTACGGTGTGGCACGGGAAAAGAATCTGCGTGCCTGAAGTAAAAGAGATTCGTGAATTGATTTTGAAGGAGGCTCACGATTCCAACTATTCCATCCATCCTGGGAGTACGAAGATGTACCAGGACCTCAAGAGCAGGTATTGGTGGTATGGCATGAAACGAGATGTCGCGGAACATGTTTCCCTATGTGACACATGTCAGTTGGTGAAAGCAGAACATCAACGACCCGCGGGATTATTGCAACCACTCAAAGTGCCTGAATGGAAATGGGAAGAAATCGGTATGGATTTCATAGTGGGATTGCCTAGGACCCAATCAGGATATGATTCAATATGGGTCATCATCGACAGGCTAACCAAGGTAGCTCATTTCATCCCCGTGAAAGAAAGCTACAGCGGATCCAAATTGGCAGAATTGTACATGTCAAGGATTGTGTGTTACCATGGAGTGCCAAAGAAGATAGTGTCGGATCGAGGGACACAGTTCACCTCAAGGTTCTGGCAGAAGTTGCATGAAACCATGGGAACCCATCTGAACTTTAGTTCTGCCTATCATCCCCAAACTGATGGGCAGACGGAAAGAGCCAATCAGATTCTTGAGGATATGCTGAGGGCATGTGCACTCAAAAACAATCGGAGTTGGAACAAGAACTTACCGTATGCGGAATTCTCCTATAACAACAGCTATCAAGCTAGTATGAAGATGTCACCGTTTGAAGCTTTGTACGGGAGGAAATGCAGAACTCCCCTATTTTGGAACCAAACAGGGGAAAGTAAAGTGTTTGGTCCCGAAGTACTGCAAGAAGCCGAGGCGAAGGTGAGGGAAATTCGCAACAACTTGAGGATAGCACAGACACGCCAAAAGAGCTATGCCGATGTACGAAGAAGAGAGCTTGTTTTCAACGTGGGAGACTATGTCTATCTCAAGGTGTCCCCTATCCGAGGACTTCGTCGGTTCAAGGTGAAAGGGAAGTTGTCACCTCGATACATCGGACCCTTTCAAGTTCTGGAGAGGAAAGGCGAAGTGGCGTATCAACTAGAATTACCGGCTCGCCTATCGGATGTGCACGACGTATTCCATGTGTCACAACTCAAGAAATGCCTGAGGACGCCTGAAGAGGTGTTACCCATGAATGAAGTGGACGTAGCTGAGGATTTGTCTTATGCCGAGCAACCATCCAAGATTTTGGAGACAATGGAACGCCTCACCAGAAATAAAAGAATCCGGATGTGCAAGGTGCAGTGGAAGCATCACTCAGAAGAGGAAGCCACCTGGGAGCGAGAAGATGAGCTTAAGGCACAATTTCCGGAATTGTTTTCTTAGAACCACCAATCTCGAGGACGAGATTTCTTTTAAGGGGGGTAGAGCTGTAACACCCCAAAATCCTGTTAAGAGGGGAATTTAAAAATTTTTGGACGTGTTGCTTGTATTGCAAAAATTCAAATTCAAACTGGAATTCAAATTAAACTCAAAACAGAAAAGAAATAGAAAAAGAAAAAGGAAAATAGAAAAAAACCAGCCAGTGGGCCGAAACCCACCAGCCGGCCCACCATTCCCGCGCCAGCCCGCAGCCGCACGCGCCCCCTTCTTCCCACTGACATGCGGGGCCCGCCAGTCTTTCTTCTTCCTCGCGCTCGCGCCCGCGCTCGGCCGGACTCTCTCACCCCGAATCAAAACCGACCCGGATTCCTGCGTATCCCAGCCGAATTTCGTTCGTGGGCGACGTAAACTCGATCACAACCGAACGCCGCCCTTTCCCCGTCTATAAAACCCCCGGCATCATCCCGTTTTCCCCATGATCTGCCGATTTTCTCTACGGTGAGAATCCGAGCCCCTCCTGCGAATTCTGGCCGATCTACACTCGGGAATTCCGATCTAACTTGCTGGTCTTGATCCACCGCCTCTGGGGAACCTCGCAGGTGCAGAAAACGTGGTGGTTTGCGGTTCAAACACAGCGCCGACGAGCCTCGCCGTGAATTCACCTCGGACCTCGTCGCCGACCGCCCACCAGGACCTCCGAGCTCAAGAAAACCCCCGAGGTGAGATCCCCGACCTCCCCTCTACTGATCTATGCCATAAAATCACAGTTCTAGGAAGAATTTACGAAGATCCGAAACTCTCCGGCAAGATCGCCGCCTCCCGCCGCCGTGCGCCGCCGGGCAGCGCCGCCCGCGCTCGATCAGAGCGACGTGGCCGCTTGTGCGCCGTTTATTTTAAATTGCACGGTAGAGTTTAAATCCCCGCGTACCGGTTCGACGTTATAATCTCAGCCGTCTGTTTTAAATCGGACGGTCCACGTCAGCCCCGCGTTATAAAGACTGGAATTCTTACGCACTACCCCCTGGGGTTCTCGGGAAATAAGAGCTAGCCCCGGAAACTTCTGATCTAGCCCCTGGAACTTCAGAAAATCATGTAAATTCATTTAAAAATCAGTTTTAGCCCTGGACTTAATAAAAATTAGGAAAAACCCCTCTGTTATGTGTAGCTAGGCCCCTGAAAATTCTTAAAATAATATTATAGACCCTGTAGTGGGGTGAGTTTACCTTTTTAACCCTATTTGATATTAAATTTAGGAATTTGAATATGTGGTTAGTATTTAAAATTTAAAAGGTGGGACAAACATATTGTCAAATTCAAATTAAAAACTTTCCCAGTACTTAGAAAACCTTGGAGTGAGATAAAAATAGATTTTTGGGCTGAAATGAATCTGTTTAATTGATTATTCACATTTATTAGTTAGAGGGACACATTTTTAAGTAGAGAATAATTCTGAAAATTAGAAAATAAATGTAAAATAGTTTACATCAGAGGAAAAGATCAAAAATATATTATTAACTATTTTGGATCAGAACCTATTCTGTTTAGATGATGTGTCTTACTATTTTCATAATAAAGTACACATTTAGGCATAGGAAGTAAATTTGAAAATATAGCAAGCTAGGTATAAATAATTAGAAAATGATAAATGAAGATTCCAAAATCCAAAGAATTCAGTTTAGGGTTGGTAGAAGTTCTGAAGACACATATGGAGTAGGAAAATACCTTTCATGCATACTTGGTAGCTAAAAGGTGTAGTAATTGAATATAAGGAATTTATATAAATTGGAAACCCATATATATAGTATGCAAGTATAAATGTGAATACAAAAGTAGGAATCATATACACATGATTAAAAGTGTATGTAAGCCAAAGATCAACACACATAGAGTAACCACAACACATAGAATTTGTGAATGACTTTTATACATGTGAATGTGTGGTTTGTATGAAGTGGAAGTGTGAATTATGTCTTATGCATTGTTGTTTTTCTTTTGCTATGTGTGATGGTATGATGTAGAACCTGCTCCAGAGCAAGTTCTTCCTTTCCAAGATCAGGACTACCCATTCCAAGAGCAGCAGGAAGGAGGCAAGTGTCCTTGACCACTTTGATCCTATGCTAAGATGTGTAGATAGAATTATTTGCATTGTCAAATGAAATATGAAACCCATGCTAGGAAGTTTCCCTAGAATAGCATTACCTTGTTTCCTTGTAGCTTGGGTTGGGATTTATTTTATCATATCATTTATTATTATGCATATGCTTAGCCATGCTTAGAATGGAATATTTGGGATATGGGATCATCAGTTTATTTTTACCATACTCTTGAATGAGATATTATGAGTTATGTAGAGGTAGGGATCAAGGCAAGTTGGATGTTTTGGTTGGTGTTGGGTGCACGAGACTCGGGTTTGTGTTTAGTACTTGCCTGGATCCTAAGGACCGGTTCATGGAGCATGTAACCTGGCTTTACCGTGCCAACCACATGCTGAGATGGGGCAGCTTGGCCAATTAATTAGGTGTATCCCCGGCGTAGTATGGGTGTGTTGGATGGTGCGGGGAATAGGTGTCAGCTGGACTACCATATGAACCGCAAGGCTCAAGAGGGGGCCACTGCAGCGGGGTTGGAGCCTCTTGTATGCTGTTAGGGGTGAAACCTCAGTGGGCCCACGCTCGTCGGGAATCCCTTTGTAAAGGCTTCGTAGTGATCTCCTGGCTACACACCTGGGAAGTGTGAATGTGGTTCGTAGCCACTGGCATAATGGAGGTTCTTTTTGTCCACCCGTCAACGTGGGATGAAATCACTACATGTGGGTACAGTGGTGCAAACTCTGCAGAGTCAAAACTGTCATGACAGCCGTGCTCACGGTCAAGAGCGGCTTGGACTTATTCATGAATAGAGGATTGATGGTTTTGGAAGTTGTGGATGTTAAGCGGGGAGCTTAACATTGGAAATGATGTTATGGTTATTTGATTACGATGATGGGATGGGAGATTGGGACCATTTCACCTGTGTAGTAATTTAGGTGCTTAATAAGCTAAGGCGATAGGTATTAATTGCGTAGTGCTTTAACCATGAGTTCAACCTCCCCTTGTTCTAGCCATGCATGACATAACTTTCCCACACTTGCTGAGTACCATCGGTACTCAACCTTGCATATTTGTTGGTTTATATTGCTGCTCAGGTCAAGATAATGAGGTGGTGTATAATGATCAAGACTTTGGACCCGAAGAAGGTTTCTAGGTTCATGGAGTCCCCCGGGCAACGCCTGTGATGGAGCCCTCAAGAATAATATTCCACTGCTAGTTTATTTACTTGTGATGAACTTATTATTGTCCATCGAGACATTTGCTATGTAAGACTTATTTATATTCGACACCTGGCTTGTAATAAATGATGCCTCACTATTTGTCATCACATGAGAAAATGATCCTGGCATACATGTGATATTCACTTGGTTGGTCTTCGGAAAAACCGGGTGTGACACCTGGACTCATGCTCACAGCGGAAGTCTTTATTTCTATGCAGCGGAAGTCTTTATTCTAATGCGAAAGCAATCTAACTAAGGCAGAAGCAAATCTAAGCAGTAGTGGCTCCATCTCCATTCCCTCCACAGGCAAGGTTGAGAACAGATCACACGCCCTAATGCTTCACTTGGTCTTCATAGTAGTCTTCCCCTACTGCTGATGAGGAGATAATAATGCAAGTTTGAGTACAATGATGTACTCAGCAAGTGCGGGAAAAACATGATATGTAGCTCATAACAAGGTAGGTATAAAAAGGCTCATTTGCAGAAAAGCAGGTTTTTAAAAACATGGTAAAACAGCAACTCAACTTTATGTAATCCCAGCATGTATTAAATTACCAGCATACCTCCATCACTTTCCGTGTTCCATCCGAACATTAATCCAACTTCATCCTTACGAATACCTCCTCGTATTCGCTACCATCTCACGAATACCTCCTCGTATTCGCTACCATCTTATCTCATGAACAGCTTCGTCTCACACCGAGACTAATCTCGTTGCCATGACTCAACAGTCATGCAACCATCTTACCACCCGGACTCAACAGTCCCCAAAACCAAACCATAACCAAAACAATAACCATAACCAGAACCTTCCCAATAACCATCCCAACTAATCATGGCAGTTTAGCCAGGCGCTCGTGACCGTAAGCTCGACTATCATGATAGTTTTAGAACTCTGCAGAGTTTGCACCTCTTTACCCACAAGTTTGTGATTTCGTCACCCGTCGGCGACTGCAGAACCTCCATTATACCAGTACACAACCGTTGGTGTATGGTCAAGAGATCACGAAATAGCCTTTACAAATGGGTTACTAGATGTATGGACTCACTAAGTTTTCACTGGCAGGCTAGAATCTCCAATTCTCCCACCCACGGGCCCCCTCTTGTGCCATGCAGATCCCAGGACAGTCCTCACTCGACTCTCATTCCCCGCGCCTTCCACAGTCCATAACACTCTAGCAACTTACCTAATTACTCAGCTAAGCCACGCCCATACTTAGCCTTGTGGTGGCACTGTTATCCTGGCATGTGCATGCATGAACCGGTCCTTAAATCTACGACAAGTAAACCACCATCTCATACTACCTCATTCACAAACCCAGGCTTGCCTAGATCTCCCTCCGATCCACGTTTATTAACATCATCAGTTTCTCATTATCATTACGAGTGCAGTTAGCTAGACACATCTATCTCGCTTCCCAATTCCATAGACTCAGCGAAGCATAAAGCAAAAACCATACCCGACTCATAAACTTCCCTGCGACACGGGTGGTTTAACCAATACTAGTAAACTCCTATAAAAGGGTTTCCCATCATGTTTAACTTAGCACACACACCTTTTCACAAAACAAAACAGTTTCACCCAAAACATAGGATCAATATGGTCAAGGAGCACTTGACTTGTTCTTTCGGTTCCAGTGGTTCTTGGATCTCAAAACCTTGTTGCTGCAGCTCGTCGTAGACAGCTCCCTGAGCTTGTCCTGCTAGGTCGGATTTCGTGCATACAAGATTCACAACAATCAATATCATGCACAAACCTTTAGACTAGATGCGATGATGCACATGCATGCTATCCTATGATTAGTTTTTTTATTAGATTGGTTTGTACGTGTTCTTGCATGGCTTGCATGGATGTTCGGATCAAAGGTGGACGTGGTGATGATCTTGTCTTTAGATCAACCCGATCATCAAGTGATCTGTCCACGAGAAGGCTTCTGTTCGAAAGGAATCAAAGAACAGATGCAAAGAAAACGCGACGATGTCATAAGGTGGTATAGGATTCCTACCTCACGCTCTTCTCGGTTTCGAGTTCCTCCTCAGACCCTTTTGGCTTTCCTCCGGCAATCTTCCTTGCTGGGCTTCGGTGACGGTTTACTCGGCAAGATAGGGCTAGGGCTCTAAGTCGTCAGCTCAGAAGTTGGAAAAGACATTTGTGGTTCCGGCCAGGGGTTCTGGGTTCTATTTATAATCGGGAAGAGAAGAGTCCTATTATGATTATATCCCGAATAAGAGTCTTATTCAGATCGTTGTTAGATCCTAACATTTTATCTTTAACTGATTTGACGTGGAACTCAGGTCGGTTACCTTTACGTACCGGTATTCTTACGCGTAAAAACCGCTCCAGAACTCGTTACCTCCGCGGTGATGAGATCCGGAAGCTCCACGTGTCCTCCGGGGCCTGGTATCTTCTTCCCCGCAGAGATGAGCTCTGGTTGTGCCGCGTGTCAAATGAGCGAGACCTCCCTTCTCCTTCGGAGATGGTTCCGCGCAGGCCACGTGTTAGTGCCGGTCTTTCCTTTCTTCTTTCCTTAGAGACGTGCTCCAAGGTTGACACGTGTCCAGCAGCGACGGACCTCCTGGAGATAAGCTCCGGTGGTGACACGTGTTCGATAGAACCGGACCTCTCGGAGGTAAGTTCCGAGATGGACACGTACCCCGTGCGACCGGTCCTCTGATTTCCGTGATGACTAGCTCCGAAGGTGACATGTGTCCTACGAAAAATGCCTTTGCTTCTTCTGCAGAGGCTAGCTCCGAGCAGCACGTGTCCCACAGGGTCGGACCTCTCCTCCTTTGCGGAGACGAGCCCCGAGCCTGACACGTAGCCAGCTTAGCGGCGGACCTCCCCCCACTTCAAAGGGATGAGCTCCGGACATGCCACATGGCCTGCAGGCCGCAGAAGTTGTCTTCGGCGCTCTATGTGAACTAGACTTGGCTCTTACTAGCTATCTTCCTTCTTTTAAAATGTTTTTCTCTACATGAAATATGAACACATGCAGATACCAGAGATGAGGGTGTCACAAATCTACCCCCCTTAAATTGAATCTCGCCCTCGAGATTCGTTAGTAGAGAATAGATGGGGAAATTCTGCCTTGATATCCTCTTCACGCTCCCATGTGGCTTCAGCTTCGGTGTGATGGCTCCATTGTACCTTGCACCATCGAATCACCTTGTTCCGGGTGACCCTTTCCTTTACGTCCAAGATTCGGACAGGGTGTTCCGCATAAGTCAGGTCCTCTTGAAGTTCAAGCTCTCTTATTGATACTTGCTCCTCTAGTACTCTCAAGCATTTCTTGAGCTAGGATACATGAAACACGTCATGTACGTCGGAGAGGTGGGTTGGGAGCTCTAGTTGATAGGCTACTTCTCCTCGCTTGTCCAAAACCTTAAACGGTCCGATGTAGCGAGGTGCTAGCTTGCCTTTGACTTTGAAACGTCGTTGGCCTCGGATAGGCGATACCATAAGGTATACAAAGTCTCCTACTTCAAAGGTCAACTTTCTACGCCTATTGTCTGCATAGCCTTACTGTCGTGACTGAACAGCTTTTAAGTTCTCCCGTACCGTTTGGACTTGCTTTTCAGCTTCTTGTAGTACTTCTGGTCCAAACACCTGGTTCTCTCCGGTTTTGTTCCAAAACAGCGGTGTTCTACACCGTCTACCATATAATGCTTCGAAAGGCGACATCTTCAAGCTAGCTTGATAGCTGTTGTTATAGGAGAATTCGGCATACGGTAAACTCCTATCCCAACTACGCCCATGTTTCAAGGCGCAAGCTCTCAACATGTCTTCCAAAATTTGGTTTGTCCTTTCGGTTTGTCCATCAGTTTGTGGGTGATAGGCGGAACTAAAATCCAGTCGTGTACTCATGGCTTTCTGCAGCTTCCTCCAGAATCTAGAGGTAAACTGAGAACCTCGATCTGAGACTATCCTCCTCGGGACTCCATGACGGCATACGATCTGCTCTATGTACAACTCGGCTAACTGTGCAACGTTGTAATTGGCCCTTACAGGGAGAAAATGGGCGGTTTTCGTCAATCGATCCACGATAACCCAAATGGAGTCGTTCCCCGACTGAGTACGTGGCAACCTGACGATGAAATCCATACTGATGTCTTCCCACCTCCACTCTGGTACCTTCAAAGGTTGCAACAGTCCAGCGGGTTTTTGATGTTTGGCCTTCACCCGTTGGCATGTGTTGCATAGGGCAACGTATTCGGCTATATCCCTCTTCATACCATCCCACCAATAACAAGTTTTCAAGTCCTTGTACATTTTGATACTCTCAGGATGTATGGAATAGGGTGAATCATGTGCCTCCTTCAATATCAAGTCGCGGAGGTGTTTTACGTTAGGCACACAAATTCTTTTTCCTAGCCAAAGCGTACCCTTCTCATCCTCCTTGAAATCCTTCTCTATTCCTTGTTGGATCCTTTCTTTGATCTCCTTGATACCCTCATCCATTGCTTGGCCCTCTCTTATCTCTTGCTCCAATGAAGAGTGGATCTCCATTATTTCCATATTGTTCAAGAATCCGAGGTGTAACCGTTCGAACTCCTTACGTAGTTCAGGTGGTAGCTCCCGAATCGTGAGTTGGTGACATGCTCCCTTTCGGCTCAATGCATCAGCTACTACATTGGCCTTCCCGGGGTGGTAGTTGATTCCGACATCGTAATCCTTGATGAGTTCCAACCATCGACGTTGCCTCAAATTCAAATCCGTTTGTATAAATATGTACTTGAGGCTTTTATGATCCGTATAGATCTCACATCGATGACCAAGGATATAATGTCTCCAAATATTCAACGCATGCACTACTGCTGCTAACTCCAAGTCATGCGTAGGATAATTAGGCTCGTGCTTCTTTAATTGCCGTGAGGCATAGGCTACCACTTGTCCTTCTTGCATGGGCACACATCCGAGCCCCTGTCTGGATGCGTCACAATATATGTCAAAGCTCTTGCTTACGTCTGGCAATACCAGGACTGGTGCTGTGGTTAGCCTTTTCTTGAGTTCCTCAAAACTTCCTTGGCAGGCTGGTGTCCATTGGAAGACCTTTCCCTTCATTAGCAACTCCGTCATAGGCTTTGCTATCTTAGAGAAGTCTTTAATGAAGCGTCGATAGTATCCAGCCATCCCAAGAAAACTCCGAATCTCCTTCACACTCTTCGGTTGGTCCCATTTCAGGACATCTCTCACTTTTCCGGGATCAACCGATACCCCTTCCTTGGAGATAATGTGGCCTAGGAAAGATATTTCCTTTAGCCAAAATTGACACTTGTTAAGCTTGGCATACAATTGATTCTCACGCAATTTCTGCAAGATTAATTTCAAATGTTCTTCATGCTCCTCCTCACTCTTTGAATAGACCATAATGTCGTCGATGAAAACCACGACAAACTTGTCCAAGTACTCCATGAATACCTTGTTAATAAGGTACATGAAGTATGCGGGTGCATTTGTCAACCCAAAAGACATGACGGTATATTCATACGAACCATACCGTGTTCGAAAGGCTGTCTTGGGTATATCGGAGGGCTTAATCTTCAGCTGGAAGTATCTCGACCGAAGATCAATCTTGGAGAACACTCGGGCTCCTTTCATTTGGTCGAATAGGTCCTCTATATGGGGCAAAGGGTATTTGTTCTTGATTGTTACCTCGTTGAGAGACCTATAGTCCACGCACATCCTTTGGGTTCCATCCTTCTTGTCTACGAAGAGCACCGGAGCTCCCCATGGTGACGAGCTTGGACGGATAAAACTCTTCTCCAACTGTTCTTGAATTTGCTTATTGAGTTCTACTAGCTCATTGACGGGCATCCTATAGGATCTCTTGGCTATGGGTGCAGTTCCGGGTACCAAATCTATGGCAAACTCAATGTCCCGGTCAGGTGGCATACCTGGAAGCTCTTCCGGGAACACGTCCGAAAATTCCTAAACCACTGGAATGTTGTCCAATGTTGTTCCTTCGACGTGGTTCAGAATTGCCCGTTCGGTGGTTTGCTGGGCTGACTCAAACTCGACACGAATACCGTGCTCGTTTGTCAACTGCACGCTCCTTTCAGCATATTGGATTACTCCATTGTGCTTGCTTAGCCAATCCATTCCGAGTATGATGTCAATCCCTTGGGAGTCCAAGACAATAAGGTTGGCAAGGAAGTCTACCCCCTTATTTTAAGGCTTACTTTCGGACATACTATATTAGTTCTCATTTCTCCTCCGGGAGAATTAACTAACATAGCACATTCTAAGTGGGATACGGGTAGATGATGTTTGGCAACATATTTGGATGATATGAAGGAATGTGATGCTCCAGAATCAAATAAGATGGTGGATGGGTTGGAGTTGGCAAGGAACATACCAATTACGACGTCCTCAGCCTGTTGTGCTTCCTCAGCAGAGACATGATTCACATGGCCACGAGCATAGTTCTGCCGTCCACGGTTTCCTTGGTTGTCCCCTCCGTTCAGCCGCGGGTTCTGCTTGGGCACGTTGCCTTGCTGTCCAGGGCCTCTCCTCGGGCACTGGTTTGCGAAGTGTCCTATTTCTCCGCATGCAAAGCATGCCCTGTTGCCTACGGCAGCAGGTACGTTGGGGCGGGGGTTTTGAACAGGAGCGCCATTGTTAGGTCGGGGCGCAGGAGGCATGGGCACGCGAGGTGCTGGTGCAACGGGTCGTTGCTGTGGTGGCTGACCAGGGCAGTATGCAGGAGTGGTCGATCCATTCTGCGGTGCAGGGGGCATGTACCGAGGTCGTACGTTGCTCCCTTGAGGCTGGTATGGTGTCTTCCTCTTGCATTCTCGCTCGATCTCTCGGATCTTGTTTTCAACAACTATGGCCTTGTCAACCAGCTTCTGGAAGCTTACGTAGTCACTGTTGAGGAGCTGAACCTGGATCTCATTGTTCAACCCTCTCATGAACAGGTACTGCTTCCTCTGGTCTGAGTTGACATCCTCGGGGCATACCGGGACAGTTGTATGAACTTGTTGAGATACTCGTTCACACTTTTCTGTCCTTGGCGGAGACCTTTGAACTCCTGCCTCTTGAGCATCATTACACCAGCAGGGATGTAATGAGAGCGGACACTTTCCTTGAACTCAGTCCAAGTGATTGTCTCCGGGTCGGCATGAGCATTGCTCAGGGCATCCCACCAGTCAGCAGCGGCTCCCGTAAGTTGGTGCGACGCGAAGAGAACCTTCTCTCGGTCATTGCACTAAACAATGGCAAGCTTCTTCTCCATGGATTTCAACCAGTCGTCGGCCTCCATGGGGTCGTTGGCTTGAGCAAAGGTTGGTGGTCAAGTCCTCATGAACTCTCCCAACCTGTTATGAGCCGGCGGTGGTAGTGGCGGTGGTGCCGGAACAGGGTTGTGGTTGGCCTGCAACTGACCCAAAGTTTGGATCATGGTTTGCATAAGCTGGTTTTGCATGGCCATCAACCTTTCCAAGGGATTTTCATCAGCTCCAGGGTTAGCAGGAACTTCATCATGGTCATCCTCTTGGATGTTCCTTTGACCGGCGTTTCCTCTCACCATCTGTGAGAGAGGACGAAATAGAATAGAAGGTTAGAAGGTTAGGTAGGTCCCTTCAACTATATGCATCAGGGTGAGTTGGACTATATATATATATTAGCCCATATGAGGATGTGGGTAAGTGCCGAAACATTTCACACATCTTTGTACCTACGTGTGGATATGGACAACGTTTGGAGACGTCCCACAACTCACACTAAGCACTCAATTGCAAACAATCATTGCAAGGACTCATACAACTCCTATTCAAGGCGGGTTTCCTATGCCAAGGTAGTTTTAAAGCCAATCTAAGCGTCCTAGGGTGCTTCCTTTGGTCAGCGGAGCTTAACTACCAATCTGTGTCTAATACCAATCTATGATTCCTATTTAGGTGTGTAACTTACTGTTAACCCGTGGCTCTAATATCAATCTGAGGTTTCTTCCTAGGCGTGTAACCTACTGTCAACCCGTGGCTCTGATACCAATCTGTGACACCCTCAATTCTGTGGAAATCCACGGAACCGAGAACTAATGCATATGTGTGCCCAGGATGTTTTCCACACATACACATATGATCCACAAACTGAATTCGGAATATATATTACCACGAATAATAGAGTTTATTACAAATCCTCATGAGTCCTAGACTCATGCTCAAAACAGAAGTCTTTATTTCTATGCAGCGGAAGTCTTTATTCTAATGCGAAAGCAATCTAACTAAGGCGGAAGCAAATCTAAGCAGTAGTGGCTCCATCTCCATTCCCTCCACAGGCAAGGTTGAGAACAGATCACACGCCCTAATGCTTCACTTGGTCTTCATAGTAGTCTTCCCCTGCTGCTGATGAGGAGATAATAATGCAAGTTTGAGTACAATGATGTACTCAGCAAGTGCGGGAGAAACATGATATGTAGCTCATAACAAGGTAGGTATAAAAAGGCTCATTTGCAGAAAAGCAGGTTTATGAAAACATGGTAAAACAGCAACTCAACTTTATGTAATCCCAGCATGTATTAAATTAGCAGCATACCTCCATCACTTTCCGTGTTCCATCCGAACATTAATCCAACTTCATCCTTACTCACGAATACCTCCTCGTATTCGCTACCATCTCACGAATACCTCCTCGTATTCGCTACCATCTTATCTCATGAACAGCTTCGTCTCACACCGAGACTAATCTCGTTGCCATGACTCAACAGTCATGCAACCATCTTACCACCCGGACTCAACAGTCCCCAAAACCAAACCATAACCAAAACAATAACCATAACCAGAAACTTCCCAATAACCATCCCAACTAATCATGGCAGTTTAGCCAGGCGCTCGTGACCATAAGCTCGGCTATCATGATAGTTTTAGAACTCTGCAGAGTTTGCACCTCTTTACCCACAAGTTTGTGATTTCGTCACCCGTCGGCGACTGCAGAACCTCCATTATACCAGTACACAACCGTCGGTGTATGGTCAAGATATCACGAAATAGCCTTTACAAAGGGGTTACTAGATGTATGGACTCACTAAGGTTTCACCGGCAGGCTAGAATCTCCAATTCTCCCACCCACGGGCCCCCTCTTGTGCCATGCAGTTCCCAGGGCAGTCCTCACTCGACTCTCATTCCCCGCGCCTTCCACAGTCCATAACATTCTAGCAACTTACCTAATTACTCAGCTAAGCCGCACCCATACTTGGCCTTGTGGTGGCACTGTTATCCTGGCATGTGCATGCATGAACCGGTTCTTAAATCTACGGCAAGTAAACCACCATCTCATGCTACCTCATTCACAAACCCAGGCTTGCCTAGATCTCCCTCCGATCCACGTTTATTAACATCATCAGTTTCTCATTATCATTACGAGTGCAGTTAGCTAGACACATCTATCTCGCTTCCCAATCCCATAGACTCAGCGAAGCATAAAGCAAAAACCATACCTGACTCATAAACTTCCCTGACGACAAGGGTGGTTTAACCAATACTAGTAAACTCCTATAAAAGGGTTTCCCATCATGTTTGACTTAGCACACACACCTTTTCGCAAAACAAAACAGTTTCACCCAAAACATAGGATCAATATGGTCAAGGAGCACTTGCCTTGTTCTTTCAGTTCCGGTGGTTCTTGGATCTCAAAACCTTGTTGCTGTAGCTCGTCGTAGACAGCTCCCTGAGCTTGTCCTGCTAGGTCGGATTTCGTGCATACAAGATTCACAGCAATCAATATCATGCACAAAACTTTAGACTAGATGCGATGATGCACATGCATGTTATCCTATGATTAGTTTTTTATTAGATTGGATTGTACGTGTTCTTGCATGGCTTGCATGGATGTTCGGATCAAAGGTGGACGTGGCGATGATCTTGTCTTTAGATCAACCCGATCATCAAGTGATCTGTCCACGAGAAGGCTTCTGTTCGAAAGGAATCAAAGAACAAATGCAAAGAAAACACGACGATGTCGTAAGGTGGTATAGGATTCCTACCTCACGTTCTTCTCAGTTTCGAGGTCCTCCTCAGACCCTTTTGGCTTTCCTCCGGCGATCTTCCTTGCTGGGCTTCGGCGACGGTTTACTCGGCGAGATAGGGCTAGGGCTCTAAGTCGTCAGCTCAGAAGTTGGAAAAGAAGTTTGTGATTCCGGCCAAAGGTTCTGGGTTCTATTTATAATCGGGAAGAGAAGAGACCTATTCTGATTATATCCCGAATAAGAGTCTTATTCAGATCGTTGTTAGATCCTAACATTTTATCTTTAATTGATTTGACGTGGAACTCAGGTCGGTTACCTTTACGTACCGGTATTTTTACGCGTAAAAACCGCTCTAGAACTCGTTACCTCCGCGGTGATGAGCTCCGGAAGCTCCACGTGTCCTCCGGGGCCTGGTATCTCCTTCCCCGCAGAGATGAGCTCCGGTTGTGCCGCGTGTCAAACGAGCGAGACCTCCCTTCTCCTTCGGAGATGGTTTCGCGCATGCCACGTGTTAGTGCCGGTCATTCCATTCTTCTTTCCTTAGAGACATGCTCCAAAGTTGACATGTGTCCAGCAGCGACGGACCTCCTGGAGATAAGCTCCGGTGGTGACACGTGTTCGATAGAACCGGACCTCTCGGAGGTAAGTTCCGAGATCGACACGTACCCCGTGCGACTGGTCCTCTGATTTCCGTGATGACTAGCTCCGAAGGTGACATGTGTCCTACAAAAAATGCCTTTGCTTCTTCCGCAGAGGCTAGCTCCGAGCAGCACGTGTCCCACAGGGTCGGACCTCTCCTCATTTGCGGAGATGAGCCCCGAGCCTGCCACGTAGCCAGCTTAGCGGCGGACCTCCCCCCACTTCGCATGGATGAGCTCCGGACACGCCACGTGGCCTGCGGGCCGCAGAAGTTGTCTTCGGCGCTCTATGTGAACTGGACTCGGCTTACTGGCTATTTTCCTTCTTTTAAAATGTTTTTCTCTACATGAAATATGAACACATGCAGATACCAGAGATGAGGGTATCACATAACCGAAACCCGAAGTTCACCTTGTGTGAAGCGGTTTTACCTTGGAAATCCAAGATACAGGCACTCAGGTGGAAGGATCAACCGGAAACAAGATTCACCTCGCGCCCGCAAGATAAAAGTGCTAAACCGCAAGATACTGAGGCCGAGAAAAATACTTAGGAAGTTTTGGGCTGAGATCAAATAATGTATTACTTACTGTTTATTCGTGTCATTGTAAAGATAGATTCTAGAAGGTATCAGCGTGATAAAATTCATTTGTACGTGCCTTAGAGATAAGATTATATAGAGTTTAAATTAGAGATAAAGAATAGTCAAGATTAGCTAAGATCTTCAAGTTGTATCGGGCTATATAAAGGCAGCCATCTGTCGAGATGTAAACACCAGACCTTATCAAAAATATTTCTGATTACTTTTTTATATATTTACTTAGTTTCCGCAGTTCTTAAGATAGTTTATAGATCTTTGATGCTTTGCCAAGTAAAGCATCCGGTCATATCCACGAAAGCGAGATAACTTCTTTGTTTACCTCAAGAAACTGAGCCTCGCGACCATGTACCCGCTGAGGCGAGGCAAAAGGGCAGCGCGGAGCGATTCAACGCGACCAGGTGCCCGCCTTTTGTTTCACAGTAAAATATTATCTCATTATTACTTGGAGATTTATTCATGATATTTAAATGGAGACCAAACAAAGAAGAGTTAGGGTGCAACAAGGCATGGTTCTTGTGTGCGATAGCTTTGCTCGTGTGGTTGAGGACCGAAATGAATGTGGCTTAGTGGATTAACTTTGAATTATACTAATCACTAGGGATGGCAATGGGTTGGGTTTGGGACGTATGGAGCAAAAACCCGCCTAAAACAAAAGAGGTTGCGGGTGAAATTTGAGACCCGCACCCGCGGGTGAGAAATCTCACCCGTGCCACACCTCTCGGGCTGCAGGCGGGTTTTGGATGCCCGTCAGATTTGACTTTTTTATAAACCTACTACAATGTTTAATATACAAGTCTAAAAAATCATAAATTTTGAATGGAAACACAACAAAAAATATATTAAGTTGCTTATAAAGATTATAAATATAGGTTGTCATATGTAAGATGAAACAATTAAATTATAGAAACAATCAAATTTGACTTTAAAATTATAAACATAAATTATTTCGGGTACCCGTCGGATACCCGCGGGTGAAAAATAAAAACCGCGCACCCGAACCCGCGATAAGTCGGGTTGGGTGCGGGTTAGACCCGCGGGTGAAAAATCACACCCGCACTCGTCGAGACCCGCACCCGCCGATGGGATTGCCATCCCTACTAATCACAGACTAGTTATACTAGTTATATGGGAACTAGGAGACCGATGTAACTCAATGATAATGATTATTGGACATTAAACCCCCTCTTTTTATTTATGTGGGAGAGCATGGCTATGGTGCACGGGAGGGGAGATTTAAATCAACTCTAATTGTGTTGTTGTGAAAGGTTGTAACGTACGACTCCACGGAAGGGCGTACGTGACGTGTGATTGGGTATCTCCTGTAGGATATAAATCGATTTAAATCGCCGTTCCTCACGGTTAATAAGTACCACTTGTGATCTCGTCACATCGTAGTAAGAAATGAGCAAATGAATTATTTATACGATGTTGAATTGTTTTAATATTGTATGCAACACTACTACAAAAACCATTATCACAGGCGCCTCGTTTTTCATACCTAGGCGGTCCGTAAAAAAATACGCCTGTGATGTCAAATTAATAGCCGCCTGTGATGAATAAACACCACAGACTGCTCGAAACGGTAAACCGCCTGTGTAAACATATCAATTTTCACAGGCAGGCCGTGGAGTAGAAGCTGCCTGCAATATTAGCCATTAATACAGGCAGCTGAAGCGACGGGTGTAGGAGCCGCCATCAATATTGGCCATTAATACCGAGGGGAACGCGCCTTTGAATTCAATTTCGAAGCCGCATTAATACAGGCGGCTGAAACGACCAGGAGTAGGGAGCCGCCTGCAATATTGGCCATTAATACCGAGGGGATCGGAACGCACCTTTGACACCAACTCGATGCCACCAAATGTCGCAGCCTGATATACATCAACCACATTTAGCATCAAACATAAAGACAACAGACAATTCGATAATCGATATCAAACATTCATCATCAAACACACATTCAATTAAAATTAAATTTTTACAAACAACAAAAGAAAACAACAGACGATCGCCTAGTCCTCCAGTGGCGGAGGAACCCCACACTTGTCGGCGATCGCCTCCGCCAACTTCCTGCTACCTTCCACCCCAAGCACTTCACCGACCGTCTCCCACATCGCGTCAAGACAACCGGCCACTATGCTTAACCCGAAGAGGTAGTGGGCTATGGTGCCCATTCCAGTACATTCTGGAAGGCGACTGAGATACAGAAAAACTATGTCATCAGATGTACTGTTAAATATATCCTTCACCATCTGCTAGCGCAACGGTGATAGATCGTCGTCCGTCTGTGCCCTAAGGGCATCCAAACTCTGCTCTAGGAAAGCGACTTTCCTAAGCAGATGCACTCTCTCTTCCGCCGAGGAAGGCGGCAGAGGTGTGGTTGGAGCTGGGGACGGAGGCGCGGTTGGAGCCAGGGACGGAGGCGCGATTGGAGCCGGGGACGGAGGCGCAGTTGGAGCCAGGTACGAAGGTGCGGTTGGAGCCGAGGATGGAGGCGCGGCGAGTGGAGAGCATGGTCGGGAGCACTTCGTCGATGGTGCCATTGAGATTAGGGCTGTGGTGCGGCGAGGAAGACGAAGACTAGAGGGAAGAGGGAGATTGTGATGGTGGTGCAGACTGCAGAGAAGGGGAAGGTGCAAGTTATAATGGTGCAGAGAAGGAGAGGTTGGATTGCTTTGAATTCTTTGCGCCAATGGCAACGACCGCACGATACTGGCAGACCGTGGAGTAGGAGCCACTTACAATATTGGCCATTAATACAGGTGGCTGAAGCGACCGGGCGTGCGCACCTTACCTTTTCGGTTACCGCACGCGCGCATGGGGAATGCGCGCATACATGTGTCCTTAGACTTACACGAGGGGATAATCATACGTTACAAACCGCCCGTGATAAACATTCTTCATAGGCGGACACCAGTAGATAAAGAACCGCCTACGATAATGGAGTTATCACAGGCGGATACTCATTACGCTACAAACCGTCTGTGATAAAGATTCTTCACAGGCGGCTAGTCGTAGGTATAGAACCGCCTGCGAAAATTGTAGCATGCACCAGTCCACAAAAGTTCTAGCAACAAAATGTGTCTCACATGGTAACATGCATTACAAGGCCCCAAAATGTCAAGTTGCGCAAATGTAGCATCTCCTACACAACTTGCCTTCTCTCCAAAATAGAGGAAAATTATATATGGACACGAACAGAGGAAAAATAGAGATCACACGTACACATAGAGATGAAACAGCACTCAACCGGCTTGATGTTGTCTGGATCGGTGAAAAGGTACATATCTTCATATTGATTATATTTCTCTTCATTATCTCCCACGTTCTCAACCCCAACAATATTTTGCTTTCCAGAAACAACTACATGCATCTTCTCAAATCCTAGATCCTGTACATTAAAAACTTGTGCAACACGATTGGTGAGAACCCACGAGTCATCTTTATAACCCATTTTATTCAAGTCTACCAGTGTCAGCCCGTAGTTGTCCACTTTCACACATCAGGACGTTTGACCCATTGGCACTTAAACATGGGCATTTGCATTCTTTCGCCATAATTAGTTACCATATTTCATCTATAAATCCGAAGTTTGTGGTCTTCTGCCCTTGTGGATCATAAGCCTCTATACAAACATCACTATTTTGGGCAACACTCTTACCGTATTTTTCCTTAGTGTAAAATGTGTAACCATTGATGTCATATGCTTGCCATGATGTCACCAAAGCAGATGGGTCAGACACTAACTTCTTCATTTTTGCCTCTTCATCAGAGTCTCCGCATGGTTTTTGTCCATTAACCATTCAGTGAAACGTATTATGTGCTCTTTCATGATCCAGTCCTCTGTGCGGCCTTGGGTTTTTTTCCTGTGAAGCTCAATTTTGTGTTCCTCGATGTATGACTCAGCTATTGCGAGCAGTTGTAGTACACCAAAATGTGCACAGTATACTAATTTGTAATCTTGAACGATAAATGTTTTCTTACCCACTTTGCCTCTCCCACATAGTCTACACTTGTGACGCCCCTGTTCTGAGAGAGAACCTCTCGGAACTGAGACTGATGTGTATGTGTGCCCAGGATGTTCATCACACATACACATGCATTCCACAAACTGAATTCAGAATATATATAACCACGAATAAATAGATTCAAGTACTTTATTACATCAATCTCTATTGCAGCGGAAGTCTATCTTAGCAGCGGAAGTCTTCTAAACTATTGCGGAAGCAACTAAGCAGCAGAATCGGCTCCATCTCCTACTCCACAGGCAAGTTTGAGTATAGATCATACGCCTAATTCTCCACGTAGTCTTCATAGTACTCCTCTCCTGTTGCTGATGATGAAGTAATAATGCAAGTTTGAGTACATGATGTACTCAGCAAGTACGGGAAAATATGATATGTAGCTCACAGCAAGGTAGTTATAAAAAGGCCCATTGCATAAAAGCAATGTTTATTTCACAAATCATGATAAAAAAAGCAAAGCTTTAAATGAATGTAATCCCAACATGTATTTAAACATCAACATACCTCCATTATAATTCACCACTTTTCATGTCTCTTCCAGACATGTATCTTTCTCATCTTTGCTCATGAATACCATCTCGTATTCACTACCATTTCATCATATTCCATTCCGTCTCGTACTAAGACCAATACTTGTTGCCATGACTCAACAGTCATGCAACCAATCTCATTACCCGGACTCAACAGTCCTAAAACCATTTTCATTTCCAGGACTCAACAGTCCCGAAACCAATTCCAAAGACCAAACCAAAATCATCCCAATAACCATCCCATCTAATCATGGAAGTTGTCCAGGCGCTCGTGACCGTAAGCTCGGCTATCATAATAGTTTTACACTCTGCAGAGGGGGCACCACTTTACCCACAAGTTTGTGATTTTGTCACCCGTCGGCGACTGCAGAACCTCCATTATACCAGTACACAACCATCGGTGTATGGTCAAGAGATCACAAAATAGCCTTTACAAAGGGGCTACTAGATGTTTGGACTCACTAAAGTTTTACCAGCAGGCTAGAATCTCCAATTCTCCCACCCACGGGCCCTCTCTTGTGCCATGCAGTTCCCAGGGCAATCCTCACTCGACTCCCATTCCCGCCGCCTTCCACGGTCCATAACAATCTAGTAACTTACCTAATTACTCAGCTAAGCCGCACCCATACTTGGCCTTGTGGTGGCACTGTTATCGTGGCATGTGCTCACATGAACCGGTCCTTAGATCTACGGCAAGTAAACCACCATCTCATTCTACCTCATCCACAAACCAAGCTTGCCTAGATCTCGCTCCGATTCATGTTTATCAAGTTTTCATTATTCATACGAGTGCAGTTAGCTAGACACATCTATCTCACTTCCCGTATCCCATAGACTCAGCGAAGCATAAAAGCAAAAACCATACCCGACTCATTAACTTTTCCGGTGACAAGGGTGGTTAACAAAACTAGTAAACTCCTATGAAAGGGTTTCCCATCATGTTGACTCAAGCACACACACCTTTTCGCAAACAAAACAGTTCCAAAAATATGGAATCAATATGGTCAAGGGGCACTTTCCTTGTTCTTGCAGCTTCTGTTGCTCTGGGATCTCAAATTCCTGGTGCTGAAATCCCTCGTAGACAGCTCCCTGAGCTTGTTCCTCTATTTATGATCACGCACATACAAGGTTCACAGCAATCAATTATCATGCACAAACTATATTCAAGATGTAATGATGCATATGCATGCTAATCCTATGATGCAGTTTAGTTTGTACGTGTTCTTGCATGTTTTAAAGGGTTTGCATGGGGTTTTACGATGAACAGAGGTATAAAGATAAATTGTTGATGTGGCAATGATCTCGTCACAAGATTTAGATCAAACCGATCAACACGTGATCTGTCAATGAAAAAGCTTCTGTTCGAAGGGATCGAAGAACAGATGCAAAGAAAACGCGATGATGCCGTAAGGTGGTATTGGAAACCTACCTTGCTTCCTTTGGGTCCTCCCTCCTAGCAAAAATAGATCGTCGGGGCTCTCTTGCGGTGGCGGCGATTGTGTCTGGGCTCATCGGCGGTCTCCCCGGTGGTCAAACTCTGGCGAAGGGATTTAGCTCGGCGAGTTTGGGGCTAGGGCTTCTAAGTTGTCGGCTTAGAAAAGATGTTACAACCAAGGGGGTTGTTTCGGGTTCTATTTATAATCGGGAAGAGAAGAGTCTTACTCTAATCGGAATTTGAATAAGAGTCCTATTCAAGTTTTTTTTGAATCTTAACAACTTATCTTCAATTTATTTGGATGCGGTAGCAACGTGGAATTCGTGTCGGTTTCCTTCCGTGTCGGTATTCCCACGTGTACAGAAGCGAAAACCGCTTCAGATCTTGTCATCTCCGCGGTGATGAGCTCCGGAGGCTCCACGTGTCCTACGGGAACCTGGGCTCCTTTTTCCGCAGAGACAAGCTCCGGTTGTGCCGTGTGTTAGGCGGGCGAGACCTCCCTCTTCCTCAGAGGTGAGCTCCGCGTGCGCCACGCGTCCTGGCGGGCGGGTCTTCCCGTCTCTCCAGAGACGAGCTCCGCGTACGTCACGTGTTAGTTCCGGACCTTCCCTCTCTTCGGAGGTGGCTCCGGATGTGCCACGTGTCCTAGCAGCGCCAGACTTCCTTTCTCCTCAGAGGTGAGCTCCGAGGTCGACACGTGTCCAATAGTGACGGACCTCCCGGAGATGAGCTCCGGAGGTGACACGTGTCCGAAAGTGTCGGACCTCCCAGAGATGAGCTCTGGAGGTGACACGCGTCCAATAGGACCGGGCCTCTCAGAGGTTAGCTCCGAGAGCGACACGTGTCTAGCGGGGCCGGACCTCTCGGAGGTTAGCTCCGAGAGTGACACGTGTCCCGCGCGGCTGGTTCTCTCTTTTCCACAGCGACTAGCTCCGAAGGCGACACGTGTCCTGCGGGGCTGGCCTCGCTCCTCCACAGAGGCTAGCTCCGGGGGCAACACATGTCCCACAGGGTCGGACCTTGCCCCTTCCGCAGAGACGAGCCCCGAGCCTGTCACGTAGCTAGTTAACGGTGGACCTCTTCCCCTTTTGCGGGGATGAGCTCCGAAGGCGCCACGTGGCTAGCAGGCCGCGGGAATTGTCTTCGGCGCTCTCTGTGGATTGGATCTGGCTCTTTTTGGCTATCTTTTTTATTCCTTCTCTGTTTCCACTTCTTTTAAAATGTTTTTCTACACATAAAATATGAATGCATGCAGAAATCGAAATTGAGGGTGTCACAAATCTACCCCCCTTAAATTGAATCTCGCCCTCGAGATTTGCTAGTGGAGAATAGATGAGGGAATTCTGCCTTGATGTCTTCTTCACGCTCCCATGTGGCTTCAGCTTCTGTGTGATTGCTCCATTGTTCCTTGCACCAGTGGATCACTTTGTTCCTCGTGACCCTTTCCTTCACGTCCAAAATTCGGACAGGGCGCTCTACATAGGTCATATGCTCTTGAAGTTCAAGTTCATCCATTGGTATTTGCTCTTCTGGTACCCTCAAGCACTTTTTGAGCTGGGATTCCTGAAACACATCATGCACGTCGGAGAGGTGCGTTGGGAGCTCTAGTTGATAGGCTACTTCTCCTCGCTTGCCCAAAATCTTAAATGGCCCGATGTAGCGAGGTGCTAACTTTCCCTTGACGTTGAAACATCGTTGGCCTCGGATAGGCGATACCTTAAGGTATACGAAGTCTCCTACTTCAAAAGTCAACTTCCTTTGCCTATTGTCAGCATAGCCTTTCTATCGTGACTGAGCAGCCTTCAAGTTCCCCCGTATCGTTTGGACTTGCTTCTCAGCTTCTTGTAGCACTTCGGATCCAAACACTTGGTTCTCTCCGGTCTCGTTCCAAAATAACGGCGTTCTACACCGTCTACCATACAATGCTTCAAAAGGTGACATCTTCAAGCTACCTTGATAGCTGTTGTTATAGGAGAATTCGGCATACGACAAGATCCTATCCCAACTACGCCCATGTTTCAAGGCGCAAGCTCTCAACATGTCTTCCAAAATTTGGTTTGTCCTTTCTGTTTGTCCATCAGTCTGCGGGTGGTAAGCGGAGCTAAAATCTAGTCATGTACCTATAGCTTTCTGCAGCTTCCTCCAAAATCTAGAGGTAAACTGAGAACCCCGATCTGAGACTATCCTCTTTCGGACTCCATGGCGGCACACGATTTGCTCCATGTACAGCTCGGCTAGTTGTGCAACGTTGTACTTGATCTTTACAGGAAGAAAATGGGCGGTTTTCGTCAATCGGTCCACGATAACCCAGATTGAGTCGTAACCCGACTGAGTACGTGGCAATCCGACGATGAAATCCATACTGATATCTTCCCACTTCCACTCATATACCTTCAAGGGTTGCAACAGTCCAGCAGGTCTTTGATGTTCGTCCTTCTCCCGTTGGCATGTGTCGCATAGGGCAACATACTCGGCTATGTCCCTCTTCATACCATCCCACCAATAACAAGTCTTCAGGTCCTTGTGCATCTTGGTACTTCCGGGATGTATGGAATAAAGTGAGTCATGTGCCTCCTTTAATATCGTGTCATGGATGTGCTTCACGTTAGGCAAACAAATCCTTTTTCCTAGCCAAAGCGTACCCTTCTCGCCTTCCTTGAAGTCCTTCACTATTCCTTGTCGGATCCTTTCCTTGATCTCCTCATCCGCTGCTTGGCCATCTCTTATCTCTTGTTCTAATGAAGAGTGGAGTTCCATCACTTCCATCTCGTTCAAGAATCTGAGATGTAACCGTTCGAACTCCTTGCATAGCTCAGTCGGTAGCTCCCGAACCGTGAGTTGGTGACATGCTCCCTTTCGGCTCAATGCATCGGCTACTACATTGGCCTTTCCGGGGTGATAGTTGATTCCAACATCATAATCCTTGATGAGCTCCGACCATCGACGTTGCCTCAAATTCAAATACGTTTGAGTGAATATGTACTTGAGGCTTTTATGATCCGTATAGATCTCACATCGATGACCAAGGATATAATGTCTCCAAATCTTTAATGCATGCACCATGGCTACGAGTTCCAAGTCATGTGTGGGGTAATTCAACTCGTGCTTCTTTAATTGTCGTGAGGCATAGGATACCACTTGTCCTTCTTGCATGAGCACACATCCAAGCCCTTGCTTGGATGCGTCATAATATATGTCAAAGCTCTTGCTTACGTCCGGCAATACCAAAACCGGCGCTGTGGTTAGCCTTTTCTTGAGCTCCTCAAAGCTTTCTTGGCATGCTGGTGTCCATTGGAAGGCTTTTCCCTTCGTTAGCAACTCCGTCAGATGGTTCGATATTTTGGAGAAGTCCTTGATGAAACGTCGGTAGTATCCAGCCATCCCAAGAAAACTCCGAATATCCCTCACGTTTTGCGGTTGGTTCCACTTCAGAACATCTCCCACTTTTCTGGGGTCAACCGATACTCCTTCCTCGGAGATAATGTGGCCTAGGAACGATATCTCCTTTAGCCAAAATTTACATTTGCTGAACTTGGCATACAATTGATGCTGTCGCAGCTTCTGTAATGTCAATCTCAAGTGTTCTTCATGTTCTTCCTCGCTTTTCGAATACACCATGATGTCGTCGATGAAAACCATGACGAACTTGTCCAAGTACTCCATGAAGACCTTGTTCATGAGGTACATGAAGTATGCAGGTGCATTCGTTAACCCAAAAGACATAATGGTATATTCATACGAACCATACCGTGTTCGAAAGGCAGTCTTGGGTATATCGGAGGGCTTAATCTTCAGCTGGAAGTATCCCGACCGAAGATCAATCTTGGAAAAGACTCAGGCTCCCTTCATCTGGTCGAACAGGTCCTCTATACGGGGCAGAGGGTACTCGTTCTTGATCGTCACCTCATTGAGAGACCTATAGTCCATGCACATCCTTTGGGTCCCATCCTTCTTGTCTACAAAGAGCACGGGGGCTCCCCATGGTGACAAGCTTGGACGTATAAAACCCTTCTCTAGCTGCTCCCGGATTATCTTCTTGAGCTCCACTAGTTCGTTGACGGGCATCCTATAGGGTCTCTTTGCTATGGGTGCAGTTCCAGGTACCAAGTCAATGGAAAACTCAATGTCCCGGTCAGGTGGCATACCTGGAAGTTCTTCTGGGAACACATCCGAGAATTCTTGAACCACCGGAATGCTTTCCAATGTTGCTCCTTTGACGTGGTTTAACGTTGCCTTCTCGGTTGCCGGTTGGACTGACTCAAACTCGATATGAGTACCGTGCTCGTTTGTCAATTGCACGCTCCGCTTAGCACATTATTACTCCGTTGTGCTTGCTTAGCCAATCCATTCTGAGTATTATGTCAAGCCCTTGGGAATCCACGACAATGAGGTTGGCAAGGAAGTCTACCCCCCTTATTTTAAGGTTTACTTTCGGACATACTATATTAGTCCTCATCTCTCCACCGGGAGAATTAACCAACATAGTATATTTCAAGTGTGATATGGGGAGATTATACTTGGCAACATACTTGGATGATATGAATGAATGTGATGCTCCGGAATCAAATAAAATGGTGGCTGGTTTGGAGTTGGCAAGGAACATACCGATCACGACGTCCTCAGCCTGTTGCGCTTCCTCAGCAGAGACATGGTTCACATTGCCGCGAGCGTAGTTCTGCTGTCCAAGGTTTCCTTGATTGGCTCCTCCGTTCGGCCGTGGGTTCTGTTTGGGCACGTTGCCTTGCTGTCCAGGACCTCTCCTCGGGCACTGGCTCACGAAGTGTCCTGTTTCTCCGCATGCAAAGCATGCCTTGTTTCCAATGACAGCAGGTACGTTGGGGCGGGGGTTTTGAACAGGAGCGCCCATGTTGGGTCGAGGCGCAGGAGGCAAAGGCACACGAGGTGCTTGCATGGCAGGATGTTGCTGTGGTGGTTGATTAGGGCAAAAAGTAGGAGTGGACGATCCATACTGTGGTGCAGCTGGGGGCATGTACCGAGGGCGTACGTTTCTCCCTTGTGGCTGGTATGGCATCTTTCTCTTGCCCTCTTGCTCGATCTCTCGGATCTTGCTCTCAACCTTTATGGCTTTGTCAACAAGTTTCTGAAAGCTTGCGTAGTCATTGTTGAGAAGCTGAACTTGGATCTCATTGTTCAACCCTCTCATGAACAAGTACTGTTTCCATTGGTCCATGTTGACATCTTCAGGGGCATACCTTGAAAGCTGCGTCAACTTGTTGAGGTACTCATTCACGCTTTTCTTGCCTTGGCGGAGACCTTCAAACTCTTGTCTTTTGAGCATCATTACTCCAGCAGGGATGTAATGATAGCGGAAACTCTCTTTGAACTCAGTCCAAGTAATAGTCTCCTGGTCGACATGAGCGTTGCATAGAGCGTCCCATCAATCAGCGGAAGCTCCCATAAGTTGGTGCGACGCAAAGAGAACTTTCTCTCGGTCATTGCACTGAACTATGGCAAGCTTCTTCTCCATGGGCTTCAACCAATCGTCGGCCTCCATGGGATCATTAGCTTGAGCAAAAGTGGGTGGTCGAGTACTCATGAACTATCCCACCCTGTTGTGAGCCGGCGGGGGGTGGCGGTGGTGGTGGCGGTGGTGCAGGAACGGGGTTGTTGTTGTTGTTGGCTTGCAACTGACCTAAAGTTTGGATCATAGTTTGCATAAGCTGATTCTGCATAGCCATCAATCATTCCAGGTTGTTTGCACCAGCTCCGGGTTGTCATTCTTAAGAACCTCAACGTGGTCATCCTCTCGGTTGCCACGGACGTTCCTCCCTTGACGGCCGGCGTTTCCTCTCACCATTTGTGGGAGAGAGTTGATCAGAATAGAGTTTAGAAAGTTAGATGGACCCCCCTAACTATATGCATCAAGGTGGATGGACTATATATCGTCCTATATGAGGATGTGAACAAGTGTCGAAGCATCTCACACCTCTCTACTATGTGTGGATATGTACAACACTGAAACGTCCCTCAGCTCACACTAAGCACTCAAGCACAAACAATCATCACAGAGTTTAGCACACAACTCCTATTCAAGGATTACTCAATGGGGGTCCTTTGGGGTTTTGGGGTGATACCAATCTGTGATTTCACCCTATGTCAAGGTGGTTTGGGGTGATACCTATGGTACCAATCTGTGATCCAACTATGGCTTCTACCTAGGCTTGCATCTTATGTCCAGGTGGTTTTGATGCTAGTCTATGAATTCTACCTAGGCTTGCATCTTATGGTCAGCGTGGCTTCTAATACCAATCTGAGACCTATATAGGCTTGTGACCTACGATCAACCGTGGCAGGTTGATACCAATTTGTGAATTGTATCAATCTGTGATCTTATCTTGGCCTGTGACCTACAGTCAACCGTGGTATCTATACCAGTCCGTGACTAGGCATGGCAGCTCTAATATCAATCTGTGATTTCTATCTAGGCGTGTGACCTACGATCAACCCGTGGTAGGTTGATACCAATCTGTGACCTATCTAGGCGTGTGACCTACCGTCAACTGTGGCTCTGATACCAATCTGTGATACCCCTATTCTGAGAGAGAACCTCTCCGAACTGAGACTGATGCTTAGTGCCCAGGATTTTATCACACATACACATGCATTCCACAAACTGAATTCAGAATATAGATAACCATGAATGAATAGATTCAAGTACTTTATTACATCAATCTCTATTGCAGCGGAAGTCTATCTTAGCAGCGGAAGTCTTCTAAACTATTGCGGAAGCAACCAAGCAGCAGCAGCGGCTCCATCTCCTACTCCACAGGCAAGGTTGAGGACAGATCATACGCCTAATTCTCCACGTAGTCTTCATAGTACTCCTCTCCTGTTGCTGATGATGAAGTAATAATGCAAGTTTGAGTACATGATGTACTCAGCAAGTGCGAGAAAAATATGATATGTAGCTCACAGCAAGGTAGTTATAAAAAGGCACATTGCATAAAAAGCAAAGTTTATTTCATAAATCATGATAAAAACAGCAACTAGCTTTAAATGAATGTAATACCAACATGTATTTAAACATCAACATACCTCCATTATGATTCACCACTTTTCATGTCTCTTCCAGACATGTATCTTTCTCATCTTTGCTCATGAATACCATCTCATATTCACTACCATCTCATGAATACCATCTCGTATTCACTACCATTTCATTTCATATCCATTCCGTCTCCTACCGAGACCAATGCTTGTTGCCATGACTCAACAGTCATGCAACCAATCTCATTACCCGGACTCAACAGTCCCGAAACCATTTTCATTTCCAGGACTCAACAGTCTCGAAACCAGTTCCAAAGACCAAACCAAAACCAAACCAAAATCATCCCAATAACCATTTTCATTGTCGGCTTAGAAAAGATGTTACGACCAAGGGGGTTGTTTCAGGTTCTATTTATAATCGGGAAGAGAAGAGTCTTACTCTGATCAGAATTGGAATAAGAGTCCTATTCAAATTGTTTTTGAATCTTAACAACTTATCTTCAATTGATTTTGGTGTGGTAGCAACGTGGAATTCATGTCGGTTAACTTCCGTGTCGGTATTCCCATGCGTACAGAAGCAAAAACCACTTCAGATCTTGTCACCTCCGCGGTGATGAGCTCCGGAGGATCCATGTGTCCTGCGGGAACCTGGGCTCCTTTTTCTGCAGAGACAAGCTCCGGTTGTGCCGCGTGTTAGGCGGGCGAGACCTCCCTTATACTCAGAGGTGAGCTCCGCGTGCGCTACGCGTCCTGGCGGGCAGGTCTTCCCCTCTCTCCAGAGACAAGCTCCGCGTCACGTGTTAGTTCCGGACCTCCCCTCTCTTCGGAGATGGCTCCGGATGTGCCACGTGTCCTAGCAGCGCCAGACTTCCTTTCTCATCAGAGGTGAGCTCCGAGGTCGACACGTGTCCAATAGTGACGGACCTCCCGGAGATGAGCTCCGGAGGTGACACGTGTCTGAAAGTGTCGGACCTCCCGGAGATGAGCTTCGGAGGTGACACGCGCCCAATAGGACCGGACCTCTCGGAGGTTAGCTCCGAGAGCGACACGTGTCTAGCGGGGACGGACCTCTCGGAGGTTAGCTCCGAGAGCGACAAGTGTCCCACGTGGATGGTTCTCTCTTTTCCGCAGCGACAAGCTCCGAAGGCGACATGTGTCCTGCGGGGCTGGCCTCGCTCCTCCGCAGAGGCTAGCTTCGGGGGCAACACGTGTCCCATGGGGTTGAAAGGCGCCACGTGGCCAGCTGGCCGAGGGAATTGTCTTAGGCACTCTCTGTGGATTGGATTTGGCTCTTTTTGGCTATCTTTTTAATTCCTTCTCTGTTTCCACTTCTTTTAAAATGTTTTTCTACACATAAAATATGAATGCATGCAAAAATCGAAATTGAGGGTGTCACAACCCTCATGTACTGGTATAGGCACACCTATCGGCTTTCCATCTTTGATGTAATCAGCGCAACCCTCAATCACTTCTTCAGTATTGTATCCTTCTATAATTGAACCCTCTGGGTGAGCACGATTCCACACATAACCCTTTAGTACTACTAAATATCTCTCCAACAGAAAATATGATGTAAATATAGTGGCCACAATGCTTTTATCTGATCAACAAGATGTATGATTTGGTGTACTTGCATATAAAAAAAGGATGGTGGGAAACACATCTCAAGCTTGCACATAGTATCGACGATGTACTTTTTCAAATAGTCTAAGTCTTCCCAGGCTACCACCTTCTGTGATACTGCATTGAAAAAGTAACACAAACGTGTTATGACAACTTTACATGCTCAGGTTTGATGACTCTTTTTGCAATGGCAAGGAACACTTTCATCATCATGTGACAGTCATGAGGATTATAGCCAAATAAAGAAAAGTCTTTCATCGAGACTAGTTTACGGATATTGGATGAGAAACTCGTGGGCACTCTAATCCCACGCAAGCATTCGCAAATTGCCTTTTTCTTCTGTAGTGTCAAGTTGTAGATGGTTGGGGGAAGGTAATGCTTCCCGTTGGCCTTTTCTACCGGGTGAAGCTCTGGTCTCATATCAAGCTTTACTAGGTCCATACGTGATTTTAATCCGTCCTTTGTTTCCCTCGGCATGTCCAGCAAGGTTCCAATGATGTTGTCAAATACATTCTTTGTAAGGTGCATCAAATCAATACTATGGCAAATTTCCATGTTCTTCCAGTATGGAATATAATTGAAAAAATCGATTGTTCCTTAAAAGCCGTATCAGTTGTATCACCCGAAGATGTAGTTTTCTTTCTCTTTGTTCCTTTACATTTTTTGCCCTTACCGAAAGCAACCTTACTATTCTTGACCATTTCGAACATGAGTTTTCCACTGTAAGGTTTGGTGCAATATCTTTTTCGATTGTGTTATCAAATTGTTGTTTCATCTTCCTGTACTTGTGTGAATCTATCAAGAACTGCCGGTCTCTCATGTACACCATCTTTCTGGATGAAGTGAGGTACAAAAATCCAGTTCCATCCACGCACCTTACACAACCTTGCTTCCCTTTCATTTGTCCCGATAATGTAAACAGTCCGGGGTAATCATGCACGGGAACGAATATCATTGCTCTTAGCGTGAAATACTCCTGCTTGTACTCATCCCATGTACGTACCCCATCATTGCATAGTTTCGCCATATCTTCTATTAGCGGTTCCAAGAACACATCAATTTCAATGCCAGGTTGTTTTCGACCTTGTATAAGAATATGTAACAAAATATATTTCCTTTTGTGACACAACCACGTCAGTAGGTGTTACATCGTTAATACCACGGGCCATGTGTTGTGTATGCTCCTTTTTTCACCAAACAGATTCATTCCGTCTGTAACCAAGGCAAACCTTACATTTCTGATTTCCTTTGCAAACTCTGGATACTGAATATCAAAAAAATTTCCACTGGGTTGCATCACCAGGGTGTCGAATATGTTTTCATTCTTCCTGCGCTGCTCAGAATGCCAACGCATAAGTTCAGCCTCCCTTGGGTTTGAGAACAAACGCTTCAAGCGATTATTTACTGGAAGGTACCACATCACCAAGGCAGAATTTTTTCTCTTATTCTTGCGGCATGCATCATCAGAAGTTTCATCATCGTCACCTTCAGGGCCAATAATATTCTTCTTATTCTTCAGGGCCTTATTCATGTTGGTAACATACTGGTGATTGTAGTCCTTCTTATATCTACTGACACTGAAGATGGGCCATCTAGTTGCGAGCTCATGCTCTTTGTGATACAGAATACAATGGTTCACACAAGCATGTAATTTTGTCACACCTAGTGACATCGAGCAAAGAAGTTTCCGCGCTTTATAAGTGCCTCTAGGAAGTTTATTGGGATTTGAAAGAATTTCTGCCAAAAGATTCAAAAGATCAGAGAAACTACAATCGGACCATCCGTGTGTGGCTTTCAACTTTTGTAGTTCTAGGACGGTATGCAATGTAGTAAACTCTTTATCATAACCCTTTAATTCATCATATTAGAGCTCCGTCGCCACATTTTACAATGTGTCCATTTTACTTAAATCTTTACTTGCTCCCATAGAAGTCAATAGATGTGGTTCGATGTGACGCAACATCTCCTCACAATCAAACTCATCATCATCCTGATTGTCACTACCATAATCGATATGAGCATTATCGTCATCAGAACCTCTCTCATCATCTTTATCAACCTCATGTGTATCTAACTCACCATGCTCTATCCATATTGTGTAGTCTTTTTTGAAACCCCTTTTCACTAAATGAGATTGGATTACTATAGATCTATTCAAGGAATCTTATTTTCACAGTCGATACATAGACGTAATATGTCATCTATCTTTTGCATCTTCGCATGTCTCTTGGACGCTTCAATAAAGTTTGTAACGTTTTGAATGTACATAGTATCAGGTCTTGGCATGTTGTACATCCACGCTTGGCGGTCCATCTTCTATGTCAAACTGTAAAAATTAAAATATGACAGTAACCATTTCTTGAATGCAAGTGAAGACTAAAAGTTGAACACAAGGTTTATAAAGCTAGCATACAGATGACACTTGGAGGCGTGGACGACAATGTGCGTGCGCTTAGAGGCGAGGGCGAGAACGACGATGTGGGCTTGGCAGTGAGGGAGAGGACGGCGGCGGCGGCCAGGATGGTGGCGGCGGCGAGGGACAAATGTATTTTTTGGCAGCCTGACGGCGTCGATGTGAAATCTCCCGAGTTAGGTTTTTGCGTTGCCCGAGCGGTGCTTTATATAGCCATCCATTATCACAGGCGGGTTTTAAGGCGGTTCTATATTAAAAACCGCCTGCGATAGTTGCCTCTCCATAGGTCTGCTCTTCAGTTTCTCCTTCCTTTGCTTTATTTTTTATTTAAATTCCAATGTAAATACTCAAACATGTATAGATTCTGCAAATTAAGTCCAAACTCGATGATTTTTCTATATTCTTCAAAAATTAATATATACCAGATAGAACAAAAAGTCTAAAACTTATATAGGTAACATTGTTATGTTTTGTTAAATATAGCATTAATTTATATGCACATATTATTTAGATTATCGTATCTTATAAAAAAATAGATCTTTCACTGAAAGTTGGTTTGTATGAATATCTGTCTTATATATACATGTATGAATGTTGTTAATTTTTTAAAGCAATCCAACATGTCAAATTTTAAATTACCCCTCATTCTAATGAAATGCTCATATACATATGAGGCATTCTTCAAATTTTGAACACACATTGATTCAAACAATTTTATAAAAATCTGAAAAAATCATAGAGGTTGGTATGATGACTAAAAAGTCCCATAGAAAAATACACTCAGAAAATCAATGTATTATACAAGATACAAAAATGACAAATAACCTATTTATTTGTTTTTCCAAGTCAAGCACTGGAGCCAAGCGACAACCTTCTGGTGGCCCGCCGGCGAACAACCAGGGAGCCAAGCTGCAACATTCTGGTGGCCCGCTGGTGAACCGCTCCCGATGGCCGTCGTCTCTGGTCCCGGTGGCTCCGCCAACACAGTTGGCGACCTATACCACCGAGGACATGTTGAACGGCACCATGATCGAGACCACTGTCATGTCCTCCGACGCCGATGTCGAGCTCTTCCTTTTGCAGGTTCGCAGGAACAACCCGAAGCCCCTCATCATCGGCCTAGACACAGAGTGGTACAACGTCAAGAAGCCGGATGGGCGCAAGTCATACAAGATGGACGTCCTGCAGCTCTGCGTGGGCCGCCACTGCCTCGTCTTCCAGATCATTCACGCGGACTATGTCCCGGGGAGTGCCCTGAAAAACTTCTTCGCCTATCCGCAAAACAGATTTTCCGGCGTCAGTATCAGTAGCGACATAAAGCGGCTGCGCGAGGATTACAGCTTCTAGGTAGCAAATGTGGTTGAGCTCCAGGACCTCGGCGTAAAGGTGCTGCACCGGTTGAAACTCATGTAGGCGTCGCTGAAGACCCTGGCGTTCTCGGTGATGAATGTGCACATCGACAAGGCGAAGGACATCAAGTGTGATAAGTGGGATAAGGTGATTCTGTTGCCACAACAGGTGGAGTATGCTTGCATCGATGCGTTTACCTCTTACGAGATTTGCGTGCTGCTGCTCTCCCGTCAGGCTTCCTCGCCATCTCCGGTCAGGGAGCAGTGCTCCTCGCTAGGGTACGTCAGCACGGACTCCAATGATGACAGGCATCATGGCTACAAATTGCCAGTCCCACGTGGCGACAATCTGCGTGTCATCGAGCACCCCATCGGCTACCTGATATGCTCAGTCTGTCCCAACTTGAAGCGCAAATGGAAATGGGAAGACATCAACTCCATCCAACTTCATGTTGTGGAAGTTGGGCTCTCCAATTCCGAAAAATAGTGATAAGAAGAAGAGCCGGCACCGTCGAATGACGAGGAACCATGGCTGGATGTGATAACTCCTCGACGTGCTTTCAGTGCTTTCATATAAGTTATTCTGTTCTGAACAATGTATGTGGACAATGTTTATGTGGATTTGATGTTTGTGAAGTACCCTTAATAGCCTCTTCTAAAATACTTTCTCAGATGGATGTGCCCATGGTAATCCTACTTTGTTTTTCTCTTACATAACTATGATCCTGATGCAACATTTCCCTGCTTTTTTGCTGGTATAATTATTGGTATGCTCTATCAGAGATTAAAGAAAAAGTAAAAACACTTGTTCGTATGTTATCCTTGATGTGTCCCGTGTTACTCTGGTCACGATGTTACCGTATGTTTGTTCCCTATTACTCTTCTAACCAGATGTTACCGTGGGTTTGTCTCGTGTTACTGTTCTCATTAATCCTAAACTTAATAAACTTTTTCACAGGCGGTTCTATGTTAAAAACCACCTGCGATAATACATCTTCGCAGGCGGTGTTTAATTCACCTTCGAGGAGGTAGGAAACTAAGTTCTCTGCAGCTCTTCCTCCTTAGGCCGCTCGTCTCCCTGTGTCAACAATGGAAGACACACTTTTATCTCGCCCGTCTCTTCACCACCGACTGCAATTAAGTTCTCCGCACCTCCTCCTCATCTTCAGGCCACGTGTTTCCCTTCCGTCCATCTCTAGCCGCTCTCTCTTTTTTCGCAGGTGGTTCTATATTAAAAACCGCCTGTGATAATACATCTTCGCTGGCGGTGTTTAATTCATCTTCGAGGAGGGAGGAGGGTCTCGCACGCCGGTCGTACTTCTCTACACCACCGTACCAGCCGAAATTAAGTTCTCTGCAACTCTTCCTCCTCGGGCCGCTCATATCCCTTTGTCAACAATGGAATAAGTGCTTTTATCTTGCCCGTCTCTTCATCACCAGCCGCAATTAAGTTATCCGCACCTCCTCCCTCTCGGGCCGCGTGTTTCCCTTCTGTCCAACTCCACTCGCTCTTTCTTTGAACCCTTTAGCGATCAACTAACTCCAGCGTGATCGTCACTTTCTGTCCACTGTTCGCCATCGCCGTCGTCGTCGTCACTACTCCCTCCTATTCTACATCTTCATCGTCGTTCATGGCTGGGAACTTTGTTAATGACTTGGCGCGTGGCCGACTCAAGGAGGAGCGCTTGGCATGGCGCAAGAACCACCCCCATGTATGTACATATGGCACACCGGTCGCTCTATAGTTTTGCTTTTCCATCTTGTTTGTTTGTAGTATTTTCAATTCATGACTCGCCATTTGCGTCACTTGTTGTCCAATTTCTCTACCTAGGGTTTCTCTACGAACTTAATGAAGTGGCAGTGCATCGTCCTCGGTAAAGAAGGCGTAAGTCATGAAGAATAAGCACAATCCAGTATAACCATCGTCCCCTTATTAATGAATTTCCTTTGTAGACTAAATTGGAAGGTGGCTACTACCCACTGAAAATCTCCTTCTCGGATTACTATTCCTTTGTAGACTGACTCAGATGCGCCTTTTCACCTGGTTGCTTCCACCAGAATGTCCATCGCTCAGGATTTATCTGCCTTAGGGTTCTTGATCAAGAGATTGTAACATAGACTTATTTTGCTCAAGTAATTAGTAATTTTTGCCAAACTTATTCGAAGTGGTTTCTTATGTTGCTTAAATTGATATTCTGTAGGGGTGGTGTCCTAGTATTAATGTCAGAATTTTACTACTTGAAGTTCAGCGTTTGCTTCATCAGCCAAATGCACCTGATATTGAAAATGATTGCTATAATCTACTTATCAAGGTTAGTAACTTTGTGTTAGTGAGCAACCTAGGTTATACATCATTCCTCATTCGACATTTGTCAATTTTAAAGAATGTCAATGTTATTTTCAGGATCCAGAGGAATATAAGAGACGTGTTTGGGAGAAAGTTCGACGATATAGTTTAGATTGATCAATGGGAGCTTCATAGGAATACATGTCTGAAATGTATACATTAGACAGCACACAATGTGTATAAACTATGAAATGTTAATATTTATCTTAAATTGCAATGTGATTGCGGTTCTATATGTTCATTGTGGCAACGATGCATATTTATTATCTCTGCGGCCGAAGTGGCAACAGACAAATATACTAGAAAGGACATAATTTAAATATTTTTCACAGGCGGTGTTTAACTAAGAGCCGCCTGTGAAATCTGCGCCTATATAAGGCCGTCTAGAAATAGCATAATTTAAACATTTTTCGCAGGCGGTGTTTAACTAAAAGCCGCTATGAAATCGCGCCTATATTAGGCCACTCAGGCGGTTCTAAATTACAATTTACAAACCGCCTACACTAATACCTCTTCATAGGCGGTGTTTAACTAAGAGTCGTCTGTGAAAATCTGCGCCTATATAAGGTCGCTCGGTCTCCTCGAAAAAACCCAACCCTGGAGATTTCACTTAGATGCCGTCAGGCTGCCAAAATTTTCCTTTGCCGCCAAAACGCTCGCCGCCAAAATCCACGCCGCCGAGCTTCTTCCTCGCCGTCCTAGCCGTCGAGCTTCATCCTCGCCGTCGTCGCCACCGACCTTCGTCCTCGCTGCCGAGATTCTTTCTCGCGGTCCTCGCCACCGAGCTTCATCGCCGTCGCCGTCGCCATTGCCATCTATGCATGTCCGCCTCTTTCCTCCCTTCTCTCCCTCCTCCCTTCTTTGTACCCCGCCCCGCCTCCTTCCCTCCCCCCTCCCTGTGCCGCCTCCCTCCTCGCCCTCACCGCCGGCCAAGTGTCTTCCTCGCCCTCACCGCCGCCTCCCTCCCCCCTTTTCTGCCCCCTCCGACACCATCGCCGCCGCACCTCTACACCTTAATCCTCCCCGCGCCGCCTCCTCCTTCCCAACATCTACCCCGACCCCATCGTGCGCTGCCCCCTCCCCACTGTCCCCCACCCCCGGCGCTCTCCCACTGCGCTGAGCCCCCCTTTTAGATTGTTTAGATTACTTTTTAGAGACCTAGACAATTTCTTTGATTAATTTTTTAGATTTAGTTTGAAGGTGGACCAGAGAGCAAATTGTTTAGAGAGCAAATTAATTGTTTACATCGGAAAGCAAAGCAAATTTAGCTCCATTGTTTCTTTTACATTTTCTGTGTTTGTTTGTAACACCCTCAATTTCTTATTCATGCATTGCATATAGAAAAACATTATAAAAGAAATAGAAATGTGAAAGAATCATAAAAATGGGAGAAAGATAGCTAAAAACAGCCAATTCCAATTCACCAAGGAGCACTGTCGACACTTCCCGCGGCCCGCTGACCACGTGGCATCTTCGGAGCTCATCCCTGCGGAGGGGGGTGAGGTCCGGCACTGCTGGCCACGTGGCAGGCTCGGAGCTCGCCTCAGGAGAAGGGGTGAGGTCCGACCCCGCTGGAAACGTGTTGCCTTTAGAGCTAGTCTCTGCAGAGAAGCGATGCCCAGCCCGCGAGACACGTGTCGCTTTCGGAGCTTGCCCCTGCAGAGGGAATGAGGTCCGGCACCGCGGGACACGTGTCGACTTCGGAACTCACCCCTATGGAAGGGATGAAGTCTGCCCCATGGGACACGTGGCAGGCTCGGAGCTCGCCTACGAGAGGTCCGATCCCGCGGGACACGTGTCACCCTCGGAGCTCGCCTCCGGGAGGTCTGACGCTGCTGGACACGTGTCATCCTCGGAGCTCACCTCCGAGGAGAAGGGAGGTCCGACGCTGTTGGACACGTGTCGCTCTCGGAGCTCGCCTCCGAGAGGTCCGCCCCGCTGGACACGTGTCGGTCTCGGAGCTCGTCTTTAAGGAGAAAGGAAGTACGACACTGATGGACACGTGGCACTCTCGGAGCCCACCTCCGAGGAGAGGGGAGGTCCGACACTGACACGTAGCGCATGCGGAGCTCGCCTCTGAGGAGAGGGGAGGTCCCGCCCGCCAGACACGTGGCGCACACGGAGCTTGCCTCTGAGGGAGAGGGAGGTCCCGCCCGCAAGACACGCGGCGCAACTGGAGCTCGCCCCTGAGGAAAAGGGAGGCCCGGCCCTCGCTGGACACGTGGCGTCTCCGGAGCTCACCACTGCGGATATGCGAGGTCCTTAGGCGTTTTTTTCCTGTGCGCGCGGGAATACTCGGTACTGAGGAAACCGACACTATTTCCACGATTTCTACCGCACCAAATCAATTGGTGATAAGTTGTTAAGATCCAAAACAAGCTGAATAGGACTCTTATTTGAAATCCAATCGGAGTAGGACTCTTCTTTCACCCCTTATAAATAGAACCCGAAAACCCCCTTGGTCGTAAAACCTCTTCCCAAGTCGACAACTTAGAGGCCCTAGCCCCTGACTCGCTGAGTTAACCCCCTTCGCCGGAGTTCAGCCACCGGTGAGACCGCCGATGAGCCCCGTCACACCTTGCCGTCACCGGAAGAGAGCCGACAAAACCGTCCTGGTGCCATTGCTAGGAGGAAGGCCAAGGTAGGTCTTTGTTACCAACTTCTGACATCGTCGCGGTTTCTACACATCTGTTTTCTTCAAACAGAAGCTTTTTCGTGTGGACAGTTGATCGGTTTTTGACGGTGGTATTGATCTAGATCTTGAGTCAAGATCATCACCACGTCCACACTTGATCCCTACACCCTTGTTCATCGTAAAACCCCATGCAAAGCCATTAAAACATGCAAGAACACGTGCAAACTGAATTAATGAAACTGCACCATAGGATTAGCATGCACCTACACCATTGCATCTTAAGTAAAGTTTGTACATGATGATTGATTGCTGTGAATCTTGTATGTGCATGATCGTGAGTAGAAGGACAAGCTCAGGGAGCTAACTACGAAGGACTACAACACCAAGACATCGAGACGCCTGAGCAACAAAAGCCACAGGAACAAGGCAAGTGCCCCTTGACCATATTGATCCCATGTTTTGGAAACTGTTTTGTTTGTGAAAACGTGTTTGCTTGAGTCAACTTGATGGGAAACCCTTTTATAGGAGTTTACTAGTTTTGTTAACCACCCTTGTCGCCGGGAAAGTTGATGAGTCGGGTATGGTCGTTTTTGCTTTTTGCTTCGCTTAGCTTACGGGTTATGGGAAGTCAAGATAGAACATGTCTAGCTATGGCACTCATATGAATAATGTTAATGAGAACTTGATGATAATATTGAACATGGATCGGGGGAGATCTAGGCAAGTTTGGTTTGTGGATGTGGTAGAATGAGATGGTGGTTTACTTGCCGTAGATCTAAGGACCGGTTCATGTGAGCACATGCCACGATAACAGTGTCACCACAAGGCCAAATATGGGTGCGGCTTAGCTGACTAATTAGGTAAGTTGCTAGATTGTTATGGAACGTGGAAGGCGCGGGGAATGGGAGTCGAGAGAGGACTGCCCTGGGAACTGCATGGCACAAGAGGGGGCCCGTAGGTGGGAGAATGGTGATTCGAGTCTGTTGGTGAAACCTTAGTGAGTCCATACATCTAGTAGCCCCTTTGTAAAGGCTATTTTGTGATCTCTTGGCCATACACCGACGGTTGTGTACTGGTATAATGGAGGTTCTACAGTTGTCGACGGGTGACGAAATTACAAACTTGTGGGTAAAGTGGTGCCACCTCTTAAGAGTGTAAAACTATCATGATAGCCGTGCTTACGGTCACAAGCGTCTGGCCAACTCACATGATTAGATGGGATGGTAGTTTGGGATGGTTATTTGGTTTTGGTTATGGTATGGTCATTGGAAATTGGTTTCAGGACTGTTGAGTCATGATAATGAGTTTTGGTCTCGGTTATGAGATGGATATGAATATGAGATGGTTATTATGAGCATGAGATGATGTTGAGAAAGATTAATGGCTGGATGAGATGAGATAAGTGGTAAAATATGATGGAGGTATGTTACTGTTTTAATTGGATATATGTTGGGATCAAATTCACTTAAAGATAGTTGCTGTTTTTATCATGTTTGTGAAATAAACTTTGCTTTCTGCAATGAGCCTTTTTATACCTATCTTGCTGTAAGCTACATGTCATACTTTTCCATCACTTGCTGAGTACGACATGTACTCACCCTTGCATTATCATACAAACATCAGCAACAGGAGAGGAGTACTTCGAAGATCATGTGGAGTATTAGGCGTGCGAACTACCGTCAACTTGCCTGTGGAGTTGGAGATGAAGCCGCTGCTGTTTAGTTGCTTCCGCTATCGTTTAGAGACTTCCGCTGCTAGAATAAGTTAGAGACTTCCGCTGCAAGAATAAGCTAGAGATTGATGTAATAAAGTACTTAAACCCTATTATTCATGGTTATATTCTGAATTCAGTTTGTGGATTACATGTGTATGTGTGATGAACATCCTAGGCACACATATGCATTAGCTGGGTTCCGTGTTTTACGGGACCAGGTGTCACAAATTGGTATCAGAGCCACGTTGACTGTAGGACGCAAGCCTAGGTAGAATGCACAGATTGGAATTAGAACCACGTTGACCGTAGGACGCAAGCCTAGGTAGAGTGCACAAATTGGCATCAAAACCACATTGACCGTAGTACGCAAGCCTAGGTAGAATGGACACCCTAAAACACATAGGAACACCCCTCAAAACTGCTATTTTTAAAAATTGCTTGCTGCTGCACTTTCCTTGTCAATACAGCCACCGCAAGGTGCTATTTTCAAAGCCCCTCCTTGTCTCTTGTTTTGGACAACAACACCTTTGCTTTCTTGCTCCATACTTCTGAAGTTTTGGAGTTATTTCTTCCTTCTCAAAGTTTTCCCATGTCCCATTTATAAATGGCACTGGTGTTCCCGATCAACGCCATCTAACCATACATGGACTGCCAACTCACTGTGGCGTGCGCCCATGCATGGACCACCCCCGTCACATGGCGGGAACAACACCAGTTCACATGATTAAGTTTAGGACTCCCATTGAAGAAGCTTAAATAGGAGTGCTGTGAACTTTTGTGATGATTGCTTGTGTTTGAGTGCTTAGTGTGAGTTGTGGGACGCTTCAGCGTTGTCCATATCCACACATAGTAGAGAGATGTGAGATGCTTTGGTACTTGTTCACATCCTAATATAGGCTGGAATTAATTAGTTCATCCACCTTGATGCATATGGTTGGGGGGATCCATCTAAACTTCTAACTTCTATTCTACTCAACTCTCTCTCACAGATGGTGAGGGAAAACGCCAGCCATCAAAGGAGGAATGTTCGTGGCCACCCTGAACCACAAGAGGATGGCAACGTTGAGTTTCCTGAAAATCCTAACCCCGGGGCTGGTGCAAACAACCTTGAATGGTTGATGGCTATGCAGAACCAGCTTATGCAAACTATGATCCAAACTTTGGGTCAGCTGCAAGCCAACAACAACAACAATCCTAACCCCGTTCCTGCACCACCACCACCACCGCCACCACCGCCGGCTCACAACAGATTGGGAGAGTTCATGAGGACTCGACCATCCACTTTTGCACAAGCTAATGATCCCATGGATGCTGACGATTTGTTGAAATCCATGGAGAAGAAGCTTGCTATTGTTCAGTGCAACGATCGGGAGAAAGTTCTCTTTGCATCGCACCAACTTATGGGAGCAGCCGCTGACTGGTGGGACGCTCTTTGCAATGCTCATGACAACCAGGAGACTATCACTTGGGCTGAGTTCAAGGAGAGTTTCCGCTCTCATTACGTCCCTGCTGGAGTCATGATGCTAAAAAGGCAAGAGTTCGAATGTCTCCGCCAAGGCAGGAAGAGTGTGAATGAGTACCTCAACAAGTTCACGCAGCTGTCAAGGTATGCCCCCGAGGATGTCAACTTGGATCAAAGGAAGCAATACTTGTTCATGAGAGGGTTGAACAATGAGATCCAGGTTCAACTGCTCAACAATGACTATGCAAACTTCCAGAAGCTAGTTGACAAAGCTATAGTGGTTGAGATCAAGATCCGTGAGATCGAGCAAGAGGGCAAGAGAAAGATGCCATACCAGCCACAAGGGAGCAATGTACATCCCCGTTTCATGCCCCCAGCTGCACCGCAGTATGGCTGGTCCGCTTCTATTTTTCGCCCTAATCCACCACCGCAGCAACGTCCTATTATGCAAGCACCTCGTGTGCCTTTGCCTTCTACGCCTCGTCCCAACATGGGTGCCTATGCTCAAAACCACCCTCACCCCAACGTTCCTGCTGTCTTGGGCAACAAGGCATGCTTTGAATGCGGAGAGATGAGACACTTTGCAAGTCAGTGCCCGAGGAAAGGCCTTGGACAGCCGACCAACACGCCCAAGCAGAACCCACGGCCGAACGGAGGAGGTAATCAAGGTAACCATGGGCAGCAGAACTTCACTCATGGTAACGTGAATCATGTCTCCGCTGAGGAAGTGCAACAGGCTGAGGACGTCGTGATTGGTATGTTCCTTGCCAACTCTAACCCAGCTACTGTTTTATTTGATTCCGGAGCATCGCATTCATTCATATCATCCAAGTATGTTGCCAAGTATAATCTGCCATATCCCACATGAAATATACTATGTTGGTTAATTCTCCCGGTGGAGAGATGAGGACTAATATAGTATGTCCAAAAGTGAACCTTAAAATAAGAGGAGTAGACTTTCTTGCCAACCTTATTGTCTTGTATTCTCAAGGGATTGATATAATACTTGGAATGGATTGGTTAAGCAACCACAACGGAGTGATCCAATGTGCTGAGAGGAGCGTGCAGTTGAAAAATGAGCACGATACTCGTATTGAGTTCGAGTCAGCCCAACCGGCAACCGAGAAGGCAATGTTGAACCACGTCGAAGAAGCAACATTGGAAAGCATTCCAGTGGTTCAAGAATATTCGGATGTTTTCCCGGAAGAACTTTCAGGTATGCCACCTGACTGGGACATTGAGTTTGCCATTAGTTTAGTACCGGGGACTGCACCGATAGCAAAGAGGCCATATAGGATGCCCGTTAATGAACTAGTGGAACTTAAGAAGCAAATTCAGGAGCAGCTAGAAAAGGGTTTTATTCACCCAAGCTTGTCACCATGGGGAGCCCCCGTGCTCTTCGTAGACAAGAAGTATGGAACCCAAAGGACGTGTGTGGATTATAGGTCTCTCAATGAGGTGACGATCAAGAATAAATACCCGCTGCCCCGTATAGAGGACCTGTTTGACCAAATGAAAGGTGTCCGAGTCTTCTCCAAGATTGATCTTCGGTCAGGATACTTCCAGCTGAAGATTAAGCCCTCCGACATACCCAAGACCGCCTTTCGAACACGGTATGGTTCGTATGAATATACCGTTATGTCTTTTGTGTTAACGAATGCACCCGCATACTTCATGTACCTCATGAACAAGATCTTCATGAAGTACTTGGACAAGTTCGTCGTGGTTTTCATTGACGATATCATGATGTATTCGAAAAACAAGGAAGAACATGAAGAACATTTTAGATTGACATTGCATAAGCTGCGAGAGCATCAATTGTATGCCAAGTTCAGCAAGTGTCAATTTTGGCTAAAGGAGATATCGTTCCTAGACCACATCATCTCCGAGGAAGGAGTATCGGTTGATCCCGGAAAAGTGGGAGATGTTCTGAAGTGGAACCAACCGCAGAATGTGAGAGATATTCGGAGTTTCCTTGGGATGGCCGGATACTATCGATGGTTCATCAAGGATTTCTACAAAATAGCGAAGCCTATGAATGAATTGCTAATGAAGAGAAAAACATTTCAGTGGACACCAGCATGTCAAGAAAGCTTTGAGGAGCTCAAGAAAAGGCTAACCATAGTGCCGGTTTTGGTATTGCCGGACGTGAGCAAGAGTTTTGACATATATTGTGATGCATCAAGACAAGGGCTTCGATGTGTGCTCATGCAAAAAGGACAAGTGGTAGCCTATGCGTCGAGACAACTAAAGAAACACGAGCTGAATTACCCCACACATGACTTGGAACTCGCAGCCGTGGTGCATGCATTAAAGATTTGAAGACATTATATCCCTGTGACACGACCCCACGGTCTTGTCGAGCCAGGATCACGCTGAGGGGTGCTGCGTTGCACAGCACCGGATAGCACACATCAAAGGTACAAAGCAGAAGCAAAGTTTTATTACATAAACAGGTCTACGAACACTTTTATAACAAAATATGTTTAGTCTAGACTCACGGGCGTAGACTACGCATCGAGTTCACGTTCAGCCCGTGAACGTGTCCCCGCTAGCACGCACACACACTAACACGGCGGCGTGCACGACTCCCGCTCGACGGGGTTCCCCTCCTGGGTTCCGTCTCCTCCTCGGGAGTCCCTTCCTCATAGACCCCTGCAAAGGCTTCAAACACAAGCAGTGAGCACGATGGCTCAGCAAGTCTTACCCGTCTCTCCTGTACGTGAAACTTCTACATGATGGGTATAGGTTACATGAGGTAAAATAAGTTGCAGTGGACTCGCCTAATTAGTGGAACCTTACTTTCAAGTTTTAGCCGCAGGTTGTGGAGAACCTTACGCTAAGGCACATGAGAAAGCCGCAATCAAACAAGAAACGCATTTCTCCCATGTACATTGCCCAAAGTTGAAAAGAACTTTAATTAGCTCTAAACTACCACAAGACATTAACAAGCAAAGTAAAACTTTCAAATCAGCAAACTTTTAACATGTATCTAGTCCGTTCTTTCTACATCACGGTACAGTGAATAAGTGGTACTCACTGACCGCGAGGGACGGCGATTATAATCGATTTACACCTGCAGGGTTACCCGAATAACCCGTGACGTACGCCCGTACTCGATGTTGCCTACAGCAACCATCACGGATGTCATACGCAACCACCTTTCACCCGTCAGTCTAATATTGAACCGGTCCTATCATCCCGAGCAAGAGGTCTCTGCGCGCCCATCCACAGTGCCACCATCTGATTTACACCTCGAGCTCTCAACCTACCCTCTGAATGACAGGCAATGCCTCAATACCCAGCTACCCGAGTTACATCGGTTTCCCGGTTCCCATATAGCCGGTAGGTCTTCGGTACTGTTCTAGCTTGTTCAACAGGCCCGCACACGGCTCGGTCCTCAATCGACACAAGCGGAGCTATAGCACCCAGGCCCCAAAGTCCGTCTGCCCTTACTCTCCACTCGGTCTCATTTTTCTTGCCATGTGTTTCATTTGCTATTTTTACCCGAGTGATGTGCCTCTAGCCTATTCTCGCGAGTAGTTCCAACTATTCGACTTGTACCGAATCCTACCCTATCTTAGCATTGCAGTGGCTAATGAGGTTTTCAATCTTAATCCCAACCCATGGTTTTCTTGGCTATGAATTTGGGTTTCAAACAAGACTCTAATGCAAGAAATAAGTAGTACTCAAAGGAAGTTCTCAAAACAATAAATATTTGTAAAGAGGTTAATGCAAACCAGAGCTTGCCTTGCTGCTCTTGGTCGTAGGCTAGCTGCTCTTCCGGAGTGACGAAGTCTAAGACTTCGGGTTCCTCCTCAACCTTAGCGACTACATGAGGTAACATGTGTATGTATCAATTTAAATGCATTTGAATTGAATTTAAACTTGTGAAGACTATAAGTCCCACTAGACAGACCCAATGACTCTGAAATTCTTATTGTGGCTTGGTTATAACCTAAACAGAGACTTGGCCAAGTTTTATTTGCAGTAAAGTTCATTTGAGCTCCCCACAAATAATTATGTACTTGATCTTAATTGGAGCTCTTAGGGTTTTCTAGGAATTTTCATGGAGCAAGCCATGACTTTCTGAAAACTAGATTTTCAGAGGGCTCTAATGGAGTTGGTCCCACATAATTTGAAGGTTCCTAACTAGAGATATGAGCTAAACAATTTCAGAGAAATTCTGAAAATGTTTCTGGGCATTTTCTATTTTCTCTGGACAGTTTTATTAATCACACCATTAGGTGGATCATATGAGCTCAAATGGATCTGAAATATTTATGGTAGCTCAGGGATATTTTGGTGAACATCCCAGCAAAATTTCAGAATTTTCCTCCAAAGGGTTCTCCAGTTAAAATTCTAACCAGTTTGAACTTTGAAGAATTAATCCTGGAGAAATAAGGATTTTCATGGAGTGGCACTTGATTTGCTGGAAATTCCTCAGAGAGCTGAATCCAACAAAATTTTGTTCACTCGATTTGGAGTTTCCTAGCCAAAGTTATGTGTGTTTGAAGTTTGAACTAAATCTGAAAATCAGGGAAATGTTTAAATCTGCCGGTGGGTCCATGGATACACGTGTTGGGCGGCGACGGCACACTGGGCTACAGGTTTAATTCCCGCGCTGCCACAGTCAATCCGTGCCCACAGAAGATCAAACCGCCCGGTTTCCTTCCACTGACAGCGGACCCGGCTTGGTCATCTTCAACCTCTCGCCTCCCGCGCGGTAGCGCCGTCGAGGTCGCCGGAGCACCGCCAAACTCGATCGTTCGGTCCGCTCCCGAGCTCCAACTCGCCGCTAGCCCCTAATTTGGTGCGCTGAACATGTTAGGAGGGTTTCCCCTCGTCGATGTTGGCTCTAATCGAGCTCTCGACGGCGCAGCGGCTCGGGAAGAGTCCGGTGATATCGTTCCGGCGTACTAGTGAATGTGGCCTAGAGGGGGGTGAATAGGCCTTTAAAGAATTCCTGCACACTTAATAAAGTTGTCAGAAATTTGACTGACCGGACTAGTCCGGTTGTGTGGGAGGACTAGTCCGGTGTGCTGAATTGTTTGAGTTGATTAAGTGTGTCTCACAAGTTTTTATCTTATAGCAGCGGAATAAGAACAACAGTTTTTATAACTTAAATTTATAGTATGTATGCACGTGCAAACTCGTAAAGAACTCAAACGATGACTAGCAAACTAGTAATCTAATGTGTCAAGATGTAAAACAAATGAGAGACAAAAGACACGAATTTTTACCGAGGTTCGATCTCACCAAGAGATCTACGTCCTCGTTGAGGAAGCTCACACAGAGTCGGGTTCCCAACCCTTTCCCTCTTTAAGTCACCACACAGTCCGACTTGACTTCACTATCAAGTGTAATCACCGTTTTTATGGGGCAACCTCACACGTTGAGGGCTCCCACAATAATTACAATGAGAAGTTGATCAAATACACTCAAAAAGATTACAATGCAGAATATGAGTGTAGAGAGATCAAACCCCAAGAGCTCACAACGAAGGAACGACGATCTCCCAATCCCAAATCCAAGTATTTTATTGATCTTCACCTTTTTGCACCTTAGATGTGTGGGGAGATGTGTTTTTGGGCTCTTGGGACAGGTGGCGGCGCTAGGGTTTCAGCTTTTGACAATATGAGTCGTGTCTACTTCGGGAAAAGCCGAAGGACCTCTTTTTATAGGCTTTTCCAAAAAGTTTCCGTTGTTAAACCTACTACCGGACTAGTCCGGTATATGATCGGACTTGTCCGGTCTACTTCCAGTGGGTTAACCAGACTAGTCCGGTCCACAAACCGGACTTGTCCGGTACTATGTGAGATGGGTTTTCAGAAACTTTAGCGGACTAGTCCTGTTGCTGGATGGACTAGTCCGTAGTCCTCTAAGGAGGACAACAGAGACATGACCGGACTAGTCCGGTCTAAAACCGGACTTGTCCGGTTGCGTTCCAGTGACCTGACCGGACTAGTCCGGTTCACAAGGCGGACTAGTCCGGTGCTCTATGTTTGCGTCTTTCAGAAAGTTAAACGGACTAGTCCGGTCCATGAACGGACTAGTCCGGTTTTTCAGTGGATTTTAGTTGATTTTTAAACCCCTTACCCCTACGCAAAGTCATGAGCTCTTGGGATGTGTCTCTCTCACACACAACCTATACATTTATATCTACTTTGCTTCTCTAAATTCCACTAACTTCTTCCTTTTCGGGCACCACTCTATTTTTCACCTTTTTGTGTGTGTGCCGAGCCAGTTCACTTTGTTTATCCTGCAATCATCTTAATAGTTTCATTAGAATCTCATATGTTCGTCATCAATTAGCCAAAACCCACAAGGGATATCCTAGATGCACTTACAATCTCCCCCTTTTTGGTGATTGATGACAACCATTTGAGATATCACAATTGAGAATAAAAGGTTGATTTTCATAAGGTGCGTACACATGAGAACAATAAAGAATTCACAAAAAACTTCTCACATATGTACACACCTTATGGTGGGGTGCCTCACAGGTGTGTGATAAACAAAATGTGCTAAATTAAAGACAACCAGTAGTGAACATGTAAGTGGGCATTAGAGCATAGTACTTCACACATAGGAAAAGAAATAGTGCATTACAAGATTTTAAAAATAGATACATGTCCTTGATCACTCAAGATCTTAATGACTAATACTAGATAGAAAAATAAGTCCAAGTCTAATCTCAATCTTCCATCTCAATCTCTCCCCCTTTGGCATCAAGACACCAAAAAGGGAAAAATTGAGGGAAGTCACTCATCGCTGCCTCCTCCGTCAGTCTCAGTCTGATCTTCATCTTCATCATCCATGGGAGCAGGATCTTCCACTGAGTCCTCGGAGGCAGGCGGTGATCCAACAGGCTCAATCTCAAGCTTTGCACAGATAGACTTGATGTTTGCATTGACGTACTGTTGATGTCTCTTCCTTGCAAGCTTTTCTTTGCGTTGCCTGTCTTCGATCTTATGGCAGCAGGCAAAGATAGAGGAGATCATCTTGAGGATGCCGCTAGATGATTCTTGAGCAGGTGGAGAACCAGGAGGAGCAGCTGCAGACCTAGTGTCATCATGAGCTTGCTTTGATCTCATCTCCACTGGTGGAGAGGACGGGGCAGTTGGAGCCGGAGGGAGAGTGTACTCGGTGGGTTTTTGCGGCTTCAACCCCGTATGCTTGACATCCTTGACAAACTCGAGTCCTGTCACCTTCTCAATCATGTACATGATATAAGGTGCGTATCCACAGGACCTATTGGGGGTAATTGAGATGTTCACAATGTCATTGTAGATATACTCAAAGACATTGAATGGTCTCCTCCCACTAATGACTTTCATGAGAGTCCTCAAGGTTCCTTGTATAGTTTCTGCATCTCCATCCTTCGGAGCTATCGTCTTTCTCAAGACTCTATTTAGAACCACGAAGAAGGGCTTTAGGTATTTGATGGTTGGAGGGACATATGGCATCCTTGTGTCATAGAGAAATTCAAGTTCCTCCTTCTCCAGGGGTTTCAGATTATGAATGACCAGTTCATGATCCAAAGTGTTTTGGAGGTGAAGAATCCTAGCAAATTCATCATAAGTGACACTGTACCTTGAACCATGAGTCATCCAAGTAAGACTGTCTCCATCATCCCGAGCAAAGTAGACAGTGGAGTAAAACTGGGTAATGACTTCATTGTTCCAGTCATACTCAAAGGATAGCAGGTCCGTCAGACCGTGCCTCTCTAAGGCCTCCACCATCTCACGAAAGGTGGGATACTTCTTCGACTTCAGGTAGTCAACATTCAGCCATTGACTCTCTACTACGGGATTCTTCATCTTCATGTACACATGCTCGTAGTAGTCTGCATGGAAGTTGCTCCAGAACCTAGGATCAGAACATTGTTTAGGTCGTCCATACACTTCAATCTTTCTGAAGTTATCAGCTAGCTCATTCCCTTTTCCAGTGAAATCTTCACTTGAGGGCTGCCTGTTGCGGTGAACGGGATTTTTCAATTTCAAGGGCCCAATGGGGCCACTAGCAAGTCCCTTCCCTTTATTGAGAACTCTTCTTGGCCCTGCTGAGCCCTCAGCAGCATCTTTCCTTTGAGGCCTTTTGATAATGACTTTTCTCTTCTTAGGAAGATTGTCGTCGGAGGGTGGAGAGTGAGCATTGACGTCATGTCTCTTCTTCATCACTCCCTCCTTAGCTCTCCTCACTCTTTCACGTTGAGTTTCTTCGTCAATGTGAAAAGAGTTGTCATCTGATCCTGAAGACATTATGCCTGACAAGGAGTTTAAGGATTAGATGCAAACGGAGACCTTATTGACTTCAAATGGGAATGTAGCAGTTCAGCTGTCAGAGACCGGACTTGTCCGGTTTCAGAGTGCGGACTAGTCCGGTGGACCGGACTTGTCCGCATCTGGACGCCGGACTAGTCCGGCCTAGCATAAGAACCCTAACTTGAGTGTTTTATTTGAAGCAAATCTCCTATCTATGGATACAAGGGTAGGAAAATGGTAGGAATACATCTATTTAAGCAATGTACATCCTTTTGAGGTCAAAGGAAACTAGCTAGAGCTAGAAAAATTGAGATTTTGGTTTTGGGGGGATTTACCAAGATTTGAAGATTCGCATTGAAGGAGTGGAAATCAGTCCGGATGAGTCCGGAAAGTAGGATCCCCTCGTCGAGAAGAGGCTTTTTCACGGAGAAAACTCCAAGTTTGAGGGCTCAACTCGAAAATCACTTTGAGAGCTAGGGTTTAGGAGAGAGGGTGAGGCAAAGTGCTAATGAGTGGAGAGGGAGGTGTTTGGTCCGGCTGACTGCTTCTATATGTGACTGACCGGACTAGTCCGGTCCTGGTAGCGGACTAGTCCGATACCCCTGAGTTTAACCTAATTGTTGTCTGTCCGGACTAGTCCGGTTGGAAATCGGACTAGTCCGTTTCCAACAAACTTGATATATATATATAGATAACTATTAGTGATCCAAGGACAACAATTTTGCAAGTAGTCTTGGTGATTAAGACCAGTAGGCAATCAACAATCGAACAATGGTCATAATCCACAAGATTTATTCATTAAGAATAGTTTTCTGAGTACAAGGGAGAGGAGGAGCATTTTTGACAGTACGAAGGAACAATTTAAGTTGCAACCAGATATGCAATGTTTCAAGCCACATTTCGAGAGTCAAGAATGTTTAGCTCATTTCTTAGTTCACAGAACCTTTTCTCATCTAATGGTTTGGTAAAAATATCTGCAAGTTGTTTTTCAGTCCTAACATGTGAAATAGCTATGTCACCTTTTAATGAATGATCTCTAAGAAAGTGATGACGGATGTCTATGTGCTTAGTTCTTGAGTGCTCTACCGGGTTGTGTGCAATCTTTATAGCACTTTCATTATCGCATAGAAGTGGGATATGACTTAGATTGTAGCCGTAGTCCCTAAGAGTTTGTTGCATCCAAAGAAGTTGCGCACAGCAACTACCGGCTGCAACATACTCTGCTTCCGCTATGGAAAGAGCAATGGAGTTTTGCTTTTTAGATGACCAAGAAACTAGGGACCTACCAAGAAATTGACAAGTCCCTGACGTGCTCTTTCTATCAACTTTGCATCCCGCATAGTCAGCGTCGGAGTACCCTATCAAGTTAAACTTGGATCCTTTGGGATACCAAAGGCCCAGGTTGGGTGTGTGCACAAGATACCTTAGGATTCTTTTTACAGCAATTAAGTGACACTCTTTGGGTGCGGCTTGAAACCTTGCACACATGCAAACACTAAGCATAATATCTGGCCTAGATGCACATAAGTATAGTAAGGAACCAATCATGGACCGATATACCTTTTGGTCCACATTTGGACCATCTTCATTGAGGTCGAGATGTCCGTTGATGGCCATGGGTGTCTTGATGGGCTTGGCTTTGTCCATATTGAATTTCTTGAGAATGTCTTGTGTATATTTGGTTTGGCTTATAAATGTACCTTCTCTCAGTTGCTTCACTTGAAATCCCAAGAAAAACTTCAATTCACCCATCATTGACATCTCGAACCTGTCTGTCATTATTTTGCTAAATTCTTCACAGAAGGACTTGTTAGTGGATCCAAAAATAATGTCATCAACATAAATTTGACATACGAATAAATGATCATCGAAATGTTTAGTAAAGAGTGTATAGTCAGCTTTACCAATTTTGAATCCATTTTGAATCAGAAAATCTCTAAGGCACTCATACCAGGCTCGAGGAGCCTGTTTGAGGCCATAGAGAGCCTTACGCAGTTTATAGACATGGTTGGGATACTTCTGATCTTCGAACCCCGGTGGTTGCTCCACATAGACTTCCTCCTTTATCGGACCATTCAGAAAGGCACTCTTGACGTCCATTTGATACAACTTAAAATTATGGTGAGTAGCATATGCCAATAAAATGCGAATGGACTCAAGTCTAGCTACAGGAGCGAAGGTTTCATCGAAATCCAAACCTTCCACTTGAGAATAACCTTTGGCCACCAACCTTGCTGTATTTCTTGTTACTACTCCATGTTCATCTTGTTTGTTCCGAAAGACCCATTTGGTTCCAACGATGTTCGCCCTTGGTCTTTCCACCAGCTCCCACACTTCATTTCTTTTGAAGTTGTTCAGCTCCTCTTGCATCGCAATCACCCAGTCTGGATCCCTTAAGGCTTCTTCTACCCTGTATGGCTCCAGAAAAGACACAAAAGAATAACGTTCACAAAAATCTGCAATTTGAGATCTAGTAGTTACTCCCTTAGCAATATCTCCAATGATATTGTTGACAGGATGGTCCCTTTGCACACACTGATGTACTCTTGTGTGTGGATGTTGTATAGTTGTTTGTTCTTCATTGTCTTCATGTGTCATGTCTCCCCCTAGATCATTGCTTCCATGATCATCTTGATTTTCTTGATCTTCCTCAACTTGATCTTTTGTAGGAGCTCCCCCTTGATCATTGCTTCCTTGTTGAACTTCATCTTGTGTCTCCTCTCGTGGTAGGATATCACCAAGTGCCATTTTCTTCAGCGCTTCACATGGAGCTTCCTCCTTATCTAGCATAGACTTATCGACTTGCTCCACTTGTGAGCCGTTAGTTTCATCGAACACTACGTCACGCGCTACTTCAACAAGGCCGGACACTTTGTTGAAGACACGATAGGCGTAGGCGTTCAATTCATATCCGAGCAAGAATCCTTCATCGGACTTCGAAGCAAACTTCGAGGCCCTTGGTTTCTTGTTCAGAATAAAACATTTGCAACCAAAAACTTTGAAATAAGAAACGTTAGGCTTTTTACCCGTGAGAAGCTCATATGGAGTTTTCTTCAGAAGTCGATGAAGGTACAACCGATTTGTGGCATGACAAGCGGTATTCACCGCTTCTGCCCAAAACCGGTCTGACGTCTTGTATTCATCCAACATAGTTCTCGCCATTTCGATCAATGTTCGGTTCTTCCTTTCGGCCACCCCATTCTGTTGAGGAGAATAGGGTGCCGAGAATTCATGCTTTATACCTTCTTCATTGAGATATTCTTCAACTTGGGTGTTCTTGAATTCTGTCCCATTGTCACTTCTGATATTCTTTACTGTTGATGAGAATTCATTTTGAGCTCTTTTCAAGAACTTCTTGAGGATTCCTTGAGTTTCTGATTTATCATACAAGAAAAATACCCAGGTAAATCTTGAAAAATCATCAACAATTACTAAACCGTATTTGTTACCGCCGATGCTGATGTACGCAATTGGACCAAAGAGATCCATGTGGAGAAGTTACAGCGGTTTAGCGATGGTCATCACATTCTTGGCGGGGTGTGGTGCTCCAACCTGTTTTCCTGCTTGACAAGCGCTGCACGGCCTGTCTTTTTCAAAAACCACATCCTTAAGACCACGGATGTGACCACCTTTTAGAAGTTTCTGCAGATTTCTCATTCCAACATGGGCTAGCCGTCTATGCCACAGCCATCCCATGTTGGTCTTAGCAACCAAGCAAGTGTTGAGTTCGGCTTTATCTTTGTTGAAGTCAACAAGATAAAGCTTTCCCTTCAACAATCCCTTGAATGCAATCGAGCCATCGCTTCTTCTAAAGACGGTCACACCCTCATTAGTGAATAAACAGTTGTAACCTTTGTCGCATAGTTGAGATATTGATAAAAGATTATAATCTAGAGAATCTACATGTAAAACATTAGATAAGGTGTGTTGAGAGGATATTTCAATGTTACCACTACCAAGGACCTTTCCTTGGCTGTTATCTCCAAAGTATATTCCTTCACTTGGATCCTTGTTGCACTCGTATTCCACAAACATACTTCTCTCTCCGGTCATATGATTTGTGCATCCGCTATCTAGCACCCACTTAGATCCACCGGAGGAGTAAGCCTGCAAAACAGAATTATTTCTGGGTTTTAGGTACCCAAGCTTGCTTGGGTCCTCTCAGGTTAGTCACAAGAGTCTTGGGCACCCACACACAAGTTTTTAAGTTCTTGTGGCGTGGCCCTGTATATTTAGCAATGACTTTTCCATACTTGTTTTTCATGAGAACATAAGAAGCATCAAATGTATGGAATGATGTTTGTAGCTCAGATTCATGGGATTTTTCTTTAACAAAAATGATTCTATTCTTAGCATGATTAGAGGTAGACATGTGTCTATTCCTGTCGAAGCCAAGTCCATCTTTGACATTGGAAGGTCTAGTGATCATATATGCACTTCTTGCATATTTGATCTTCTCCTTATCAAAGATGCCGTTTTGAGAAGAATGCATGTCATGTGGGGTTAAAGCATTAGAAATTACATTCTTCTTACTAGAGCAAGTGCAGGTTCTTACTGTTGTCGAGCGCATATCTTTGGAGGAAGAGCTCTTAGAGGAAGAGGAGTCACTTTGTTTGAGGGACTCAACTTGCATCTCAAGGATTTTGTTAACTTTTGACAAGTTAGCAAGTTCTTCCTTGATTGCAATGTGCGAGTCCTCTAACTTTGAGTAAGTTTCCTTACTCAAGGTTAGCTCTAACTCAAGTGACTCATTCTTCTCTCTTTCAAGCTCAAGAAGCTTTTCAACTTCTTGATATCTCTTCCTCTCACGGATGAGCATATCTTCTTGTCGGTTGACAAGTTCTTCCTTTTCAAAGATTTCGTTCGACAACATTTCCATTTTCTTTAAAGCAATTTTACTTAGCCCTCTAAATAATTCTTCATTATCACTAGAGCTATCAAAGTCATCAATGGAGGAATTTAGTATAGGAGGAGTAAGTCTAACCTTTTTCTTGCCTTCCTTAGCCAAAAGACAAGTGTGGATGTTCATGTCTCGTCCTCCCATGTTTGGAAAGAGTGTGGCTCTCGTAGTTGGTTTCTTGACTGCGATTGTGGCCACCTCTTCTTCTTCATCGGAGGAGGACTCGTCGTTTGAGTCCCACTCCTTCCCAATGTGAGCTTGATGGGCTTGTCTTCTTTTTCTAAAATTTTTCTTTTCTTGAGATCTTGTTTCCTTCTTCTTTTTGTTTTCCTCATAAGTACAGTCCACCATGAAGTGACCATACTCTCCGCAGTTGTAGCAAGTGCGTCGAGCCTTGGATTTTCCTTTGTCCTTGCTTTTGCCTTCATATGAATTGTTGTTGTGTCTTCTCTTCATCATGCGTTTGAACCTTTTGATGAAGAGTACCATTTCTTCGTCATCAAGATCGGTGCTTTTGTCGCTTGTATCTCCATCGTCTTGGTCTTCACGAGTTTCTTTGAGTTTGGGTCTGCACGTTGCTTTGAGGGCAACTTCTTTCTTTTTAGAAGAGGTGAGCTCGGCTAAGTCTTTGACGTATTGAGCCTCTTTCTCCATCATTTCATGATTTATGATCTTTCCCAATAACTCATCGGGAGTCATTTTGTGAAACCCGGGGCTTTCTCTAATCATTGAGCAAAGTGTGACGTTTCTTGGCATGAAGGCTCTAATCATCCTTTTGACCACTTCGTGATCTGTCCATTTCTTACTTCCATAAGCACGAATTCTGTTGATGAGTGCTTTCATCCGGTTGTACATGTCTTGAGGTGATTCGCCTTCTTCAATAGCAAATCTTCCCAACTCTCCCTCAAGCATTTAGATTTTGGCTTCACGAACTGACCTATTTCCTTCGTGAGCTGTCTTGAGGGTATCCCAGATTTCTTTTGCACTTTCTAACCCATCGATCTTTGTGAATTCCTCTCTGCTTAGTGATGATGTGATCACGGCAACGGCTTGTGCGTTTCTGTGAATCTCCTGTTCTTGTTCTGGGGTGAGTTCATCATCCGTGTCCGGAATGTCGATGCCTGTGCAAACAATGTGCCACAGACTAGGGTTCAGGGATATCAGATGCATCTTCATGTTGTACTTCCACATGGTGTAGTCACTTCCATCAAACTGTGGAGGCCTTCCCATAGGAATAGAGAGATAATGATTATTTGAACTGAGTCGGTTGTAGTTGTAAGGATACCGGGAGTAGTCGTGATGACCACTCCCCATCGTCTTTTCTTCCTCTTTTCCTTTTTGTGCCAGCAGTTTCTTTCTCAGGAGTGCTTTTAGCTGCCTCACTTCTTCATCGTCATGTGGGTTTTCTTTCAGCACATCGAAGGCTTTGGCTTCTTGCTCCTCATCGTTGTTGCTCGTCTTTGGGATATCGTTGTTCTTCTCAGAGGCCATTGATCTCTCCAAGATGTGAGTCTCGTTGATGGAGAACTTGGCTCTGATACCAATTGAATGTGGCCTAGAGGGGGGGTGAATAGGCCTTTAAAGAATTCCTGCACACTTAATAAAGTTGTCAGAAATTTGACTGACCGGACTAGTCCGGTTGTGTGGGCGGACTAGTCCGGTGTGCTGAATTGTTTGAGTTGATTAAGTGTGTCTCACAAGTTTTTATCTTATAGCAGCGGAATAAGAACAACAGTTTTTATAACTTAAATTTATAGTATGTATGCACGTGCAAACTCGTAAAGAACTCAAACGATGACTAGCAAACTAGTAATCTAATGTGTCAAGATGTAAAACAAATGAGAGACAAAAGACACGAATTTTTACCGAGGTTCGATCTCACCAAGAGATCTACGTCCTCGTTGAGGAAGCTCACACAGAGCCGGGTTCCCAACCCTTTCCCTCTTCAAGTCACCACACAGGCCGACTTGACTTCACTATCAAGTGTAATCACCGTTTTTATGGGGCAACCTCACACGTTGAGGGCTCCCACAAGAATTACAATGAGAAGTTGATCAAATACACTCAAAAAGATTACAATGCAGAATATGAGTGTAGAGAGATCAAACCCCAAGAGCTCACAACGAAGGAACGACGATCTCCCAATCCCAAATCCAAGTATTTTATTGATCTTCACCTTTTTGCACCTTAGATGTGTGGGGAGATGTGTTTTTGGGCTCTTGGGACAGGTGGCGGCGCTAGGGTTTCAGCTTTTGACAATATGAGTCGTGTCTACTTCGGGAAAAGCCGAAGGACCTCTTTTTGTAGGCTTTTCCAAAAAGTTTCCGTTGTTAAACCTACTACCGGACTAGTCCGGTATATGATCGGACTTGTCCGGTCTACTTCCAGTGGGTTAACCGGACTAGTCCGGTCCACAAACCGGACTTGTCCGGTACTATGTGAGATGGGTTTTCAGAAACTTTAGTGGACTAGTCCTGTTGCTGGATGGACTAGTCCGTAGTCCTCTAAGGAGGACAACAGAGACATGACCGGACTAGTCCGGTCTAAAACCGGACTTGTCCGGTTGCGTTCCAGTGACCTGACCGGACTAGTCCAGTTCACAAGGCGGACTAGTCCGGTGCTCTATGTTTGCGTCTTTCAGAAAGTTAAACGGACTAGTCCGGTCCATGAATGGACTAGTCCGGTTTTTCAGTGGATTTTAGTTGATTTTTAAACCCCTTACCCCTACGCAAAGTCATGAGCTCTTGGGATGTGTCTCTCTCACACACAACCTATACATTTATATCTACTTTGCTTCTCTAAATTCCACTAACTTCTTCCTTTTCGGGCACCACTCTATTTTTCACCTTTTTGTGTGTGTGCCGAGCCAGTTCACTTTGTTTATCCTGCAATAATCTTAATAGTTTCATTAGAATCTCATATGTTCGTCATCAATTAGCCAAAACCCACAAGGGATATCCTAGATGCACTTACAACTAGCCTGCCAAACGCCCAGCGAAGCATCTCTACAGCACCAGTGGTGGCTCGGGAAGCTCGACATGGCGATGGGAAGGCTCGGGGAGAGCTCCAAAGTGGGTCTCACCGTGCGCCCGATGCTGCCCGAATAAGCCGCCGTTGGCAAGCTTAGAATTTTGCCATGTACAAGGGTTCTCACGCTATGTGTTGTGAAGCCAACTTGTGCGCCCCTAAGTCTAGCTCCTATGTGTGAAGTTTGATGGGATTTAAAGAATAATCAAACGGGAATTTCAACGTTTCTTACCCAAAGGTGACTTTGCACCGGCTGGAAGCAAACTGCAAAATTCGCCGTTGACGCTCAACCTCTTGGCTCAGGCTTCGGAGATGAGTTGAAGTAGGTGCGTGCGCGTCCAAAAACAGCTTGGCTTGATCGTGACAAGCCCGGGATGAGGCTGCCCACGAGAGCACCTCTTCTCGGCTTGGTGACGACTGCTGCGGATCGGTGTGATTCTCGGGTAGAGAGCACGAGATCACTGGATGATGGTTTGAGGGGGTAGTGGAGAGTTCTGTGGTGCCGTTTTGCTGCTCAGCTGAGGCTTGTGCGCGAGATTGGCAGGTGGCCGAGGATCGGAGGAGTAGAGGCGGCTCTGGTCAGTTTCTTGCGTGAGGGAGCGAGGAACTGATCGGTTCTGCCTCCGGCCGGCTCGGCTGTGGGGATAAGAAGGCCGCGAGGCGGTTCAGCGGGTCGGGGCGGCAAGCAGCTGCTGTCCCGATCGATCTCTCGCCGTGGCGGCTGCTGGCTTGTGCGTGAGTAACCGAGCTCGGTGACTTCAGTCGGTTGAATTGCTATAGAGGCTGACATGTGGGTCCCACCCGGAGTTTAACCTCTGAAATTAAATTTTCCCCACTGCTCTAAACAGTAGAGATTAAATTAACCTTGGTCATTTGAATTATCTAGCCCTGGGCCGTTTGAATTGGATGGAATTCAAATTGGGTTTTGTTTGGACATATTTTCAGCACATATGCAGTTTGAATTTCAAATGGAGTTTGAATTTGTTAAACCTAGCTCACGTCAAGATCAACTCCAAATGGAGTGAAAATTGGTGTGTGAGCTCACAAAAATGTGCTGAGCAAGAATATGCCTCCCACTTTTGAATTCATGGGGTGGAAATAGTTTGAATTTGAATTTGAGTTCAAACCACTCTCTTTTTAGTTGTACCCAAAAGAACTTCAAAAAGGTTTTGAATTTGGGTTAAACTTGGCATGGACATTCCTAGCAAGGTGTAGGAGTTTTTTTTTCATATGCCCAGCCCCTATATGATGCATGTGGGAAATGGCACTTTTGCACTTGGTGAGTTTATCCTCTAATGAGCATGTTGATGGTGGTTACTTGCTCTTCAAATGTATTCATCAAGTTTCTTCAAATGAGGTGTGTGTGTGTGGTGATGAACACTTTGGAGATGTGTCAAAACTTAGCCCTTACACCTTGGCCACCGATGTGAGATCTATACGGATCATAAAAGCCTCAAGTACATATTCACCCAAACAGATTTGAATTTGAGGCAACGTCAATGGTTGGAACTCATCAAGGATTATGATGTTGGAATCAACTATCACCCCGGAAAGGCCAATGTAGTAGCTGATGCATTGAGCCGAAAGGGTGCATGTCACCAACTCACGGTTCGGGAGCTACCGCCCGAGCTGCGCAAGGAGTTCGAACGGCTACATCTCGGGTTCTTTAACGAGATGGAAGTGATAGAACTCCATTCTTTGCTGGAACAAGAGATAAGATATGGCCATGCAACGGATGAGGAAATCAAGGAGATCAAGGAAAGAATCCGACAAGGCATAGAAAAGGACTTCAAGGAAGACGAGAAGGGTATGCTTTGGTTAGGGAAAAGAATTTATGTGCCTAACGTGAAGCACATCCGCGACACGATATTAAAGGAGGCACATGACTCACCTTATTCCATACATCCTGGAAGTACAAAGATGTACAAGGACCTGAAAACTTGTTATTGGTGGGATGGTATGAAAAGGGACATAGCTGAGTATGTTGCCTTATGCGATACGTGCCAACGGGTGAAGGACGAACATCAAAGACCCGCTGGACTATTGCAACCATTGAAAGTACCCGAGTGGAAGTGGGAAGACATCAGCATGAATTTCATCGTCGGATTACCACGTACTCGGTCGGGTTACGACTCCATCTAGGTTATTGTGGACCGATTGACGAAAACAGCCCATTTTCTTCCTGTTAGAACCACGTACCGCGTCATAGAACTAGCCGAGCTGTACATGGAGCAAATCGTGTGCCGTCATGGAGTTCCGAAGAGTATAGTTTCAGATCGGGGTACCCAATTTACCTCTAGGATCTGGAGGAAGCTGCATGAAGTTATGGGTACACGACTGGATTTCAGCTCCGCTTATCACCCGGAAACCGACGGGCAAACTTAGAGGACACATCAAATTTTGGAAGACATGTTGAGAGCCTGCGCCTTGAAACCTGGGCGTAGTTGGGATAGGAGCTTGCCGTATGCTGAGTTCTCATACAATAACAGCTATCAAGCCAGCTTGAAGATGTCACCTTTCGAAGCATTGTATGGTAGACGGTGTAGAACACCGTTGTTCTGGAATGAAACCGGACAGAACCAAGTGTTTGGACCCGAAGTACTGCAAGAAGATGAGAAGCAAGTCCAAACAATACCGGAGAACTTGAAGGCTGCTCAGTCACGACAAAAAGGTTATGCAGACAATAGGCGAAGAAAGTTGACTTTCGAAGTAGGAGACTTCGTGTACCTTAAGGTATCGCCTATCCGTGGCCAACGATGTTTCAACGTCAAAGGCAAGTTAGCACCTCGCTACATCGGGCCATTCAAGATTTTGGGCAAGCAAGGAGAGGTAGCCTACCAACTAGAGCTCCCAACGCACCTCTCCGACGTGCATGATGTGTTTCACGTATCCCAGATCAAGAAGTGCTTGAGAGTACCAGAAGAACAAATACCAATGGATGAGCTCGAACTTCAAGAGGATCTGACCTATGTGGAACACCCAGTCCAAATTTTGGATGTGAAGGAAAGGGTCATGAGGAACAAAGTGATCCGTTGGTGCAAGGTACAGTGGAGCCATCACACGGAAGCTGAGGCTACATGGGAGCGTGAGGAAGACCTCAAGGCAGAATTCGCTCATCTACTCTCCACTCTATTGAATCTCGAGGGCGAGATTTAGTTTAAGGGGGGTAGGTTTGTAACACCCTCAATTTCATATTCATGCATTGCATATAGAAAAACATTATAAAAGAAATAGAAATAAGAAAGAATCATAAGAATTGGAGAAAGATAGCTGAAAAGAGTCAATTCCAATTCGCCGAGGAGCGCTGTCGACACTTCCCGTGGCCCGCTGACCACGTGGCGTCTTCGGAGCTCATCCCTGCAGAGGGGGGTGAGGTCCGGCACTTCTGGCCACGTGGCAGGCTCGGAGCTCACATCAGGAGAAGGGGCGAGGTCCGACCCCACTGGACACGTGTTGCCTTTGGAGCTAGTCTCTGCAGAGAAGCGAGGCCCAGCCCGTGGGACACGTGTCGCTTTCGGAGCTTGCCCCTGCGGAGGGAGCGAGGTCCGGCACCGCAGGACACGTGTTGACTTTGAAACTCACCCCTGTGGAAGGGATGAAGTCCGCCCCACGGGACACGTGGCAGGCTCGGAGCTCGCCTCCGAGAGGTCCGATCCTGCGGGACACATGTCACCCTCAGAGCTCGCCTCCGGGAGGTCCGACGCTGCTGGACACATGTCGTCCTCGGAGCTAACCTCCGAGGAGAAGGGAGGTCTGACGTTGTTGGACACGTGTTGCGCTCGGAGCTCGCCTCCGAGAGGTCTGCCTCGCTGGACACGTGTCAGTCTCGGAGCTTGTCTTTAAGGAGAAAGGAAGTCCGACGCTGCTGGACATGTGGCACTCTCGGAGCCCACCTCCGAGGAGAGGGGAGGTCCGGCACTGACACGTGGCGCACACGGAGCTCGCCCCTGAGGAGAGGGGAGGTCCCGCCCGCCAGACACATGGCGCACGCGGAGCTTGCCTCTGAGGGAGAGGGAGGTCCCGCCCGCCATACACGCGGCGCAACCGGAGCTCGCCCCTGAGGAAAAGGGAGGCCCAGCCCTTGCTGGACACGTGGCGTCTCCGGAGCTCACCACTACGGAGATGCGAGGTCCTTAGGTGTTTTTTTCTCTTGTGCGTGCGGGAATACTCGGTACTGAGGAAACCGAGATGATTTCCACGATTTCTACCGCACCAAATCAATTGGAGATAAGTTGTTAAGATCCAAAACAAGCTGAATAGGACTCTTATTTGAAATCCAATCGGAGTAGGACTCTTCTTTCACCCCTTATAAATACAACCCGAAAACCCCCTTGGTCGTAACACCTATTCCCAAGTCGACAACTTAGAGGCCCTAGGCCCCAACTCACCGAGTTAACCCCCTTCGCCGGAGTTCAGCCACCGGTGAGACCGCCGACGAGCCCCGTCACACCTCGCTGTCGCCGGAAGAGAGCCGACAAAACCGTCCTGCTGCCATTGCTAGGAGGAAGGCTGAGGTAGGTCCTTGTTACCACCTTACGACATCGATGCAGTTTCTACACATCTGTTTTCTTCAAACAGAAGCTTTGTCGTGTGGACAGATCACGTGTTGATCAGTTTTTGACAGTGGTATTGATCTAGATCTTGAGTCAAGATCATCACCACGTCCACACTTGATCCCTACACCCTTGTTCATCATAAAACCCCATGCAAAGCAATTAAAACATGCAAGAACACGTGCAAACTGAATTAATGAAACTGCACCATAGGATTAGCATGCACCTACACTATTGCATCTTAAGTAAAGTTTGTACATGATGATTGACTGCTGTGAATCTTGTATGTGCGTGATCGTGAGTAGAAGGACAAGCTCAGGGAGCTACCTACGAAGGACTACAGCACCAAGACATCGAGACGCCTGAGCAACAAAAGCCACAGGAACAAGGCAAGTGCCCCTTGACCATATTGATCCCATGTTTTGGAAACTGTTTTGTTTGCGAAAACATGTTTGCTTGAGTCAACTTGATGGGAAACCCTTTTATAGGAGTTTACTAGTTTTGTTAACCACCCTTGTCGCCGGGAAATTCGATGAGTCGGGTATGGTCGTTTTTGCTTTTTGCTTTGCTTAGCTTACGGGTTATGGGAAGTCGAGATAGAACATGTCTAGCTACGGCACTCATATGAATAATGTTAATGAGAACTTGATGATAATAATGAACATGGATCGGGGGAGATCTAGGCAAGCTTGGTTTGTGCATGTGGTAGAATGAGATGGTGGTATACTTGCCGTAGATCTAAGGACCGGTTCGTGCCAGCACATGCCAGGAAAACAGTGCCACCACAAGGCCAAATATGGGTGCGGCTTAGCTGACTAATTAGGTAAGTTGCTAGATTGTTATGGACCGTGGAAGGTGCGGGGAATGGGAGTCGAGAGAGGACTGCCCTGGGAACTGCATGGCACAAGAGGGGGCCCGTAGGTGGGAGAATGGTGATTCGAGCCTGCTGGTGAAACCTTAGTGAGTCCATACATCTAGTAGCCCCTTTGTAAAGGTTATTTTGTGATCTCTTGGCCATACACCGACGGTTGTGTACTGGTATAATGGAGGTTCTGCAGTTGCCGATGGGTGACGAAATCACAAACTTGTGGGTAAAGTGGTGCCACCTCTTAAGAGTGTAAAACTATCATGATAGCCGTGCTTACGGTCACAAGCACCTGACCAACTCACATGATTAGATGGGATGGTAGTTTGGGATGGTTATCTGATTTTGGTTATGGTATGGTCATTGGAAATTGGTTTCGGGACTGTTGGGTCATGATAATGAGTTTTGGTCTCAGTTATGAGATGGATATGAATATGAGATGGTTATTATGAGCATGAGATGATGTTGAGAAAGATTAATGGCTGGATGAGATGAGATAAGTGGTAAAATATGATGGAGGTATATTACTGTTTTAATTGGATATATGTTGGGATCAAATTCACTTAAAGATAGTTGCTGTTTTTATCACGTTTGTGAAATAAACTTTGCTTTATGCAATGAGTCTTTTTATACCTACCTTGCTGTAAGCTACATGTCATACTTTTCTCGCACTTGCTAAGTACGACATGTACTCACCCTTGCATTATCATACAAACATCAGCAACAGGAGAGGAGTACTTCGAAGATCATGTGGAGTATTAGGCGTGCGAACTACCGTCAACTTGCCTGTGGAGTTGGAGATGGAGCCGCTGCTGTTTAATTGCTTCCGCTATCATTTAGAGACTTCCGCTGCTAGAATAAGTTAGAGACTTCCGCTGCAGGAATAAGCTAGAGATTGATGTAATAAAGTACTTAAACCCTATTATTCGTGGTTATATTCTGAATTCAGTTTGTTGATTACATGTATATGTGTGATGAACATCCTGGGCACACATATCTATTAGCTGGGTTCCGTGTTTTACGAGACCGGGCGTCACAGTGTTCATACCTGCAGCAATTAGTCGTTTAGAATAGTTGTGTTAAAGAAGATATTCTTGTTGTGCTAACAAGTAGTCCATGTTGTCTTTGTAATCACTGTGTAATATAACAGAGATACATATTGTCTTTGTAAATCCATCATGTTCACTCTATTTTATATATTAGGATGTGATCTTACATATTAGGATGTCTTTGTAATCACTGAGTACTATAGTAAGAAACCCCTTCTGTTGGTTTCCATGTTCTAACATGGAAAGCCCTAAGAAGACTGGTGCTGGTAGTAACAATGAAGCCGACAATGTTGAGTTTAGTCACTCCGGCAGTTCAGGCTCGTATCACAGTCCATCGGATCCTTTTCCAAATATAAAAATTAAAAAGAGTTCAGAGGATCTCGACCCGGAATATGATCCTGTCAACGAGGTAAGGATCACGAATCTTAACTCCATCAGTTTAAGTTAATGTTGGTTGTAAAGTATATGAAGCCTTATAATTCTTTTCTACCTAGCTTAATTGCCAAGACAAGGACGAGGTGACTTCGGCTCCTAAAACCGCAGAAGGATCTCCAATGGTTGAATCCTCAAATTCAGTCAAGCAAAAACGAGGGCAACAAGGTCCCAATAAGGGTCCATTCAACCGCATCATATACATAACAAGTCTCGGTCGAGCTGGGCTTCCCCAAGAACCACTGGATTTAGTTACAAAGTACCGAAATGCATGTTGTTGTCTTGTTAGAAAGATCGTGCCGATCACAACCGAGAATTGGAGAAAATTCCCTGAGGCGGACAAGAATGAGTTGTGGGAGAAGTTAAAGAAACAATAAGTTCCCAAAAGGCACAGAAGAAGCTGTAAAGAAAGCAACATTGGTCTCTTGTGGCAAGAAGTTTCGTGGCTGGAAGAGTGAAATGAATGCTTATGTTAAGGATAATAAGGTCCCTAGCCTGAAGAAGATGGGAAAAATCACACAAGCTCAGTGGCAAGAATCTGTTCGTCAAAAGACCACACCTAAGGCTAAAGCCCTAAGTGAATCTAGGTCAGAGCTTGCCAAAAAAAACAAATACCATCATCGCTTGGGGTCTGCCGGATATGCCGCCAAAGTTGAGAAATGGAATAAAATATTAGATGAAACTATCAGTAAGGGCAATCCTGACCCGCTATAGGGCTGCGATGGGAGAACTAAGTGGTGGGTCTTAGCTCGGTCGGGTTTGACCAACGAGGGCAAACTTGAAAAGCCCGACTCTGTGAACCATGTAGAGCAGAAAATGAAAGAAGTAACTGAAAAGCAATAGAAGGATCTCTTCAAACCGAAGAGGGAGAATGACCAACTTACCGCTATCCTAGGCAACACTGAACACGGTGGACGGAATCGAGCAATCTCTTCTCAGATGTCTTGGAGAGATGGTTTCTCGAACGATAAAGAGTTATACAGAAGACATGACAAGTTCAAGAAGACAATTGAAGATACAATTGATCAAAAGGTCAAGGCATCTGTGAAAGAAAGAATAGATGAACTTATAAAATCTGGATAATTAACGCCACATAATAGAGCGATGGTTCCCGTGGCAATGGAGCATTTGATATCTCCATCTTCCTACCCTAGCAGCGTAGGTTCTATGCTAGGCTCAGGGTCAACCCATAAGTTCCCTGTCGATGATATTGGTAAGGACACATCTTGTCGTATTCTTGTCTCGATCGGCAGAGCAAGTAACAAAACAAAACAGGTTGCCGCTGCTATGGCAAAGCCAAACCTTGTCTTCAACGGCAATCCACTTCCGTTGTATTATGCCGCGGTGCAAGTTCTTCAAATCATTGATAATGATTATGAAGATTACAAAATAGACCACATCACACCTAAGGGGATCACGACTCTAGGGAAGGCCGTCAGCCAGTTAATCCTTTGGCACCAACACGATATCGTGTTGTTGGACGATGAGCCGAGGTCTAGCCCCGTCGCATCTTGAAAGACTACAGCCCTGTCTTCTTTGCCAAAAGTCCAGGAAGATCCACTCCCGCTATGTCCCAGCAAGGATGATAGTAACTTTGCTAGTAAAGATAACCAAGAGCAACCAGTTGAACAACAACTTGAAGCAGTACATGAGCAAGCTGCTGGTAGTAGAGAGCAATCAGTTGAGCAACAGGTTCAACAACATGCCAGTGTCCAACTTCCGACGACTACTCCTCGATCAGTGCCTGTGAAAGTTAGCTCATACAAAAATATGGAACCTTCTAAAGAAGTGTCAGAATATTTGAAAAAAATGAAGAGAAATATTTCAAAATCTAATGCATCTCGTGCTTCACATGAGCCAGCATTAGAAAATATTGAGGAGTGGGAAGAAGACGGTGTGAAATATACTCGGGAGACAGCTTTAGTTAAACTAGGAGTTCCGGTATACAAGATTCTGGATGTTCCTCCTGAGTATGAGAATGGGAAGCTGTTCATGACATCGGCATAGCTTAGCAAACAACATTTCCCACTCAGAAGAATGCACGAGTGGTACATCATTGCCAGCACAAAATATGACATTTGTTACGTCACATTTCATGTGCCATAGGAAGCATTCTGGAGCGTTGGAGAAGATAAATGAGCCCTTCTCTTTGAAGATCTTCGGAGCCTTTTCTATCGAGGCATGCTCGAAATCATCCTGCTACTCGTCTGGTGCTTGTAAGTGCCTCTAATATTTCGTATTTGATTTTCTTACTACACGCATACACTTGATGGTGAGAGACCTGCTAATAAGGACGCATTGCATATATCAACATATTATCCTTGTCCCAAGCAGCCTTCTGGCCGGGATCGTCTTATGCGGGTATTATGTATGTGAGCATCTTCGGATCGCCTATGAATATAGAGTGAATCGTGAGGATATAAGTTATCCTTAATGTCAATATTGTATTTTCCTTACTTTTGAGTTTCATTTTCCTTGTATCTAGCATATTTTAATACTATTATGTTATCGTTGTCACCAACAATTCTAAACCTTGTTACGTGTTTCATTGCAGCACACGAAGAATGTGGACGAAGAGTGGCCGGTTTCTAGAGATATTCCTGGTGGAGGACCCGAGAAGATTGCAAATGAACTGTGTACCTTCATGCATCACGAAATTTTCCACTAAAAAGGGCAGTTCTTCGTTGACGCAGGTGTAATAGCTGATGTGCCAGAACTTTGCCAGTATACTGAGCATCAATTTGGTTTTTATTGAAAAACTTGTAAACTATGAATTGAGATGTATTGTACTTACATATATGTATATGAGATGACTTTTTGGTGATATTGTGTCGATGATGCTTGTCAGAATATATTGTTTCTACTGTGTGTGAATGACAATGTGCATATGAAATTGATCTAGAAATCGGAAATAACAGCATGTAGTACCTAACAAACCGCCTGTGATAATATAATTTCACAGACGGCTTATCGTAAGTAACGAACCGCCTTTGATAATATAGTTTCACAGGCGGCTAGTCGTAGGTAAAGAAACACCTATGATAATAGAGTTACACAGGCGGATAATGTTATGTTACAAACCACCTATGATAAAGATTCTTCACAGTCAGCTAGTCATAGGTAAAGAACCGCCTGCGATAATAGAGTTACACAGGCGGATACTCTTACTTTACAAACTACCTGTGATAAAAATTCTTCACAGGCAGCTAGTCGTAGGTAAAGAACCGTCTACGATAATAGAGTTACACAAGCAGATACTCTTTACGTTACAAATCGCCCGTGATAAAGATTCTTCACAGATGGCTAGTTGTAGGTATTGAACCGCCTGCGATAATGGAGTTATCATAGGCTGATACTCTTACGTTACAAACCGCCTCTGATAAAGAGTGTTCATAGGCGGCTAGTCGTAAGTATAGAACCGCGTGTGCTAAACTTTTTCACAGGCGGTTTAAGTTTCCGCCTGTGAAAACTGTTGATTATCACAAGCTCTTCGTTTCATGCAGTTTTGAAAACCGTGTGTGATAATACGTTTAGAGCCGCCTGAGATGAAGCTTGTTGTAGTAGTGCAAATCATGTGTGAATTAGTATATGTTGCACATCTTTGTTTTTCTAATGAACCCTCTTAATTTGGCTAAAATATGAGGATAATGATCCATATCCTAGTGCTGTTTCAGCAAATAAAAACCAGCCCCTTGAGCCTTGCATGATCTAGAAATCGGTTATAGAGAGCCGAAATTTGACGAGTAAGTCTTGCTGAGTATTAGTTGCTCAGACTTTATGGTTTAAATTTTTGTTGCAGATGATTATCATGGAATCTTTTGTGATTGTTGTGGAAAGATGGTGTGGGAGGGTGAACCCCCGTCAGAAGGGAAGGTCGAGTGGGTTCCCGCCTTTCCATCGCACGACCGCGAATAATGAAGCCTGTGTATGGGCCGGCATGCTTCGGATTAGGATGATGGTGTTGAGTGCGATAACGCTTCCGCATATTTTGTATACACTTGCTTTATTTTGATGTTATGACACTATAGACTTAAGCTACTGCAAGACCTTAACTATGTTCATGTAATATAAGTACGTTGCCTATGTTGTACTATTTGGTCTTTTTGCTTGCCAATTGACACCCGATGATCCTGGAATTCAAGTTGTATCGTAATTCCGGTGGTTCTGTCACAGCTGGCATCAGAGCCGGATCGAGATTGGTACAACATCAAAGTGAGGACACGTATCATTGCAGCCCATATAAGGATGTTAGTGTTTAATCCAGGTGGCAAGCTAACTTTTACTTTATTGTCTTTACTTTATGCATTTTTTACAATTATGTAATGACGGATGGACACTCAGGTAAGAAGGTAAGTTTTTTTATGATATTATACTGCATGTGATATATATGTGTACGTGTGAGGAATTTTCTGCAGGTCCAATAACACGTTACTTAGCACGTGTAGAAAACGACTAACTATGTCATGAGAGAACGTGTTGCCGCCGAGTTAATGTATTGTCAGTATATTTGACCTAATTTGTTTTCATTTGGCAAGGATGTGTAGGTCGAATCATACCATTGCTTGCATTCTCATTGAAATCGTTTGTCCGAAAACAGTGGTCGGAATAGCAAATTTAAAAACCATTATACCTTAATTTCCTGTACTGACAGTCTCATCTCGATCACCTTGTTAACCTATCATGTCCTTTTCTATAATATGTTCCATGGTCACGTGTCCAACGGATGCCCTTTAATAATTTTAAATGGCTCCCAAAAACTTAATACTGTCCTGTTACTGAACCAAATTTCAGCACTCTGACTACCACTTTAGTCTGCCATAAAAATGTTCTTTTAATCAGATTGAGGCATATAAATATTTGTCAGAAATCTATAAATATCCTCTGCAAGTTTGGTATTCAATAGTTTGTCCGGTTTCAGCTCTAAATATTTTTTAATAAATTTTAGCTTTTTCCGATGGTTGTCATATTTGGACAGAAACCGTGCATCAAAATATTTTTGGAGCTAGCTCTGAATTTTTGTTCTTTGACAAAAGTTTAGGAGTTAACTGCAGGGACTGTTTGACATTGTTTCTCAAACCTTCCCGTAGATGGCCAGTAAGGAGAACGAGGAGGAGATCCGTGCTAAGGATGCACGCATTGCGGAGTTTGAGGAGCAAGCTCTTGCTTTAGATCAGAAGCTACAGAATGTTTTAGCAAAACTCGCTGAGCTTGAGGAACACATCCTCACCCTAAATCAGCAACTCCAAGAGCTTCACGAGAGTAAAACCAACCTCCAAGATGAGTTTCAAAATGTTCTTGAGACGGCTGAATAGTTGGATCAGGAGCTCATTGACACTAATGATGGGTTGCTTGCGGCTAATGCCACCATCCAAAATCAGCAAGCCGCCTTGCTTGAGTCCAATGACACCATCCAAAATCAGCATGCTTCTATTATTGAACTCGAGGATGTTGGAGTTCACCATCAAAAACTTTTTAGCGGTGAGCTCTGTAGGAGCGCAGAATGGTAGAAGATAAATTGTTTTTTCTGGCTGCTCACGAATGTGTGGTTTTCTTGCTGTATTTAAAGGTACAATGACTTCAATACTCACTAATACAGCACACTATTGCAGCAGACTAAAGACCTGCCATAAGGCACACTAACTCTCACACTAACTGACGTACTAATACACACTTATTTCTGTGCTAATGCCAGCCCCATAACTGACCATAATAGACATTAACACAGCTAGATTATTTAACATTATTATTCCCCCCTAATCTAGTTGTCAAAAATGTTGATGACGCCAACCTTGGCACACAGCTCCTGGAAGCGCACCTTGTGAAGTGCCTTGGTCAGAATGTCTGCCAGCTGATGCTTAGTTTCGTGTAGCTGAGGATGATCTTGTTCTCGTCAACGCATCCCCGAATGAAATGGTAGCGCACATCAAGTTTGTCATTCCAGGCCCTCGGAGCTTGATGCAGACCATATAGCGCCTTGTGCAGGTGCAATACCTTGTGCTCGCTGCCAGCAATGATGAAACCAGGTGGCTGCGTGACGTAGACCTCCTCCTTGAGATCGCCATTTAGGAATGCACTCTTGACGTCCATGTGATGGACATGCCAGCGCTCATGTGCTGCCAGCGCCAGCATCATGCGTACTGACTCCAACCGAGCCACCGGTGTAAAGACCTCGTTGAAGTCAATGCCGGTACGCTGCACATATCCCTTTGCCACCAGTCGTGCCTTGTGTCGCACGATGTCGCCGTTCTCGTCCCGCTTCACCTTGTGGACCCATTTGAGCCCGATTGGACGGTGACCAGCAGGAAGAGAAACAAGTTCCCATGCTTTGTTGTTCTCAATTGATTTCATCTCTTCACGCATTGCCTCTCGCCAACTTGCTTCTTGCTCGGCCTTAGCAAAAGAGGCAGGTTCATTCGCTGTGGTGAAGTGCAGAGCTTCAAGAGCATGGAACTGAAGTGGTGCATTGTTGAAGTCCGCATCCAGATCCTCATTGCTGTGCTCTTGTGGCGGAGGGACAAAGTCTACAGGAGCAGCAGGCAGTGGCGTCCCATCATGTGGTGTGTGCGGTGTACAAGGACCTGGAGAAGGTGTGGGAGTCGGTGCCGACACTCCGATGTTGTGACGACCTCCGTGTTGTACTCGACGATGAAGGGCTCGTGGTTGTTCACTGTCTCGCAGTCGTCATTCTCCCGGCACACCACTGAGCAAATTCGTCAAAGATAACATCACGCTGATGATGATGCGCCTGTTGACGGGGTCGTAGCACCGGTACGCCTTGGAGACATGCTCGTATCTGATGAAGATCGCCTTGGAGCTGCAGTCTCCAGGCTTCTTAAGATGTTGCTGTGTGTTCTTGATGTGTGCGATGTAGCCGAAGATGCGGAAGTAGTGCATGAAGGGGAGTTTGCCATGCCACGCCTCATAAGGCGTCTTCCCATCAAGTGCACGTGTCGGAGCACGGTTGAGGATGTAGACAGCCGTGGACACAGCCTCGCCCAGAAGTAGCCGGGCAAGTTCTTCGCCTTGAGCATGGATCGTGCCATGGCCACCGCGCTCTGGTTGCGGCGCTCAACCATCCCGTTTTGTTGTGGCAAATATGGGGCAGTGAGCTGCTGCTCGACACCACGCTCTGTGCAGTACCGTCCGAACTCCGCGGATGTAAACTCTCCCCCCACACGATCAATGCGGAGGACCTTCAGCTTCCTTCAGGTATCCACAGGCATTTGAAATCTTTTTATCTCCGATGCTGCTTGATCCTTGCTGGATAGCAGTCGCAGCCACATGTACCTGCTCGTATCATCAACCAACAACAAAAAATATTTGTTCCCGCTAGGAGTTGCTGGTGTGATTGGACCACAGATATCACCATGGACGAGGTCGAGGATGTGCTCCGCACGACGTTGTGCCTGCGCTGGGAAGGGGTTGTGATGCTGCTTGCCAATAAGGCAGCTGTCACACACCTGATCCACTTGATCAAGTAGCGGCATCCCGCGGACCATTTTTGCCATCTTGTGCAGCGAGGCAAAGCTGAGGCACCCGAGCCTGGCATGCCATCGCCAGGCCACCTCTGAACTTGGTGCAAACAAACACGCGGGATGACCAATTTTCAGGTCGAGGTAGTATTGGCATGATGATGATCACAGTACCTTGGCTAGCAGACGTCGGCTCTGGTCGAAGACGCGGAGTATGTTGTTATCGATCACCACACGGCAGCCAGCCTCGATTGTTGGTTTTGCCCGGATGCCGATCGCCCTGCTCACTCTTTCTCTCTCAACGAACTGAGGTAGAAGATGAACAGTGGTTGGACGGCAATGAACACCGCGGAGCCAAACGCTCCTGTTATTCGCCCACCACGAACTGAACTACAGAGGAGGAGCAACCGGGCTACTTATAGGGCGAGGAGCTACCCTCCATTCTGCCCAAATCGCCGGATCCGCGAGACTCGCTCGCACACGCACGAGCCGTTTGCTCGGCGCGTTCATGGCGGCTCCGTACACAAGAAATGGCACCACGCACACTAATCTCGCCTCTGACTTGTTCCAACGCTCCAAACGGGTGCACAGCTGCCCCACGCACACACACGCACCCAGAACACATGCCCATGGTATGTTTATTCCAACATACTCCCCCTAAACACGACTTTGCGCTCCTCGCCGTCGTCACAGCAATGCCGGCTCCTCATCGACGTCGCACAGCAGCACCTGTTCCTTCTTTTTCTGCGGGCAATTCTTCATCATGTGTCCGTGTTCCCCGCAGTTGAAACACCGGCCTCGGTAGCGGCTTGAACGCCTGCCTGCACCCGAGCTTGTGCTGCTTGCATCATCGTCGTCTTCGCCGCGTCTGCTGTTGTGACCACCGTTCTTCTCTTCGCCGTGGCACACATACTCCTTGTTCTTTCGACGGTGCGCCTCCCATTGCTCCCCGGTGAGTATCAGGCGTGCAGGATCCGTCGACTCCTCGATGTCATCCTGCTCCTCCGCCACGCACAGCCTGCCAAGGAGCTCTTCCACAGACATGGTGTTGAGGTCGCACAGCATCTGGATCGAGACAGCGACCTGTCTCATCTTCTTTGAGAGCACGGAAGGATCTTCCGCACCACGCAGCTGTCTTCAACCTTCTTGCCAAGTTCGCGCGGCCCACTGAAGATTCCATTGATGCGCATCACAAACTCGTCGCTGCACTCGCCGTCGCGGAACGTGACAGTCTCGAATGCCTTCATGAGACGCTCCACGTTCGTCGCCTTGACACGATCGTCACCGACCCGCATTGATCTCACGGCTTCCCATGCCTCCTTGTCTGTCGACTTCAGTGCGAGCCCGGCCTTCATCTCCGATGGCACTGCGCGCAGGATGTAAAGGTCCTAAAAATATGAATGCAATCAACTGAAGTCTGAATGTCATGTGTTTAGAATTTTTGAAAATTGGGACTAATAAAAACTTTCCACATGTGATGATGCACATGAGGGTCCAACCACACACATTCAAATATTTTGAATTGCTTAGAAACAAAGTTGATTTGAACCCAAGGTGTGAAGTTCTCATGTGCAGGAGGAAGTTTAAATTCAGCTTTTGAACTCCATTTGTTCAACTCAGATTTCAGATGAGGATAGCACAATAGAAATGCAAACTGTTGTGTTAAAAACCCCATTTGCAGCAGCTAGATTAAAAATAAGATTTCATATTTGAACTCCTCGAGTCCAAAAATAGTGGTATGGCAAAGTTTGAGGAGATTTGGAGATGTTTTGCTATCCATTTCCAAAAGGGCATTAAATTGCATGAGGATTCAGATTTGAATTTGGATGAAACATGAGCAATTGTCCAATTGAATGCAGAATGTAGCTCTACGGATTTCAATTTGGTCAGGCGCCAAGTTTGAGATCTTTTAGAGGATGAGGGAGGACTGAATTGTGTGACCCACTGGTCATCCACAGTACACAAAAGATCAGTAATGAGTCGGTTTCCTCTGTTCACACGCGAACACACCGAGAGCTCCCCGGGCGACACCGAGGGGAACGTCGAGGACACCTCCCCAGCTGCTTAAGCACCTCCGTAGATTATTTCAGCGCCTTATCACCTCCTGCCATGGTCATTTGGCTCACAAACCGCACCACCGAGGCATTTCTTCCTTCCTCGCGCCGAGCTCAGCAGAGCCATCGCCGCCGCCTCGGTTCCACTCGGGAGCCGGCCACTTCCATGCAATCATCGCCCGTTGAGTAGCAAAACGGATCGTGGGCTCGTGCACAACCTCCTCGGCGCGCCTTTGACCGGTGATTGGTCTCTCCAACCCTAGAACGGGTTCTCCCTTGCGGCAGCCGAAAGTAACCAAGAAAAGGAGCTCGTGGACAGCCCTAACGGGAGCGTTTCACAACCAAGCAAGAGCTATTCTAGGCGCGCCAGGACCTCGTGCTGCTTCCCTCCAAATCTCCGCCCGAGCCGTTGATCATCGCCAGAGAATTTCGGGTTTTTCTTCTGGCCGGTGTAAACCAACATTCAGATAAGGAACCATGAAATTCCTGCTCGATCTTCGTTTATGGTTCTGCAAATTTCGCACACATGTTCTAGATTAGCCAACGATCATCCACACATGAAAACCTAGCTTAATATGAGGGGTAGAGGCACCAATTTTGGTTTTTCCGACAGTGAACCGTCAGTACCGCCTCGGGCGCACGGTGACGGCACACTTAGCGACCTCTCCGATCAAGTTTGCATATACGTCGAGCATCTCCAAGCTCCACTGCTGCTGTAGGGTAAAAGTTCATAGAATTTGGCGGGCAATAAGAGGCGGCCGACGTCGCCGGAGTTCGGTTTGAGCTGCCGCATGGCGTGAGATAGGTTAGAGGCCTCGCCGGCTCAGGAAAACCTCGCCCACGTGTTTCTCAAGTCGGTTTAAGGCCTGGCGGCGAGCTGGGGCACGGGAGAATGTCAGGAGATTGATTACCGACGAGCTCCGGCAAGGGCGGGCGCAGGGGCGCTGGAGCCGTCAGTGAGAGGAAATTTTAACTGGGATTTTCTGTTGCACCAGATACATTTGTGACCGCACCGATACCCCTGTGGCCCCGTGTGTCCTGCACTCCGGTTGCACCACGTAGCCTTGGGCCCCAGCGTCAGAATTTAAACATTTCCGGGATTAAATTGAATTCCAGATTTTGTTTAAAATTTAGTAGCTCATAACTTTTGCTAGAAAACTCCAAATTAGATTATTCAAATTGGATTGGATTCATATTGAAAAACTCTATCTAAATGTGCAACCCAATTTATATGAAAGTCAACAATTAATTCTGGATAATTCTTTGAAAATTTTAAGTTAAAGAATTATTGAGGGAGTTTGGTTCATCCAAATTTCCCCAAATTTTTCCAGAATATTCCATGGGACATTATTGAACTCCTGTTAAAATCTCAGATCATTTGGAGTTTATTTGAGTAGGAAAATTCAGAATACAATTTGCTGTATTAAAAAAGTCCAGAAACATTTTTAGAGAGGGCTTCCACTTTGTAAAATCATTTCTGCGAAATCTTTAGCTCCAAAAGTCCTAAGAACATTCATGCATACTCTCTTAACTATATTTGAAATTTTAGTTCACCTAGTTTTGCATGAACATGGAAGTTACTTCAAAATTAATTGCTTTTTATTTAATTGCTTAAGGAATTGTTCTGGAAAAAACTACTCAATGAAAAGTTCTAATTTTTTGTCCAGAATACTTTCTTGTGACAAGGAACTCACCTGAAAATTATCAGCTAATGTTGAGCTCTGGATCAGTACTTTTCAGTACACTTTGCTTAGGGGAACATACCACAATTAGGAAAAGCACCTAACACTTGATCACATTTGCTAAACCCAACTCCATCCACTAGGACCAGTTCAATTTTAAATTCTTAAACAGAGTTCTGTTTTTAACTGGTCATTACGTCTTGTTAGCAAAATATTTACAATTACATGTGCATATTCAAAACGTGTAGCATTGACATGGAGAATTGTGAAGAAAAGTGAAGTTGGATTAAGGAGCAAGGTGACCAAGTGATTGAGCCTCAAGTGATCAGCAACACTAACTGATTATATAATTTAGTCTCCTGCAAAACAGGCAAGCCCCGGTTTGCATTCAAGCAAGTTTTTATAAAGTGTTTTCATTTATAGATGCTATAGGTATGAGATTATGTTTGCATTAGGTCTAGATTATATTGAAACCCAATTGCATGACCAAACTTAACCCAAGAGAGAATGGGTAGATTAGCACCTCGTTGAGGGAATTAGGCTACACTAAATGTTACTTTGGAAGGACTAGTAAAAGTCGAGTAGTTGGAATCTCATAGGTTCGAAATCTTTAGATGCAGAACTTAAACTTTAGGGATTAACAATAATCCTGATGCCTAGTCACTAATTACGCACTAATAAACATAATGAACATGATTAAAGTCTAATTAGCCGACTTACAGGAGGAGAATCCGTCGTCGTCCATTGAATCCTTCTCTGCTCTTTTCTTGGTGAAGAACCAGAGTCCTTCGGGTTTCCACCGGCTCTGTCCGGGGACGGCTTGGAGTCGCTCAATCCTTCCCGTCGTGATGGTCTTGTTTAGATCATGATTTGCTTTTGGGATTAAGTAGTGGTTAAGACTTGCTTAATTATGTTTCCCCCTTAATCCCCTTTTTTATAGAGCACACCACAGGGAGACCGAGCCCAAGGTTGTTACTCCGCCTCCGATCGTGGCGGTTCCGGGAGTCACAGCCGTAACCGTCACCCTTTTCCTTTTTCCTTTTCCCTTTTACCTTTTTTTTCTGTTGTCTCTGGTTGACCGAGATCAACACCAACATTCTCCCCCTTGATCATCTGGTTCAACCTTAGTTATCCATTCTCAATAAGTATAATGCACAAAGTAAATGTTTCGTTGTAATCAGTTCCTTCTCTTTGTGTGAACCCTTTCGCAACCAGTCTCGCTTTAAACCGTTCAACATTCCCTTTGGAGTCATATTTAGTTTTATAAACCCATTTGCATCCGACTCTTTTCGCTCCATTGGGAATCTCTACTAAGTCCCAAACATCATTAGTGCCCATAGATTTTAATTCGTCCTCCATAGCCATAAGCCATTTGGGCGAATTTTCACTTTTCATCGCTTCTTTAAAAGAAGAAGGATCTTCCATTTTTCCTATGTCATTCATATCATCAGTCATATAGGTGACATAGTCGTCTGGGATGGGATTTCTTCGCTCACGTTGTGATCTGCTTAACGGAGGTGGATATAGTGGAAGATCATTCAAAGGTTCCAGATTCTCGTTCATTTTCTCATTTTTGTTTGACATGACATTTTCATTATTCCCGGAATGAACGAGTGGTGGATCCGATGTCACGACAATATTTTTAAATGGAAAAATAAACTCTTGGATATTCGGGGACGGAACACAAACCCGTTTTTTCTCAAGATTAATTTTTCTTACTTCCGTGACTTCATCTTCAAAAAATACTGCTTGCCTTGTCTCCAAAATTTTCGTGACGTGGTTTGGGCAATAAAAGCGATATCCCTTTCCTCAATGAGGGTACCCAATGAAAAAATAGCTAACTATTTTTGGGTCTAATTTCTTAAGTTGTGGATTGAATACTTTAGCTTCTGCGGAACAACCCTATACACATAGATAATTCAGGCTCAGTTTCTTTCTCGTCCACATCTCGTAAGGCGTGTTCGGTGCCGACTTTGTTGGAGCAAGATTTAATACGTGTGCAGTTGTCTTTAAAGCCTCCATCCATAGGCTTACTGGTAAACTTGCGTGACTAAGCATGCTTTGCACCATATCTATTAGTGTGCGATTTCGTCGCTCAGCCACGCCGTTCTGCTAAGGTTCACCAGGCATTGAGTATTGAGCAACAATTCCATTCTCAGCTAGGAACCTCGCAAAAGGTCCTGAAATTTGCCCATAAGGAGCGTGTCTTCCGTAATAGTCTCCCCAGCGATCATAACGTACTACTTTGATCTTTTCATTAAGTTGATTCTCAACTTCATCTTTAAAAACTCTAAATTTGTCTAAAGCTTCCGATCGATCACGTATGGGATAAATATATCCATAGCGGGAAAAATCATCCGTAAATGTTATGAATGAATCAAAACCATCTACGGATTTAACGTTAAAATGGCCCGCATATGTCAGTATGAATAAGTTCTAAGAGCTTTGAAGCTCTTATTGCTCCTTTCTTAATAGTTTTTACGTATTTTCCTTTAATGCAATCGATGCATTGATCGGCGAAAGTCTAATGGAAGAAGCGTGTCATTTTTAATTAAAGGTCTGATTCTCCCCCTTGAAATGTGGCAAAGGTGATGATACCACAATTTCGATGAAGTACTAACGCCTTTCCATTTCTTTTCAACGCCACATTTCGTATTTACATCATTGAGATCACAAACATCATTCACATGCATAACAGAATCATGAAGAGATAATATATATAATTTTTCCTGTCTAAAGGCGAGGACAAAATTTTTATTACAGTGCATCAAAGTGCATTGTCCATGACCAAATAAACATTCATAATTGTTATCATTTAAACATAAAACTGAAATAAGATTCCTACTTAACGAGGGAACATAAAGAACATTATTTAATTGAAGTGGATGTCCTGAGTGTAGTTCAGTGTGAGAGATCCCACAGCTTCAACTTCCACTTCTTTTCCATTTGCGACTTTAAGGCTTCTTTCCCTTTGCAACATGAACAGTTGCACCTGAGTCAATCCACCAGGTAATTCTAGAAAAATCAACATAAAGTGATTCATCAATAAACGTAATTTCATCGTTACCTCTCTTCATCAGCCATTTCAGAAATTCAGGGCAGTCCTTCCTGAAATGTCCCATTTTGTTGCAATGGAGGCATGCACCTCCTGCACGCGCAGCGGAAGAACTGGGCGCAACAGAAGAATTAGGCGTAGTGGAAGTACAGACACCTTTAGCTTTCTGAGGAGACGGATTTTTAAATGGCATCTTACGAGGCTTTGAAGGACCAAAACCATTCCATTCTTTCTTCCTATTAGAGGAATTAACATTAAGAGCTTGGTCATGTGCTTGCTTCATTATTCTTTCTTCCTCCTGTACAACCCTAAGACTCATTTCAGCAAGCATCCATTTTTCCTTCAGTGAGTTGTAGTTAGTCTTAAACTGATCAAACTCACTAGGAAGAGATTATAAAATCATAATTATGAGAAGGTTCTCACTTAATTCGTAATCCAAAGCCTTAAGTTTTGATGATGCATTAACCTTCCTTAATATGTGGCTCCTCACATTCCCATCCATTGTGTATTTCTCAAGAAGCTTTGTAAAAAGCTCATGAGCATAAATCTTTTTGGAGCCTTTTAAATTGCCCTTCCACCGCCGCAAGAAATTCTTTGGCGTTGTCTTTCTTTGGAAGGGCTCCCACAATATCTGGAGATATTGATGCATTCATTACGAGAAGGGCTACACGGTTGGAATTCTCTCATTTCTCCAACTTAGCCTCATAAATTTTTTTGAGGTTGTCATACCCAGCAACACCTGGAATTGGTGCCACTGGTTTATCTTTTCTCAGGGCATAATCTAGCTGATTAAACCCGAAAGATACCTCAACGCAGGTCTTCCAACGAGGGAAGTTACTGCCCGTAAGTTGTTCGATATTCTCATATCGAAAAGGCGTCACAGTGGCTGCTATTAGTGCATAATAAAATATAAACATTAGAAAATTGCATGAAAATAAATTTACGTTGGTAAATAAACTCACATGCAATAAAATAATACAATTTTATGTCACATCACCGTTAGGCAGAAAATGACATAACATTTTCAAACATAATTAAATATAAACATGACTCGAAAATTAAATCAACGTTGGTCGGAACTAATTTTAGAGTTATCATTCTCAAATTAAGCATCAATTATAAACATTAAAGAAAATTTATCATTATTGATGTTTAAAATGATAAAATGTCATTAACACACTAAATCATCTAAATTAAATTATCTCGTTGGTTCAAATTTAATTTAGAGTCATCAATATGTTAACATTATGAGCATAAATATTTTTCTATTTAAATCAGTGCATGAACATAATTAAAAAAACATAATTAATTCTAAATTAAATAGAAAATACGAAAAATCTTTACTGACCCACAGCTAGCCCATTATATTTCAGCCCAACCCAACAAAACAAAATAAAATAATAAAAACAATGCTGGATGTAAAACTTGGGCCGAAGCTCGTGGTCAGATTCAGACCGTTAATTTCTCCACCTCTCCCACGTGCAGTCCACCAGCCCATTTAATCTGAGCCATCCATTCGAATCCGATGGCCGAAAATCCTTCAGGAAGGAACAAAAACCGATGCCCCCTGAAAACCCTAGAACACTTCTTCCTCACCCCGGTGCCTTCACACCCGAAAAAATAGGATCGAGCGTGAGACTCGGCAGCGCCAGGATTGGTGCGCGCAAGGGTGGGGCTACAGCCCAACAGCGGCGCGGCCACGGCTGGCGCAGCCGAGGGCGGCGCATGAACGCGGGGCCCAGCGAGCGCTAATCGCGCAAAGCAGGCGGCGCACCAGCGGCGCAGCTCGCGACGGCAGCCACTGCATGCATGAGGCGGGCCCGGAGGTGTGACGCGGCCTGCTGCTTTCCTGGTGCAAGGCTTGCGTGCTGGCTGGCTTTCGTCTTGCAAGCAGCGGCTGCAGGCATGCGCTCCGGCAGCGGCTGCAGGCATGCGCGCAGCATGCAGGCCAATGAAGCACCAGCAGATTGCAGCCAGCCAGATAAGTTATTTCGTCATTAATCTGAATTTGGTGTTTCAACTTTTCTGATTTGCCTGAAAAACTTCTAATCCAGCGGCTAATCCTACAAAATAGGCATAAAAATAATTAGGATGGCTTTGATACCATTGATAGGTTTGAAATCTTTAGATACAGAACTTAAACTTTAGGGATTAACAATAATCCTGATGCCTAGTCACTAATTATACACTAATGAACATGATTAAAGGTCTGATTAGCCGACTTATAGGAGGAGGATCCGTCGCCGGCCATTGAATCCTTCTCTGCTCTTTTCCTGTGTGAAGAACCAGAGTCCTTCGGGTCTCCACCGGCACTATCCGGGGACGGCTTGGAGTCGCTCAATCCTTCCCGTCGTGATGCTCTTTGTTTAGATCGGGATTTACTTTTGAGATTAAGAGTGGTTAAGACTTGCTTAATTACGTTTTCCTCTTACTCCCCCTTTTTTATAGAGCACACCACAGGGGGACCGAGCCCAAGGTTGTTACTCCGCCTCCGGTCGTGGCGGTTTCGGGAGTCACAGCCGTAACCGTCTCCCTTTTCCTTTTCCCTTTTAACTTTTTTCTGTTGTCTCTGGTTGACCGAGATCAACACCAACAGAATCTACTCGCAAGCTTAGGGCTTGGGATCACTTTGGTACGGATTTCAGATTAAGAACTTGAGGAAAATTCACAGATGAAAAAGTTGAGACCGGGTAGGGAGATAGAGATGTAGCGGGCCAAGGTCCGTGCATACATAGCCCTTGCCTGTGTCCGTTAAGACCCGTCCGTACTTGGCCCTGTTGGACAAGTTTGAGTTGTGTACCGGGTGCATACTGGCTATATAGGACCCAGTAAACCGATGTACCTCGTGAGATCCATATTGGAACTTTTCCGATCGAATTGGGCTTTCGGCGTCAGTACAACAGGAGGTAACTCGCTCAAGAACATATCACTGCGGGTATGTACCTTGAGGGAGCTTGTAGTTCGGGTCGATGGGACCGCGTCCGGTGCGGAAGAACTTGGGAAAGGTGGCCGCGTATAACATCGGTCGAGGTTGCTGTCGGCAACTCGAAGATGGGTGTACGTGTTGTGCAGTCCGAGCGTGTCTTGGTTCGAATCACCGTTGCTCACGGTTATATGAGCATACTTGGACACTGAGTCTTGAGGTAGTAAGAAGTGAAGTGAATTACTATGAATTGATAAGTATTGTGCTCTAAATTGTATTGCAACCATATTTGAATTAGAGATAGCGCCAATTAAGTTTACTTCACCTTGTGCAAGAAGCATCGTAACAAAGCGTTTCTTGTTTGATTGTGGAGTTGCGATGCTGCTCGGCTCAAGGTCTTTAAAATGAGACTAAATCTGAAAGTTAACGATCAACTGTAGGCAAGTTCTTTATGCAAACTTCAGCTACCATATTCCATCCGTCGTGCATGTAGAATTTCATGTTTAGAGGAGACGGATCAGTCTTACTGAGCCTATGTACTCACGCTTGCTATATGAGTGGTTTTGCAGGTTAACATCGATGCTTATGAATAGGTTGTCCGGTGAGACTCAGAGACATCCAAGTCGTTTAACACATGGAGACCCCTGCCGCTGCCATATGTCTTCATGTTGCTAGCGAGAAGAGTCTGCGGGCTAAACATCTTCTCGAGTGCTTAGTAGATATTAAACGTGAGATGAATATAGTCTTCGCTGTATTTTATCTTGATGTAAATTATTTACAAAGTATACTTGTAAGCTTCCGCGTTTGTTTTATGTAATATGAGTTCCTTATATGTGTGTTGTTGGGTGCCGCATCGCACGACACCACCCAATGCGATTCTCGGGACAGCGTGTGACCCTCGGAAGGGGTTGGCCGTGGAAGCGTGGTATCAGAGCCACATTGGGAATAGCGCACAGAAGTGCTTATGTCAAAAAATCATGCATGTCAGGACTTTCTATGTCCTGGGGGGTGCATGTATGCGCTGTCCACAAGTGCGCACAAGCTGAAGGGTGGAGCCCCACGGGTGGCCGGTAACTCGACCCGTTCATATATTCTCTACGACTCTTAATGTCGTTTTGAGTATGTGAGTAACGACAGTCCCGGTGTGCTGCAGGCAAGTAGGTGGAGACCCCGTCACGTGGTTGGCAGCGTGAACATGTAGCTCAAGGCGTGTTTGGTTTAAGAATGCCCGTGTGACTGACGATATACGGGCGTATGAAACTGTATGCAGCCGGGTTCGGTGTGCAGCCGAACCTGATGATTGTGTGATTTATGCAGATACTTAACCACGAAACCATAGTACAAGTAGAAAATGTTTTCGGGTGACCGTTCTTAGTGCCACCTATGGATACGATATGCCGGTGTAATCCAGTTAGGATTTTCTTTTGGTGAGACTACGTAGTACCGACATGATACTTACGATGCTTCAACATCGTACTAAACTTAATAACCTTCTCTCCTAAGAAGAAATGATTCATGAGCTAACTTGCAACTAAAAATGGAAGTTTTGAAACAAGTATTAGTTACTGAGCTCTTATTTTGAACTATGATTAAAATAAGAGAATTGCTAGGTTTCAAAAGTCCAAAAACAGAGTGATCTGTTCTGGCACAAATATTTCTGGATTCGACGGAGCATAACCTTGAGTAGAATTACACAATGGAGGTGTACGATACAGTTCTGGAAATTTTTTTAAGTGCTCTACAACTTCTTTGTAGACCTCCAGAGCAAAATCACACGCCAAACTGGTTGAATGTCTAGTTGAATGCAAACTGTCCAGAAACAGGACAGCTGCAAAACCTCTCTGGACATTTCTGTATTTCAGCTATAACTCTCTTCAGAAAAATCCTTAAGGGTCATATGATACACCGTTGGAAAGGTTATGAGATATGCAACAATGTTGTAGTTCAAAGTTTGTTCAGATTTGTATTTTATTTTCAGATACAACTGTGATTAAAACAGCCACATTCAAAGGAGATGCTGGCAAATTTTATCCAGGAATTCTGTCAACTTTGAAGGATCATCACTTTTGATCCAGAACTGATATGGAGGCATATGAATACTCATTGGAAATATATTAAGGTTAACTTTAACTTTGGTATGCAACTTGAGTTACGAAAATGTTGTTAACCGGATCAAAATCTGGGTTAAGTGCAAACTGGCCTGTTCTGTACAGAAAAGCTGATTAGTTATGCCTACTTTAAGGATTTGTGTAAACATGATTGTTGTTACTGATTTAACAAAGTTTTGACATATTCATGTTTTCCTTAGCTTCACACACTGCTGAGTTCATGTTTGACTCATCTTGAAATATATTTTTGCAGTATGGTTCGTTCTCATTCTTCGAGTGAGGCCGGAAGTTCTCGACGAGGCGGTGATGATTCTATTCCACCGTCGGAACCACAATCCACAGAATGGATGGATCTTATGACTCGTGTTGTCGAGTCCAACCAAGAGAACACCAGGATACTCCAAGAGTCGACTCAAGAAAACACTCGATTACTCCAAGCCTTGGTACAGCAAGGCATGCTTCATCAAGCGCAACAAGTCATTCCACCTCGGAACGCTTATTTGGATTTCTTGGCGACTCAACCGCCAATCTTTACGGAAGCTACCAAACCTGTAGAAGCAGATCAGTGGCTTCTTGCCATGGAGTCCAAATTTGGAGTATTTGAGTGTGATGAATTTCTGATGACCTTATTTGCCGCTCAACAACTTCATGGAGCCGCCGAAAATTGGTGGGTCGAACATCTCGCCACCATTCCGGAAGGCCATCAAGTGGCATGGACGGAATTCTGTGAAGCCTTTCATGCTCGTCACATACCAATAGGAATTATCAAGACAGTGGGAGGAACTTTTGAAGTTGAAGCAAGGGGACATGAATGTCCTTGAGTATGTCAAAAGGTTTAATCATTTGGCACAATACGCTCCCGAATATGTGGCGATAGAAGCGACACGGTGTGATTTTCTCTTCAATGGCCTGAGTGCCATATTACAGGAGAAATTAGCCTTGTTCAACAAAGGCAATTACACCGATATGGTCAGTAGGGCCCTCATACAAGAAAAAGGCAACACTAGAGTGGCTAGCAGAGAAGAGGAAAATGAGTGATGTGCAGGATAGCACAAGTTATGTGCCTCAAAAGTACCGTTTGGTGTACCGAATGCCATCCGATGAAATATGAAGGCCACCTGTACGATCAACTCCTCAAAGATTTATTGCTGGTCAAGTATCACAACTTGCACCACCTCCACAGCAACAACATCAGGCAGTGGTTTGTGCTCCATCGCTGCAGCCATATGCACCTAGCTTCCAACCACAAGTCAGTGAAGAACCAGAGAAACATCTATGTTTCACTTGTGATCGTATGGGCCATTATGCTAGGTATTGTCCGGAGGGAAATCAAGGTTGCGGGTCATCATATTTCCAATATTCAGACCCGTACCTAAATCTGCAGAAAAGAGGGCAAACAAGGGGCAGCATTCACTATACAGTGATTGATGATGTTTCGAAAGGGGAAGCCGCGTTAGCAGTGATGTTTTCTTTTAATAAGCTACAAGTGTTAATTCTCTTTGATTCCGGTGCCACACATAACTTTATTAGCCAATCTTTTGTGTCTCAACATCAGCCTCACACCACTTATACAAAGAGGCAATACCTCATACCTTCACCCGGGGGCAGCAATACCGCAAGCAATGTTGTCTCCCGAGCACCTCCTTGTTTGGAGGGTAAAATATACCCCACCACCCTCATCATTCTTGGTGGTCCAAAGATCGACATAATCTTGGTGTACTCCAAGTCAGAAGAAGAGCATGCTGAGCATTTGCATATTGTGCTGCAAAGATTGCGAGATCACAAGCTCTATGCAAAATTCAGCAAGTGTGAATTCAGGATAAATCAAGTACCTTTTCTCGGACAGATTATTTCAGCGGAAGGCATCGCTGTAGATCCGAGTAAGATTATCTAAGTGCAGAAATGGGAGTCACCAAAGTTTGTTCATGAAGTTCGAAGTTTCCTCGGTTTAGCGGGTTATTACCCGAGGGTCATTCCGAGCTTCTCAAAGATCGCTAAACCGATGCCACAACTATTCAAAAAGAGTACCAAATTCATTTGGGGTGCTGCGTGTGAACAATCCTTAGAGACTTTAGTCAAGCGTCACACAACAGCACCAGTTCTTGCTCAGCCAGATACAACCAAGCCATTCGACGTTTATTGCGATGCATCTGGCATCGGTCTTGGCTGCGTGCTGATGCAAGAATGATGAGTGGTCGCATATGGATCTCGTCAACTCACAAACCACGAGCGGCATTATCAAACTCATGATCTTGAGTTAGCTGCCGTGGTCATTGGTTTGAAGATGTGGAGGCATTACGTGCTCGGAAATCTTGTATACCTCTACACCGACCACAAGAGCTTGAAATACATCTTCACTCAGGAAGAACTGAACATTAGACAACAAACATGGTTAGAGCTCATTAAAGATTATAAACTTGAGATTCATTATCATCTGGTAAAGGCGAATGTGGTCGCCGATGCTGTAACACCCCAAATTTTGATTCAAAACCTTAAACCATGTTCAGAGGGGAATTTAAAAATTTTTGGACGTGTTGCATGTTTTGCAAAAATTCAAATTCAAACTGGAATTCAAATTAAACTCAAAACAGAAAAGAAATGGAAAAAGAAAAAGAGAAAACGGGAAAAAACCGGCCAGTGGGCCGAAACCCGCCAGCCGGCCCAGTTTCCCCGCGCCAGCCCGCCCCCGCGCGCGCCGCGCTGTCTCTCACAGACAGGTGGGACCCGCCTGTCATCCCCAACCTCGCTCGCGCCGATCCCAGACTTTTCCCCCCGAGCGCGCGCGATCTTAACCGATTGAAAACCGCGTCCCTCAGCCGAATTCCGGTCCTAGAAGAATCCAACTCGATCACAACTGACCCATCGCCCTCCCCCGGCTATAAAAACCCCAGCCCCGATCGGTTTTTCCCACGCGATCGCCGATTTTCACTCCGGTGAGCACCGAGACTTCGCCGGTGAATTCTGGCCGATCTAAGCTCGGAAACTCTGATCTAACTCGCTGGTCTTGATCCACCGCCTCCGGGGAACTTTGCAGGTGCAGAAAACCCGAAGACTTACGGTGTAAATCCAGCGCCGACGAGCTTCGCCGTGGTTTTGCCTCGGACCTCGCCGCTGATCACTTTCCAGGACCCCCGAGCTCGAGAAAACCCCCGAGGTGAGATCCCTGACCTCCCCTCTACCGATCTATGCCATAAGATCACAGTTTTAGGCAGAATTCTCTAGGATCCGAAACTTTCCGGCGAGATCGCCGCTTCCCGCCGCCGTGCGCCGCCGGCAGCGCCGCCCGCGCTCGATCGAAGCGACGTGGCCGCTTGTGCGTCGTTTATTTTAAATCGCACGGTAGACTTTAAAACCCCGCGTACCGGTTCGATGTTATAATCTCAGCCGTCGGTTTAAAATCGGACGGTCCACGTCAGCCCCGCATTATAAAGACTGGAATTCTTACATGCTACCCCCTGGGGTTCTCTGGAATTGAGAGCTAGCCCCGGAAATTTCAGATCTAGCCCCTGGAACTCCAGAAAATCATGTAAATTCATTTAAAAATCAGTTTTAGCCCCTGGACTTAATAAAAATTAGGAAAAACACCTCTGATAAGTGTAGCTAGACCCCTGGAAATTATGAAAATAATATTATAGACCCTGTAATGGGGTGAATTCATTATTTTAGCCATGTTTAGTATTTAATTTAGAAAATTGAATATGTAACTAGTGTTTAAAAATTAAAAAGTGGGACAAACATAATTGTCAAAATTAATTAAAAACTTTCTCAGTACTTAGAAAACTTTGGAGAGAGATAAAAATCTATTTTTGGGCTGAAATGAATCTGTTTCATCTACTATTCACATTTATTAGTATAGGGACACATTTTTAAGTAAAGAATAGTTATAGAAAAAATAGGGAAAATAATTATGAAATAGTTTACATCAGAGGCCAAGGTTAAAATATGTTATTAAAATTATTTAGGACCAGAACCTATACTGTTTAGATGATGTGTATTACTAATTTCATAATAAAATACACAATTATGCATAGGAGTATAAAAAATGATAAATGGAGTTTTTTTAAAATCCAAAGGGTTCAGTTTAGGGTTGGTAGAAATTATGAAGGCACATATGGGGAAGAAAAATACTTTTCATACACACTTGGTAGTAAAAAGGTGTAGTAGTTGAATATAAGAAATTTATTGGAAACCCATATAAATAGTATGTAAGTATAAATGTGGACACAAAAGTAGGAATCATATATACATGGTTAAAAGTGCATGCAAGCCACAACTTAACACACATAAAGTAACCCCAACACATATAATGGTAAAGAACTTTTATAAATGTGAATGTGTGGTTTGTATAAAGTAGAAGTGTGAACTATGTCTTATGATTGTTGTTTTTCTTTTGCTATGTGTGATGGTATGAAGTAGAGCCTGTTCAAGAGCAAGTTAACCCTTTCCAAGATCAGGACTACCCATTTCAAGAGCAGCAAGAAGGAGGCAAGTGTCCTTGACCACTTTGATCCTATGCTAGGATGTGTAGATAGAATTATTTGCATTATCAAGTTAAATATGAAACCCATGCTAGAAAGTTTCCCCAGAATTGCATTACCTTGTTTCCTTGAAGTTTGGGTTGGGATTTATTTTGTCATGTCATTTATTTCCATGCATATGCTTAGCCATGCTTAGAATGGGATATTTGGGATATGAAATCATCAGTTTATATTACCATACTCTTGAATGAGACATTGTGAGTTATGTAGAGGTAGGGATCAAGGCAAGTTGGATGTTTTGGTTGTGTGTTGGGTGCACGAGACTTGGGTTTGTGTTTAGTACTTGCCTGGATCCTAAGGACCGGTTCATGGAGCATGTAACCCGGCTTTACAGTGCCAACCACATGCTGAGATGGGGCAGCTTGGCCAATTAATTAGGTGTATCCCCGGCGTAGTATGGGTGTGTTGGATGGTGCGGGGAGTAGGTGTCAGCTGGACTACCATATGAACCGCAAGGCTCAAGAGGGGGCCACTGCAGCGGGGTTGGAGCCTCTTGTATGCTGTTAGGGGTGAAACCTCAGTGGGCCCACGCTCGTCGGGAATCCCTTTGTAAAGGCTTCGTAGTGATCTCCTGGCTGCACACCTGGGAAGTGTGAATGTGGATCGTAGCCACTGGCATAATGGAGGTTCTTTTAGTCCACCCGGCAACGGGGGATGAAATCACTACTTGTGGGTACAGTGGTACAAACTCTGCAGAGTTAAAACTGTCTTGACAGCCGTGCTCACGGTTAAGAGCGGCCTGGACTTATTCATGATTAGAGGATTAATGGTTTTGGAAGTTAAGCGGGGAGCTTAACATTGGAAATGATGTTATGGTTATTGGATTATGATAATGGGTTGGGAGATTTGGACCATTTTACCTCTGTAGTAATGTAGGTGCTTAATAAGCTAAGGTGATAGGTGTTAATTGCGTAGTGCTTTAACAATGAGTTTAACCTCTCCTTGTTCTAGCCATGCATGATATAATTTTCCCACACTTGCTGAGTACCATTGGTACTCAACCTTGCATATTTGTTGGTTTATATTGCTGCTCAGGTCAAGATAATAAGGTGGTGTATAATGACCAAGATTTTGGACCCGAGGAAGGCTTTTAGGTTCATGAAGACACCCGGGCAACGCCTGTGATGGAGCCCTAAAGAATAATATTCCGCTGCTAGTTTATTTACTTGTGATGAAGCATTAGTGTCTATTGAGACATTTGCGATGTAAGACTTATTTATATTCGACACCTGGCTTGTAATAAATGATGCTTCACTATTTGTCATCACATGTATGAGAAAAATGATCCTGGCATACATGTGATATTCACTTGGTTGTTCTTCGGAAAAACCGGGTGTGACAGCGGTGGTATCAGAGCCAAGGTTGCCCGTAGGAACGTGGACCTAGGTAGAAATGGACGTATTTAAGGGCCCTATTTTCTTAAAAACTATTTTCCAAGGTGTGGGTGGAAAAGTGTTATTAAAGGAGTCATTTTCTTCATCTTACCCCAACTTTCATTCAAAATAGGATTTTTATTTGAGAATTTATCTAACCTAATTTTAAATCCTTTTGTTTTAGATGGTTCGCATGATTCGCACCGCTCGTAAGTCCACAGGAGGGAGAGTTCCCATAGTTGCCCTTGCCGAAAGAGAGGAGAGTCGTCCAGTGACGTACCTTTCCTACGGATTGGCAGTAGGAGATTTGTTGCGCCGTCTTCGCCGTATGCTCGAAGCCGCCGGCAATACGGGCAAGCTAATCATCCACTATAACTCCACTAGGACCATCCGTGAGAAGAGGGAAGAATGGAGTTCGGAGATGAGGATTATACACGAGAATCAACTGCTTAAGATTCACCACTCTCCAGCTTGTCGAGCAACACAAGTTGACGCGGAGAAAGATGTCACCTGGGAGGCCATCACCTGCCAGAGTCACATCTATCGTCGCCACTTGGACAAAATTGAGTACATGTATGTCCTCCAACGTGAGAGTGGTACCACGGAGTACATGTACCCACCGGTGCAGCAAGGGACTTCCCATGAGCACATGGACTTGTGCTTGGAGGATGCTGCTATGCTCAGCACTCGACTGCAGGAGTGTCAACAAGAGCTTCAGGATGTCCGAGACACCCTGAAGGAAACGGAGGCGTTGCTGCGAGCTTGCTTAAAAGCGAGAGAAAGAGGAGATGGGAATGAACTGTGTGTCACCGTGAGTGATCCATGGACTCCTGACTCCCCGGATCGCCGAGCGATCAGGCGTCGTCGCACTTCTCCACCAGCAGCCTCCCCACCCAAAGCAGAGTCAGAAGGTAGCCGAAATGAGGAGGAAGATCCCGAGGAGCCAGCTCAAGAGGACGAGTAGTGTAGAGTCTTTCCCCTAGCTAGCAAAAGGTTGAGTAGTCGAGTCGTTACGTAGTTAATGGTGTGATGATGCTTGGTGTGTGACGTGAGTTGTGGAGGCCATGAGCAATTGTCCACAGCCTCGTCTTCAGATTGTTTTGCTTTGGTGTGTGAACCCACAGGAAATAATAGTGCATTTATTTGGTGTGAGATATAAACCCTCGTAAAATTTTAACAAAGCCTCAACACCTCAAAGCACCAACAAATGAAAGTAGTAAGATGATACTAAATGATATCAAATTAACATTTGTTGATTCTGCCAGATGGCCGGAAGAGGAAAAGGACGTGCTGCCAACCCCGCCAACAACAACGATGAGGCATGCAACCCTCATCTTTCTGGAGGCCAGGACAGGGGTGGTCGCCGTGAAGAAGTTGATCCTCTCCACCAAATGCTGGAGAATCAAAATCAGCTTATCCAGAACTTGACTCAAGTGGTGGCCAACTTGCATCAAGTTCCACCTCCACAAGCGGCACCACGCCAACCAAGGTTGAGTGAGTTTCTAGGAACTCAACCTCCAAAGTTTGCAAGTGCTGTTGAACCTCTGGAGGCAGATGATTGGCTGAAGACTATTGAAAGTAAGATGAGGATCATACAGTGCCAAGGGTATGAGAGGGTGCTGTTTGCCTCTCATCAATTGCATGGACCTGCTGCTGATTGGTGGACCGCCTACGTGGCCGCCCATCATGACCCTGAGAACATCACTTGGGAAGAGTTCAAGCGTAGCTTCCGCAACCATTACATCCCAAGAGGTGAACTCAAAAACAAGAGGAAAGAGTTTCTGGGACTGCAGCAGGGAAACATGACGGTGAGGGAATACCTCACTAAATTTACTCAACTATCCCGTTATGCTCCACGAGACATAGAGACTGATGAGCAGAAACAAGATTGTTTCGTGGAAGGACTTACCGCAGAGATGCAGTGTGCAATGTCCTCCAATGAGTATGAAAGCTTTCAAAAGATGGTGGACAGAGCGTTTGTGGTGGAAAGGAAGCTAAAGGCACTGGAAAATGAGAATAAGAGAAAGGCGGGGTGGTCACATCAGGCCTCAGGAAGCAACACCCGCCCACGTATGATGCAGCAACCTACGGGGTAGACGAGCCGTGCTGTGGTACCCTATTCAGCACCAAGAGGGTACAACCCGAACTTCAGGCCTCCCGCAGCACCAGCACAGCCGCCACGTCAGTTTGTGCAGCAGCCTCGCCCCGCATATCCACCTCGACCAGCAGTGCAAGGACCCCCAAACCAACCCCAAGACAACAAGGGCCCAGCATCTAAGATTGGGGTGCAATGTTTCAGCTGTGGTGAAGTGGGGCACTACGCCCATAAATGCCCAAAGAAGAAGCCTGCGTCGCCACAACAGCAGAATGTAGTGAGAGGACGGGTGAACCACGTCACTATGGAGGAAGCACAAGAGGCGCCCGACGTGGTAGTTGGTAAGTTTCCTGCCAATTTACACCTTGCAACTCTGCTGTTTGATTCTGGTGCTACGCACTCGTTCATTGCTCAAGGGTTTGTTAAGAAGCATGACCTAGCAACCACACAAATGAACCATATGCTAGCGGTAAACTCTCCAGGTGGAGAAATAAGGACAAGACAAGTGTGTCCCAAAGTGAGCCTAGACATTAATGGGGTAGTATTCACGGCTAACCTCATAGTGATAGATTCACAAGGGATAGATATTATTTTGGGTATGGATTGGTTGACCAAACATAAAGGAATTATCCATTGTTCGACCAGAACGGTGGAACTAACTCACCCCAGTGGCACCCGAGTAAAGTTCATAACCATACACGAGCCTAGGAGGGACATTAAATTAAATCAAGTGGAGGTGAAAGTTGAGGAAATCAGGACTATCAGGGAATATCCAGATGTTTTTCCGGAGGAATTGCCAGGGATGCCTCCCGACCGTGACGTGGAATTCGCAATTGAGCTAGTACCGGGAACAGCCCCGATATACAAGAGACCTTATCGAATGGACTCCAAGCAGCTAGAAGAGCTCAAGGATCATTTGAGAGAATTGACGGAGAAGGGGTATATTCGCCCTAGTTCCTCACCATGGGGAGCTCCGGTGATATTTATGCCCAAGAAAGACGGAACCCAAAGGTTATGCGTGGATTACCATGCCTTGAATGAGGTAACTATTAAGAACAAGTACCCATTGCCTCGCATTGAAGACTTGTTTGATCAGTTGAGGGGAGCTTGTGTGTTCTCAAAAATTGATCTCAGGTCGGGGTACCACCAACTCAAGATAAGGCAATCAGATATTCCCAAGACAGCTTTCGTATCTCGGTACGGACTGTATGAATACACTGTCATGCCTTTTGGGCTAACCAATGCCCCGGCGTATTTCATGTACCTCATGAACAAGGTATTCATGGAATATCTGGACAAATTTGTGGTGGTTTTCATAGATGATATTCTCGTCTTCTCCAAAGATGAAGAAGAACATGAGAAACATCTAAGGTTGGTGTTACAGAGGCTGAGAGAACACCAACTATATGCCAAGTTGAGCAAGTGTGAGTTTTGGCTGAAGAGAGTTCCTTTTTTAGGACATATAATCTCGGAGGGAGGAATCTCCGTAGATCCCACCAAAATCGAGGATATCCAGAAGTGGAAAACCCCTGAAAATGTCGGGGAAGTTCGAAGCTTTTTGGGATTGGCTGGATACTATCGACGGTTTATTGAGGGATTCTCCATGATCTCGAGACCTCTCACTAAACTGTTGGAAAAGGGAATCACATTCACCTGGACGCCACAGTGCGAGACGAGCTTTCAGGAGCTAAAGAAGAGATTGACAACAGCCCCAGTGCTGGTTATGCCAGATATGCAGAAGAATTTCACAGTGTACTGCGATGCCTCTGGAAATGGGTTGGGATGTGTTCTCATGCAAGAAGGACATGTCGTGGCTTATGCATCCCGGCAGCTTCGGAAGCACGAGAAGAACTATCCTACACATGACCTAGAACTAGCTGCAGTGGTACACGCGTTGAAAATTTGGCGGCACTATTTGATGGGGAAGAGGACAGAAATATATACGGATCATAAGAGTTTGAAGTACATATTCACACAACCAGATCTCAACCTCAGACAAAGGAGATGGTTAGAGCTAATCAATGACTTTGATGTGGGCATCAACTATCATCCCGGGAAAGCAAACGTCGTGGCCGATGCTTTGAGTCGGAAAGTGCAGGTCAATAAGTTGAGCTTGAAGGACATGCCTGCATAATTGAAGGACGAGGTTATAAGGCTCAATCTATGTCTAGTAAATAGTGGTGAAGCCATCGCCATGGAAGTGGACTCCACACTCGAGCAAGACATACGCGAGGGCCAAAAGAATGATGAGAAGATACAAGAGATCAGACAACTCATTAAGGAAAATAAAGCTCCTGGTTTTAGAGAGGATGAATAGGGAACGGTGTGGCACGGGAAAAGGATCTGTGTGCCAGAAGTAAAAGAGATCCGTGAATTAATTTTGAAGGAGGCTCACGATTCTGACTATTCCATTCATCCTGGGAGTACGAAGATGTACCAGGATCTCAAGAGCAGGTATTGGTGGTATGGCATGAAGCGAGATGTCGCGGAACATGTTGCCCTATGTGACACATGTCAGTTGGTGAAAGCAGAACATCAACGACCCGCGGGATTGTTGCAACCACTCAAAGTGCCTGAATGGAAGTGGGAAGAAATCAGCATGGATTTTGTCGTGGGATTGCCTAGGACCCAATCCGGGTATGATTCAATATGGGTCATTATTGATAGGCTAACCAAGGTAGCTCATTTCATCCCTGTGAAAGAAAGCTACAGCGGATCCAAATTGGCAGAATTGTACATGTCAAGGATTGTGTGTTACCATGGAGTGCCAAAGAAGATAGTGTCGGACCGAGGGACACAGTTCACCTCAAGGTTCTGGCAGAAGTTGCATGAAACTATGGGAACCCATCTGAACTTTAGTTCTGCCTATCATCCCCAAACTGACGGGCAGACGGAGAGAACCAATCAGATCCTTGAAGATATGTTAAGGGCATGTGCACTCAAAAACAATAGGAGTTGGGACAAGAACTTACCGTATGCGGAGTTTTCCTATAACAACAGTTATCAAGCTAGTATGAAGATGTCACCGTTTGAAGCTTTGTATGGAAGGAAGTGCAGAACTCCCCTATTTTGGAACCAAACAGGAGAAAGTAAAGTGTTTGGTCCAGAAGTGCTACAATAAGCCGAGGCAAAGGTGAGGGAGATTCGCAACAATTTGAGGATAGCACAAACACGCCAAAAGAGCTATGCTGATGTACGAAGAAGAGAGCTCGTTTTCAACGTGGGAGACTATGTTTATCTCAAGGTGTCCCCTATCAGAGGACTTCGTCGGTTCAAGGTGAAAGGAAAGTTGTCACCTCGATACATCGGACCCTTTCAAGTTTTGGAAAGAAAAGGCGAAGTGGCGTACCAACTAGAGTTACCGGTTCATCTATCAGATGTACACGATGTATTCCATGTGTCACAACTCAAGAAATGTCTGAGGACGCCTGAGGAGGTGTTACCCATGAATGAAGTAGATGTAGCTGAGGATTTGTCTTATGCCGAGCAACCATACAAGATTTTGGAGACGATGGAACGCCTCACCAGAAATAAAAGAATCCGGATGTGCAACGTGCAGTGGAAGCATCACTCAAAAGAGGAAGCCACCTGGGAACGGGAAGATGAGCTTAAGGCACAATTTCCGGAATTGTTTTCTTAGAAACACCAATCTCGAGGACGAGATTTCTTTTAAGGGGGGTAGAGCTGTAACACCCCAAATTTTGATTCAAAACCCTAAACCATGTTTAGAGGGGAATTTAAAATTTTTTGGACGTGTTGCATGTTTTGCAAAAATTCAAATTCAAACTGGAATTCAAATTAAACTCAAAACAGAAAAGAAATGGAAAAAGAAAAAGAGAAAACGGGAAAAAACCGGCCAGTGGGCCGAAACCCGCCAGCCGGCCCAGTTTCCCCGCGCCAGCCCGCCCCCGATCGCGCCGCGCTGTCTCTCACAGACAGGTGGGACCCGCCTGTCATCCCCAACCTCGCTCGCGCCGACCCCGGACTTTTCCCCCCGAGCGCGCGCGATCTTAACCGATTGAAAACCGCGTCCCTCAGCCGAATTCCGGTCCCAGAAGAATCCAACTCGATCACAACTGACCCATCGCCCTCCCCCGGCTATAAAAACCCCAGCCCCGATCGGTTTTTCCCACGCGATCGCCGATTTTCACTCCGGTGAGCACCGAGACTTCGCCGGTGAATTCTGGCCGATCTAAGCTCGGAAACTCTGATCTAACTCGCTGGTCTTGATCCACCGCCTCTGGGGAACTTTGCAGGTGCAGAAAACCCGAAGACTTACGGTGTAAATCCAGCGCCGACGAGCTTCGCCGTGGTTTTGCCTCGGACCTCGCCGCTGATCACTTTCCAGGACCCCCGAGCTCGAGAAAACCCCCGAGGTGAGATCCCTGACCTCCCCTCTACCGATCTATGCCATAAGATCACAGTTTTAGGCAGAATTCTCTAGGATCCGAAACTTTCCGGCGAGATCGCCGCTTCCCGCCGCCGTGCGCCGCCGGCAGCGCCGCCCGCGCTCGATCGAAGCGACGTGGCCGCTTGTGCGCCGTTTATTTTAAATCGCACGGTAGACTTTAAAACCCCGCGTACCGGTTCGATGTTATAATCTCAGCCGTCGGTTTAAAATCGGACGGTCCACGGTCAGCCCCGCATTATAAAGACTGGAATTCTTACGTGCTACCCCCTGGGGTTCTCTGGAATTGAGAGCTAGCCCCGGAAATTTCAGATCTAGCCCCTGGAACTCCAGAAAATCATGTAAATTCATTTAAAAATCAGTTTTAGCCCCTGGACTTAATAAAAATTAGGAAAAACACCTCTGATAAGTGTAGCTAGACCCCTGGAAATTATGAAAATAATATTATAGACCCTGTAATGGGGTGAATTCATTATTTTAGCCATGTTTAGTATTTAATTTAGAAAATTGAATATGTAACTAGTGTTTAAAAATTAAAAAGTGGGACAAACATAATTGTCAAAATTAATTAAAAACTTTCTCAGTACTTAGAAAACTTTGGAGAGAGATAAAAATCTATTTTTGGGCTGAAATGAATCTGTTTCATCTACTATTCACATTTATTAGTATAGGGACACATTTTTAAGTAAAGAATAGTTATAGAAAAAATAGGGAAAATAATTATGAAATAGTTTACATCAGAGGCCAAGGTTAAAATATGTTATTAAAATTATTTAGGACCAGAACCTATACTGTTTAGATGATGTATATTACTAATTTCATAATAAAATACACAATTATGCATAGGAGTATAAAAAAAATGATAAATGGAGTTTTTTAAAATCCAAAGGGTTCAGTTTAGGGTTGGTAGAAATTATGAAGGCACATATGGGGAAGAAAAATACTTTTCATACACACTTGGTAGTAAAAAGGTGTAGTAGTTGAATATAAGAAATTTATTGGAAACCCATATAAATAGTATGTAAGTATAAATGTGGACACAAAAGTAGGAATCATATATACATGGTTAAAAGTGCATGCAAGCCACAACTTAACACACATAAAGTAACCCCAACACATATAATGGTAAAGAACTTTTATAAATGTGAATGTGTGGTTTGTATAAAGTAGAAGTGTGAACTATGTCTTATGATTGTTGTTTTTCTTTTGCTATGTGTGATGGTATGAAGTAGAGCCTGTTCAAGAGCAAGTTAACCCTTTCCAAGATCAGGACTACCCATTTCAAGAGCAGCAAGAAGGAGGCAAGTGTCCTTGACCACTTTGATCCTATGCTAGGATGTGTAGATAGAATTATTTGCATTGTCAAGTTAAATATGAAACCCATGCTAGGAAGTTTCCCTAGAATTGCATTACCTTGTTTCCTTGAAGCTTGGGTTGGGATTTATTTTGTCATGTCATTTATTTCCATGCATATGCTTAGCCATGCTTAGAATGGGATATTTGGGATATGAAATCATCAGTTTATATTACCATACTCTTGAATGAGACATTGTGAGTTATGTAGAGGTAGGGATCAAGGCAAGTTGGATGTTTTGGTTGTGTGCTGGGTGCACGAGACTTGGGTTTGTGTTTAGTACTTGCCTGGATCCTAAGGACCGGTTCATGGAGCATGTAACCCGGCTTTACAGTGCCAACCACATGCTGAGATGGGGCAGCTTGGCCAATTAATTAGGTGTATCCCCGGCGTAGTATGGGTGTGTTGGATGGTGCGGGGAGTAGGTGTCAGCTGGACTACCATATGAACCGCAAGGCTCAAGAGGGGGCCACTGCAGCGGGGTTGGAGCCTCTTGTATGCTGTTAGGGGTGAAACCTCAGTGGGCCCACGCTCGTCGGGAATCCCTTTGTAAAGGCTTCGTAGTGATCTCCTGGCTGCACACCTGGGAAGTGTGAATGTGGATCGTAGCCACTGGCATAATGGAGGTTATTTTAGTCCACCCGGCAACGGGGGATGAAATCACTACTTGTGGGTACAGTGGTACAAACTCTGCAGAGTTAAAACTGTCTTGACAGCCGTGCTCACGGTTAAGAGCGGCCTGGACTTATTCATGATTAGAGGATTGATGGTTTTGGAAGTTAAGCGGGGAGCTTAACATTGGAAATGATGTTATAGTTATTGGATTATGATAATGGGTTGGGAGATTTGGACCATTTTACCTCTGTAGTAATGTAGGTGCTTAATAAGCTAAGGTGATAGGTGTTAATTGCGTAGTGCTTTAACCATGAGTTCAACCTCTCCTTGTTCTAGCCATGCATGATATAATTTTCCCACACTTGCTGAGTACCATTGGTACTCAACCTTGCATATTTGTTGGTTTATATTGCTGCTCAGGTCAAGATAATGAGGTGGTGTATAATGACCAAGATTTTGGACCCGAGGAAGGCTTTTAGGTTCATGAAGACCCCCGGGCAACGCCTGTGATGGAGCCCTAAAGAATAATATTCCGCTGCTAGTTTATTTACTTGTGATGAAGCGTTAGTGTCTATTGAGACATTTGCGATGTAAGACTTATTTATATTCGACACCTGGCTTGTAATAAATGATGCTTCACTATTTGTCATCACATGTATGAGAAAAATGATCCTGGCATACATGTGATATTCACTTGGTTGTTCTTCAGAAAAACCGGGTGTGACAGATGCGCTTTTTCGTGAGGCGCATGTTCACCACTTGACCATTGCTGAAAGGGATGATAAAGAACCAAGTCTCCGTGTCATCCCGTATGGAGCACTCTATAATCTTGCTCTCATCCCTACAATTTGAGAGGTGATCATTGAGGCTCAATGAAAAGACAAGAGTATGTCTCACATACGGCGAAGAATATACAACGGAGAAATAAAGTGCTTCCAGAAAGATGAACAGGGTATGTTATGGTTCAAAAACCGGATAGTAGTACCCCCGGGAGATGGGACTACGGAAGAAAATTTTGGATGAAGTCCATTTGTCCAAAATTTCCATTCATCCAGTCAGCAATAAAATGTTCCAAGATCTCCGGAAGAAATTTTGGTGGACACGTATGAAACGAGAGATAGCAAAGTATGTCTCAGAATGTTATACGTGTCGAAGAGTAAAGGTTGACCACATGAAGAAGTCGGGCCTGCTGCAACCATTGCAAATACCGGCATGGAAATGGGAGGACTTGAGTATAGACTTCATCGTTGGGTTGCCGATGACCTCCCACCAACATGATTCGATTTGGGTAATTGTTGACCGGTTAACCAAATCAGCACATTTCATCCCTGTGCATACCGGTTACAACACGAAGAAGTATGTGGAGTTGTACATAGCACGGATCTTGTGCTTACATGGAGTTCCCTGTACCATTGTATCCGATAGAGGATCACTATTTGTAGCCCGTTTTTGGGAGCATGTACACTCAACTTTGGGAACCAAATTAATTCGATGCTCCGCGTATCACCCTCAAACAGATGGGCAAACTGAGAGAGTTAATCAAATACTTGAAGACATGTTAGAGCATGCGCCATCCACCACTGTAAGAACTGAAATGATCACTTACCGTTGGCGGAGTTCTCGTACAACAACGATTATCAATCGAGCATCAAAATGGCACCATATGAATCTCTCTACGGCCAAAAGTGGCGTACACCATTGAATTGGTTCGAGTCTGGTGAACAAGTAACGTTCGGGGTTGATCTTGTCAACGAAGCCGAAGACAGAGTTCGGATCATACAAGAACCTAAAGGCTGCTCAATCTCGTCAGAAAAGCTACGTGGATCAGAGGCGTCGACCACTGCATTTCGATGTCGGAGAACACGTGCATCTTCGTGTGTTTCCAATGAAAGGAATTCATCGGTTTGGTGTCAAGGGGAAACTTGTTCCCCGATTTATCAGTATGTTTGCCATCACGGAGAAGTGAGGAACCGTAGCCTACCGGCTGGAATTACCGGCAAACCTTGTTGGTATTCATGACATATTTCATGTGTCACAGCTGCGGAAGTATCTCAAATTTACTGATGCTGTCCGCACCGAAGACATCGATGAGCTGAAGCCGGATCTCACATACACCGAGCAACCGGTGCAGCATATCGATGAGAAGACCTGGATCACCCGGAACTGGACGTTAAAATTTTACAAAGTTCTGTGGAGTAATCATACCGTGGAAGAAGCGACGTGGGAAAGCGAGGATTACATCCACAAGAACTATCCGGAACTTTTGTCCTATACTTTGTAAATTACCCTCCCATCTTGTTCTTCTTTTGTAATCTCGGGATGAGATTCTTTTAAGGGGGGGGGATGTAAAGGTCCCAAAAATATGAATGCAATCAACTGAAGTCTGAATGCCATGTGTTTAGAATTCATGAAAATTGGGACTAACACAAACTTTCCACATGTGATGATGCAAATGAGGGTCCAACCACACAAGTTCAAATATTTATTTGAATGCTTAGAACCAAAGTTGATTTAAACCCAAGGTGTGAAGTTCTTATGTAAAGGAGGAAGTTTAAATTCAGCTTTTGAACTCCATTTGTTCAACTCAAATTTCAAATGAGGATAGCACAATAGAAATGCAAACTGTTGTGTTAAAAATCCCATTTGCAGAAGCTAGATTCAAAATCAGATTTCATATCTGAATTCCTCAGGTCCAAAATAGTGGGATGGCAAAGTTTGAGGAGATTTGGAGATGTTTTGCTATCCATTTCCAAAAGGGCTTTAAAAATTGCATGAGGATTCAAATTCAAATTTGAATTTGGATGAAACATGAGCAATTATCCAATTGAATTTAAGAATGTAGCTCTAAGTATTTGAATTTGGTCATGTGCCAAGTTTGAGATCCTTTAGAGGATGAGGGAGGACTGAATTGTGGGACACACTGGTCATCCACAGTACACAAAAGATCAGTACTGAGTCGGTTTCCTCTGTTCACGCGCGAACACACCGAGAGCTCCACGGGCGGCACCAAGGGCAACGTCGAGGACACCTCCCTAGCTGCTTAAGCACCTCCGTGGATTATTTCAGCGCCTTATCACCTCCTGCCGTGGTCATTTGGATCACAAACCACACCACCGAGGCATTTCTTCCTCGCGCTGAGCTCAGCAGAGCCATCGCCGCCACCTCGGTTCCATCCGGAGCACAGCCACTTTCATGCAAACATCGTCTGTTGAATAGCAAAATGAAACAGTGGGCTCGTGCACAACCTCCTCGGCGCGCCGTTGGCCGGTGATCAGTCTCCCCAACCCTAGAATGGGTTCTCCCTTGCGGTGGCCGAAAGTAACTGAGAAGAGGAGCTTACGTGGACAGACCTAATGGGAGCGTTTCATTACCGAGCAAGAGCTTTTCTAGACCTTCCAGGATCTCATGCTGCTTCCCTCAAAATCTCCGCCCGAGCCGTTGATAATCGCCGGCAAATTTTGGGTTTTGCTTCCGGCCAGTGTAAACCGACCTTCGAGTAAGGAACCACGAAATTCCCGCTCGATTTTTTTTATGGTTCTGCAAATTTCACGCATATGTTCTAGATTAGCCAACGATCTTCCACGCATGAAAACCTAGCTTAAGATGAGTACAGGCACCAATTTAGGTTTTTCTGACGGTGAACCGGGGGTATGGCCCCAGGCGCATGGTGACGGCACACTTAGCGACGTCTCCGATCAAGTTTGCGTATACGGCGAGCATCTCCAAGCTCCACTGATGTTGTAGGGTCAAAGTTCATCGAATTTGGCGGGCTATAAGAGGCGTCCGACGCCGCTAGAGTTCGGTTTGAGCCGCTGCACACCGCGAGCTAGGTTAGAGGCCTCGCCGGCTCGGGAAAACCTTGCCCACGTGTTCCTCGCGTCGGTTTAAGGCCTGGCGGCGAGTTGGGGCACAGGAGAAGGTTGGGAGATTGGTTGCCGACAAGCTCCAGCGAGGGCGGGCGCGGGGGTGCGGGAGCAGCTCGGAGGAAGAAGAAGGAGCCGCATGGCCTACTGTCAGTGAGAGGAAAACTAAAATTGGATTTTCTGTTGCACCGGATCCATTTGTGACTGCACGCCGATATCCCTGTGCCGCAGTGTGTCCTGCACTCCGGTTGCGCCACGTAGCCCTGGGCCCCAGCATCAGAAATTAAACATTTCCCGGATTAAACTGAATTCCAGATTTTGTTTAAACTTTAGTAGCTCATAACTTTTGCTAGGAAACTCCAAATTAGATGATTCAAATTGGGTTGGATTCACATTGAAAAACTCTATCCAAATGTGCAACCCAATTTGTAAGAAAGTCAATTATTGAATCTGGATAATTCTTTGAATCTCTTTAGTAAAAGAACTATTGAGGGAGTTTGGTTCATCCAAAAATCCCCAAATTTTTCCAGCATAATACGTAGCATACTATTGAACTCCTTTTAAAATTTCAGCTCATTTGGAGTGGATTTGTGTAGGAAAATTCATAATACAATTTGCTGTATTAAAAAAGTCCAGAAACATTTTCAGAGAGGCCTTCCACTTTGTAAAATCATTTCTGGGCAATATTTAGCTCCAAAAATCCTAGAAAATTCATGCATACTCCCTGAACTATATTTGAAATTGTGGTTCACCTAGTTTTGCATGAACATGGAAGTTACTTCAAAATTAACTCTTTTTTTCTTAATTGTTTAAAAATTGTTCTGGAAAAACTACTCAATGAAAAGTTTTAATTTTTGGTCCAGAATACTTTCTTGTGACAAGGAACTCACCTGAAAGTTATCAGCTAAAGTTGAGCTCTGTATCAGTACTTTTCATTACACTTTTCTTAGGGGAACATACGACAATTAGGAAGAGCACTTAACACTTGATCACATTTGCTAAACCAAACTCCATCCACTAGGACCAGTTAAATTTTAAATTCAGTTCTGTTTTAACTGGTCATTAGGCCTTGTAAGCAAAATATTTACAATTACATACATGTGCATATTCATAACGTGTAGCATTGACATGGAGAATTGTGAAGAAAAGTGAAGTTGGATTAAGGAGCAAGGTGACCAAGTGATTAAGCCTCAAGTGATCAGCAACACTAACTGATTATATAATTTAGTCACCTGAAAAATAGGCAAGCCCCGGTTTGCACTCAAGCAAGTTTTCATAAAGTATTTTCATTTATAGATGCTATAGGTATGAGATTGTGTTTGCATTAGGTGTAGATGATATTGAAACCCAATTTCATGACCAAACTTAACCCAAGAGAGAATGGGTAGATTAGCACCTCGTCGAGGGAATTAGGCTACGCTAAATGTTACTTTAGAAGGACCGGTAAAAGTTGAGTAGTTGGAATCTACTCGCGAGCTTAGGGCTTGGGATCACTTTGGTACAGGTTTCGGATTAGAAACTTGAGGAAAATTCACAGATGAAAAAGTTGAGACCGGGCAGGGAGATAGAGATGCAGCAGGCCGAGGTCCGTGCGTGCATAGCCCTGTCCTGTGTCGGTTAAGGCCCGTCCGCACTTGGCCCTGTTGGACAAGTTTGAGTTGTGTACCGGGCGCATACTGGCTATATGGGACCCAATAAACTGATGTACCTCGTGAGATCCATATTGGAACTTTTCCAATCGGCTTAGGCTTTCGGCTTCAGTACAGCAGGAGGTAACTCGCTCAAGAACATACCACTGCGGGTATGTACCTTGAGGGAGCTTGCTCTTCAGGTTGATGGGACCGCGTCTGGGGTGGAAGAACTTGGGAAAGGTGGCTGTGTAAAACATCGGTCGAGGTTGCTGCCGGCAACTCGGAGATGGGTGTACGTGTCAGGCAGTCCGGGTGTGTCTTGGTTCGAATCACCGTCGCTCCCGGTTATATGAGCATACTTGGACACTGCGTCTTGACGTAGTAAGAAGTGAAGTCAATTACTATGAATTGATAAGTAATGTGCTCTAAATTGTATTGCAACCATGTTTGAATTAGAGATAGTGCCAATTAAGTTTACTTCACCTTGTGCAAGAAGCATCGTAACAAAGCGTTTCTTGTTTAATTGTGGAGTTGTGATGCTTCTCGGCTCAAGGTCATTAAAATGAGGTTATAAATATGAAAGTTAAGGATCAACCGTAGGCGAGTCCTTTATGCAAACTTCAGCTACCATATTCCATCCGTCGTGCATGTAGAGTTTCCTGTTTAGAGGAGACGGATCAGTCTTGTTGAGCCTATGTGTTCACGCTTGCTATATGAGTTGTTTTGCAGGTTAACATTGATGCTTATGAAGAGGTTGTCCGGTGAGACTCGGAGACATCCGAGTCGTTTAACACATGGAGACCTCGGCCGCTGCCGTATGTGTGACGCCCTGGTTCCGAAAACCCCAGGACCGAGCTGATGCATATGTGTGCCTAGGATGTTCATCACACATATACATGTAATCCACAAACTGAATTCAGAATATAACCACGAATAAATGGGTTTAAATACTTTGTTACAAAGACTCAAGGTCTCATTCACAAGTCTCCAATTTATTCTAACAGCGGAAGTCTTCTACACGATAGCGGAAGCAAACTAAACAGCGGCAGCGGCTCCATCTCCTACTCCATAGGCAAGTTGACGGTAGATCACGCATAATACTCCACATGATCTTCGAAGTACTCTTCTCCTATTGCTGATGATGAAGTAATAATGCAAGTTTGAGTACATGACGTACTCATCAAGTGCAGGAAGATATGATATGTAGCTTACAGCAAGGTAGGGAATAAAAAGGCTCATTGCAGAAAGCAAAGTTTATTTCACAACATGATAAAAAAACAGCAACTACCTTTAAGTGAATTTTAATCCCAACATGTATCCAATTAAAACATCAACATACCTCCATCATGATTCTCCTCTTTTCATGTCCCATCCAGACATTTATCTTTCTCAACTCTTTCTCATGCTCATAATGACCATCTCATGATCATGTCCATCTCATATCCGAAACCAAAGCTCATTGTTTCGACTCAACAGTCCGAAACCATTCTCATTACCAGGACTCAACAGTCCCGAAACCAAATCCAAAGACCAAACCATAATCAAACCAATAACCAAACCAATGACCATCCCAATAACCATCCCAAACCATAACCAAACCATCCCTTCTAATCATGTGAGTTGGCCAGGCGCTTGTGACCGTAAGCTCGGCTATCATGATAGTTTTACACTCTGCAGAGATGACACCACTTTACCCACAAGTTTATGATTTCGTCACCCGTAGGTGACTGCAGAACCTCCATTATAACAGTACACAACCGTCGGTGTATGGCCAAGAGATCACAAAATAGCCTTTACAAAGGGGTTACTAGATGTATGGACTCACTAAGGTTTCACCAGCAGGCTCGAATCACCATTCTCCCACCTATGAGTCCCCTCTTGTGCCATGCAGTTCCCAGGGCAGTCCTCTCTTGACTCCCATTCCCCGCGCCTTCCACGGTCCATAACAATCTAGCAACTTACCTAATTAGTCAGCTAAGCCGCACCCATATTTGGCCTTGTGGTGGTACTGTATTCCTGGCATGTGCTGGCATGAACCGGTCCTTAGATCTACGGCAAGTAAACCACCATCTCATGCTACCACATCCTCAAACCAATATTGCCTAGATCTCCCCCGATCCATGTTCATTATCATCATCAAGTTTTCATTAACATTATTCATATGAGTGCAATAGCTAGACACATTCTATCTCGCTTCCCACACCCCGTAGATTAGCGAAGCAGAAAAGAAAAATGACCATACCCGACTTATAAACTTCTCTGACGACAAGGGTGGTTAACAATACTAGTAAACTCCTATAAAAGGGTTTCCCATCAAGTTGACTCAGCATACACAGTTTTCGCAAACAAAACAGTTTCCAAGAACATGGGATCAATATGGTCAAGGGGCACTTGCCTTGTTCCTGTGGCTTTTGTTGCTCTTGGATCTCGAAGTCTTGGTGTTGTAGTCCTTCGTAGATAGCTCCCTGAGCTTGTCCTTCTACTTACAATCACGCACATACAAAATTTATAGAAATCAATTATCATGCACAATTCTTACTCAAGATGCAATGGTGAATATGCATGCTATTCCTATAGTGCTGTTTTTATTCGATCGGTTTGTAAGTGTTCTTGCATGTTTTAAGGGTTTGCATGGGGGTTTACGATGAACAAAGGTGTATGGATCAAATGTGGACGTGGAGATGATATTGACTCAAGATCCAGATCACTTCCATCGTCAAAACCGATCAGCATGTGGTCTGTCTTCTCAAAAGAGCTTCTGTTCGAAGGGATCGAAGGGAACAAATGCAAAGAAAACCACGATGATGTCGTAAGGTGGTAATAGAGACCTACCTCGGCTTTCCTCCTAGCAATGGCAGCAAACAGTTCGTCGGCTCTCCTCTGACGATGGCGATCGTGACGGGCTTGTCGGCGGTCGCTCTGGTGGCTGAGCTGCGGCGAAGGGGTTTAGCTCGGCGAGTTGGGGGCTAGGGCCTCTAAGTTGTCGGCTTGGAAAAGATGTTACGACCAAGGGGGTGTTTCGGGTTCTATTTATAACCGGAAAAGAAGAGTCCTATTCCGATTGGATTTCAAATAAGAGTCCTATTTGATTTGTTTTTGGATCATAACAACTTATCTTCAATAGATTTGGTGCGGTATCAATCGTAGAAGAAAGCGTGTCGGTTTCTTCTGTATCGGGCGCTCGCGCACAGGGCAGAACCGCTTAAGATCTCGTCCTTCCTCAGAGATAAGCTCCGGAGGCTCCACACGTCCAGCGGGGGCCTGGGCTTCCTTTTCCTCAGGGGCGAGCTCTGGTTGCGCCACATGTCAGGCGGGCGGGACCTCCCTCTTCCTCAGAGACGAGCTTCGCGTGCGCCACGTGTCCTGGCGGGCGGGGACCTCTCTCTCCCTCAGAGGCAGGCTCCGTGTGCGCCACGTGTCTGGTAGGTCAGAACCTCCCCTCTTTCTAGAGACGAGCTCCTCGTATGCCACGTGTCAGTGCCGGACCTCCCCTCTCTTCGGAGGTGAGCTTCCGAGAGTGCCACGTCAGTGCCGGACCTCCCCTCTCTTCGGAGGTGGCTCCAAGAGTGCCACGTGTCAGTGTCGGACCTCCCCTCTCTTTGGAGGTGGGCTCTGTAAAAGTCCCAAAACATGTACATGAATAAAACTAAGGTTTGAATTCATATGTGTGGCAAAGACATGAAAAATGGGACTTGCTAAAACTTTTCTTCTTGCAAAGTAATACATGGATGATTGTCCAAAATGAGGTTCACATCTTTATTTAAAAGTGTTGAACCAATAAGGATTTAAACACCCTTTGCATGCAAGTTTAAAATCAGATTTGAAGTTCAAAGTTCACACAAATGGTGGCCAAAACTTTGAATAATCATGCAGCCCTAGAGTTGGAAATTTGGGAAAAAGTGGATGGCAAACTTTTCATTTTTAGGGTGGGCTCCAAAAGGGAATTATGGAAGCATTTTCCAAACTCCAACCAAATTCAAATTCCGAGCTTCTCAAAAATTGCTAAACCAATGACGGAGCTGCTGAAGAAGGGCACTAGATACATGTGGAATGCAGCATGTGAAGCCGCATTCAAGACTCTAGTGAAACATCTCACAACAGCTCCAGTTCTTGCTCAGCCGGACACGACGAAGCCATTTGATGTACATTGTGATGCATCCGGCATCGATCTTGGCTGTGTTTTGATGCAAGACGGGCGTGTAGTCGCCTATGGGTCTCGTCAACTGCGAAACCACGAGCAGCATTATCCAACTCACGATCTCGAGCTTGCTGCTGTGGTGTTGGCGTTAAAGATGTGGAGGCATTATCTACTGGGTAATCTTGTTCACCTCTACACCGACCATTAAAGACTGAAGTATATCTTCACGCAGAAAGAGCTGAATATGAGACAACGGAGATGGTTGGAGCTCATCAAAGATTATGAAATTGAGATCCACTGCCATCCGGGAAAAGCAAACGTGGTTGCTGACGCGCTTAGTCAAAAAGCCCATGTGCACAACTTGGCGGCTGCTGAGCTGGAAGATGAGGAACCAAGTCTCCGTGTCATTCCATATGGTGCGCTTTATAATCTCGCTCTAATTTCAATGATCTGTGAAGAGATTGTTGAGGCTCAAAGAAGAGACAAAGGTATGTCTCACATACGGAGAAGACTAGACAACGGAGAGGTGAAATGTTTCCGGAAGGATGAAAACGGTACGATATGGTTTAACGACCGTATACTGGTACCGCGTAATATGAAACTCCGGAAGCAGATCTTGGATGAAGCCCACCTGTCGAAGTTTTCCATTCATCCCAGAAGTAACAATATGTACCAAGATTTGAAACAGAAATTTTGGTGGACAAGGATGAAGAGGGAAATCGCTAAATACGTATCCGAATGTGATACGTGTAGATGGGTCAAGGCTGATCATATGCGGGAAGCCGGACAGCTACAACCTCTGAAGATACTGGCACGAAAATGGGAGGATGTGAGTATGGACTTCATCGTCGGATTACCACTCACATCCCAGAAGCATGACTCGATATGGGTGATCTTCGACCGGTTGACGAGATCGACTCATTTCATACCGGTGAACACGCATTTTCAAGCCAAGCAATATGCAGAGTTATACATCTCCAGAATCATATGCTCACATGGTGTTCTGAAGACCATCATTTCTGATCGAGGTGCGTTGTTCGTTGCTCGGTTTTGGGAGCAGCTGCACGCCTTGTTGGGCACTAGGCTGATTAGAAGCTCCGCATATCACCCTCAAACCGATGGACAAACTGAAAGTGTGAACCAGGTGCTGGAGGATATGTTGAGAGCGTGTGCCATCCACCACAGTAAGAATTGGGATGATCACTTACCGTTGGCGGAGTTTTCATACAACAACGGGTATCAAGCGAGTATTAAAATGGCACCGTATGAAGCTCTCTACGGCCGGAAGTGTCGCACGCCGCTGAATTGGTGTGAGTCCGGCGAAAGAGTTCTGTTTGGGGTTGACCTTGTCAATGAAGCCGAAGACCAAGTTCGGTTGATACAAGAAAGTTTGAAGGCTGCACAATTCCGACAGAAGAGCTACGATGATTAAAGGCGTAGGCCATTGCATTTTGACGTCGGAGAGCACGTGTATCTTCGTGTATCTCCGATGAAGGGAATTCACCAGTTCGGTGTAAAGGGGAAACTTGCTCCCCGCTTTATAGGTCCTTTTGCTAGTACGGAGAAGTGCGGATCCGTAGCCTACCGGCTGGAATTGCCAGCAAGTCTAGCGGGTGTTCATTATGTATTTCATGTGTCACAGCTGCGGAAGTGCCTCAAACTCACCGCTGCTGTCCGCACCGAGGAAATTGACGAATTAAAACCGGACCTTACCTACACTGAGCGACCGGTTCAGATATTGGATGAAAAGACCCGGGTGACCCGGAACAGGACAATCAGATTTTTCAAGGTGCTATGGAATAATCATACCGTGGAAGAGGCGAGCGTGGGAAAGTGAAGATTACCTCCGCACCAACTATCCGGAACTTTTAGCTTTGTACAGTTTGTAATTACCTCTCCCGTCTCGTTCTTCTTTTGTAATCTCGGGATGAGATTCTTTTAAGTGGGGAGGAATGTAAAAGTCCCAAAACATGTACACGAATAAAACTAAGGTTTGAATTCATATGTGTGGCAAAGACATGAAAATGGGACTTGCTAAAACTTTTCTTCTTGCAAAGTGATACATGGATGATTTTCCAAAATGAGGTTCACATCTTTATTTAAAAATGTTGAACCAATAAGGATTTAAACACCCTTTGCATGCAAGTTTAAAAATCATATTTGAAATTCAAAGTTCACACAAATGGTGGCCAAAACTCCGAATAACCATGCAGCCCTAGAGTTGGAAATTTGGGAAAAAGTGGATGACAAACTTCTCATTTTTAGGGTGGGCTCCAAAAGGGAATTATGGAAGCATTTTCCAAACTCCAACCAAATTCAAATTTGTCATGCAAATTCAAACTGAATTTGGAGAATTCAGATTATAGCCACCTTTCAAACTCAGAATTGTGGAATTTGGAAAGATTAACATGAGGAGATATTTTGGGAAGGAAAATGTGGGGTGGGACCCACATGTCATTGAGTGGAAGACCAAAACTTGCACATGAAGCAAACATCTGCACTGTTCTGATCTTTACTCGAACTGACCGAGAGCTGCCCGGGCGCCACCGAGTAAGCCACCGCGCCACCACCTGCTCGTTGCCCCAAGGCGTTGGAGACCGAATGAGTGCCCCCCTCGTGCCTCAGCGTGATCACTTTTCCTCAGAACGAGCAAAAGCTCAGTTGCCTCCTCCTCCTCGCGTGAACACCGAGCAAAGTTTCTCCTCTGCCCTCCGCTCTCGGTTTGATCGGGAAATCGGCAGCAACCCTCGTGCCACCCTCCTATGAGCTGCTAAACAACACCCGGAGCTCAATACACACCTCCCCGACCCAGAAACCGGCGAGCTCCGGCCTCCTTTGCCCGAGAACAAACTCCACAGCGGCGACCTAGCTCAAGCCGATGGTCGGGCGCTCGTGGACAGCCCTCTACAGTGGTTTTCACGGCCAAGGGATCACGGCTACGGGAGCGCGCTACTGAGGTGCTACTCTCCTCCAATTCTTGGAGCAAACCATGCAGCATCGACGATGAATTTGAAGATTTTGCTCCGGCGAGTTCAACCCGAGCAGCCGGTACGGTTTCTTCGAATTCCCGTTCTCTGATCCTCCATAGGTCCTCAAATCTTGCACGTAGCAGCTGGACAAGCCGGCGATCAAAATCCCTTTAGCATCCATCGCATGAAAACATCTCAGAGCGACGGATTTCGAGCTCTACCGAGGATGTTCTTCGCGGGACTGATGTGGCGCACGGTGCCGATCCCTTTACCGCCGTTCCTGAGCTAACTCAGGGCCTTGCCGAGCTTGGCAATCATCTACTGATGCCGTAGAGCTAGTTGGTTGAGGTTTTGGCGGGCTAGGAACCACGGCCGACGGCGCCGAACCTCAACCGAGGCAGCCGCACTTCGCTAGGGTATTTCCGGTCACTGGCAGCTCGAACTGGTACTCCCAACGTGTTCCTCGACGGTACAAACGCCCTGGCGGCGAGTTTTGTCTCGAGCGGTGGCCGGCAGCGGCGATCCGGTGAGCTACAGCTCGTTCCGGCGAGGTGGAGGCGGCGCGAGCGCTGGGAACTGGCGGGAGGTTGAAGAAAGGGTCGGGCCCGGCTGTCAGCGGCTCAGTTTTAAATCTGGGATCAGCTGTGGCCCGGATCTGGTGTGCTGGCGCGCTGGAGACCTGTGGACCCGGTGTGGCTGCAATTCTACTGGCTGAGATTTAAACAGTGGGTCCAGCTCACTTTTTAGTAGGGAAAATAATTACAGAGATGGCTACAACTTTGGAAATTCATATCTCTGTGTAGAAATCTCCAATTTGAGTGATTCCAATTGGGTTGTATTAATTTTGCAGAGATCTATCCAAATATGAACTCAGATTTGTATGAAAGTCAATATATAATTCTGGAGAATTCTTTGAAGGTTTTCTAAAAAAGAATTATCGAGGGAGTTTAGTTTATCCAAAAATCCTCAAATTTTGCAAGAATATTCTTTAGCATAGTGTTGACCTTCTAGCAAAGTTTCAGCTCATTTGAGTAGGAAGTTGCTAAATACAAACTGCTGTGTTCATAAGAGTCCAGAAACATTTTCAGAAAATGTTTCCCTCTTGTAAAATCTATTCTGGGCAATTCATAGCTCCAAAAATCATAGGAAAATTTAGGAAAGCTCTCTGAGACATACTTGAAATTGTAGTGCATTTAATTGGGCATGAAAATGCACATTACTTCAGAATTAATTTTGTGATTACAAATGCTTAAAGAATTGTTCTGAAAGAACTACTCAAGTAAAAGGGCTGAATTTTGGAAAAATTGACTCTCATGTGACGAGGAACTCACATGTAAATCATCAGCTCAGGTTAAGCCCTTGAACTCTCTGTTCTTATTCTCCATACTTATGTATAGGTGGAAATACATGAGAGACATTGTGAGAATTATAGGGAACACAATTTAACTCCACAATAGCTGCAATTTGGCAAGCTAAATCCCTAGGTAGTGTAGAACCTGCTGTAAAAGTTTTGAGGCCATTGGAATTCTTGTTCTTCAGTTGCTTTCAAATCTTTTCAGCTCATATATATTATGTTCATTAGGGAAAGTGAATAGTGTGTAGCTAAAACACTAAGATCAATTTAGTCATTTCTGTTTCTTTGCACAACAGAGGTAAACCAAGCCATTCTTGGCTTTTCCACACAACCTCTATTCCTAAGAACTCCATTCTATAACTTCTTTCCATTACATTCTATAAAACATATGCATATGCATTTTAATAGGAACCACAACAAAGGGGATTCAAAGGAGCGATTCATTGAAGTGGATCAAGCTCCGGAAAATCAAGGGTTGATCAGCGAGGGTACTAACTACTTATATACGACTACCCTGCAAAACAGGCAAGCTCCGGTTTTCATTTAACAGCTGTTAAGTTTTTATTTTGTATTCACCTTCGGCTAAGATATGAATTGTGCATTAGGTCTAGTGTTTGATACTCCTCTTGCATAACAAAATGAACCCATGGAGTGTTGTGTAGGTGTCTTTCACCGTATAGAACTGCCATGCTTAAGTACGGTTCGGTAGAAGTCGAGTGGTGAGATGCTACTCGCATGTTCAGGAACAACAGGGGCATACGAGATTGGTTCATAAATGAATTAGCAAGTTAAAGTTGAGACCGGAAGGTTGTAGGGGAAGCAGGACATAGGGGCCTGGGTGCTATAGACCTGTTCGTGTCGGCCAAGGACTGATCCGTATGCGGCCCTGTTGAACAAGTTTGAGTTGTGTACCAGATTCATGCTGGTATTATGGGACCCAGTAAACAGTTGTACCTCGGGAAGCTGTCGTTGGGCCTTTTCGGGTCGCCTCAGGTGGACGGTTGGTGTGCAGTATGTGGGGAACATTCTCATGACATCTCATGTCGGCAGGTGCACCATGAGAGTGGCTACTGTACGGGGTGACTTGATTGATTCAACGGGGGTGAAACGGGAGAAAGGCTATCACGTACGACGTCAGTGATGGTTGCTGTAGGCAACGTCGAGTACGGGCATACGTGTCGTGTAGTCCGTGTGTTATTGATTCGAATCACCGTCGCTCGCGAAATGGATCGAGCATACTTGTTCTCACAGTCGTGACGTAGTAAGAACTTGCATGAGAGAGGAACTAATCACATTGGTTGAAGTTTATACTACCCTTGTATGGTACCTTTGATGATTAGCTAGTGCCAACTCGATTCTTTATGCCATGGGCAAATTACATCGGGGGAAAGCGTTTCTTATTTGATTGTGGATTCCCGATGTGGCGTGCCTAAGATTACTTAAAATTGCTGCCAATAATACCTGAAAGGATTCACTTTTAGGCGAGTTTATTATGCATTATGCTATCCTACTTTAGGTTCATAACCTCACATAGAGTTTCATGTTTAGGGTGACGGTTAAGTCTTGCTGAGTGTTATGCTCACGGTTGCTATCCGAGTTGTTTTGCAGGTATTTGACCTCATGCTTCTGAGAAGGGATGTCGATGAGACTCGGGAACCTCCGAGTGCTTACTCAAAGAGCATCCTCTACGTTGTAGATTGTTCTTCGTGTTGCTAGTAAGAAACGTCCGCGGGCTAGACTGTTTCTTTGTTGCTAGTTTAGAAAGGAGTCGTGAGAGTTATAGTCTTCCGCTGTAGCTTATTTTGATATAAGTACTTGTAAAACACTTTTGTACGCTTCCGCAAATGATTTATGTAATGTGATGTGTTTTGTCGATCCGTGTGCTGTTGGGTGCCGCATATCACGGCACCACCCGACGAGGTCCTGTCCCTCACAGCGTGGTATCAGAGCTGTGACAATTGGTATTAGAGCTGCGTTGGGAATAGCACATGGATTGAGCATCATATTAAGTTAAAAAAAAATTTAGGAGACGGTGAGATAACGGTACTAAGCCCACATAAGGACAACTATTAGCATATTATAAAGGTGGCAAGCTAACCTATATGTTATGTCAGAAAATTGTGCATCTCGGATGTTTAACCCGACTCGCTTTAGTATCCTCTACAACTCTTCATGTCGTTTGGGGTATTCGAGCAACGCCATTCCCTAGCATGCTTTGGGCAAGTATGGGAGACTCCGTCACGTGGTCAGTAACGTGAACACATAGCTCAAGGCGTGCTTGGCTTGAGAACACCTGGGCGAGTGATGACGGCCGGGTGTACAAACTGTTATAGATACCGGGTTCAGTGTGCAGCCGAAACTGATGATTGAGTGTGTTTTATGTAGGTACTAACAATGAAACCTTAGTGCGTGTAGAACACGTTTGCGAGTGAACGTTTTAGTTCCACCTAAGGATATGTATATGCCGGTGTAATCCGGTTAGGTTTTCTTTGGTGAGGCAACGTAGTATCGTCATATGTTTTACGGTGCATCGCCACCGTACTACACGAGATAGTCTTCTTTCCTATGAAGAAATCATTCATGACTAACTTTAAAACTAAAAATGGATGTTGGAAAGCACATATTAGTTACTGAGCTCTTCATTTGAACTAAGTTTCAAAGAAGAGAATTGCTAGGCTTCTTTTGATCTCAAAAACAGAGTGCTCTGTTCTGGCAGAAAGTTTGCTGGAATTTGACAGAGCATAACTCTGAGTAGATTGATCCAATGGAGGTGTATGATATAGATCTGGAAAGGTTTTTAAGTGATCTACAACTTTTCTGTAGAACTCCAGAGCAGGATCACAAGCCAACTTGGTTGAATGTCCATATGAATGCAAACTGTGCAGAAAACAGAACAGCTGCAACATTCTCTGGATGTTTCTGTAAATTAGACATAACAGTCTGTAGAAAAATCTCTAAGGGTCATATGATACACCGTTGGAAAGGTTAAGAAATTTTCAACAATTTTGTAGTTCATAGTTTGTTCAGAATTGTAATCCATATTTATGTAAAACTGTGATGAAAACAGCCACATACAAAGGAGATGCTGCAAATTTTATCCAGGAATTCTGTCAATTTTGAACAATCATAACTTTTGATACAGAAATGATCTAGGGGAATATGAGTACTCGTTGAAAAGATACTGAAGTTAAATTTAACTTTGGTATTCAACTTGAGTTATGAAAATGCTGGTACCTGGATCAAAAGCTGGATTAAGTACAGAAAGGTCTGTTCAGTACACAATAGGGGACTTATTATGTTGGCTTGAGGGGGATGTGTAAACATGAAATTTTGTTATGCTTTCATAAAGTTTTAGCATGTTCATGTTTTACATACTTTCACATACTGCTGAGATTAATTTTTAACTCCTCTCAAAATTATTATTTTGCAGTATGGTGCGTACTCATTCTCCGAGTAGGGCTGAAGGTTCTCGCCGAGACGGCGATGACCCGACTCCACCACGGGCACCGCCATCAATGGTATGGGTGGATGTCATGGCTCAGATGGTCGAGTCAAGTCAAGAGAACACAAGACTAATCCAAGCCTTGGTACAACATGGCTTACTCCAACATACCCAACGGGTCGTTCCACCTCGGAACGCCTATGTGGACTTCTTGGCGACTCAACCGCCAATTTTCACAGAAGCTAATGAACCAGTGGAAGCTGATAAGTGGCTTCGGGTTATGGAATCCAATTTTGGAGTGTTTGAGTGCGATGAGTAGCAGAAGACCTTATTTACAGCTCAACAGCTCCATGGAGCCGCCGGTAATTGGTGGTTCGCTTATCTCGCCACCGTTCTGGAAGGCCATCAAGTGGAATGGACGGAATTTCGTGAAGCATTCTGCGCTCGTCACATTCCTATGGGTTTTATCAAGGCCCAGCAGCAAGAATTTAGGAACTTGAAGCAGGGGGACATGAGTGTCCTCGATTATGTCAAATGGTTCAACCTTTTGGCACAATATGCTCCTGCTTATGCGACGAGTGAAGCTGCAAGGTGTGACTACTTCTTCCATGGCCTGAGTGCCCTATTAAAAGACAGGCTAGTATTGTTCAATCAAGGCAATTACACCGAGTTTATCAGTGCTGCTCTGCTGCAAGAACAAGCGACACTTGAGTTTCAAGCAGAGAAGAGGGACCGGGATGATGTGCAAGAAGACACACCAGTTGTTCCTCGCAAATACCGTGTGGTGTATCACACACCATCCGATGAACTATGGCAGCGCCAGTAAGATCAACTCAGCACAGATTTCCTGCTCAAGAATCATGTCTTGAAGCAATACCATTGCGGCAGCAACGAATGATACCTGTTACATCATTGCTGCAGCCAAGTACATCAACTTCTCAACCACAAGTCAACGAAGAACCGGGGAAACCTCCATGTTCTTATTGCCACTGTTCAGAGCATTTTAGGCAAGAATGCCGGAAGAAGTTGCTGAACACCAGACAACCATCATTATCAGGTGGTATGACGCCACCTGCTCAAGTGAATATAACAGCATTACAATCCGGTAGTGTGCAACATCTTGCTATTGAGGATGTCCTGGAGGGAGCACCAGTGTTAGCGGGCATGTTCACTCTCAAAGACGTGCCTGTGCTTGTACTTTTTGATTCCGGTGCAACCCACAATTTTATCAGCAAATCATACGTGGATCAGCACCAATTATCCACGAATACTCCCACAACGAGTTATCTTATACGTTCACCGGGAGGGAATATCTCTGCTAATCAGATTGTGTCCCGAGCAGCTTTGTGTTTGGGCGGGAAAATATACCCAACATCGCTAATTATGTTGGATAGGCAGAAGATAGACATAATATTGGGAATGTCTTGGTTAAATCGTCACGGTGCCGTTCTCAATATCGGTAACCGGACTGTCCAGATTGACTCGCCGATTCACGGACAGCACACGCTGTTTTTAGATAGCGAAGACCCAGATATGGTAGAGGCCTACCACACGGAAGTGCTCAAACTTGAACATATTCCGGGGGTACGTGATTATCTCGACGTATTTCCCGATGACTTACCGGGCATTCCACCCAAACGGGACGTCGAGTTCAAGATTGAACTGGCGCCGGGAACAACACCTATCTCACGGAGGCCTTACAAGATGGCACCTAACGAGCTAGCAGAGTTGAAGGAGCAACTAAATGAACTCATGAGCAAAGGTTTCATACGACCAAGTTCTTCACCTTGGGGATGCTCTGCGCTGTTCGTTAAGAAGAAGGACGAAACACTGCGGCTATGTGTTAATTACCATCCTCTCAAAGCTGTCACAATAAAGAACAAGTATCCTTTGACTCGCATCGACATCCTGTTTGATCAACTTGTGGGTGCAAAGGTATTTTCGAAGATGGATCTTCAGTCGGGATATCATCAAATCAAAATCTGACCGGAGGACATACCGAAGACAGCTTTCTCGACGAGATACGGACTCTATGAGTACCTCGTCATGTCATTTGGGTTAACCAACGCTCCGGCACATTTCATGTACTCGATGAACTCTGTGTTCATGCCAGAGTTAGACAAGTTCGTCATGGTATTCATCAACGACATATCAGTTTACTCCAAATCTAAAGAAGAGCATGCTGAACATTTGCGCATCGTGCTACAATGGTTGAGGGAGAACAAGTTATATGCCAAATTCAGCAAGTGCGAATTCTGGATTGATCAAGTGCCTTTCCTGTGCCATATTATTTCAGCAGAGGGTATTGTCGTGGACCCCAGCAAAATTGAACAAGTGCTGAAGTGGGAATCTCCCAAATCAGTCCACGAGGTCCGAAGTTTCCTAGGTTTAGCGAGGTATTATCGGAGGTTCATTCCGAGCTTCTCAAAAATTGCTAAATCAATGACGGAGCTGCTGAAGAAGGGCACTAGATACATGTGGAATGCAGCATGTGAAGCCGCATTCAAGACTCTAGTGAAACATCCCACAACAGCTCCAGTTCTTGCTCAGCCGGACACGACGAAGCCATTTGATGTATATTGTGATGCATCCGGCATCGGTCTCGGCTGTGTTTTGATGCAAGACAGGTGTGTAGTCGTCTATGGGTCTTGTCAACTGCGAAACCACGAGCAGCATTATCCAACTCACGATCTCGAGATTGCTGCTGTGGTGTTGGCGTTAAAGATGTGGAGGCATTATCTACTGGGTAATCTTGTTCACCTCTAATCCGACCATAAAAGCTTGAAGTATATCCTCACGCAGAAGGAGCTGAATATGAGACAACGGAGATGGTTGGAGCTCATCAAAGATTATGAAATTGAGATCCACTACCATCCGGGAAAAGCAAACGTGGTTGCCGACGCGCTTAGTCAGAAAGCCTACGTTCACAACTTGGTGGCTGCTGAGTTGGAAGATGAAGAACCAAGTCTCCATGTCATTCTGTATGGCGCGCTTTATAATCTCGCGCTCATTCCAACGATCCATGAAGAGATTGTTGAGGCTCAAAGAAGAGACAAAGGTATGTCTCACATACGGAGAAGACTAGACAATGGAGAGGTGAAATGTTTCTGGAAGGATGAAAACGGTACGATATGGTTTACCAACCGTATAGTGGTACGGCGCAATATGAAACTCCGGAAGAAGATCTTGGATGAAGCTCACCTGTTGAAGTTTTCCATCATCCCGGAAGTAACAATATGTACCAAGATTTGAAACAAAAATTTTGGTGGACAAGGATGAAGAGGGAAATCGCTAAATATGTATCCGAATGTGATACGTGTAGATGGGTCAAGACTGATCATATGCGGAAAGCCGGACAACTACAACCTCTGAAGATACCGGCATGGAAATGGGAGGATGTGAGTATGGACTTCATCGTCGGATTACCACTCACATCCCGGAAGCATGACTCGATATGGGTGATCGTCGACCGGTTGACTAAATCGGCTCATTTCATACCGGTGAACACGCATTTTCGAGCCAAGCAATATGCGGAGTTATACATCTCCAGAATCATATGCTCGCATGGTGCTCCGAAGACCATCATTTCTGATCGAGGTGCATTGTTCTTTGCTCAGTTTTGGGAGCATCTGCACGCCTCGTTGGGCACCAAGCTGATTAGAAGCTCCGCATATTACCCTCAAACCGATGGACAAACTGAAAGGGTGAACCAGGTGCTGGAAGATATGTTGAGAGCGTGTGCCATCCACCACAGTAAGAATTGGGATGATCACTTACCGTTGGTGGAGTTTTCATACAACAACGGGTATCAAGCGAGTATTAAAATGGCACCGTATGAAGCTCTCTACGGTCGGAAGTGTCGCACACCGCTGAATTGGTGTGAGTCCAGCGAAAGAGTTCTGTTTGGGGTTGATCTTGTCAACAAAGCTAAAGACCGAGTTCGGCTGATACAAGAAAATTTGAAGGTTGCACAATCCCGACAGAAGAGCTACGCTGATCAAAGGCATATGCCATTGCATTTTGACATCAGAGAGCACGTGTATCTTCGTGTATCTCCGATGAAGGGAATTCACCGGTTCGGTGTAAAGGGGAAACTCGCTCCACGCTTTATAGGTCCTTTTGCTATTACGGAGAAGTGCGGATCTGTAGCCTACCGGCTGGAATTGCCGGCAAGTCTAGCGGGTGTTCATGATGTATTTCATGTGCCACAGCTGCGGAAGTGCCTCAAATTCACCGCTGCTGTCCGCACCAAGGAAATCGATGAATTGAAACCGGACCTTACCTACACTGAGCGACCGGTTCAGATTTTGGATGAAAAGACCCGGGTGACCCGGAACCGGACAATCAAATTTTTCAAGGTGCTATTGAATAATCATACCGCGAAAGAGGCGACGTGGGAAAGTGAAGATTACCTCCACACTAACTATCCGGAACTTTTAGCTTTGTACAGTTTGTAATTACCTCTCCGGTCTCATTCTTCTTTTGTAATCTCGGGACAAGATTCTTTTAAGGGGGAGGAATGTAAAAGTCCCAAAACATGTACATGAATAAAACTAAGGTTTGAATTCATATGTGTGGCAAAGACATGAAAAATGGGACTTGCTAAAACTTTTCTTTTTGCAAAGTGATACATGGATGATTGTCCAAAATGAGGTTCACATCTTTATTTAAAAGTGTTGAACCAATAAGGATTTAAACACCCTTTGCATGCAAGTTTAAAAATCAGATTTGAAATTCAAAGTTCACACAAATGGTGGCCAAAACTTTGAATAACCATGCAGCCCTAGAGTTGGAAATTTGGGAAAAAGTGGATGACGAACTTTTCATTTTTAGGGTGGGCTCCAAAAGGGAATTATGGAAGCATTTTTCAAACTCCAACCAAATTAAAATTTGTCATGCAATTTCAAACTGAATTTGGAGAATTCATATTCTAGCCACCTTTCAAACTCAGAATTGTGGAATTTGGAAAGATTAACATGAGGAGATATTTTGGGAAGGAAAATTGGGGTGGTACCCACATGTCATTGAGTGGAAGATCAAAACTTGCACATGAAGCAAACATCTACACTGTTCTTATCTTTACTCGAACTGACCGAGAGCTGCCCGGGCGCCACCGAGGAAGCCACCGCGCCACCACCTGCTCGTTGCCCCAACGCGCTGGAGACCGAATGAGTGCCCCCCCTCATGCCTCAGCGTGATCACTTTTTCTCAGAACGAGCAAAAGCTCAGTTGCCTCCTCCTCCTCCTTGCGTGAACACCGAGCAAAGTTTCTCCTCTGCCCTCCGCTCTCGGTTTGATCGGGAAATCGGCAGCAACCCTCGTGCCACCCTCCTCTGAGCTGCTAAAAACCACCCGGAGCTCAATACACACCTCTCCGACCTAGAAATCGGCGAGCTCCGGCCTCCTTTGCCCGAGAACAAACTCCACAGCGGCGACCTAGCTCAAGCCGACGGTCGGGCGCTCGTGGACAGCCCTCCACAGGGGTTTTCACGGCCAAGCGATCACGGCTACGGGAGCACACTACTGAGGTGCTACTCTCCTTCAATTCTTGGAGCAAACCGTGCAACATCGACGACGAATTTGAAGATTTTGCTCCGGCGAGTTAACCCGAGGAGCCGGTACGGTTTCTTCGAATTCCCGTTCTCTGATCCTCCATAGGTCCTCAAATCTTGCACGTAGCAGCTAGACTAGCCAGAGATCAAAATCCCTTTAGCATCCATCGCATGAAAATACCTCAGAGCGATGGATTTCGAGCTGTACCGAGGGTGTTCTTCGCGGGACCGATCGGGCGCACGGTGCCGATCCCTTTACCGCCGTTCCCGAGCTAACTCAGGGCCTTTCCGAGCTTGGCAATCATCTACTGATGCCGTAGAGCTAGATGGTCGAGGTTTTGGCGGGCTAGGAACCACGGCCGACGGCGCCAAACCTCAACCGAGGCCGCCGCACGTCGCCGGGGTATTTCCGGTCACTGGCAGCTCGAACTGGTACTCCCAACGTGTTCCTCGACGGTACAAACGCCCTGGCGGCAAGTTTTGGCTCAAGCGGTGGCTGGCAGCGGCAATCCGGCGAGCTACAGCTCGTTCTGGTGTCACACCCGGTTTTCTATAAGGAACACCGAGCCTATTCTCACATGTATGCCAGGATCAGTTGAGTCATACATGTGCCAACAAGAGTGAAATATCATTGTATTACAAGCCAAGTTTATCATACAACGTAATATTACATCATAAGACATAAAGTATCAATTATGAGTACAAGCACACTAATATTATAACAGCGGAAAACTCTAGTGTGGTGCTCCAGTTCCACAGGCGTTGCCCGGGGGTTTCGCCAACCTAGAACAACTCCTCGGGATCGAAGTCCTCCTCATCAAAGTCTATATCTTCATTTGCACCTGAGCAACATGTGATATCCAACAAAAGCAAGTTTGAGTACCAAAGGTACTCAGCAAGTGTAGGAAAGAATGTTATGAAGGCCAATAGCAAGGGAAGGCTAACGTGGATTAAGCACTATGCATAAATCCTAAGCCTTAGCTTTGATTAGCAACCTATCTTACTAAGTGATAATCCCACCAGCCTCATAATTAAGTCATTAATGTTAGGTTACACCACCCAACGACCTTTCCAACCCATATCCATGTTTCTCTAATCATGGACAAGTCCAAGCCGCTCTTGACCGTGAGCACGGCTGTCATGACAGTTTGGTTCTCTGCAGAGATTGTACCACTTTACGCACAAGTAGTGATTTCATCCCCTGTTGCCAGGTGGACTAAGAAACCTCCCTGATATCCGTGGTTGCAAGCCACATTACACACTTCCTTGGGTGTGCGATCAGGAGATCACTACATGGCCTTTACAAAGGGTCTACCGGCAAGTACAAGCCCACTGAGGTTTCACCGCTGTAGTTCCTGGGAGTAACACTCCCCTACAGAAGCTCCCTCTTGAGCCTTGCAGTTCCCAGGGCAGTCAAAAATGGACTCCCATTCCCCACACCATCCAAACACTCATACTATACCGGCAAACTCCTAATTAATTGGCCAAGCTGCCCCATCTCAGTCTCGTGGTGGCACTGTAAAGCCGGGTTAACTGTTCCATGAACCGATCCTTAGAATCTAAGACAGGCACTATCACTAACCCGAGTCTCGTGCACGAAGCACCATCCAAAGCAACCAGCCTGTCTAGATTCCTAACACCATGACACACACTTGTGTCTTTCATATAATTCCACAAAACTAACCACATTTATATTTCATTCATTCTCTAAGTACTAAGCATGGCTAAGCACATAAAATGATAACCAACAACTATCAACTAAGTCCCTCCATGGTTCAACAAGGAATGATAAAGGAATATATCTAGGAAAACAACCTAAATTAGGTTTCATGTTAATGACATCATGCAATCATTCTAACTAATCATCCTAGAATAGGAACAAAGTGGTCAAGGAACACTTGCCTTTAAATGAAGAGTGATTCACTTCAAACTCTTGCTCTTGAAGGTTATGAAACAGTTCTTGGGTTGGTTCTATCCATACATATGCACACAAAATAATGCCAAACACATAAGAATCTTGACAATGCATTTCAATCATATATATTTGATTATACACCTACACTTATTGATTTCATGTCATTTCATGTGGGTTGGAATGAAAGTAGGTTTCAATTGGGTACCTATATCCTTCTATTTTAATTTTGCTATAGCCAAACACTCATTTTCAATGTGTGAGGTGATTTGAAATAATTTTAGAATTTTATTTGTACATATGTTAATTTTATAATTAATTAAATCTTAAAAATCATTTAAATTTTTACTATAATGATTTTCAGAATTCATATTACTATGTTCTACATTTCAGAACCTATTTATGTATTTAGGACAGTTTCCAAGATTTTCTTTAATATATTATATTTTTATCTATATTTCAGCATTTATTTAACACCTAAAAATGCATTTTCAGCCATTTAAATAATTATTCTGGACTACAGAAACTTCAAATGTATAAAAACATAAAAACAGAATAATATTGTGCTGTTTAATAATTTTCTACAATTTTTCTGATATTTATATTATTTTTGTTTATTTTTTCAGAATTGATTTGTCATTATATAATTAATTTCAGTCTTTGGAACTAATTACTTTTAATTTCAGATTAATATTCTGGTCAGAATGTTTAAACAGGGTTTTTAATAAGTTTCTAACATTTTTCAGAAATCATTTAACCTAATTTGAGTGATTACAGAATTAAATTTAAACTTTAAAAACTGATTTGGGCTAATTTGTAATAGTTACAATTTTTCTAGGGTTCAAATTGAAAATACAGAACTATTTTATTAATTTGCAAATCACACAGGGGCTATTTGGTTATTTTAAACTGAATTTTCTAATTTCTAATAAGCCTAGGGTTAATTCTGCAAAGAACAGGGGCTATTTCCTAGTTATTTAAATCTCCAGGGGCCCCTCTGTGAAATTCCTAACGTTTATAACTACTTTGAATGTGAGCCGTTGGATCTGAGATCAACAACCCAGATTTAAAATAACCGAACCGGTACGCATATTCTAATCAGAGCCGTTGGCTCAAATCCGACGCACCAGAAGCGGCCACGTCGCCCTATACCCGTCTCCCCCGCGTCCGGCGGCCGCGAGATCACCGGCGAGCGGCGGCGGTGGTCAGAAATTCTCGGTTTCTTTGATTTCTCTACCATTCTTTGATCTCTTGGTATCAGAAGAAAGAGAGGAGGATGGGGAACTCACCTAGGGGGTCCTCGGGGGTCAGAAACGGCCGGAGAGGGGTGATTGACGGCGAGCAGTGTTGATCTCCGACGATCTTCGTCGGGATGGCTCCCCAAGCGCAAACCTTCACTGTTTCTTGTCGGAAATCCCTCCTGGAGGCCTTGTGATGGTGTAGGGAGGGCTAAAGTCGGATGATCAGAGGGAATTCCGGAGAATTTTGAAAAGGGGCGGTTTTGCCTACCGAGAGGACTCGAGCGGTTTCTGTGGAGGATTTCGGCCAGGGTTGGGCTGGTTTTATAGAGGGTGAGGAGGCGGCGGCGTGGGGCGCGGCGGTTTCTGCAGGGGCGCCGAGTTTTGCATGTGGCCGAAGAGAATTGTTCACATGCGATAATAGAGAGAGAAATGAGAGAGGGAGAGAGGAGGGCAGCGGTTAGGGTGAAGAAAACTGACGTGTGGGCTCCTTTGGCAGTGAGGAGGAAGAGAGGGGGGCGGTTTTGATTCATTTGTGAAGAATTCGGGTATTACATCCGGCGAGGTGGAGGCGGCGCGCGCGCTGGGAACCGGCGGGAGGTGAAAGAAAGGGTCGGGCCCGGCTGTCAGCGGCTCAGTTTTAAATCTGGGATCAGCTGTGGCCTGGATCCGGTGTGCTGGCGCGCTGGAGACCTGTGGACCCGGTGTGTCTGCAATTCTACTGGCTGAGATTTAAACAGTGGGTCCAGCTCACTTTTTAGTAGGGAAAATAATTCCAGAGATGGGTACAATTTTAGAAATTCATATCTCTGTGTAGAAACCTCCAATTTGAGTGATTCCAATTGGGTTGGATTCATTTTGCAGAGATGTATCGAAATATGAACTCAGATTTGTATGAAAGTCAATAGATAATTCTGGAGAATTCTTTGAAGGTTTTCTGAAAAGGAATTATTGAGTGAGTTTGGTTTACCCAAAAATCCACAAATTTTGCCAGAGTATTCTATAGCATAGTCTTGACCATCTAGCAAAGTTTCAGCTCATTTGAAGATCATTTGAGTAGGAATTTGCTAAATACAAACTGCTGTGTTCATAAGAGTCCAGAAACATTTTCAGAAAATGTTTCTGTCGAAGTGTTCGGTCGACACTTCCCCCGGGCCTGCACTGGGCAGCCCGCGGAGGTTCTTTTTTCGGTGGGGCTAGTCCCTTGCGGAGAGCTTGCGCGGATGGACGAGTTAGTAAGAGCTTGACACGGTGAGTTTTACGTGGTTCAGGCCACCGGAGCGTAAAACCCTACGTCCACGGCGAGCTATGGAGCTCGCTGTATTGCTTGCTGCTCAGGGCCGGAGTCCTAAGCTTGGGGGTGAGTTACAGCTTGGGAGTGAATGGCTAGCGTATGAGTTGCAGAGTGCGAACCCTTGCTATCGTCGCCTACCCGAGTCTTTTATAGTCCAAGACTCGGGTGGCTTACAAGGGGGCCCGGGACCCGACAGGTGGTCCCGGGGAGATTGTCTATTATCTACCGTATCTGCAGTTATGCAGGTAGTTGTCTCTGGCGAAGGCTTCTGAGTCTTTGTCTTGCAGCCCTGCCCATGCCGCATGCTAGTCGTAGTGGTTGATGACGGCGCGGACGGCATGGGATGTCTTGTCGCTGTGTTTATTGGCTAGCAGGTTCTGACACCACGTGCCAGTCTGTGATGCGACTGGGCGCAACGGCACCTGACAGCGGCGTGCTCCGCGTCTCCGCGTCTTGGGAAGACGCGGGCCTTGAATACCTTGTACGGGCAAGGTATGGGGCGTCTTTACGCCCGCTGCCTATCTCTCGGGGGCAGGCAGCGCCACTCTGCTGGCCACGTGGCGGGCCCAGAGCTCTCCTCTGAGGAGGGGGAGGTCCGGCCCCGCAGGACACGTGGAGCCTTCGGGCCTCTTCCCCGCGGAGGGGGGAGGTCCGGCTTCTGTTGGCCACGTGGCGGGTCCGGAGCTCTCCTCTGAGGAGGGGGAGGTCCGGCCCCGCGGGACATGTGGCACCTTCGGAGCTCTCCCCATGGAGGGGGAGGTCTGGGTGCTGTAGGCCACATGGCGAGCCTGGAGCTCTCCTCCGAGGGGAGGGAGGTCCGGCCCCACTAGACACGTGACGCCTCCGGAGCTTTCCCTGTGGAGAAGGGCGAGATCCTTAGGCATTTTCCCCTGTGCGCGGGGGTACCCCATATCGCGGGTACCGACAGTGGCCCCCGGGCTCACATCGGGGGAGGTAACGAGCCCGAGGTGAGGCCTTCTCCTACCCGCGCACTTTCTTGTCTTAAGTACTCCCTGTGCTGGCAGGGTCTTGACGGCTTCGGAGTTCAGCTTCTTAGGAGAGGGTGAAGCCTGGCATCGGAGCTCGGCCCGGCTGTTGGGGCGGAGGTCCGGAAGTCATCGGAGCTCAGGTCCACGAAGGGCGTGAGGTCCGGCATCAGGGCTCGCCTCTGAAAGGAGGGCGAGGGCTGGCATCGGAGCTCGGCCCAGCTGTGGGAGCGGAGGTCCGGAAGTCATCGGAACTCAGGCCAGCGAAGGGCGTGAGGTCCGGCATCAGTGCTCGCCTTTGAAAGGAGGGCGAGGGCTGGCCTCGGAGCTCGGCCTGGCTGTGGAGGCGGAGTCCGGAAGTCATCGGAGCTCAGGCCAGCGAAGGGCGTGAGGTCCGACATCTGCGCTCGCCTCTAAAAGGAGGGCGAGGGCTGGCCTCGGAGCTCGGCCCAGCTATGGGGGCGGAGGTCCGGAAGTCAGCAGAGCTCAGGCCAGCGAAGGACGTGAGGTCCGGCATCAGCGCTCGCCTGTGAAAGGAGGGCGAGGGCTGGCCTCGGAGCTCGGCCCAGCTGCGGGGGCGGAGGTCCGGAAGTCATCGGAGCTCAGGCCAGCGAAGGGCGTGAGGTCTGGAGGTCATCGGAGCTCAGGCCAGCGAAGGGCGTGAGGTCCGGCATCAGCGCTCGCCTCTGAAAAGAGGGCGAGGGCTGGACTCGGATCTCGGCCCAGCTGTGGGGGCGGAGGTCCGGAAGTCATCGGAGCTCAGGCCAGCAAAGGGCGTGAGGTCCGGCATCAACGCTCGCCTGTGAAAGGAGGGCGAGGGCTGGCCTCGGAGCTCGGCCCAGCTGTGGGGGCGGAGTCCGGAAGTCATCGGAGCTCAGGCCAACGAAGGGCGTGAGGTCCGGAGGTCATCGGAGCTCAGGCCAGCGAAGGGCGTGAGGTCCGGCATCAGCGCTCGCCTCTGAAAAGAGGGCGAGGGCTGGCCTCCGAGCTCGGCCCAGCTGTGGGGGTGGAGGTCCGGAAGTCATCGGAGCTCAGGCCAGCGAAGGGCGTGAGGTCCGGCATCAACGCTCGCCTGTGAAAGGAGGGCGAGGGCTGGCCTCGGAGCTCGGCCCAGCTGTGGGGGTGGAGTCCGGAAGTCATCGGAGCTCAGGCCAACGAAGGGCGTGAGGTCCGGCATCAGCGCTCGCCTCTGAAAGGAGGGCGAGAACTGGCCTCAGAGCTCGGCCTGGCTGTGGAGGCGGAGTCCGGCACTGATCAGTGGTCCCCCCTTTCCTGTCCCTTAGTCTCATTTGGCTTACTGTCCCAGGCCGGAATACGGGGCTTGGGTAATCCAGTGCACTTGGTCCCGGAGGTCTGGCCCCAGCCCCAGTCAGAGTGTAACCGTCCGTCCCCCTGGTACTCAGACCGTAGTGCTAGGGGGTAGAGTGCGCATGCTTTGGGTGCAAGACCGTGCAAAGCAAGGCTCCTGACCCCCCGGTCTAGCGTAGGTCTTTTCTCGAAGGAGACCAACTGGCGGTACAGTACCCTTACAGGGGGAGATCCAAAAGGCCACCGGGCGTCTGGCAGGTACCCCAAGCACTACCGCCTTCGGCAGGACGACAAATATCAACTATGCATGAGAGCAGGAAAGAGGAACCGAGTGTACAATGGACGCACACTGTCTAGAGCGTGGGGAGGTGTTCATATAAATTAATGCGTAATTTAAATAAACACCTAAGTAAGCATGGTGAACTTACTGGGGTAGCGTCGGAGCGCCTGTCTTCACGCAGAGCGGGTCATGCGTGGCTTCGGCGTACGCCGGACACGGGGGGACCCCCATGGCGATCTCAGGGGGAATCATGGCTTCGGCCCCGCATACCATGTGGAAGGGTAGTTCCCGTGACCCGGCCCTGGGAAGTCCGGCTGGCCCTCGACATGGAGGAGCCGGTATCCCCCGACGGCTCTGGGTGCGCGTCTGCACCGGTTGTGTGGGTCTGCTTGGCGTGGACCTGGCACGCATTGCATCCCTAACCGGTTTGACGGCGTCCAGGTGGCTCTCGGTCAGTAGGAGCCATGCCGGGTGGCTTAACCGACCAACGTGCGGGACGATGAGCATTCCCAGCACTCGCCTCCTTGGACTACTGCGAGCTAATCGCAGCCTTCCTCCTGGGTTATGCACCGCAATAGGATGTCGTGGCGCCACGCCAGTAAAGATACCAGCGCGTAGCACTTAGCCATCCGCACCACCCGTTCAACGGATGCACGTTCATCAGGAAGGATGTCCTTCAAGGAGTCCTGGACCTCCGTAGTCCATGCATCAGGACTACTTGAGCTTCTAGATCTTGAGCGCTGGGTTGCACGGAGTCCCCAGTGACTCTTACGATCCTTTGGCGGCATACATGGCCGCCGGGACTGCCTAGCTTCGAGGCACTGGTTCAGCCCCCTTCGCCCGGCTCGGCGGGCCGGGCTGTGGACCGCTGCAACGTCCTCTCGAAGACTCCTTCGTGCGCAGGGGCTCTGATGGAGGCTTTCGTTGAGAGGTCGTCAGCTGCGGCCGTGCCAGCGCGCGGTACATGGCGCAGGTCCAAGGCGAGAAAGTCTTTCTCCAACATCCGCACGTGGAGCAGATAAGCAGCTAGCTGTGGGTCATTGCAGGGGCATTCACCCTTAACTTGCTTGATAACTAGCTGGGAGTCGCCCTGCGCCAACAACTGGCGAGCGCCCAGAGACAGGACTGTCTTTTAGGCCAAAGATGAGTGCTTCATACACTGCCAAGTTGTTGGTTGCCTTGGAATTGAGACGCACCATGTACCCAGACTGCTCCCCCGATGGCATGAGGAGCAGTACGCCGGCACCGGCCCCCTGCTTTCGCGAGGAGCCGTCGAAGAAGAGCGTCCAGTGAGGCCCGGTGAAGACCGGAGCTCGGTACTTTCGTTCACCGTCTTCGCGGCCCCCTGGGTCAGCCTTCGTTGGCGTCCACTCAGCCACTAAGTCAGCCAGTGCTTGGCTCTTGGCTGTCTGACGTGGTCGGGAGCTCAGCTTGAACTCCGCCATCTTCGGGCTGTCTTCCGGCTTCGGAAGCTGGCAGTGAGTGCCAACTCCGCCCTCCGGCTGCTCTGGTGCACTTGTCCGCCAGGCTGAAGATCTCGGAGGCATCGCAGACCTCTCTGGTTGCAAGCCTCTCAAGCATCTTCTCGTCCCGGACACTGTCGAAGTGCCGCCACCACAGAAGCACTTTGAATATGCGGAATGGTGTTGCGTACCTGGGAGAACCGCTGGATGAAGGAGCGCAGCGACTCCCCAGGTTGTTGCTTGATGGTGTGGAGGTCAGGCTCCGTGCCGGGACGGGTGTAGGAGCTGCCGAAGTTGGCGATGAACTGCCGGCAGAGCTCTCCCCAGGAAGTTATGGAACCCTGAGGGAGGTTCATTAGCCAAGACCGGGCTGGGCCGGTCAAGGCGACAGGGAAGTAGTTTGGCCATGATGGCCTCATCCCCTCCTGCGGCAAGTACGGCGGTGGAGTGGATCTGGAGGAACCCCGCCGGGTTGACGCTGCCGTCGTACTTCTCGGGCAGGTGCGGCCGAAACTTGCGCGGCCACCTCGTGAAGCGGAGGTGGGGCTCCAGGGCCGTACATCCTGCCCCTGTTGCTGCAGGCGTTGGTGCCGTGAACGCTTGGTTCGCCGCTGGCACAGTGTACCCCGGTATGGGCAAGGCTGCGCCATAGACCGGGGGCGCCGTTTGCAGGACATATGGTTGTGGCATATGCTGCGTGGCGTATGCCTGGGGTAGAGTTCGCGTGGCGAAAGTCTGCGCCTCAGGCAGGGTTGAGGCAGTCGTCATGCTGACGCCGGCCTCTTGGCTGCGACGCCTTTCTCGTCATCGCTCGAGGAACAATCGGGCATCTTGGTCCAGGTGGCATCGTTCCGGCTCAGTCCTCAGGTCCGTCGACGAAAGCCTGGTGGAGCTGGAATCCGCCGTCTGTCCGTCAACCGTCGGCGTGCGCGTCAGCGACACAGCCGGTTGGCGGGAGCGTCGTCCCCGCCGAAGTCAAGGGTTTGCGGCGGCGACGACAAGACGGTCTACTTCGCGAATCCACTGCTGGGTCGCTGCCTGAGGCGCGTCCCCAGCAGTCGGATTGTGCAGTAGCACTCTTGCTGCGGCTAGCGCACCCCCGCTGGGTACGCCCAGCGCTACTGAAGACCTGACGCTGGTTGGAGCCTGCATTGCCGGGGTCGGCGCTGCCAGAGCCGGCTGCTGGCTCCCAGTGCAGGTATTGGTGCTGCGAACGCTTGGTTCGCCGCTGGCACAGTGTACCCCGGTATGGGCAAGGCTGCTCCCTAGACCGGGGACGCCGTGTGCGGGGCGGGCATATGGTTGTGGCATACGCTGCGCGGCGTATGCCTGGGGCAGAGCTCGCGTGGCGAAGATCTGCCCTTCAGGCTGGGTCGAGGCCGACGTCATGCTGACGCCAGCCTCTTGGTTGCGACGCCTTTCTCGACATCGCTCGAAGAACACTCGGGCATCTTGGCCCAAGTGGCATCGCTCCGGCTCTGCCCTCAGGTCCGTCGACAGAAGCCTGGTGGAGCTGGAGTCCGCCGTCTGCTCGGCAACCATTGGCGTGCGCATCAGCGACACATCCGGTTGGCCGGAGCGTCGTCCCCGCCGAAGTCGAGGGTTTGCGGCGGCGACGACAAGACGGTCTATCTCGCGAATCCACTGCTGGGTCGCTTCCTGAGGCGCGTCCCCAGCAGGCGGATTGCGCAGTAGCGCTCTTGCTGCGGCTGGCGCACCTCCACCGGGAATGCCCAGCGCTACTGAAGACCTGACGCTGGTTGGAGCCTGCATTGCCGGGGTCGGCGCTGCCAGAGCCGGTTGCTGGCTCCCAGTGCAGGTACTGGTGCCGCGAACGCTTGGTTGCGCCTGACACAGTGTACCCAGGTATGGGCAAGGTTGCGCCATAGACCGGGGACGCCGCTTGCAGAGCACATGGTTGTGGCTTATGCTGCGCGGCGTACGCCTGGGGCAGAGCTCGCGTGGCGAAGGTCTGCCCTTCAGGCTGGGTCGAGGCTGATGCCATGTTGTCGCCATCCTCTTGAGTGCGACGCCTTTCTCGACGTCGCTCGAGGAACACTCGGGCATCTTGGCCCAAGTGGCATCGCTCCAGCTCTGCCCTCAGGTCCGTCGATGGAAACCTGGTGGAGCTAGGGTCCGCCGTCTGCCCGTCAACCGTTGGCGTGCGCGTCAGCGACACAGCCGGTTGACCGGAGCGTCGTCCCTGCCGAAGTCGAGGGTTTGTGGCGGCGACGACGAGGCGGTCCACCTCGCGGACCCTCCGCTGGGTCGCTGAATGAGGCGCATCCCCAGCAGGTGGGTTGCGCAGTAGTGCTCTTGCTGCAGCTAGCGCACCCCCATGGTGCACGCTCAGCGCTGCAGAAGATCTCACACTGGTCGGAGCCTGCATTGCCGGAGTCGGCGTTGCCGGAGTCGGCTGCTGGCTACCAGCTTGTGCCGACACACTCTGTCCTGAGTGCATTGACATGTACTCCCCACTGGACACGGTTCGCCGTGAACGTGGGGGAGGAGAGTTTGCCGCTGATGGAAGCTTGGTCATCTTCGTCGGCGGAAACTCGTCGCGCAAGGGGAAAAGCCCCCTTCCTGGCGCGCCAAATGTCGAAGTGTTCGGTCGACACTTCCCCCGGGCCTGCACTGGGCAGCCCGCGGAGGTTCTTTTTTCGGTGGGGCTAGTCCCTTGCGGAGAGCTTGCGCGGATGGACGAGTTAGTAAGAGCTTGACACGGTGAGTTTTATGTGGTTCAGGCCGCCGGAGCGTAAAACCCTACGTCCACGACGAGCTATGGAGCTCGCTGTATTGCTTGCTGCTCAGGGCCGGAGTTCTGAGCTTGGGGGTGAGTTACAGCTTGGGAGTGAATGGCTAGCGTATGAGTTGCAGAGTGCGAACCCTTGCTATCGTCGCCTACCCGAGTCTTTTAGAGTCCAAGACTCGGGTGGCTTACAAGGGGGCCTGGGACCCGACAGGTGGTCCCGGGGAGATTGTCTATTATCTACCGTATCTGCAGTTATGCCGGTAGTTGTCTCTGGCGAAGGCTTCTGAGTCTTCGTCTTGCAGCCCTGCCCATGCCGCATGCTAGTCGTAGTGGTTGATGATGGCGCGGACGGCATGGGATGTCTTGTCGCTGTGTTTATTGGCTGGCAGGTTCTGACACCACGCGCCAGTCTGTGATGCGACTGGGCGCAACGACACCTGACAGCGGCGTGCTCCGCGTCTCCGCGTCTTGGGAAGACACGGACCTTGAATACCTTGTACGGGCAAGGTATGGGGCGTCTTTACGCCCGCTGCCTATCTCTCGGGGGCAGGCAGCGCCGCTCTGCTGGCCACGTGGCGGGCCCGGAGCTCTCCTCTGAGGAGGGGGAGGTCCGGCCCTGCAGGACACGTGGAGCCTTCGGGCCTCTTCCCCTCGGAGGGGGGAGGTCCGGCTTCTGTCGGCCACGTGGCGGGTCCGGAGCTCTCCTCTGAGGAGGGGGAGGTCCGGCCCCGCGGGACATGTGGCACCTTCGGAGCTCTCCCCATGGAGGGGGAGGTATGGCTGCTGTAGGCCACGTGGCGAGCCCGGAGCTCTCCTCCGAGGGGAGGGAGGTCCGGCCCCACTAGACACGTGACGCCTCCGGAGCTTTCCCTGTGGAGAAGGGCGAGATCCTTAGGCATTTTCCCCTGTGCGCGGGGGTACCACCATATCGCGGGTACCGACAGTTTCCCTCTTGTAAAATCTATTCTGGGCAATTCATAGCTCCAAAAATTATAGGAAATTTAGGCAACCTCTCTAAGACATACTTGAAATTGTAGTTCACTTAATTGGGCATGAAAATGCACATTACTTCAGAATTAATTCTTGTGAATAGAAATGCTTAAAGAATTGTTCTGAAAGAACTACTCAAGTAAAAGGGCTGAATGTTGGACCAATTGACTCTCATGTGACTAGGAACTCACATGTAAATTATAAGCTCAGGTTGAGCCCTTGAACTCCCTGTTCTTATTCTCCATACTTATGTATAGGTGGAAATACATGAGAGACATTGTGAGAATTATAGGGAACACAATTTAACTCCACAATAGCTGCAATTTGGCAAGCTAAATCCCTAGGTAGTGTAGAACCTGCTGTAAAAGTTTTGAGGCCATTGGAGTTCTTGTTCTTCAGTTGCTTTCAAATCTTTTCAGCTCATATATATTATGTTCATTAGGGAAAGTGATTAGTGTGTAGCTAAAACACTAAGATCAATTTAGTCATTTCTGTTTCTTTGCACAAAAGAGGTAAACCAAGCCATTCTTGGCTTTTCCACACAACCTCTGTTCCTAAGAACTCCATTCTATAACTTCTTTCCATTACATTCTATAAAACATGTGCATATGCATTTTAATAGGAACCACAACGAAGGGGATTCAAAGGAGCGATTCATTGAAGTGGATCAAGCTCCGGAAAAACAAGGGTTGATCAGCGAGGATACTAACTACTTATATACGACTACCCTGCAAAACAGGCAAGCTCCTGTTTGCATTTAACAGCTGTTAAGTTTTTATTTTGTATTCACTTTCGGTTAAGATATGAATTGTGCATTAGGTATAGTGTTTGATACTCCTCTTGCATAACAAAATGAACCCATGGAGTGTTGTGTAGGTGTCTTTCACCGTATAGAACTGCCATGCTTAAGTACGGTTCGGTAGAAGTCGAGTGGTGAGATGCTACTCGCATGTTCAGGAACAACAGGGGCATACAGGATTGGTTCATAAATGAATTAGCAAGTTAAAGTTGAGACTGGAAGGTTGTAGGGGCAGCAGGACATAGGGGCCTGGGTGCTATAGACCTGTCCGTGTCGGCCAAGGACCGATCCGTATGCGGCCCTATTGAACAAGTTCGAGTTGTGTACCAGACTCATGCTGGTATTATAGGACCCAGTAAACAGATGTACCTCGGGTAGCTGTCGTTGGGCCTTTTCAGGTCGCCTCAGGCGGACGGCCGGTGTGCAGTATGTGGGGAACATTCTCATGACATCTCATGTCGGCTGGAGCACCATGAGAGTGGCTACTGTACGGGGCGACTTGATTGATTCAACGGGGGTAAAACGGGAGAAAGGCTGCCACGTACGACGTCAGTGATGGTTGCTGTAGGTAACGTAGAGTACGGGCGTACGTGTCGTGTAGTCCGGGTGTTATTAATTCGAATCACCGTCGCTCATGGAATGGACCGAGCATACTTGTTCTCACTGTCGTGACGTAGTAAGAACTTGCATGAGAAAGTAACTAATCACATTGGTTGAAGTTTATACTACCCTTGTATGGTACCTTTGATGATTAGCTAGTGCCAACTCGATTCTTTATGCCATGGGCAAATAACATCAGGGGAAAGCATTTCTTATTTGATTGTGGACTCCCGATGTGGCGTGCCTAAGGTTACTTAAAATTGCTGCCAATAATACCTGAAAGTAAGGATTCACTTTTAGGCGAGTTTATTATGCATTATGCTATCCTACTTTAGGTTCATAACCTCACATAGAGTTTCATGTTTAGGGTGACAGTTAAGTCTTGCTGAGCGTTATGCTCATGGATGCTATCCGAGTTGTTTCACAGGTATTTGACCTCATGCTTATGAGAAGGGATGCTGATGAGACTCGGGAACCTCCGAGTGCTTACTCAAAGAGCATCCTCGCCGCTGCAGATTGTTCTTCATGTTGCTAGTAAGAAACGTCCGCGGGCTAGACTGTTTCTTTATTGCTAGTTTAGAAAGGAGTCGTGAGAGTTATAGTCTTCCGCTGTAGCTTATTTTGATATAAGTACTTGTAAAACACTTTTGTACGCTTCCGCAAATGATTTATGTAATGTGATGTGTTTTGTCGACCCGTGTGCTTTTGGGTGCCGCATATCAAGGCACCACCCGGCGAGGTCTTGCCTCTCACAACGTGGTATCAGAGCTGTGACAATTGGTATCAGAGCTGTGACAGGCTCCGGAAGTGCCATGTGTCCTAGCAGTGCCGTATCTCCTTCCTGCTCAGAGATGAGCTCCGAGGTCGACACGTGTCCAACTGCGTCGGACCTCTCTTCTCCCCGGAGGTAAGCTCTGAGAACGACACGTGTCAAGCAGTGTCGGACCTACCCCCGGTTTGAGCTCCACGGAGGACACGTGTTCAGTAGTGTCGGACCTCTCGGAGGTGAGCTCCGAGAGTGACACGTGTCAAACAGGGCCAGTCTTCTCGGAGACGAGCTCCGAGAGCGACACGTGTCCCTTGGGTTGGACCTCCCGCTTCTCCACACTGACTAGCTCCGAAGGCGACACGTGTCCTGCGGGGCTGGCCTCGCTCCTCCGCAGAGGCTAGCTCCGGGGGCAACACGTGTCCCACAGGATCGGACCTCGCCCCTTTCGCAGAGGCAAGCTCCGAGCCTGCCACATGGCCAGTTCGCGGCGGACCTATCCCCCTCCGCGGGGATGAGCTCCGAAGGCGCCACGTGGCCAGCGGGCAGCGGGAAGTGTCTATGGTGCTCCTCGGTGAATTGGATTTGACTCTTTTTAGCTATCTTTCTGATTCTTTCTCTGTTTCCTCTTCTTTAAAAATGTTTTCTCTACATGGAATATGCATGTATGCATGAATATAAAATTGAGGGTGTTAGAAACCTACCCCCCTTAAATTGAATCTCGTCCTCGAGATTCGATAGGGTAGAATAGACGAGGGAATTCTGCCTTGAGGTCTTCCTCACATTCCCATGTAGATTCGGCTTCCGTGTAATGGCTCCATTGTACTTTGCACCAACAGATCACTTTGTTCCTCGTGACCCTTTCCTTCACGTCTAAAATTCGAACAGGGTGCTCTACATAGGTCAGATCTTCTTGAAGCTCAAGTTCATCCATGGGTACTTGTTCTTCCGGAACTCTCAAGCACTTCTTGAGCTGGGATACTTGAAACACGTCATGCGCATCGGAGAGGTGCGTTGAGAGCTCTAGTTGATAAGCTACCTCTCCTCGCTTGCCCAAAATCTTAAATGGTCCGATGTAGCGAGGTGCTAGCTTGCCTTTGACTTTGAAACGTTGTTGGCCTCGGATAGGTGATACCTTAAGGTACACGAAGTCCTTTACGCAAACTTCAGCTACCATATTCCATCCGTCGTGCATGTAGAGTTTCCTGTTTAGAGGAGACGAATCAGTCTTTCTGAGCCTATGTGTTCACGCTTGCTATATGAGTGGTTTTGCAGGTTAACATTGATGCTTATGAAGAGGTTGTCCGGTGAGACTCAAAGACATCCGAGTCGTTTAACACATGGAGACCCCGGCCGCTGCCGTATGTCTTTGTGTTCCTAGCGAGAAGAGTCCGCGGGATGGACATCTTCTCGAGTGCTTAGTAGATATTAAACGTGAGATGAATATAGTCTTCCTATGTAGTTTATCTTGATGTAAATTATTTACAAAGTATACTTGTAAGTTTCTGCATTTTTTTTATGTAATATGAGTTCCTTATATGTGTGCTGTTGGGTGCCGCATCGCACAACACCACCCAATACGATTCCCGGAACAGCGTGCGACCCTCGAAAGGGGGTGGCCGCGGCACAGGATGGCGGACAGCGCCAGCCGATCCTTGCGGCGCTCCCTCTTGCCGCAGCCCCAATGCCTCCAAGCTTTCCTGCATGAAGAGACACCACTCGGTGTTGTTGCTCTTCGTGAGCAGAGGAAGCTCGACGGTGCTTCCGGTGACCCGCTCCGCTGAAACGGTCTGCGGCGAGCCCCCGCTGGCCGGAGTCTTCGGCGACGACATCTTCAACCCGGCTCTGGTACCAAATGTTGGTTTCGCCCGGATGTCGATCGCCCTGCTCACTCTTTGTCTCTCAACGAAGCGAGGTAGAAGATGAACAGTGGTTGGATGGCAAAGAACGCTGCGTAGCAGAACCCTCCTGTTATTCACACACCACGAACTGAACTACAGAGGAGGATCAACACGGGCTACTTATAGGGCGAGGAGCTACCCTCTATGCAGCCCAAATCACCGGATCCACGAGACTCGCTCGCCCACGCGCGAGCCTTTCGCTCGGAGCGTTTATGGCGGCTTTGTCCGCAAGAAACGGCACCACACACACTACTCTCGCCTCTGACTCGTTCCAACGCTCCAAACAGGTGCACAGCTTTCCCACGCACACACTCGCATGCAGAACACACGCCCATGGCATGTTTATTCCAGCATCGATGAGCTGTCCAGCACTGATGATGTTGGTCTTCAGTCGCGGGATGTAGTACACCCCTGTGAGCGCACGATGTTCACAATTCTTGCAAGTGAAAATGATGGTGCCACGGCCCTAGATCTGGGCAATGGAGCGATCACCAAATTTGACAGCGCCGCATACCGCGGCGTCGAGCTCGGCAAAGACACCTTTGAACTCAGTCATGTAGTTCGTGGCTCCTGTATCTAGGACCCATCAATGATGACCTTGTTCCTTCTGTGGGCTGAGTTCATCCAGCACCTTTTGCTCCTCGATCTCGATGGTCGGAGCTAGAGCAGTCGGTGGTGCAGCAGGGCTGATGGTGACGGCGTGGGCCATCAACAAGGTGTTGTCATCTTCTTCTCCCTGGACTAGATGAGCCTCCTCATCTTTCTTCTTCTTGTGGCATTCTCGGGCCCAATGACCTTTTTTGCCACAGCATGCGCAAATGTCACGGCGGACAGCTTTGCTGGACTGTGCCTTGCCGCCCCGCGACCCAGTGCTACGGCCGCAGCCACGAGACTTGCTGCTGTCACCTTGATGTCTACTGGAGCTGGGGCCGGAGCCACCTTTTTCGCCATCACGTTTATTCAGGCGCGTAAGCCACTCCTCCTCTGTCAGAAGAAGGTGCCCGCTGCTGTCCTTGACAGGGGTGGACGAAGACTTCTTGCGCTATTCGACAGCACACAGACGTCCGGCCGCCTCTTTGATCGAGATGGTGTTGAGGTCAAGCAGCGTCTTAATGGAGATTGCCACCTGTGCCAAATGTTCAGGGACAGAGTGCAGCATATTCTTGACAACTTCCTTGTCGTAGATGTTGTCGCCGAGGACGCGCAGTTGATTAGCCAGAGTAGTGATGCGAAGCCCGAAGTCTTCAACCATCTCGCCGGGATTGAATGTCATCTCGGCGAAGTCCTTGTGTAGTCTCTCGACATTGGCCTCTTTCACCCGCTCGATACAGACTCGAACGGACTGAATCACCTCCCATGCCTCTCTTGCAGACTTCTTCACGGCAACGCCTGCCTGCATTTCGTGTGGCACGGCGCAGAGTAAAGCGGCCAGCGTATTCCGGTCCTTACAGAAGTCGTCGGTCCCTGATTGATTGCCTCCCACAGGCCCTGCGCTTGCAGGTTGACCCGCATGACCAGTGACCACTCGGCATAGTTGGTCCGCGTGAGCAGGGGGTAGACGATAGACGCCGAACTCCTTTCGATGACTCGCTCGATGATCACCTCACGGCCGGTATCCTGGCGCTGTGGTTGACGTGGTGGAGGAGAGGGCGACTCTCGTCGAGGTGGGCGGCTCCCTTGTGGACTCCAGATTCGATATGGCTCTGATTACCAAATGTTGAAGTTCATCGTGAAAAACTTTTCAGCAGTGAGCACTGTAGGAGCGGAGAATTGTAGAAGACAAATTGGTTTTTCTGGCTGCTCACCAATCTTTGGTTTCTTGCTGTTTTTAAAGGTACAATGACTTCAATACTCAGTAATACAACACACTATTGCAGCACACTATAGACCTGCCATAAGGCACACTAACTCTCAAACTAACTGATGTACTAATACCTATGCTAATGCCAGCCTCATAACTGACCATAACAGATAATGACACAGCTAGATTATTCAACAGAGGAAGAATTGGGTGAAGCTCACCATGAGATCGAGCAACTGCTACTACAGTTCAATCTTAAGGTTATCCCACCGGAAGGAGAACAGGTAGGAGGAGAGGAAGGAGAAGGGGAAGCAGTGTCTGGACTTGACTATGAGGCTCCACCTTCTCCTATGGATGAGGGTGTCAACTCGGATGCGGATAGCCATTTGCCACCCCAGCAGCCCCCGTCGGTGTAAGGGTCCTAGTAACTTTAGTAGTCAAGTTATGTATATAGCTCTTCCATCGCTTGGAATGAACAACTAATGCATGCAAGTCAAGAGAGTGTGTCACGAATGCATGCAGCCTAATATGAGAAATAGCTGCATCTCCCTTAGGCAATTAATTTCGTGACCCTCTTTTGTAACAAAATATCATTGTACGACGGTCCTCACATTGGCCGTATTTTGAGGAATGAAAACCGTTGTTTTCTTTCATTGTTCAGATCTGAATTTTAATTTCTATTTGCACCATGTTATGTTGTGGAACTTGTTAATTCTTGTGATAAGTTCCAACTAATGGTGCTCGAATTTCTGTGTGCCCCAGAATGGTGCGTACGTGAAACAACAGCAAGCCCAAGAACTCCAACGCGGAGGGATCTCCACCACCCCTCCCACGTTGGCTGCAGTCATGGCGTCCATCTTGGAATCTCGACATGAGCATTCGGAGTTGATGAGGTTACTTGTTGAAAACACCACAATTGCAGGAACTTCCCGACAAGGCCAGCAGCCACAACAAGCTACGTATGAGGATTTCTTGGCTACACACCCAACTCTCTTCCATGACACGATGGGCCCTCTCGAGGCGGGTCACTATCTTCGTACTATTGAGTCCAAGTTTAGGCTCGTCCCTTGTGTGGATCATCAGAAGGCTCTCTTTGTCGCTCAACAACTCCATGGATCGGCTGAAGCTTGGTGTGAAAATCACCAAGCTACTCTCACCACGGGACATAAAGTTTCCTGGGAAGAATTCAAGACGGCTTTCCGTTCGCAACACACCCCCGGCGTACTCATGACAAGGAAGGCTACGGAGTTCTTAAATTTACGGCAAGGGAGTAGCTCCGTCCATGACTATTACCGCAAATTCAACCACTTGGCTCAGTATGCTACTTGCCATGTGGACACGGATGAGAAGAGGAAGGATTGCTTCTTCAAAGGGTTGAGTACAAAGCTGCAAGAACGGTTGACTCTCCACCGCTCATGAATTTTACTGAACTTGTGAGCTCAGCTATTATGATAGAAGATGCCATCCATGCCCACAAGGAAGAAAAGAAGAAGAAGAGGGTGATGACGGGATCGTCACGTCAAGGCCCGTCGAAATACCGTCTGGCTGTTACCATACCTACCTGTAACACCCTCAAAATTTCTACCATGCGTTGCATACATTTTTCATGCAGAGAAGCACTTAAAAAAAGTAATAAAGAGAGGAATATAGAAGCAAATAAAATAATAAAAGGGAATAAAAATAGAAAATAATGAAAATAAATAGAAAATAAAAGAAATAAAAATAAAAAGAAGAAATAAATAGAATAGCCAAAGTTGGCCACCCCCAATTTTCCCCCAAAGTTCCTCAATTTTCGCCCTAATTCCCCTCTCCAATAATTTCCCTAATTTTCACCAATTTTCCTGATTTTACCCAAATTCCCCAAAATCCCTAGGGAATTTTCCCCACATTTGGGGGGGGGGGGGAATCTCCCCCAATTTTGGCCGCACCACTTAGGGGGGGGGGGGACCCTAATGGGCCCCACCCCTTGGCCGCAGCCCATTAGGTGGGGGGAAACCCTAGCCGCCCCCCTTTTTGGATTTTTGTGGGCTTTTATTTTCCCAATTAATCTCAGCTATTGATGGAAAATAAATAATAAAATCTCAGCCCCTAGCTTCCACCTCTTTTAAAATTAAATCTCAGCCCTTGGATAATTGGGTTGCTAAAATCCTAGCTACCCTAGCTCTTTTTACCCCTTATAAATAACCCCCCCTAGCCGCCACCCCTACACCTCTTTTTTTGGCCGCCACCCCCTCTCCCCTGCTGCCAAGGCTTGGTCGCTGCCCTCTAGCAGGAGCTAGGCCGCCGTCGCAGCTCCGTCACGCCTCGCCGTTGCCGGAAAAGAAGCCCCTGACGTTCTGCCCTAGCCGCAGCCTCATAATTCTCCATAGAAAATCCCCTGCTGCTGCCATTGCAAGGGAGGAGGTCCTGCCGCAAGGAAGAAGTGAGGTAGGTCTTCGTTACCCCTCTTACAACATTGCCGCTGTTTCTATGCACCCGTTTTCTTCACCCCCTGCGAGCAGAAATTTCTGCGTGTGGACAGACCATGTTTTAGTCGATTTTTGACAGTGGAGTTGATCTACAAAGTGTGTCAAGATCTTAACCACGTCCACACTTGATCCCAGCAGTCTTGATCATCATAAAAACTCATGGAAGCCTACTAAAACATGCAAGAACACGTACAAACTGATTTTTATAAACTGCACCATAGGAATTGCATTCATCCACCTTATTGCACCTTGAGTAAGGTTTGTGCATGATAATCGATTGTTGTAATCTTTGTATGTGCGTGGTCGTGAGTAGAAGGACACGCTCAAGAGGCCGTCTACGAGGAACTACAGCACCAAGACCTTAAGACGCTTGAGCAACACGAACAGCGGGAGCAAGGCAAGTGCCCCTTGACCATATTGATCCCATGTTTTGAAACTGTTTTGCTTGCAAAAACTTGTATGCTTGTGTATGTAGGATCGAAGTACACGTGTAAAGCTACCAGAGGGGGTGAATGGTAGATAAAAACTTTTCAATGGAAGCAACAAAACACCCCTCAGCAGAAAACCGATCTGTTAAAGAAACCGTGTGTGCGACTAATCTAAACGTGTTTAACTGTTACAAAACTAGTATATTTGTAGAGAATCAAGTCACTAAGATGTTACAACAAGAATCATGAAAATCCGTTGAGAGAAACTCAAGTTACGATTGAAAGATCGAACAAAGGTCAATCTGTCCTACGCGAGAAAAACAGTTCTGGAATACTGCAAAGAAACTCGTGTAGATCAGAAACCATAATTCAATGACCGTGAAATTTTCAAAGATGATAGATAATCAAGTTTTGAAGACAACCCAAAAAGAATCACATCAATTGGATCTGTAAAACTCGAGTTATGATAAAATCACCGAAGCAAGGTAGTGCTGAACAGAAACTCGACGAGAAAAACTTGTCTGAAACAAGTCGGACGAACAAGGCACAAAAGTTCCTTTAGAATACGAATTTTATTTATCAAAACACAAGAAGAACAGCCCCAAAGTCGTGCACACATGAGCCTTGGCCTCCCTTGCTTATATAACCAGCCCTAAGGCCAACCCAATTCAATCTAGGACTCCTACTCCTACTTGGATTCAAACTGTAACTTTCCAATACTGCTCAAGACTCTTCTACACGCAGATAGAAGCAATCTTAAGACTTCCAAACACCTTAGGAACGTCCCAAACATTCCTAAAACAACTTTACTTCATGCCTAACACGAAATCCTGTTATAACCAACTCAAAACTTTCCATAAACAAACCAGAACCGCCACAGCCTGAGCGCAAAATCCAGCCGGTTGAACCTTTTCAACCATATCTCCACTTCCATATCTCTTCACCACGCCTTGGAACCATGTTGCCACGTCCATGCACTCCTTGCACACGTGCAAACATCTTCCAACGACATACAAGATACCTTCATATGCATCGTTCTTGATTCAAACATACTGCGCAACCTCCCGATCAACTCAACCACAATTCCTCCCGAACTTGGTTGTTGAACCTCATCTTCTCCCTAAGACTAGTTCAATGGATCCTGTCACCAGCCATTTCTTAAACTCAATCAACACCTGCACATGAATAAACAACCAATACTTCCGAGCACAAGTCCTCGACTTGACTCTTGTTAGTTCCGAAACTACAACATCTTACGTGAGCACCTCACATAAGCATGTTGTAAACCATAGCAAAATGATATCAGCCATAACCACCAAAACACACCAAAAACTTAGTAAAATAATACTAAGCAAACTTTCCATAAGAGTAAAGCAACTTCGAAACATTGCAAGTTAAAAGCAGAACCATTGCAATCAAGCTCCGACCCTTACCAAACCTAACCGGATCTTGAACCGGATCTTACCAAAGCTAGTCAGACCCAACGCCGGAGCTTACTAAAGCTTAGTCGGACCTAGCACGGAACTTACCAAAGCTAGTCAGACCTAGCACCGGAGCTAGCAAAAACAAGTCGGACCTAGCCAAAATAAGTCATACCTAGACAAAGCAAGTCGGACCTTGCCGGAGCTACCCAAAACAAGTCGGACCTATCGTCGGACCTTGCAGGAGCTCGGACCTAGATTCAGACCTTGTTAAAAAGGTGTTTTGGTAGTATTCAAAACTTTTATCGTCAAAGTCAATGTATTCAGCACACATAGGTCTCACAATCTCCCCCTTGATGAATGCATTGGCAACACCACTTAAAATCCAAACATTGGCTTATTCACATGAAAAGTTTTGAAAACAATTTCTCCCCCTTTGTAAATCAGAAATAAAATGAGAAGAAAAACAAAAATACCAAAAATTCTCCCCCTGAGAAGAATCGTGCCAAAACACTTGTGAATGTGTGCAATGTGTGATCAATTTCCCCCCCTTTGACAATGTATTCAGCAAGGTACAAAAGAGAAATTTTAATTCGTTATGAGGACATTATAACATATACATATAAAACAAAGCTCATCCAAATCATACTATCAAGTAACTTACACTAACACATCAATGAGATACATAAAGTAGTGTAAGCCATGCTAGAGATCAAGTGTAATTTTCAATTTAAGCAAGTCATGATCTCACAAACTTAACTATTTCAAGACCTGAAACCATGACACTTGTTGCTGCATTTTATTTAACATTTAAAGCAAATTTTGATCTTATGACATTTGTAAGAGATTATATGCAGCATCAGCCTTATTCTAACCAACCAAGCCAAGCCTATGTCATTTGACAGTCAGAAGCTTAAGGACATGGTTTTAGTCATACACAACTCCTTTCAAGTTCATATCTAAGTGCAATGATAAGCCATCTCAAAAGAAGAAGTGCGATGCATGCATATTCTCTTGATCTTTTCTCATTTTTTATTTGAACATAAAAACTCAACATGTGAGTTGATTACTTGATTAATTCTTTATGATTAAAAGCACTTGTGAGCATGCAACAAGTTCAAAACAGCAAGAAAGTTCGACCATGACCAGATTTAGTGTAAGTAATTATTCCAATTACTAGACATGGTAAAAACTACAAAATATATAACACGAGTAATGTAGTAAGAACTTTCAGCATGAAAAAGGAACCACAAAGTTATATATGCATGAAATACTATGCTCATATTATTTTAATTTCAGATTCACACATAGACTTCCCAAGTTTCAAAATTCTCCCTCAATTTAAGCCATGAGGATGCATAACCCCTATTTCACTACGAATGTAACAAAAACGAGTGAAATCCAAAGGTTTTGTAAAAATATCAGCCAATTGTTGTTTGATATCTACATGGTGAAGCACAATGTTCCCTTTTTCGACATTATCACGGAGAAAGTGATACCTAATGTCAATGTGCTTAGTTCTCGAATGTTGCACGGGGTTTTTAGCAATGCAAATGGCACTAGTGTTATCACAAAACAGTGAACACTATCTAGATCAACACCATAGTCCTTAAGTGTTTGAACAATACAAAGAATTTGTGAGCAAGCACTAGCAGCAGCTACATATTCAGATTCGGCTATGGATTGTGCAACTGAACTTTGTTTTCTAGAGGACCAGACAACAAGTGAATTACCAAGAAAATGACAAGCACTAGAAGTACTTTTCCTATCAATCCTACAACCCCCAAAATCAGCATCGGAAAAAGCTTTCAAAGTAACGGTTGAGGAAGAAGGAAGGAAAATGCCAAATTCTTGAGTTCCATGTAAGTACCTGAGAATCATTTTGACGGCTTGACGATGTGAAGCACGTGGGGAGGCTTGAAACTGTGCACAAAGACATACGCAGAATTGTATGTCCGGCCTTGATGCCGTGATATACAAAAGTGATCCGTTCTATATTCTTTTTGATCAACGGGGTCACAATCTTCATCAAGTTCAAGTGTTGTTGCTGTTCCCATTGGTGTCCGAAGAGGCTTGCTTTTGTCCATGTTGAAGCGCCTTAGGAGATCTTTTGTATACTTTGTTTGATGCACAAAGGTACCCTCCTTGGTTTTCTTGATTTGCAGCCCCAAAAAGTACGTGAGTTCTCCCATCATACTCATCTCAAATTCTGAACTTATCATAGCTGAAAACTTGGACACAAGATCATGAGAAGCACAACTAAAGATAATATCATCCACATACAATTGAATGAATAATGAGTCATTGCCATGCTTAAACACAAAAAGAGTTTTATCAACCTTGCCCATGGTAAACCCCTTTTCAAGTAAGAATGTTTTTAACCTATCATACCATGCTCTAGGGGCTTGTTTGAGACCGTACAAGGCTTTGGACAGTTTGTAAACATGATTAGGAAAATTTGGATTTTCAAAACCAGGTGGTTCTTTGACATAAACCTCCTCATCTATTAAGCCATTAAGAAAAGCACTTTTAACATCCATTTGATATAGCTTAAAACCTTTAGATGCAGCAAAAGCTAACAAAATTCTTATGGCTTCTAATCTAGCAACAGGAGCAAAAGTTTCATCAAAATCTAGACCTTCAACTTGTGTGAATCCTTGAGCAACCAACCTAGCCTTATTCCTAACAACAACCCCATCCTCACTTTGTTTATTTTTAAACACCCATTTAGTTCCAATTAAAGTGTGGCCTTGAGGTGGAGGTACAAGTTTCCAAACATTATTTCTTTCAAAATTTTCTAAATCTTCTTGCATGGCAATAATCCAAGATTCATTAGTGAGTGCGTGTGATATATCTTTGAGTTCAAAAGAAGCAACAAAAGCAGTATGAGCATGAGAATTGGGGTCGAAAAACCTGGATCTTGTAACTCGTTCATGCAAGCTTCCAATAATTTGTTGTGGATGATGACTTTTGAGAATTCGGAGGGGAGTGGACACTTCACAAGCTTCTTCTTCTTCATGTTCATCACAAATAGATGAGCTTGTGACGTGAGGAGGATCTGGACCAGCAATGGTGGTCGTCGGTGCTGGCTGTGAATCAAGATCAGGAGCTGGAACAATGTCATTAGCTGCTGAATTTTCGGGCAGCAGCACCACTTCTTCCTCTTCTTTAACGAAAATACTCTCCCCCTGCAGATATGGATCCAGACCTGCAATATTTGAACTAGTACCTGGGCTAGCTTCATCAAAAGAAACCTCACAAGTCTCCACAATTTTGTTAGTATCAAGTAAAAGCACACGGTAGCCTCTAGTATGAGATGGATAACCAAGAAACATGCCATCAACAGATATAGATTCAAATTTATCAAGATTACCATGTTTCTTAACAAAGCATTTGCAACCAAAGACCCTAAAGTGTGTGACACTAGGCCTATGTCCAAACCTGAGCTCATATGGTGTTTTACCTAGCTTAGCACGCAAGAAAACACGATTTGAGACATAACAAGCGGTTGCAATTGCATCAGCCCAAGATTTACTAGGAGTTTGATATTCATCAAGCATAGTCCTAGCCATCTAAACTAAGGTTCTGTTCTTTCTCTCTACAACACCGTTTTGTTGAGGTACATATGGTGAAGAAAATTGATGATCTATTGCATTTTCAGCACAAAAGTGATCAAACGATTGATTTTTAAATTCGGTTCCATTATCACTTCTAATTGCTCTTAAAGATCCTGGGTGATCAATTGATAATCTAAGAAATAAAGTTCTAAAGTGACTAAAAGCTTCATTTTTAGATGGCATAAAGTAAACCCAAGAGTATCTAGAATAGTCATCAACAATCACAAGAACATACCATTTACCTCCGAAGGATTGAACACGTGAAGGTCCTACGGTGTCAAGGTATAAAAGTTGACCCGGTTCAGTTGTCATGGTCATTCTGAGAGGAGCATGTGAACCTGCAACCATCTTAGCATGTCTACAAGAAGAGCACACAATTTCTTTGTCCCCTTTAAGCTTAGACAGCCAACGTATGCGATCAAGAGCATTAACACGCGTGAGATGATCAAAGCCTACGTGACCAAGTCTACGATGCCAAAATATAAATCTTTGGAATCATTTGCAACTAGACATCTATGCTTAGAGGAAGACATATCAAAATTAGCTTTAAAAACTCTTCCAAACCGAGACATGTTAAAAATAAGCTCACTATTTGAACCTACAACTTTGCAGCCATTTTTATTGAAAATAATTTCCAGATTTTCATCTAGCAATTGTGAAACAGAAAACATGTTGTATTTCAAATTTTTGACAAGTGTCACATCCTTCAAAGTGTAGTGATCATTTACTCTAACCGAACCCTTAGCAATTATAGGACTTGAAGAATTATCGGCAAAAGTAACATTCTCTACACGTGACACAAAAGAGAGAGAGGAGAACCATTCTTTGTTACCGGTCATGTGGCGTGAGCAACCTGAATCCATAATCCAAATGTTCTCCTTTCTCAAGCGTGTAACCTACATAGAAGCACAACACGTCGATGACTCAATACTGGGGTTAGTTAAAAGGCATTTAGGAATCCAGTACTGAGTCACACGATGTCCATCAGGAATAACATGCGAAAGCTGAGATAAAACAGCAGGTTTATGAGTCAAAGTTTAAGATTTTTTGTTCTTAACTACTGACCTATGAGGTGTTACTTGTGTAGCACGAAAATCAGTAGCTCCGGAGGCAAAAACTGAAGCTCCGGAGGTAAACTTTGAATATTTCTGACTCATAACAGCAGGTTGCATGTTCCTGACATTCGGTTTAGTATGTGCAGCAAATTTTGCATGAGAGTTATAAGATCTAGCTTGCATTCTTTCCTTTTTATGTTGTTTAGCTAGTCTATAACAAAAATCTATGACATGACCATCTCTACCACAATAGGTACAATGAAATTTAACTTTGTGTTCATGTCTAGATGAGCATGCAGTATACTTATTTGAACTCGAACGTGACAACACTCCTGTAGATTTAAAAACCACTTCTTTTTGTTTAGGAACTGTTTGAATCAAACCACTTCCTAATGATTTTACAATTTTAGGTGGATGTTCCTTAGCATGAGCATGTGAATCAAAATCTAAACCAGTTTTATCATTGCAAGACTTGGAAGAATTCAGCAGCAAGTTTAGTTTCTTATTCCCATTACAAAACCGATCTAATGTCTTATGCATGTTATCAAGTTTATTTGATAGATCAAGGCAATTTTCACATGAAATTTTTCCTTTTAATTTGCAATTGTAACAATATTTAACTTCATGAGAATGTAAAGCATTGTTCAATATAGAAATTTCTTTCATAGCATCTTGTAGTTTCTTATCAAGATCATCGCAAGTAGAACAATGCAAATCAATTGTAGAACAACAAGCATCTTTCAAGTTTTTATCATTAAGTGCAGCAAGCTTTTTGTTCTTTTCGATTTCAAGTTCAAGTTTATCAAGTGTGGAGGTGTGAGCACTTCTTAAAGAGGACAATTGTTCATATATTAAATCACATGAGGAACAAGAATCATCACTAGGAATCAAGGATTTTAAACGGTTAATTTCAGATTCTAGTGACTCAATTTTAACAGCATTGTCCCCAAGCTTTTTGTCCTTTTTCTTAACAATAATAGTGGCACGAGAAATAGCATCACACATTTCTTCGCAAGTAGGACATACCTCTTTGTTGTCACTGTCGTGTTCTGCATCCTCCATACTTGATTTTGATTTGCCCCCCATGAAGCACAAGTTTGCCAGATCATCTTCATCTTCATCACTTCCAATGTCTACATCACTCGAGCCAAGTTCTTGAAGTGCGGTGATGAAACTGTTTATCAGTTTGTGTCCTGTAAAACCCTTCTTTTTCTTGTTGGTGTTGCCAAAAGAGGACTTGACTTTATTCTGCTTTTCATCACGGTTAGAAGGACCTGAAAGGTTAGGGCAATCTGTATGAAAGTGTCCTGTCTTACCACATTCAAAGCATCGTTGAGGTCCGGAGCTTCCTCTCCTTCTAGTTCTCACATTTTGCAATGCTTTTGAGAACCTAGTAGAAAGAAGTACTAGCTCCTCCTCTGGAAACTCCTCAATCTGTTCCAGGTTTAGTGAAGACAGCAAAGCAAGTGTATTGCTAGATGATTGGCTGGAGCTAGGCATATCACGTTGTGAGACAAATGCAATAGTCTTATTTAGGTTCTTAGTGATATAATGTCAATTTCATGAGTTTTTAGCTTAGAATAAAGCACATCTAATGTAAGAGTACTCATGACAGTGGATTCACGTATGGATGTCACTTTTATCTCCCAAATTGATATGTCTAATGCACTTAGTAATTGCCTAGCATTTTCAGCATTTAAAAAATTAACATTGATGCTACGCAAGTTGCTGAGAATTTTATTAAAGCGAGCAAAGAGGTCATCAATGGACTCACCGGGTTGCATCTCAAAGCGCATGTATTAATCTTGAACATATCCTATCTTACCTCCTTTATCGTGTTGGATCCTTCGTGGTAGTCACAAAGTGCTCTCCACACATCGTACGCCGATCGGAGGTGTGCAACACGGTCGAAGTCGCTCTGAGTTAGTCCTTGTATGATCAAGTTCTGAGCCTTGTTATTGTTATCGACATCTCCCATGTTTCTAGCCGTGACTTGATCATTTGAAGGCACATCGTAAGTTTTGTATAACTTTTCCCATATTGCAAAGCCTTGCGCCTGGATGAAAGCTTCCATGCGTGCCTTCCAAACCTGAAAATCAATACCACTAAACACACAAGATTTGGCGGAGTATTTCTCCATGATGATTAGTCAAAACACGTGCAAATCACAAATATTAGAGCAACCTGGCTCTGATACCAATTGTAGGATCAAAGTACACGTGTAAATCTACCAGTGGGGGGGTGAATGGTAGATAAAAACTTTTCAGTGGAAGCAACAAAACACCCCTCAGCAGAAAACTGATCTGTTAAAGAAACCATGTGTGTGACTAATCTAAATGTGTTCAACTATGACAAAACTAGTATAGTTTCTAGAGAATCAAGTCATGAAGACGTCACAACAAGAATCATGAAAATCCGTTGAGAGAAACTCAAGTTACGATCGAAAGATCGAACAAAGGTCAATCTGTCCTACGCGAGAAAAACAGTTCTGGAATACTGCAAAGAAACTCGTGTAGATAAGAAACCACAAATTCAATGACCGTGAAATGTTCACATATGATAGATAATCAAGTTTTGAAGACAACCCAAAAAGAATCAAATCAATTGGATCTGTAAAACTCGAGTTATGATAAAACCACCGAAGCAAGGTAGTGCTGAACAGAAACTCGACGAGAAAAACATGTCTGAAACAAGTCGGACGAACAAGGCACAAAAGTTCCTTTAGAATATGAATTTTATTTATCAAACACAAGAGGAACAGCCCCAAAGTCGTGCACACACGAGCCTTGGCCTCCCTTGCTTATATAACCAGCCCTAAGGCCAACCCAATTCAAACTAGGACTCCTACTCCTACTTGGATTCAAACTGTAACTTTCCAATACTGCTCAAGACTCTTCTACACGCAGATAGAAGCAATCTTAAGACTTCCAAACACCTTAGGAACATCCCAAACATTCCTAAAACAACTCTAATTCATGCCTAACACGAAATCCTGTTATAACCAACTCGAAACTTTCCATAAACAAACCATAACCGCCTAAGCCACAGCCTGAGCGCAAAATCCAGAAATCCAGCCGGTTGAACCTTTTCAACCATATCTCCACTTCCATATCTCTTCACCACGCCTTGGAACCATGTTGCCACGTCCATGCACTCCTTGCACACATGCAAACATCTTCCAACGACGTCCAAGATACCTTCATATGCATCATTCTTGATTCAAACATACTGCGCAACCTCCTGATCAACTCAACCATAATTCCTCCCGAACTTGGTTGTTGAATCTCATCTTCTCCCTAAGACTAGTTTAATGGATCCCGTAACCAGCCATGTCTTGAACTCAAGCAACACCTGCACATGAATAAACAACCAATACTTTTGAGCACAAGTCCTAGACTTGACTCTCATTAGTTCCGAAACTACAACATCTTACATGAGCACCTCACATAAGCATGTTGTAAACCATAGCAAAATTATATCAGCCATAACCACCAAAACACACCAAAAACCTAGTAAAATAATACTAAGCAAACTTTCCATAAGAGTAAAGCAAGTTCGAAACATTGCAAGTTAAAAGAAGAACCATTGCAATCAAGCTCCGACCCTTACCAAAGCTAACCGGAGCTTACCAAAGCTAGTCAGACCCAGTGCCGGAGCTTACTAAAGCTTAGTCGGACCTAGAACGGAACTTACCAAAGCTAGTCGGACCTGGCACCGGAGCTAGCAAAAACAAGTCGGTCCTAGCCAAAATAAGTCAGACCTAGACAAATCAAGTCGTACCTTACGTCGGACCTTGCCGGAGCTACCCAAAACAAGTCGGACCTTGCCGGAGCATGAAATCGGGGAGATCTAGGCGAGGTTGGTTCGTGGATGTTGCTGAACGAGATGGTGGTTTGCTTGCCACAGATCTAAGGACCGGTTCATGCAAGCACATGCCAGGAAAATAGTGCCACCACAAGGCCAAATATGGGTGCGGCTTAGCTGACTAATTAGGTGTGTTGCTAGCTTGTTATGGACCATTGGATGGTGCGGATAATGGGAGTCGAGGAGGACTGCCCTGGGAACTGCATGGCACACGAGGGGGCCCATGGGTGGGAGAATGGATATTCGAGCCTGCCGGTGAAACCTCAGTGGGTCCGTACATCCTAGTAGCCCCTTTGTAAAGTCTATTTTGTGACCTCTTGGCCATAAACCAACGGTTGTGTAGTGGCAGAATGAAGGTTCTTTCTAGTCGCCGACGGGTGACGAGATCACAAACTTGTGGGTAAAGTGGTGCCAGCTCTGCAGATTGTAGAACTATCATGATAGTCGTGCTTCCTGTTATAAGAACCTGGCCAACTTCCATGATTAGAGGCAAAACTTGCGATGTTTGTTCGGGTAAGGTCGTTGGGATTGGTTTTGGGACTGTTTTGGGTCATGAAAATGAGTTTGACTTCGGTTCTATGAAAATGAGATGGTTATGAATAATTATGAGTATGAGATGAACTTGAGAAAGATTATTGGCTGGTTGAGACTTGACATATGGTGAAATATGATGAAGGAATGTTGATGATTAATTTGGTTATGATGGGACTTAACTCACCTAGAAATAGTTGCTGTTTTTACCATATTTGTGAAATAAAATTTGCTTGCTGCAATGAATCTTTGTATTCCCTATATTGTTGTAAGCTACATGTCATAATTTTTCCGCACATGCTGAGCACAACATGTACTCACCCTTCATTTCCACATATACATCAGCTACAGGAGAAGAATACTTCGAGGAACATTTGGAGTACTAGGCGTGCGCACTACCGTCAACATGCCTGTGGAGTTGAAGTTGGAGTCTGCTGTCTTAGCCATTTTCCGCTGTCGTTTAGAGTCTTCCGCTGCAAAAATAAGTTAGACATTCATTAGTGAGACAATGAGTCAATGTAATAAAGTACTTAAACATCATTGTACGTGGTTATATTCTGAATTCAGTTTGTGATAAAGCTGTGTATGTGTGATGAACATCCTGGGTACACATACGCATTCACTTGGTTCATTTTTCGGAACCGGGTGTCACAAATTGGCATCAGAGCCACGTTGACCGTAGAACGCAGGCCTAGGTAGAATGGACACTCTAAAACACATAGGAACACCCCTCTAAACTGTTATTTTTGAAAATTGCTTGCTGCTGCACTCTAATTGTCAATTCAGCCACCACAAAGTGCTATTTTCAGCCCCTCTTCTTCTTTTCTTTTGGACAGCCACACTTTTCTTTTTTTGCTTCATAGCTTCTGAAGTTTTTGAGTTATTTTCTTCTTCTCTAAAGTTTCTCATGTCTTATTTATAGATGCCGGTGACTAGGAGCACAGCACGCATAAGGACTCGTCCACCACCACTTGGTAGTGCACTTAACCCCATTGAGGTGTCCGATGGACCATATTGGGAGGAGGTGAAGATGGAACCTCATGATGAAGATGAAGTCAGTAGCTCTATGCATGAGGAAGAGGATCCGGAAGAGGTGGAACCAATCGAAGACGGCATGGAAGACTATCCACAAGAACAACAGCATTGGTACACACCTCAGGAGGAATTTCATGCAGGCTTACACCCAGCGGAGCCTCATGAAGCTATGTCGGAAGGAGATGAATCCGAAGAGGAGCCACCCCCTGCTGAGGCCGAGAATTAAGGTAATGAACGGGCCAACCGTTCAGTTCAAGAATTTCGGTGCGACAGAATGGAAGGACACCTATCCAAGGAGCTTAGAGAGTTCCTGGATTGCTGCAGCCTACACCCGGAGTCCCTCATCTCGGACATGAAGAGTGGAAGGCTAAAGTAACCATCCTATCTAATGGTAGGGTTGTCACACGGCACTTCACACCCACATGGGGATTTATAAGGGAAGAAGCTATTGATGATGTTGCATGGGATGCACTCACTGGACTGTGCTACGCCTTCCATGAGCAGCTTGAGAACACTACCTTTGAGCTGCACCCGTATTGGAAGAGTGGTACAAGGGAGATCATTGGACCCCATGGAGGAGCTCTTTCCAACCCAGAAACTGCTGATAAGTCTCAGAAGTTGCTCGTAGATTTAGGAAACCGCTATGCAAGCGAATGTAAAAGTCCCAAAAATGTATATGAGCTAAACCGAAGTTTGAAGGCTATGTGTTTCAAATTCGTGAAATTGGGACTTACAAAAACTTTTCTATACATGATGGTGTACATGTATGTTGATCAAAAAGAGGCTCACATGTTCATTTGAATGTGTTGATCCAAAGTGGACTTAAACACCATGGATGAAATACTCCTTTGCATGAAGGATTAAAAATCAGATTTTCAAATTCAAAGTTCACCGCAAATTGTGGCCAAACTTTTGAATACACATGCAGCCCTATACTTTTGAATTTGAGGAAACTTAGGGTGGCAAATTTTTGACTTTAGGGTGGGCGAAAAAGGAATTTAACAGGAGCATTTTTAAAGTTCAAACTGAATTCAAATTTGCAAGCCAAATTCAAATCTAATAAATGAATTCAAATGCTAGCCCACTTTTCCAGTTCAGAACTTCTGAAATTTAGAGACTAACATGAGAAGATCTTTTGGGGAGGAGAATGGGTGGACCCCACATGTCATTGAGCAATATTGACTTGCAAATGAAGTCTCCTCGGGTCTCTGTTTTCCACTTCAACGAGTAGCTTCTCTGATCGCCACCGAGCTGTAGCCGAGACACGTCCCCGTGGTTTTCCCCGCGCTGGCGGCCAGCTTGGCTGTTTCCTTCCCTCTCAACATGATCTTCTCCCTCACAGGCCGAAGCTATGGACTTTGCTTCCTCCTCGCGAGCAACCACCGAGAACAGAGCGCCGCGGCCTCGGGTCCAACCAGGAGATTGTAAAACCGAGCGTGCAACACCCCTACGAGCTGCAAAATAGCATGGAGTGCTCTTCCTTCACCTCCTCAGCGTGAAAGCTAGCAAGTTTTGGCTTCCCTCACCCGAGAACGCCGTTTCTCCATGGCGATCTAACACAGCTGGCGATCGGCCGCACGTGAACAGCTCACCACAGTGGCTTTCACGCCAAAGCAAGGATGCTCAAAGGTGCGCTGGACCACCGTGGTGCTTCTCCCAGAAGCTCAGATCAAGTGGTGATCCCTAGCAGCCGAATTCAGCATTTTTCTCCCGGTGCACCACCACAGACCGTCCGGTACGGGAACTCCAAATTCTCCCTCCCTAATTGTTGTTAGATCACCAAATCTTGCACACGGGGGCCGAACTAGCCGGCTATCATTTTCTTTTTAGCAACCCTAGCTTGAAACCGATTCGAAGCGGCATATTTCAAGCTTTACCGAGCGCGTTCATGGCGGCATCAATCTGGCGCACGGTGAGAACCCATTTGGAGGCGTTTTCAAGCTCTGGTTCTTCCTTGCCGAGCTAGCGTATCACCCACTGGTGCTTTAGAGCCATTTGTCCGAGCTTTTGGCGGGCTTGAACCGTTGGCTGACGGCGCCGAAGTCATCCCGAAGACGCCACACGCCGCCAACGGTGTTCCGGCCACCGGCAGCTCGAGCTAGACCTAGCGACGTGTTCCCCGACCTCCCAAACACACGGGCGGCGAGTCTCCGGCCAGGAGATGGCCGGGAATGGGTCGCCGGCGAGGAGCTACCTCGGTTCGGTGAGGGGGGGGGGGCGTCGCCCGCGCGAGAGAGTGGGCGGGAGGAAGAAGAAAGTCACTGGCCCACACGTCAGTGACTAGAATTTAAATGTTTGGATCAGTTATGGCTCTCAGATCCCCTGTAGCTGCACGCTGGAACCATGTAGCCCCGGTGTGGCTCGAATCTCAGTGGCTGAGGTTTAAAAACGTGGGCCCAGTCGATTTCCAATAGCAAAACAATTCCAGATTTTGCCACAACACTACAGGAATCACGACAATGGACGACGGCCAGATTTATTGACGACAGGGCCGTCGTCAATAAAAATATTGACGATGGCTGGATAACACCATCATCAATAAATCATTAATTGACGACGGTTGACCTAGTACTGTCGTCTATAAGCTCTCGGGCCTTATAGATGACGGTCCACCGTCGTCAACAATGGCCCTCGTCAATATGGGCCGTAACCTGAGCCTTCCCGGGGACTTATAGATGACGGTTGACCTACACTGTCGTCAATTAAGCCTTGTTGATGACGGTGTAAACCCACCGTCGTCTTTAAGGCCCCATATACTCGGGACAGCCCCTCGGTTCTCTCTCTCACTCTCGCCACCGCCGCCTCTTCTCACTCTCGCTGCGCCGCCGCCGCCGCTGACCGCCGACAACATCAGGTACGTCACGCCCCTCCCTCCCTCCTCCCCTTCTCCGCCCGTGCACACCCGGCGCCGCCCTGCTGGCCGTCGGCCACCCCGCTAGCCCGGCCACGCCCCCTCCCCCCTGGGCTGCCCCTCGCCAGCCGCGCCCCCTCCCCCCCGGGCCACCCCGCCAGCAGCCGCCGCCCCACCGGCAGCCGCCGGCCGTAGGCCGCCCCGCCGTCCTGAGCCCTCACCGGCCACGCCCCCCTCCCCCCCCCGGATGCCCCTTAACGCAGCGCCTCCCGGGGCCGCCCCGCTGGCAGTCGGTTTCCCGCCGGCCGTAGGCTGTCCCGCCGCCCTGAGCCCTCGTCCGCGCCCTCATCCCCCACGGCTGCTCCTGCGTGCGCAGCGCCGCCCGGGGCCGCCCCACCGGCCGTAGGCCGCCCCGCCGCCCTGAGCCCTCGCCGGCCGCCCCCCCCGGATTGTCATGGCCCTTGGCCGCCGGCTTACCGGACCGACGACGTGAGCTCAGACGTGATCGCCGCCGATGAACGGGGCAAGCGAGGTAGCAAGGAAGAAGGCGATAGCCTCAACCCTTTCTCTGTTCTGTTCGATCCTTTTTGAATGTGTCCACGCACGAGACCTTAACCTGGTTACAAAGGGCCTCGCCCACACGCACGGCCCACCGGCCCACTCCGTAATATTGAATCGAAATACAACTCACGCCAGCGACTCCCTCTTCACCCAAGCGTCTCCTTTTCCTATGCGAACACCCTTCATTGCCGATGTCACAACATCAGGTGTGACATTTGCCCCCCGTTGAATGGAGCTTGCCCTCAAGCTCTGACGTCAGGCCCTCTCCGCCACAGCACCCTCCATTAGCATACCTCGAGACTCGTCGTTGGCTTGACATACATAGTTTGGTTGCCCTGCTGAACAACCCTGCATTCAGCTTGCGCATACACTGTCTCATTTGTTGAACCAACTTTCTCTTCACGCAAGAACACCCACTCATCCTGGTATAAGCTTTCAGCTTCCTGCTCCAAGTCCTGTATAGTTTTGTTCACCGCTTGCTGATCGTTCAGTATGGTATTTTCCCTTACCCACCATGAGCACTCACCAAGCTGCAGCATTGTAGAACTGTCACAGGACAGCCTATTGAGCATATGGGTATTCAGCTGCCCCCTCCCCCGGCTGCCCCTGCGCCCCGTGTCCAGCACCCCTTCCCGGCGCCGCCCCCTCCCCACCGTAGGCCCCCCCCCCGCCCCCTCCCCACGCTTTGCAGCAGCCAATGGGATCCCTTACGGGCCCAGGCGATGGCAGAGGTCAATTTGGTGCGGGTTTGACGATTCTTTTGCTTCGCCAATTATATGGCAGAGATAGAGGGTGATGAGGAGAGAGGGAGAGAGAGAGGAGATGGCTGCTGCAATGGCCAGCTTGAGGCCGTCGAGGCCCGTCCATGGGCCGAGAGGAGATGGCTGCGATAGCCAGCTTGAGGCCGTCGAGGCCCGTCCATGGACGGGGGCCCTTGTACTTATCCTTGTCGAGGTCCTGCTTGTAGCGAATGTACTTGACGGCGGCCATAGCGAAGTTGAGTTGGGGATGGCAAAAGAGGGGTCGGAGAGCGTGGCGGCGGCGATGGCCTTCATGGGCTGGATGGGCACGGGCACGCCATCGTCGGATCGGATTCGGCGGCAAAGCCCTGCCCTTTAGGATCGGCGTCGACGGGGTTCAAGGTGGTGGTCATGAATCCTTTCTTCTCTCTTTTCTACTTGAAGAACTGCACCAGATAGTTGTCCCCTTTTTACTTGAAGAACTGTACTGGATAGGGGGGTGTAGTGTTAAATAGACGGCATTATGCTTTTCAAATAGTAGTTTATTCGTTGTTATTATTTAAGATATGTATATAAAGGGGTTTCAGGCCGACCCAGTCCGGCACGGCCCGACCCGACCCGACCCGACATGACACGCAATATATGCATTCGGATGCGAGGGCTTCCAGGCAGTTTCTAAAACCCATCGAGAGAGTAGAGGGACAGGTGGGAAACATCGTTTGGGTGGGGACAGCTACATACGCCTCGCTAAATGGATGGTAAGTGCTATAAGCATTCTATTAAGTAATTTTATAATCTTCATTGTGCTAACATGTATCGATAGGAGCACGAGAGCGGTCAGAAGCCGGCACCTATCGAGGTGTGGAAGAGGGATCACTTGGGAAGTGACCCGTCGCAGCCTGACCAGGTGTATTCTCAGACGGCGACAGAGACTTTGGTGAGTTATTTTTTCAACTTAATTGAATTCTCTTTAATAGTACTAATGACGTTATTTTTCTGGTTTTTGCAGGCAAACTACGGGGAGGAGGTGCGGAGGCTTCGAGGCGAAGAGTTTGATTGGCAGAGCGTGTCAATCGTCCCCGAAGCCGCGTATGCAAGCGGTGGTGGAAAACCTCACGGACGGTGAGCTTTGTAATTTTTAATTTACTGTTACAAACTTCGAGATATAAAATTTAATAATCTTACTTCGTTTGTGCAGGTTAGACATCTTCGATGGAGTGGTCGACTTGAGGCAGGCGCGAGCTTCCTTGAGAGCCTCTTCATCGCTTCACGGCAGGTCCAGCAGCAGCCGTGCTAGTCGAGATCTGGAGCTCCAGAGTCTTCGAGAGGAGCTCCAGAGGACACAAGAAGCGCTCAGGGCCAGGGACAAGGCGTGGGCAGCTGAGATCAGGGCTAGGGATGAGGCGCAAAGGGCTAGGGACTCAAAACTCGTTCATGTTACATATGCAATCTGCCATGTAGGTAATCCATTCTAGATGTTGTACTTAACATTTTTTACATATAAATGACATGTATAATGATTTGCTTTGTGTTTGCAGGCTATGAGTGCATGACAGGCGGTTGTCCTTCCGCAATGGGCGCCGCCAGCGATACAGCTGCCGCCGGTGCCGATGACGGCAGCCCAGGTACAAAATTATTCAAAATAACTTAAACTAGTTAGACTTGTTCAAATTTAGTAAAATATGCATTTTCTTACTTGCAACATGTATAACCACACTTGCACTTCACAGGCGTCGGGAATGGAGGCTCAAACTCCGTCGCCTCAGATTCTGCCGCTTGGACGACTGCAGGAGGACGACTTTCCGAACTTCGGTGGCAGCGGACAGGGTAGCGTCTCATAGTCAGGTCAGCCGATTTTTTCCCCTTAGCCTCATACTTGTGAGTTGTGTTGTTTCAATACGTACCTAGCTTGTTCAGAAAGTATTAGATATCAAAGTTGAATAAAATGATAAGTTATGTTTAATAAAATGCTGAGTTATGTTGTTTCAATATGTCTATTTAGGGATCTTAAAGTGAAATTTGAAGTAAAGTTGAATGTTGTAATCTGTTTACATGTTTATTTAGAGGATGTGAAGTTGAATGTTGTAAAGTTGAATGTTGTAATCTTAAAGTTGTAAAGTTGAATGTTGCACTCTTATAGGATGCCATTCTAAAGTATTGTCTTCTACCTGCAGGACTAAAGAGTTTTATCAATTGCGAGATAAAGCTGAGTTCCCTCCTCTCAAACTTGGCTTGTGTGATGTATAGTATATGCAGTGTGATCGATGTATGAATAATTGTGCAATAATATATTGTGTGATGTATTTTGTGATGCCATGTGATATATTGTGTGATGTTTTTCTGCCTGTGTGATCTGGCCATCGAGCCAGGGCTGGCCTTGAAGCCAGGGCAGCATTTTCTGTTTTTTAAAAAAATCTGCAAAACTTATCGACGACGGTTCTCTGGCTGCCGTCGATGATACTGGCAAGTTATCGTCGACGGTGCCATGGACACCGTCGTCGATAAATGTCCAGTATCAACGACAGTACCCTTTTATCGTTGTTGATACTGTACCTTATCATCGACGGTGCCCTGGCACCGTCGACGATAAGCTTCCCCGCTACCACGTGGAGGGAGTCACTTATCGACGACAACTAATTTCGGCCGTCGTCAAATAGTTTATGGAGGACGGTTACCATCGTCAATAACGCTATAGATGACAAAAAAACGTAGACGGCTGTAAACCGTCGTCTATAAGAATATACCGTCGTCTATAAGCTATAGAAGACGGTTTCTAGCCGTCGTCTATTATCACGATTCCTGTAGTGCAACTTTAGAAAATCATATCTTTGTGTAAGAACCTCCAAATTGAGTGATTCAAATTGGGTTGGATTCATTTTGCAAAGATCTATTCAAATATGAACCCCAATTTGTATGAAAGTCAATAATAAATTCTGGAAAATTCTTTGAAGTTTCTCTTAAAAAGAATTATTGAGGGAGTTTGGTTCATCCAAAAATACTCAAATTTTGCCAGAATATTCATTAGGATATTGTTGACCTTGTAGCAAATGTTAATCTCATTTGAGGATGATTTGAGAAGGAATTTGCTAAATACAAACTGCTGTGTTCAAAGTGGTCCAGAAACTTTTTTAGAAAATGATCCCAACTTGTAAAATCCATTCTAGGCAATTCGTAGCTCCAAAAATCATGAAAAAAATTCAGGCATGCTCTATGAGTCATAATTGAAACTGTAGTTCACTTGATTGGGCATTAAAATGCACATTACACCAGAATTAATTTTTTAGTAGAAATGCTTAAGGAATTATTCTGGAGGAACTACTCAAGTAAAAGGCCTGAGTTTTGGACCAAAGGACTTTCTTGTGACCAGGAACTCACATGTAAAGTTTCAGCTCAAGTTGAGCCTTATAACTCCCTGTATTAGTTTTCCATGCTTATGTATGTGGAGAAATACATAAGAGTAGTGTGGGAATTGTGGGAGACACAATTTCTTTCCACTTTAGCTGCAATTTGGAAAGCTAAATCTCTGGGTAGTATAGAACATGCTGTAAAAGTTTTGAAGCCATTAGAGTTCTTGATCTTCAGTTTATTCAAATCTTTTCAGCTCATCTTATATGTTCATTAGGAAACTTAGTGTATAACTAAAACCCTAGGGCAGCTTTAGTTTTTATTGATGTTTCTTTGCACAACAGAGGCAACAAAGCCATTCTTGGCATTTCCACACAGCCTCTGTTCTCAAGAAGTTCAAGTCTTTAATTCTTTAAACTGCATTAAGAATCTTATGCATATACATGTCGATAGCTCATGACGAAGAACTTCGACGGAGATCATCACTTGAAGTTGGATCAAGTTAGAAGGATGAAGTTAGAAGGATCAAGTGGTAGAAGGAGACTAACTGATTATATATATTACTTCCCTGCAAAACAGGCAAGCTCTGGTTTGCATTTAACAACTTTTATGTTTTTACTTTGTATTCACTATGTTGGTTAGGAAATGAAATGTGCATTAGGTCTAGTTGCTTTGATACTCCTCTTGCATGACCAAATAAACCCATGGAGTATTGGGTAGATGTCTTTCATCGTGTAGAACTGCCATGCTTAAGTAAGGTTCGGTAGAAGTCGAGTGGTGAGATGCTACTCGCACGATCAGGAGAAACAGGGGCATACGGGATTACTTCAGAAATTTGTTAGCAAGTTGAAGTTGAGACCGGACAAGTTGTAGGAGCAGCACGATATAGGGGCCTGGGTGCGTTAGACCTGTCCGTGTCGGTCAAGGACCAATCCGTATGTGACCCTGTTGAGCAAGTTTGAGTTGTGTACCAGACTCATGCTGGCTATATGGGACCCAGTAAACCGATGTACCTCTAGAAGCTTGTGTTGGGACTTTTCCGGTCGCCTCAGGCGAGAGGGCCGGTATGCAGTATGTGGGTAACACTCTCATGACATCTCATGTTCGTAGGTGCACCATGAGGGTGGATACTGTACGGGACGATCAGATCGATTCAACGTAGGTGAAACGGGGGAAAGGCTGCCATGTATGACGTCAGTGATGGTTGCTGTAGGCAACGTCGAGTATGGGCGTAGTGTCGTGTAGTCCGGGTGTTTTTGATTCGAATCACCGTCGCTCGCGGAAGATGATTGAGCATACTTGTTCTCACAGTCGTGATGTAGTAAGAACTTGCAATTGAGATAATAACTAATCATTGTGGATTGATGTTCATACTAGCTTTGTGTTGTTATCTTTTATAAATAGTTAGAGAAATCTCGATTCATTTATACCGTGAGCAATTTACATTGGGAGAAAGCGTTTCTTGTTTCATTGTGGAGTCCTGATGTGAGATGCCCAAGGTTAATTGTAATTTGCTGCTAATAATACCTGAAAGTAAGGATTCACTTTTAGGCGAGTTCAGTATGCCTATTGCTATCCCACTTTATGTCTTTAACTTCATGTAGAGTTTCATGAATAGGTTTGACGGTTAAGTCTTGCTGAGCGTTATGCTCACGGATGCTATCCTAGTTGTTTTGCAGGTATTGACTTTATGCTTATGAGAATGGTTGGCTGATGAGACTCGGAACCCTCCGAATGGATACTCAGGAGCAACCACGCCGCTGCTGTTGTTATTTGTGTTGCTAGTAAGAAACGTCCGCGGGCTGGACAGTTTCTTTGTTGCTTAGTTAGAAATGAGTCGTGAGAGTTATAGTCTTCCGCTGTAGTAGTATTTGAGGTAAAGTATTTGTAAAGTATCCTTTGTACACTTCCGCAAATGATTTATGTAATATGTTTGTCCTTTACCCGTGTGCTGTTGGGTGCCGCATCACATGGCACCACCCAATGCGATTCCCGGGTGAGCGTGCACGGACCCGTGATCCGGGGACATCACAGCAAGTGCACAAGAAGAGATCCGTTACCTCCGCAAGAAGCTGTACTTGGTGGAAAACAAGAGGAGACTTGTGCCAACGTGGGAACAAATGGAGCACCAGCGTCATCTATCCCTACATGGACTGCTGACTCACCATGGCATGCGCCCATGTATGGGCCACCCCCGTCACACCGGTTCTCAAGATTAAGTTTAGGATTCTCATTGAATAAAGTTGTAATAGGAATGCTTAGATCGCAGTAGATCAAATAAGAGTGGTGTGCAGAAATTTTTATGATGATTGCTTGAGTTGTGTGCTTGGTGTGAGTTGTGGGACGCTTAGGCGAATGTCCACATCCACACATAGTGGAGAGATGTGAGATGCTTCGGCACTTGTTCACATCATCATATTGGCTGAAATTAATAAAATAAGATGCTTAGTTCATACACCTTGATGCATATAGTTGGGGGATCAATCTAAATTTCTTTTTTCTACTCTACTCTCTCACAGATGGTGAGGGAAAACTCCAACCGCCAACGAAGGAACACTCGTGGTAACAACGAACCACAGGAGGATTGCAATGTGGAAGTTCCTGAAAATGCCAACCCCGGGGCTGATGCAAGCAACCTTGAACGTTTGATGGATATGCAGAACCAGCTCATGCAAACTATGATACAAACGTTGGGGCAGCTGCAGGACAACAACAACAACAACAACAACCCTAACCTCGTTCCTGCACCCCACCGCCTCCACCGCTACCACCGCCGGCTCACAACAGATTGGGAGAGTTCATGAGGACTAGGCCGCCTACTTTTGCACAAGCCAATGACCCTATGGAGGTTGATGATTGACTGAAGTCTATGGAAAAGAAGTTTGCTATTGTTTAGTGCAATGATCGGGAGAAAGTTCTCTTCGCATCACACCAGCTTATGGGAGCAGCCGCTGATTGGTGGGACGCTCCTTGCCATGCTCATGTCAACCAGGAGACTATCACTTGGACTGAATTCAAGGAGAGTTTTCGCTCTCACTATGTCCATGAAGGAGTCATGATGCTCAAAAGGCAAGAGTTTGAAGGTCTCCGTCAAGGAAGGAAGAGCTTGAATGAGTACTCAACAAGTCCAGGCAGCTGTCAAGGTATGCTCCAGAAGATGTCAACTCGGATCATGGAAAGCAGTACTTGTTCATGAGAGGATTGAACAATGAAATTCAAGTTCAGCTGCTCAACAATGATTATGCAAACTTGCAAAAGCTCATTGACAAAGCTACAGTGGTGGGGAGCAAGATCCATGAGATTGAACAAGAGGGAAAGAGAAAGATGCCCTATCAAGGACAGCCACAAGGGAGCAATGTACATCCTCGTTTCATGCCACCAGCTGCACCACACTATGGCTCGTCCGCTTCTACTTTCCACTCTGCAAATTCACCTCGCTCTAATCAGCTACCGCAGCAATGCCCTGTTATGCAAGCACCGCGTTTGCCTATGCCTCCTGCGCCCCGTCCCAACATGGGCGCCTATGCTCAAAATCAGCCTCGCCCCAACATTCCTGCTGTTATGGGCAACAAGGCATGTTTTTCATGCGGAGAGGCGGGACACTTTGCAAACCAATGCCCGAAAAAAGGCCTTGGACAGCCGAGCAACACATCTAAGCAGAATCCACGGTCGAATGGAGGAGCTACGCAAGGTAACCATGGACAGCAGAACTATGCTCGTGGCAATGTGAATCACGTCTCCGCTGAGGAAGCACAACAAGATGACGACATCGTGATTGGTAAGTTTCTCGCCAACTCCAACCCAGCCACAGTTTTATTTGATTTTGGAGCATCGCATTCATTCATCTCATCCAAGTATGTTGCCAAGTATAACCTACCCATATCACACATGAAACAAACTATGTTGGTTAATTCTCCCGGTGGAGAGATGAGGACTAATATAGTATGTCCGAGAGTAAGCCTTAAAATAAGGGGGTAGACTTTCTTTCCAACCTTATCGTCTTGGATTCCCAAGGAATTGACATAATACTTGGAATGGACTTGTTAAGCAAGCACAAAGAAGTAATTCAATGCGCTCAGAGGATTGTGCAGTTGACGAGTGAACATGGTACTCGTATTGAGTTCGAGGCAGCCCAACCTGCAACCGAGAAGGCAGTGCTGAACCACATCAAAGAAGCAACATTGGAAAGCATTCCGGTGGTTCGAGAATATTCAGATGTGTTCCCAGAAGAACTTCCAGGTATGCCACCTGACCGGGACATTGAATTTGCCATTGATTTAGTACCCAGAACCGCACCTATAGCGAAGAGGCCATATAGGATGCCTGCTAATGAATTAGTGGAGCTCAAGAAGCAAATTCAGGAGCAGCTAGATAAGGGTTTTATATGCCCAAGCTCGTCACCGAGGGGAGCCCCCGTGCTCTTCGTAGACAATAAAGATGGAATCCAAAGGATGTGTGTGGACTATAGGTCTCTCAGCGAAGTGACGATCAAGAATAAGTACCTGCTGCCCCGCATAGATGACTTATTCGATCAAATGAAAGGTGTTCGAATTTTTTCCAAGATTGATGTAACACCCCAAAATCTGCTAAAGAGGGGAATTTAAAAAATTTTGGACATATTGCATGTGGTGCAAAAACTCAAATTTAAATTGGAATTCAAATTCAAATCAAAACAGAAAAGAAAAGGAAAAAGAAAAAGAAAAAGAAAAAAACCCCACAGGCCAGTGGGCCGAAACCCACCAGCCGGCCCACTACTCCCCCGCGCCAGCCCACAACCGCGCGCCCTCTCTTCCTCTCACTGACACGCGGGGCCCGCGTGTCATCCCTCACCTCCCGCGCGCCCCAACGACCGGACTCTTCCCCACGCCCGATCTCAACGAACTCCGGAAACCCGTGCCACCAGCCCGAATTCTGGTCCCGGACGTCTCAAACTCGATCTCAACAGACCGCCGCCCTCCCTCGCCTATATAAACGCTGACAATCGCCCTGTTTCCTCCCCCCCCGATCGGCTGTTCTTCTCTCCGGTGAGAACCGAAGATTCAATCCCCGTTTTCCTTCGATCATTGCTCGGATTATCTGATCTAACGCGCTGATCGTGCTCCACCGCCCCTAGGGAGCCCTGCACGTGAAGGAAACGACAAGTTTCATGCCCTAGCATCTGTTCCGACGTGCACCGAAGATCGTCGCCGTTGAAGCTCGCCGCCGACCGACTTCCAGGACCTCTGAGTGCTGGAAAACCCCTCGGTGAGCCTCCCCTATCCCTCCGCAGCCGATCCATGCAAAAAGATGCAAGTTCTAACGAGTAGCGGCAAAAGCTGAGGCTGCGCCGACGAGATCGCCACCCCCGCCGCCGCGCACGCGGGCTGGCTCGGGCCAGGGCGACGTGGCCACTTGAGGGCCGTCTATTTTAAATCACACGGTAGAATTAAAACCCGCGCGTACCGGTTCGATGATCTAATCTGAGCCGTCCACTTTAAATCGGACGGTCCACATCAGCCCCTCGTTATAGAGGCCAGGATTCTTATGCGCTACCCCTGGGGATCTCGGAAAACACGAGCTAGCCCCGGAAACTTCTGATCTAGCCCCTGGAACTTCAGAAATTCGTGTAAATTCATTTAAAAATCAGTTTTAGCCCCTGGACTTAATAAAAATTAGGAAAACCCCTCTATTATGTGTAGTTAGACCCCTGGAAATTTATGAAATAATAAATTAGACCCTGTAGTAGGGTGGATGTACCTTTTTGACCCTATGTGATATTAAATTCAGAAATTTGAATATGTGATTAGGATTTATATTTAAAAAGTTGAGGCAAACACATTGTAAATTCAAATTTAAACTCTCCTAACACTTGGAAAACTTTAGAATGAGTTAAAAATAGATTTTAAGCTGAAATGAATCTGTCTAATTGATTGCTCACATTTATTAGTTATAGAAACACATTTTTAGGCTAGGAAATAATTCTGAAAACTGATAAAATAAATTTAAATTAGTTCACCTCAGAGGAGAAGTTCAAAAATATATTATTTTATATTTTAAATCAGAACCTATTCTGTTTAGATGACATGTTCTACTATTTAATATTAAAACTCACTTTTAGGCATAGAAAATAAATCTGAAAAATATAGGAAAACCGGTATGCATAATTAGAAAATGATAAATAAAGTCTCCAAATCCAAAAACTTCAGTTTAGGATTTGGTAGAATATCTGAAAACCTATTTGGAGTAGGAAAATACCTTTCATGCAAACTTGGTAGCTAAGAAGTGTATTAATTAAATATAAAGAATTTGTTCAAATTGGAAATTCATATATAGTGTGCAAACAGAAATCTGAATACAAAAGTTAGAAATCATATACATATGTTTAAAAGTGCATGTAGGCCAAAAATCAACATATGTAGAGTAACCACAACACTTAGAAATGTGAATGACTTTCATAGGTATGTATGTGTGGTTTGTATGAAGTGAAAGTGTGAACTATGTCTTATAGATTGTTGTTTTCTTCTGCTATGTGTATTGGCATGAGTAGAACCTGCCCCAGAGCAAGTTCTCCCCTTCCAAGACCAAGACTTTCCATTCTCAGAGCAGCAGGAAGAAGGCAAGTATCCTTGACCACTTTGATCCTATACTAGGATGTGTAGATAGAATTATTTGCATTGTCAATTGAAATATAGAACCCATGCTAGGAAGTTTCCCTAGAATTGCATTACCTTTTTCCTTGTAGCTTGGGTTGGGATTTATTTTATCATGTCATTCAGTCATATTACTTATGCTTAGCCATGCTTAGAATGGGATAAGTGGGATATGAGATCATCAATTTATTTACCTTACTCTTGAATGAGATATTATGAGACATGTAGAGGTAGGGATCGAGGCAAGTTGGATGATTTGGTTGGTGCTGGGTGCACGAGACTCGGGTTTGTGTTTAGTACTTGCCTGGATCCTAAGGATCGGTTCATGGAGCATGTAACCTGGCTTTACCGTGCCAACCACATGCTGAGATGGGGCAACTTGGCCAATTAATTAGGTGTATCCCCGGCGTAGTATGGGTGTGTTGGATGGTACGGGGAATAGGTGTCAGCTGGACTACCATATGAACCGCAAGGCTCAAGAGGGGGCCACTGCAGCGGGGTTGGAGCCTCTTGTATGTTGTTAGGGGTGAAACCTCAGTGGGCCCATGCTTATCGGGAATCCCTTTGTAAAGGCTTCGTAGTGATCTCCTAGCTACACACCTGGGAAGTGTGAATGTGGTTCGTAGCCACTGGCATAATGGAGGTTCTTTTAGTCCACCCGGCAACGGGGGATGAAATCACTACATGTGGGTACAGTGGTGCAAACTCTGCAGAGTCAAAACTGTCATGACAGCAGTGCTCACGGTCAAGAGCGGCTTGGACTTATTCATGATTAGAGGATGATGAATTTGGAAGTTGAGGATGTTAAGCGGGGAGCTTAACATTAGATATGATGTTATGGTTACTTGAATTTGATGATGGGTTGAGGGATTGGGATCCATTTCACCTGTGTAGTAATATAGGTGCTTAATAAGCTAAGGTGATAGGTAATAATTGCGTAGTGCTTTAACCCTGAGTTCAACCTCTCCTTGCTCTAGCCATGCATGACATAACTTTCCCCCACTTGCTGAGTACCCACGGTACTCAAACTTGCTTTTCTGTTGGTTTATATTGCTGCTCAGGTCAAGAGAATGATGTGGTGTTTAATAACCAAGGCTTTGGTCCCGAGGAAGGATTCTAGGTTCACGGAGTCCCCCGGGCAACGCCTGTGACGGAGCCCACAAGAATAATATTCCGCTGCTATTTTATTTACATGTTATGAACTTATTATCGTCCATCGAGACATATGCTATGTAAGACTTATTTATATTCAACACCTGGCTTGTAATAAATGATGCTTCACTATTTGTCATCACATGTATGAGAAAATGATCCTGGCATACATGTGATATTCACTCGGTTGTTCTTCGGAGAAACCGGGTGTGACAGAAGTGGTATCAGAGCCAAGGTTGCCCGTAGGAACGTGAATCTAGGTAGAAATGGACGTATTTAAGGACCCTATTTTCTTAAAAACTTTTTTACCAAGGTGTGGGTTGAAAAGTGTTATTTAATGGGTCACTTTATTCACCTTGCCCCAACTCTTTTCAAAACACGATTTTTATTTAAATCTTATCTAACTTGATTTTAAATGCTTTATGTTTTAGATGGTTCGCATGATCTGCACCGCCCGCAAGTCCACCGGAGGGAGAGTTCCTGTAGTTGCCTTTGCCCTAAGAGAGGGGAATCGTCCGGTGACGTACCACTCCTACGGATTGGCAGTAGGAGGCTTATTGCGCCGTCTTCGGCGTATGCTCCAAGCCGCCGGCAATACGGGCAAGCTAACCATACACTACAGCTCCACCCGGACCATCCGTGAGAAGCGGGAAGAATGGAGTTCAGAAATGAGGATTATCCATGAAAATCAGCTGCTCAAGATCCACCGCTCTCTAGCTTGTCGAACAACACAGGTCGATGCCGAGAAGGATGTCACCTTGGAGGCCATCACCTGCCAGAGTTACATCTACCGTTGCCCCCTGGACAGGACTGGGTACATGTATGTCCTCCAGCGTGAGAGTGGTACAGCGGAGTACAAGTACCCGCCGGTGCAGCAGGGGACTTCCCATGAGCACATGGACCTGTGCTTGGAGGATGCTGCTATGCTCAGCACTCGACTGCAGGAGTGTCAGCAGGAGCTTCAGGATGTTCGTGACACCCTGAAGGAGACCGAGGCATTGCTTCGAGCCAGCTTGAGGGCGAGAGAAAGAGGAGATGGGAATGAACTGTGTGTCACCGTGAATGACACATGGACCCCTGACTCCCCAGATCGCCGGGCGAGCAGGTGTCGCCGCGCTTCTCCACCAGCAGCTTCCCCACCCAAAACGGAGTCAAAGGGCAGCCGCAATAATGAGGAAGATCCCGAGGAGCCAGCTCAGTGATACGAGTCGTGTAGAGTCCTTTCCCTTAGTTCAGCAGGTTATTGAGTAGTCGAGTCAATATCTTAGTTAATGGTGTGTTAATGTTTGGTGTGGGACGTGAGTTGTGGAAGCCATGGGCATTTGTCCGCAACCTCGTCTTTAGGCTGTTTTGCTTTGAGGTGTGAACCCCTATGAATTAAGAGTGCATTTATGTTCGCGTGAGACGTGAAACCCTCAGAAAATGTTAATATAATAAGACCTCATGAGTTTAAGTTTAAACAAGCAAATTGGGAATTTAATACAAAATGCTTTAAATTAACATTTGGTTGATCATGATAGATGGCCGGAAGAGGAAAGGGTCGTGGTGCCAACCCCGCCAACAACAACGATGAGGCCGGCAACCCTCATCTTTCTGGAGGACAAGACAGGGGTGGTCGCCGTGAAGGAGTTGATCCCATCCACCAAATGCTTGAAAATCAGAATCAGCTCATCCAGAGCCTAACTCAAGTGGTGGCCAACTTGCACCAAGTTCCACCTCCACAAGCTGCACCACGCCAACCAAGGTTAAGTGAGTTTTTAGGGACTCAACCTCCAAAGTTTGCAAGTGCTGCTGAACCTCTGGAGGCAGATGATTGGCTAAGGACCTTTGAGAACAAGATGAGGATCATACAATGCCAAGGGTATGAGAGGGTGTTGTTCGCCTCTCACCAATTGCATGGACCTGCTGCTGATTGGTGGACCGCTTACGTAGCAGCCCATTATGACCCTGAGAATATCACTTGGGAAGAGTTCAAGCGTAGTTTCCGCAACCATTACATACCAAGGGGTGAACTCAAAAACAAGAGAAAGGAGTTCTTGGGGCTGCAGTAAGGAAACATGACTGTGAGGGAATACCTCACTAAATTCACCCAACTATTCCGTTACGCACCACGGGACATCGAGACTGATGAGCAGAAACAGGACGGCTTTGTGGAAGGACTTACAGCGGAAATGCAGTGTGCAATGTCCTCCAACGAGTATGAAAGCTTCCAAAAGATGGTGGACAGAGCATTTGTTGTGGAGAGGAAGCTGAAGGACTTGGAAAATGAAAACAAGAGGAAGGCGGGATGGTCACACCAAGCCTCGGGTAGCAACACACGCCCACGACTGATGCAGCCCACCGCAGGGCAGACGAGCCGTGCTTTGGTGCCCTACTCATTACCTAGAGGGTGCAACCCAAATTTCAGGCCTCCATCAGCACCGGCACAGCCGCAACATCAGTTTGTACAGCAGCCTCATCCCACATATCAACCTCGACCAGCAGTGCAAGGACCACAGAACCAACCCCAAGACAACAAAGGCCAAGCACCTAAAGTTGGGGTGCAATGCTTCAACTGTGGTGAAGTGGGGCACTACGCCCATAAGTGCCCAAAAAAGAAGCCCATGCCGCCACCACAGCAGAATGTGATGCAAGGACGGGTGAACCACGTGACCATGGAGGAAGCGCAAGAGGCACCTGACGTGGTAGTTGGTAAGTTTCCTGCCAATTTACACATTGCAAACCTCATAGTGATAGACTCACAAGGGATAGGTATTATTTTGGGTATGGATTGGTTGACCAAACATAAAGGAATCATCCATTGTTCGACAGAAACGGTGGAACTAACTCACCCTAGTGGCGCAAGAGTAAAGTTCATAACCATACAAGAGCCTAGGAGGGACATTAAACTCAATCAAGTTGAGCTGGAAGTGGAGGAGATCAGGATCATCAGGGAATATCCTGATGTTTTTCCGGAGGAGTTGCCAGGTATGCCCCCTGATCGTGAAGTGGAATTCGCAATTGAGCTAGTGCCTGGAACAGCTCCGATATACAAGAGGCCCTATCGGATGGACTCCAAACAGCTGGAAGAACTCAATGAACATTTGAGAGAATTGATAGAGAAGGGGTACATTCATCCTAGTTCCTCACCATGGGGAGCTCCAGTGATATTTGTGCCCAAGAAGGATGGAACCCAAAGGTTATGCGTAGACTACCGTGCGTTGAATGAAGGAACCATCAAGAACAAGTACCCATTACCCCGCATTGAAGACTTGTTTGATCAGTTGAGGGGAGCTTGTGTGTTCTCGAAAATTGATCTCAGATCGGGATACCACCAACTTAAGATAAGGCAAACTGATATTCTAAAGACAGCTTTCGTATCTCGGTACAGACTGTATGAATACACCGTCATGCCTTTCGGGCTAACTAATGCCCCGACATACTTCATGTATCTCATGAACAAGGTATTCATGGAATATCTGGACAAATTTGTGGTGGTTTTCATTGATGACATTCTCGTCTTTTCCAAAGATGAAGAAGAACATGAGAGGCATTTAAGGTTGGTGTTGTAAAAGCTGAGAGAACACCAACTATATGTCAAGTTGAGCAAGTGTGAGTTTTGGTTGAAGAGAGTTCCCTTCTTAGGACATATAATCTCGGAGGGTGGAATCTCCGTAGATCCCGCCAAGATCGAGGATGTCCAGAAGTGGAAGACCCCTGAGAATGTCAGGGAAGTTCGAAGCTTCTTAGGATTGGCTGGGTATTATCGACGGTTTATCGAGGGTTTCTCCAAGATTTCGAGTCCCCTCACCAAATTGTTGGAGAAGGAAATCACATTCACATGGACACCGCAGTGTGAGACGAGTTTTCAAGAGCTGAAGAAAAGATTAACAACAGCCCCAGTACTAGTTATGCCAGATATGCAGAAGAACTTTTCGGTGTACTGCGATGCCTCTGGAAACGGGTTGGGATGTGTTCTCATGCAAGAGGGGCATGTCGTGGCATATGCATCCCGACAGCTCCGGAAGCACGAGAAGAACTATCCTACGCATGACCTAGAGCTAGCCGCATTGGTACACGCGTTGAAGACTTGGCGGCATTACTTGACGGGGAATAGGACAGAGATATATATGGATCATAAGAGCTTAAAGTATATTTTCACACAACCAGATCTCAACCTCAGACAAAGGAGATGGTTAGAGCTAATCAACGATTTTAATGTGGGCATTAACTATCATCCTGGGAAAGCGAACGTCGTAGCAGATGCTTTAAGCCGGAAGGTGCAGGTCAATAGGTTAAGCTTAAAGGACATGCCTACAGAACTGAAGGAAGAGGTTGTAAAACTCAATCTATGTCTGGTGAATAGTGGTGAGGCCGTCGCCATAGAAGTGGACTCCACATTAGATCAAGATATACGCAACGGTCAAAAGACTGATGAGAAGATACAAGAAATCAGAGAACTCATCAAGGATAATAAAGCCCCTGGTTTCAAAGAGGATGAACAAGGTACGGTGTGGCACGGGAAAAGAATCTGTGTGCCTGAAGTGAAGGAGATCCGTGAATTGATTTTGAAGGAGGCTCATGATTCTGACTATTCCATTCATCCTGGGAGTACGAAGATGTATCATGACCTCAAGAGCAGGTATTGGTGGTATGGCATGAAGCGGGATGTCGCGGAACATGTTTCCCTATGTGACATATGTCAGTTGGTGAAAGCAGAACATCAACGACCCGCGGGATTATTGCAACCACTCAAAGTGCCTGAATGGAAATGGGAAGAAATAGGTATGAATTTAATAGTGGGACTGCCGAGGACCCAATCGGGTTATGATTCGATATGGGTCATCATCGATAGGCTAACCAAGGTAGCTCCTTTCATCCCCGTGAAAGAAAGCTACAGCGGATCCAAATTGGCAGAATTATACATGTCAAGGATCGTGTGTTTCCATGGAGTGCCAAAGAAGATAGTGTCAGATCGAGGGACACAATTCACCTCAAGGTTCTGGCAGAAGTTACATGAAACCATGGGAACTCATCTGAACTTTAGTTCTGCCTATCATCCCCAGACTGACGGACAGACGGAAAGAACCAATCAGATCCTTGAGGATATGCTGAGAGCGTGTGCGCTCAAGAACAATAGGAGTTGGGATAAGAACTTACCGTATGCGGAGTTCTCCTATAACAACAGCTATCAGGCTAGTATGAAGATGTCACCATTTGAGGCTTTGTATGGGAGGAAGTGCAGAACTCCCCTATTTTGGAACCAAACGGGGGAAAGTAAAGTGTTTGGGCCTGAGGTACTACAAGAAGCCGAGGCGAAAGTGAGGGAAATCCGCAACAATTTGAGGATAGCACAGACCCGACAAAAGAGTTATGCCAATGTACGGAGAAGAGAGCTTATTTTCAACGTGGGGGACTATGTATATCTCAAGGTGTCCCCTATCCGAGGACTTCGTCGGTTCAAGGTAAAGGGGAAGTTATCACCTCGATACATCGGACCCTTTGAAGTTCTGGAGAGGAAAGGCGAAGTGGCATATCAACTAGAACTATCGGCTCGCCTATCAGATATGCATGACGTATTCCATGTGTCACAGCTCAAGAAATGTCTGAGGACGCCTGAAGAGATGTTACCCATGAATGAGGTTGACGTAGCAGAGGATCTGTCTTATGCCGAGCAACCGGTCAAGATTTTGGAGACAATGAAATGCCTCACAAGAAATAAAAGAATCCGGATGTGCAAGGTGCAGCGGAAGCATCACTCTGAAGAGGAAGCCACATGGGAGCGAGAAGACGAGCTTAAGGCACAGTTTCCAGAATTGTTTTCCTAGAACCACCAATCTCGAGGACGAGATTTCTTTTAAGGGGGGTAGAGCTGTAACACCCCAAAATCTGCTAAAGAGGGGAATTTAAAAAATTTTGGACGTATTGCATGTGGTGCAAAAACTCAAATTTAAATTGGAATTCAAATTCAAATCAAAACAGAAAAGAAAAGGAAAAAGAAAAAGAAAAAAACCCCACCGGCCAGTGGGCCGAAACCCACCAGTCAGCCCGCTACTCCCCCGCGCCAGCCCACAGCCGCGCGCCCTCTCTTCCTCTCACTGACATGAGGGACCCGCGTGTCATCCCTCACCTCCCACGTGCCCCAACGACCAGACTCTTCCCCGTGCCAGATCTCAACAAACTCCGAAAACCCGCGCCACCAGCCCGAATTCTGGTCCCGGACGTCTCAAACTCGATCTCAACAGACCGCCACCCTCCCTCGCCTATATAAACGCTGACAATCGCCCTGTTTCCTCCCCCCCCCCCCCGCCCCCCGATCGGCTGTTCTTCTCTCCGGTGAGAACCGAAGATACAATCCCCGTTTTCCTTCGATCATTGCTCGGATTATCTGATCTAACGCGCTGATCGTGCTCCACTGCCCCCAGGGAGCCCTGCACGTGAAGGAAACGACAAGTTTCACACCCTAGCATCTGTTCCGACGTGCAGAGAAGATCGTCGCCGTTGAAGCTCGCCGCCGACCGACTTCCAGGACCTCTGAGTGCTGGAAAACCCCTCGGTGAGCCTCCCCTATCCCTCCGCAGCCGATCCATGCAAAAAGATGCAAGTTCTAACGAGTAGCGGCAAAAGCCGAGGCTGCGCCGACGAGATCGCCACCCCCGCCGCCGCGCGCGCGGGCTGGCTCGGGCCAGGGCGACGTGGCCACTTGAGGGCCGTCTATTTTAAATCACACGGTAGAATTAAAACCCACGCGTACCGGTTCGATGATCTAATCTGAGCCGTCCACTTTAAATCGGACGGTGCACATCAGCCCCGCGTTATAGAGGCCGGGATTCTTACGCGCTACCCCCTGGGGATCTCGGAAAACACGAGCTAGCCCCGGAAACTTCTGATCTAGCCCCTGGAACTTCAGAAATTCATGTAAATTCATTTAAAAATCAGTTTTAGCCCCTGGACTTAATAAAAATTAGGAAAACCCCTCTATTATGTGTAGTTAGACCCCTGGAAATTTATGAAATAATAAATTAGACCCTGTAGTAGGGTGGATGTACCTTTTTGACCCTATGTGATATTAAATTCAGAAATTTGAATATGTGATTAGGATTTATATTTAAAAAGGTGAGGCAAACACATTGTAAATTCAAATTTAAACTCTCCTAACACATGGAAAACTTTAGAATGAGTTAAAAATAGATTTTAAGCTGAAATGAATCTGTCTAATTGATTGTTCACATTTATTAGTTATAAAAACACATTTTTAGGCTAGGAAATAATTCTGAAAACTGATAAAATAAATTTAAATTAGTTCACATCAGAGGAGAAGTTCAAAAATATATTATTTTATATTTTAAATCAGAACCTATTCTGTTTAGATGACATGTTCTACTATTTAATATTAAAACTCACTTTTAGGCATAGAAAATAAATCTGAAAAATATAGGAAAATAGGTATGCATAATTAGAAAATGATAAATGAAGTCTCCAAATCCAAAAACTTCAGTTTAGGATTTGGTAGAATATCTGAAAACCTATTTGGAGTAGGAAAATACCTTTCATGCAAACTTGGTAGCTAAGAAGTGTATTAATTAAATATAAAGAATTTGTTCAAATTGGAAATTCATATATAGTGTGCAAACAGAAATCTGAATACAAAAGTTAGAAATCATATACATATGTTTAAAAGTGCATGTAGGCCAAAAATCAACACATGTAGAGTAACCACAACACTTAGAAATGTGAATGACTTTCATAGGTATGTATGTGTGGTTTGTATGAAGTGAAAGTGTGAACTATGTCTTATAGATTGTTGTTTTCTTCTGCTATGTGTATTGGCATGAGTAGAACCTGCCCCAGAGCAAGTTCTCCCCTTCCAAGACCAAAACTTTCCATTCTCAGAGCAGCAGGAAGAAGGCAAGTATCCTTGACCACTTTGATCCTATACTAGGATGTGTAGATAGAATTATTTGCATTGTCAATTGAAATATGGAACCCATGCTAGGAAGTTTCCCTAGAATTGCATTACCTTTTTCCTTGTAGCTTGGGTTGGGATTTATTTTATCATGTCATTCATTCATATTACTTATGCTTAGCCATGCTTAGAATGGGATAAGTGGGATATGAGATCATCAATTTATTTACCTTACTCTTGAATGAGATATTATGAGACATGTAGAGGTAGGGATCGAGGCAAGTTGGATGATTTGGTTGGTTCTGGGTGCATGAGACTCGGGTTTGTGTTTAGTACTTGCCTGGATTCTAAGGACCGGTTCATGGAGCATGTAACCTGACTTTACCGTGCCAACCACATGCTGAGATGGGGCAACTTGGCCAATTAATTAGGTGTATCCCCGGCGTAGTATGGGTGTGTTGGATGGTGCCGGGAATAGGTGTCAGCTGGACTACCATATGAACCGCAAGGCTCAAGAGGGGGCCACTGCAGCGGGGTTGGAGCCTCTTGTATGCTGTTAGGGGTGAAACCTCAGTGGGCCCACGCTCGTCGGGAATCCCTTTGTAAAGGCTTCATAGTGATCTCCTGGCTACACACCTGGGAAGTGTGAATGTGGTTTGTAGCCACTGGCATAATGGAGGTTCTTTTAGTCCACCCGGCAACGGGGGATGAAATCACTACATGTGGGTATAGTGGTGCAAACACTGCAGAGTCAAAACTGTCATGACAGCCGTGCTCACGGTCAAGAGCGGCTTGGACTTATTCATGATTAGAGGATGATGAATTTGGAAGTTGAGGATGTTAAGCGGGGAGCTTAACATTAGATATGATGTTATGGTTACTTGAATTTGATGATGGGTTGAGGGATTGGGATCCATTTCACCTGTGTAGTAATATAGGTGCTTAATAAGCTAAGGTGATAGGTAATAATTGCGTAGTGCTTTAACCCTGAGTTCAACCTCTCCTTGCTCTAGCCATGCATGACATAACTTTCCCCCACTTGCTGAGTACCCACGGTACTCAAACTTGCTTTTCTGTTGGTTTATATTGCTGCTCAGGTCAAGAGAATGATGTGGTGTTTAATGACCAAGACTTTGGTCCCGAGGAAGGATTCTAGGTTCACGGAGTCCCCCGGGCAACGCCTGTGACGGAGCCCAAAAGAATAATATTCCGCTGCTATTTTATTTACATGTTATGAACTTATTATCGTCCATCGAGACATATGCTATGTAAGACTTATTTATATTCGACACCTGGCTTGTAATAAATGATGCTTCACTATTTGTCATCACATGTATGAGAAAATGATCCTGGCATACATGTGATATTCACTCGGTTGTTCTTCGGAGAAACCGGGTGTGACAATTGATCTTTGGTCGGGATACTTCCAGCTAAAGATTAAGCCCTCCAACATACCCAAGATGACATTTCAAACACGGTATGGTTCATATGAATATACCGTTATGTCATTTGGGTTGATGAATGCACCCGCATACTTTATGTACCTCATGAATAAGGTCTTCATGGAGTACTTGGACAAGCTCGTCGTGGTTTTAATCAACGACATCATGGTGTATTCGAAAAGCGAGGAAGAACATGAAGAACACTTGAGATTGACATTGCAGAAACTGCGAGAGCTTCAATTGTATGCTAAGTTCAGCAAGTGTCAGTTTTGGTTAAAAGAGATATCGTTCTTAGGCCACATCATATCCAAAGGAGGAGTATAGGTTGATCCGGAAAAGTGAGGGATGTTTTGAAGTGGAACCAACCGCAGAATGTGAGGGAGATTCAGAGTTTCCTTGGGATGGATGGATACTACCGTCGGTTCATCAAGGATTTTTCCAAAATAGCGAAGCCTATGACTGAGTTGCTGATGAAAGGGAAGGCATTTCAGTGGACACAAGCGTGTCAAAACATCTTTGAGGAGCTAAAGAAGAGGTTAATAACAGCACCAGTTTTAATATTGCCGGACGTGAGCAAAAGTTTCGATATATATTGTGACGCATCAAGACAAGGGCTTGGATGTGTGCTTATGCAAGGAGGACAAGTGGTAGCCTATGCATCGAGGCAATTAAAGAAACATGAGCTGAATTACCTCACACATGACCTGGATCATGCAGCCATAGTACATGCCTTGAAGATTTGGAGGCATTACATCCTCGGTCATTGATGTGAGATCTACACGGATCACAAAAGCCTCAAGTGTATATTCACGCAAGTGGATCTGAATTTGAGGCAACGTCTATGGTTGGAACTCATCAAGGATTATGATGTTGAAATTAACTATCACCCCAGAAAGGTCAATGTAGTAGCTGATGCATTGAGCCGAAAGGGAGCATGTCACCAACTCACAGTTCGGGAGCTGCCACCCGAGCTGCGTAAGAAGTTTTGAACGGTTACATCTCAGGTTCTTGAACGAGATGGAGGTGGTAGAACTGAACTCAACGCTGGAACAAGAGATATGAGATGGCCAAGCAACGGATGAGGAAATAAATTAGGAAATCAAGGAAATAATCTGACAAGGGATAGAAAAAGGATTTCAAGGAAGACAAGAATGGCACGCTTTGGTTAGGGAAAAGGATTTGTGTGCCTAATGTGAAGCACATCCGTGACACAATACTAAAGGAGGCACATGACTCACCTTACTCCATACACCCCGGCAGTACAAAGATATACAAGTACATGAAAACTTGCTATTGGTGGATGGTATGAAAAAATATATCGCTGAATATGTTGCCTTATACGACACGTGCCAACGGGTGAAGGCCGAACATCAAAGACCCGCTGGATTATTGCAGCCATTAAAAGTGCCGGAGTGGAAGTGGGAAGACATCACCATGGATTTCATTGTCGGATTGCCACGTACTCAGTCCGGCTACGACTCTATTTGGGTTATCATGGACCGATTGATGAAATCAGCCCAATTTATTCCTGTTAGGACCAAATACACCATGACACAATTAGCCAAGCTGTATATGGATCAAATCGTGTGTCATCATGGAGTTCCGAAGAGGATAGTTTCAGATCGAGATTCTCAATATACCTCTAGGTTCTAGAGGAAGCTGCATGAAGCTATAGGTACATGGTTGAACTTCAGCTCTGCATATCACCCGCAAACTGACGGGCAAACTGAGAGGACAAATCAGATTTTGGAATACATGTTGAGAGCTTGCGCCTTGAAACATGGGCGTAGTTGGGATAAGAGCTTGCCGTATGTTGAATTCTCATACAACAACAGTTACCAAGCCAGCTTGAAGATGTCACCTTTCGAAGCATTGTATGGTAGACGGTGTAGAACACCGCTGTTCTGGAATGAGACCGGAGAAAGCCAGGTATTTTGACCAAAAGTACTGCAAGACGCCGAAAAGCAATTCTAAACAATACGTGAAAACTTGAAGGTCGCTCAGTCACGACAAAAAGGCTATGCAGACAATAGGTGAAGGAGTTTGACATTCGAAGTTGGAGACTTCGTATATCTTAAAGTGTTGCCTATCCGAGGCCAACGACAGTTTAACGTCAAAGGCAAGTTAGCACTTTGCTACATCAGGCCATTTAAGATTTTGGGCAAGCGAGGAGAGGTAGCCTAACAACTAGAGCTGCCAATGCATCTCTCCGACGTACATGACGTATTTCACGTATCTCAGCTCAAGAAGTGCTTAAGAGTGCCGGAAGAACAAGTACCGATGGATGAGCTAGAACTTCAGTAGGATCTGACCTACGCTAAACACCACACCAAAATCTTGGACATAAAGGAAAGGTTCACGAGGAACAAAGTAATCCGTTGGTGCAAGGTACAATGGAGCCATCACACGGAAGTCGAAGCTACATGGGAACGTGAGGAAGATCTCAAGGCAGAATTCCCTCATCTTTTCTCCACTCTATTGAATCTCGAGGGCAAGATTCATTTAAGGGGGGTAGGTTTGTAACACCCTCAAAATTTCTACCATGCATTGCATACATTTTTTATGTAGAGAAGCATTTAAAAAGAAGAAGTAACAAAGAGAGGAATATACAAGCAAATAAAATAATAAAAGGGAATAAAAATAGAAAATAATGAAAATAAATAGAAAATGAAAAGAAATAAAAAGAGAAAGAAAAAATAAAAAATAAATAAAATAGCCAAATTTGGCCACCCCCAATTTTTCCCCAAAATTTCCACCAAATTCCCCTCTTCCCTAATTTTCCTGATTTTCCCCAAGTTCCCCAAAATTCCCTATTTTTCCCCACATTTGGGGGGGGGGATTTCCCCCCAATTTTGGCTGCACCACTTAGGGGGGAAACCCTAATGGACCCCACCCCCTTGGCCACAGCCCATTAGGGGGAGAAACCCTAGCCGCCCCCCTTTTGGATTTTTGTGGGCTTTTATTGTCTCAATTAATCTCAGCCATTGATGGAAAATAAATAATAAAATCCCAGCCCCTAGCTTCCACTTCTTTTAAAATTAATCTCATCCCTTGGATAATTGGGTTGCTAAAATCCTAGCCACCCTAGCTCTTTTTCCACCTTATAAATAAACCCCCCTAGCTGCCACCCCTATACCTCTTTTTGGCCGCCGCCCCTCTCCCCTGCTGCCAAGGCTTGGTCGCCGCCCTCTAGCAGGAGCTTGTACGCCATCAGAGCTCTGTCACGCCTTGCCGTCGCCGGAAAAGAAGCCCCCGATGTTCTGCCCTAGCCGCGGCCTCATAATTCTCTATAGAAAATCCCCCAATACTGCCATTGCAAGGGAGGAGGTCCTGCCGCTAGGAAGAAGTGAGGTAGGTCTTCGTTACCCCTCTTACAATGTCGCCGCTGTTTCTACGCACCCGCTTTCTTCACCCCCTGCGAGCAGAAATTTTTGCGTGTGGACAGACCATGTTTTTATCGATTTTTGACGGTGGAATTGATCTACAAAGTGTGTCAAGATCATAACCACGTCCACACTTGATCCCAGCAGACTTGATCATTATAAAACCCAATGAAAGCCTACTAAAACATGCAAGAACACATACAAACTGATTTTTATAAACTGCGCCATAGGAATTGCATTCGTTCACCTCATTGCATCTTGAGTAAGGTTTGTGCATGATAATTGATTGCTGTAATCTTTATATGTGTGTGGTCGTGAGTAGAAGGACACGCTCAAGAGGCCATCTACGAGGAACTACAGCACCAATACTTCGAGACGCTTGAGAACACGAACAGCAGGAGTAAGGCAAGGGCCCTTTGACCATATTGATCCCATTGTGCGAGGAATGGGAGTCGAGGAGGACTGCCCTGGGAACTGCATGGCACACGAGGGGGACCGTGGGTGGGAGAATGGAGATTCGAGCCTGCCGTTGAAACCTCAGTGGGTCCGTACATCCTAGTAGCCCCTTTGTAAAGGATATTTTGTGATCTCTTGTCCATACACCGATGGTTGTGTAGTGGCAGAATGGAGGTTCTTTCTAGTCGCCGACGGGTGACGAAATCACGAACTTGTGGGTAAAGTGGTGTCACCTCTGCAGTGTGTAAAACTATCATGATAGTCGTGCTTCCGGTTACAAGCACCTGGCCAACTTCCATGATTAGAGGCAAAACTTGGGATGGATGATTATTCAGGTAAGGTCATTGGGATTGGTTTGGGACTGTTTTGGGTCATGAAAATGAGTTTGGTTTCGGTTCTATGAAAATGAGATGGTTACGGATAACTATGAGTATGATATGAACTTGAGAAAGATTATTGGCTGGATGAGCCTTGATATATGGTGAACTATGATGAAGGAATGTTGATGATTAACTTGGTTATATTCTGAATTAAGTTTGTGACAAAGCTGTGTACGTGTGATGAACATCCTGGGCACACATATGCATTCACTTGGTTCATTTTTCGGAACCGGGTATCACACTACCGATCAGAGATACGCCTCTGTGCCTCAATGGCAAATCAACGCCCTCTGCTGCAGAAGCCACAATCAGCACCTCAGCCGTATCCACCGCAAGCTCGACAAGGTTTTCCTCCCTAGCCATAGGGACCACTGTAACACCCTCATTCCCATCATCATGCATTGCATCCATTCTCATGTAGAGATCACTTAAGAAGGGAAGAGAAATGGGACAAAACCCTGGCCCACCTCCCTAAACTAAATCCCCCTGGTTGCACCTTAGAGATAAAGCTTCTAGAAGAATTTTAGAGATAAAGCTTCTAGAAGAATTTAGAGATAAAGCACCTAGAAGAATTTTAGAGATAAATCTTCTAGAAGAATTTTAGAGATAAAGCTTCTAGAAGAATCTTGGAGATAAACCTTAGAGATAAAGCTTCTAGAAGAATCTTGGGAGATAAACCATAGAGATAAAGCTTCTAGATAAACCTTAGAGATAAAGCTTCTATATAAGCTTAGAGATAGAGCTTAGAGATAAAGTCTTGGAGATAAAACTCCCTAGCTGGCCGCATCTCTTAGAGATAGAGTCCTCCTCCCCCAAACCGAGTAGGAGATTGCATCTCTTGGAGGTAGAGTCCTTCTCCTCCTCCAAACATAGTAGGAGATCTCCCCCTTATAAATAAAACCTTTTTCGCCCCTGGCCACCACCCCTACCAAAACCAAGCCTGTCAACCCCCTGCTACCAGCCCTGGTCGACCGCCCCTCTGCTGCCACCTTGGCCGCCACCGAAACTCTGCCCCGCCTCGCCATCGCCGGAGAAGAAGACCCCTGCTGTCCTGCCCTGGCTGCAGCCCTATTCTTCCCCAATAAAAATCTCCAGCTGCAGAGGAGGAGAGGAGGAAGAAGATAGGTAGCTTCCGTCACCCTTCGTGCAACATCAGTGTTGTCATCTCAACCCCCGTTGCATCACACCCCAAGACCAGGAGCTACTGCACAAAAGTAGACCACTCTCCGGTCTACATTTTGAAGGTAGAATTGATCTACTACCCGAGCTAGGATCATAGCCACGTTCACACTGATTTCCAGCATCATTGATCTTCGCAGAACCCCACTAAAACCTACCAAAAACTCGCATGAACAGATGCAAACTGGTTATTACAGGTTGCATTACAGGATTTGCATGCATCCACATCATCGCATCTTGAGTAAAACGTGTGCATGGTATTGATTGCTGTATTGCTTGTATGTACGTGGTCGTGAGTAGAAGAACACGCTCAAGAGGCCGTCTACGAGGACCTCCAGCACCAAGACTTTGAGACGTTTGAGCAACAGAAACCGCGGGAGCAAGGCAAGTGCCCCTTGACCTTATTGAACCTATGTTTTCAAATTGTTTTGCTTATGAAAACTGCATGCTCATGTCAACTTTATGGGAAACCCTTTAGTAGGAGTTTACTAGCTTTGTTAGCCACCCTTGTCACCGGGAAACCTGTTGAGTTGGGTATGGTCGTTTTCTCTTTTGCATCGCATAATTTACGGGATTCGGAAAAACTGAAATAAACTCATAAGGAATAAAGATGATGAGAAAATGATGATGTTAATGAGCATGCAATCGGGGAGATCTAGGCAAGCTTAGTTCGTGGTTATGCTGAATGAGATAGTGGTTTGCTTGCCTTGGATCAAAGGACCGGTTCATGCGAGAATATGCCAGGAAAACAGTGCCACCACAAGGTCAAATATGGGTGCGGCTAGCTGACTAATTAGGTGTGTTGCTAGCTTGTTATGAACGATTGGATGGTGCGGGGAATAGGAGTCGAGGAGGACTACCCTGGGAACTGCATGGCACACGAGGGGACCCGTGGGTGGGAGAATGAGATTCTAGCCTGTCGGTGAAACTTCAGTGGGTCCGTACAATCTAGTAGCCCCTTTGTAAAGGATATTTTGTGATCTCTTGGTCATACACCTATGGTTGTGTAGTGGCAGAATGGAGATTTTCTCTAGTCGCCGACGGGTGACGAAATCACGAACTTGTGGGTAAAGTGGTGCCAGCTCTGTAGAGTGTAAAACTATCATGATAGCTGTGCTTCCGGTTACAAGCTCCTGGCCAACTTCCATGATTAGAGGCAAAACTTGGGATGGTTATTCAGGTATGGTTATGGTATTGTCCTTGGGACTGATTTTGGGACTGGTTTTGTTGTGATCATGAGTTTGTTTCGGTTATGCGCATGTGAGCTGATCATGAGCAATTGTGAATATGAAATAAGTTTGAGAAAGAGCATTAGCTGGTTGAGACTTGATAAATGATAAATTATGATGGTATGGAACATGAGGGATGATGAATTACTTGGTTATGTTGGGATTTAACTCACCTAGACATAATAGGCTGTTTTTATTGTGATTGTGAAATAAAACTTGTTTGCTGCAATGAAACCTTTTGTTTCCAACCTTATTTTAAGCTACATGTCATACTTTCCCGCACTTGCTAAGTACGATATGTACTCACCCTTGCATTCCCACATATAATTCAGCTACAAGAGAAGAGTACTTTGAAGAGCAGGTAGAGTACTAGGCATGCGCACTACCGCCAAGTGCATGTGGAGTCAGAGTTGGAGGCCCATCGTATTTAGTTTATTTTCCGCTGTCGTTTAGAGTCTTCTGTTGCATAATAAGTTAGATACTCATGATTGAGACATTGAGCTATTGTAATAAAGTACTTAAGCACTATTTGTAACGTGGTTATATTTTGAATTCAGTTTGCGAAGTATGTGTATATGAGTGATGAAAATTCTTGGCACACATGCGCATCACTTGGTTCATTTTTGGAACCGGGTGTCATAAATTTGTATCCGAGCCACGTTGACTGTAGGACGCAAGTCTAGGTAGATTGGACACTCTAAACTTATAGGAACACCCCTATAAACTGCTATTTTCGAAAAATTGCTTGCTGCTGCATTTTACTTGTCAACTCAGCCACCGCAAAGTGCTATTTTCAGCCCCTTTTCTTCTTTTCTTTTGGACAGCCACACCCTCTGTCTTCTTGCCTAATAGATGCTGAAGTTTTGGATTTACTTACCCTCTTGTATAAGGTTCTCATGTCTTCCTTATAGATTCCGGTTACTAGGAGCACAGCACGCATGAGAACTTGTCCACCACCACGTGTAAGCACACTTAACCCCATCGAGGTGTCCGATGGACCGTATTGTGAGAAGGTGAAGATGGAACCTCATGATGAAGATGAAGTCAATAGCTCTATGCATGAGGAAGAGGATCCGGATGAGGTAGAACCAATCGAAGACGACATGGAAGACTATCCACAAGAAGAACAGCACTGGTACGCACCTCAGGAGGAATACCACGCGGGCTTACACCCAGCAAAGCCCCATGAAGCTACGTCGGAAGAAGATGAATCCAAAGATGAGTCACCACCTGCTGAGGCCGAGAATGAAGATAATGAACGGGTCATCCGTTCTGCTCAGGAATTCAAGTCCAACGGGATGGTGGGAGGACACAGAACCAGGGAGCTGAGAGAGTTCCTTGTTTGCTACAGCTTATACCCGGAGTATCTCCTCAACAACACCGGTTCTCACAATTAAGTTTAGATTCCCCATTGAATAAAGTTGTAATAAGAATGCTTGGATCGTAGTAGTTTGAATAAGAGTGGTGTGCTGAACTTTTTTCATGATTGCTTATGTTTGCATGTTTGGGTGTGAGTTGTGGAACGCTTCGACGAATGTCCACATCAACATATAATAGATATATGTGAGATGCTTCGGCACATGTTCACAATCCTCATATAGGCTGAAATTAATAAAAGAAGTTGCTTAGTTCATACACCCTGGTGCATATAGTTGGGGTATCAATCTGAATTTCTATTTCCTACTCTACTCTCTCACAGATGCCGAGGGAAAATTCCAACTACCACCGAAGGAACGCTCGTGGTAACAATGAATCACATGAGGATGGCAATGTGAAAGTTCCTAATGATGTCAACCTTGGGGATGATGCAATCAACCTTGAACATTTGATGGCTATGCAGAACTAGCTCATGCAAGCTATGATGCAAACGTTGGGACAGCTGCAGGCCAACAACAACAACCCTAACCCCGTTTCTGCACCCCCACCGCTGCCAGCACCACCACCACCGGCTCACAACAGATTGGGAGAATTCATGAGGACTAGGCTACCTACCTTTGCACAAGCTAATGATCCTATGGAGGCCGATGACTGGCTGAAGTCCATTGAGAAGAAGCTTGCTATTGTTCAATGCAGTGATTGGGAGAAGGTTTTCTTCGCATCATACCAACTGATGGGAGCAGCCGCTGATTGGTGGAACACTATTTGCAATGCTCATGCCAACCAGGAGACAATTACTTGGGCTGAATTCAAGGTGAGTTTCCGCTCTCACTATGTCCCTAAAGGAGTCATGATCCTTAAAAGGAAGGAGTTTGAAAGTCTCGGGCAAGGGAGGAAGAGCGTGAATGAGTACCTCAACAAGTTTACGCAACTGTCAAGGTATTCTCCATAGGACATTAACTCGTATCACAGGAAGCAATACCTGTTCATGAGAGTAGTGAATAGTGGAATTCAAGTCCAGCTGCTCAACAATGATTATGCAAACTTACAGAAGCTTGTTGACAAAGCTATAGTGGTCGAGAGCAAGATGCGTGAGATTGAACAAGAGGGCAAGAGTAAGATACCATATCAAGGACAGCCACAAGGAAGCAATGTACGCCCCCGCTTCATGCCACAAACTGCACCATACTATGGCTCGTCTGCTTCTACTTTCCGCCCTGCAAATTCACCTCGCTCTAATCAGCCACGACAGCAACGCCCTATTATGCAAGCACCCCATTTGCCTATGCCTCCTGCGCCACGTCCCAACATGAACGCAATCAGCTTTGCCCCAACCTTCCTGGTGTTATTGGCAACAAGGCATGCTTTTCATGTGGAGAGACGGGACACTTTGCAAATCAATTCCCCAAGAAAGGCCTTGGACAGCCAAGCAATGTACCCAAGCAGAAACCACAGCCGAATGGAGGAGCAACGCAAGGCAACCGTGGACAGCAGAACTTTGCTCGTGGCCATGTGAATCAGTCTCTGCTGAGGAAGCACAACAAGTTGAGGACGTCGTGATTGGTATGTTTCTTGCCAACTTCAAACCGACCACTGTTTTATTTGATTCCGGAGCATCGCATTTATTCATCTCATCCAAGTATGTTACCAAGTATAACCTGCCCATATCCCACATGAAACAAACTATGTTGGTTAATTCTCCCAGTAGAGAGATGAGGACTAATATAGTATATATGAAAGTAAGCCTTAAAATAAGGAGGTAGACTTTCTTGCGAACCTTATTGTCTTGGATCCACAAGGGATTGGTATAATACATGGAATGGACTGGTTAAGCAAGTATAATGGAGTGATTCAATGTGCTAAAAGGGTCGTGCAGTTGATGAGTGAGCAAGGTACTCGTATCAAGTTCGAGGCAGCCCAACCTGCAACCGAGAAGGCAATGTTGAACCACATGGAAGAAGTGACATTGGAAAGCATTCCGGTGGTTCGAGAATATTCAGATGTGTTTCCGGAAGAACTGTCAGGTATTCCACCTGGTCATAACATCGAGTTTGTCAATTATTTTGTATCTGGAACTGCACCTATAGCCAAGGGGCCATATAGGATGCCTGCTAATGAATTAGTAGAGCTCAAGAAGCAAATTCAGGAGCAGCTAGATAAGGGTTTTATACGCCCAAGCTCGTCACCGTGGGGAGCCCCCGTGCTCTTGGTAGACAAGAAGGATGGAACCCAAAGGATGTGTGTGGCCTATAGGTCTCTCAACAAAGTGACGATCAAGAATAAGTACCCGCTGCCCCGCATAGAGGACTTATTGGATCAAATGAAAGGCGCCCGGATTTTCTCTAAGATTGATATTCAGTCGGGATACTTTCAGCTGAAGATTAAATCCTCCGACATACCCAAGACAGCGTTTCGAACACGGTATGGTTCGTACGAGTATACGGTCATGTCATTCGGGTTGACAAATGTGCCTGCATACTTTATGTACCTCATGAATAAGGTCTTAATGGAGTACATGAACAAGTTCATCGTGGTTTTCATCGACGATATCATGGCATATTCAAAAAGCGAGGAAGAACATGAGGAACACTTGAGATTAACATTGCAGAAACTGCGAGAGTATCAATTGTATGCTAAGTTTGTGAGACCTATGTGTGTTGAATACATTGGAAATTAGAATAAAAGTGAGGATTTACATTCAAAGTTTTGAATATTGCCAAAATACCCGCTTCGGATTGTTCGAACTTTCTCATTGCATTTCAGGAGTAACTGTCACTGCAGAGCAGCTGTTTTCATAGTGTTTCATTTTCAGCCACTCTGTGTTAACTTGCATATTTCAAACTTGCTTCTTGGCTTATGGAATGTTTGCTTAGTATTCTCTTACTAAGTTTTTGATGTGTTATTGCTGATTATAGTGGTTAATACATTGGTATGTGTTAGAATATTGTAAGTCTTCTAGGCCTCATTAGTATTGTCATTAGACCTCCTTACTGCTGTTATTAGGGTTCATTTGAGACTGTCATTAGACCTCATTAGTATTGTCATTAGACCTCCTTACTGCTGTTATTAGGGGTCATTAGAGGTTGTCATTAGACCTCATTACTGCTGTGATTACAGCCAGCCTTGAGATGCAAGGCTGCTGCCCTATATATTGTACCCCATGGTGGCCTGAATACATACACACAATTCAGAGGCATTTCCTCTCTTCTATCACTATGGTTTGCAACATTTTTATGTGAGGTGATCATATAAGGTATTGTGGTTTTCGGACTAACGTGAGTCAAGTTGCGGACTTGTGCTCGAAAAAAGTGGATATTTGTTCATGTGCAGGTGTTGCTTGATGTCAAGACATGGCTGGTGATGGAGATCCTTGAACTAGTGTTAGGGAGAAGATGAGGTTCAAAAACCAAGTTTGGGAGGAATTGTGGTTGAGCTGATCGGGAGATCACGCAGCATGTTTGGGTCAAGAACAATGTATATGAAGGTGTTGTGAATATTTTGGAAATTGTTTCCACGTATGCAAGGGATGCATGGACATGGCTACATCGTTCCAAGGCGTGATGAAGAAATATGATAGTGAAGATATGGTTGAAAAAGTTCAACCGGGTGGATTTTGTGCTCAGGCTGTGGTTGAGGCGGTTAGGTTCATTTATGGAAAGTTTTGAGTTGGTTATAATAGGATTTCATGTTAGGCAGAAAATAGAGTTGTTTTAGGAATTTTGGGACGTTTCTAAGGTGTTTGGAAGTCTTAATATTTCTTATATCTGCATATAGAAGAGTCTTGAGCAGTTTTGGAAAGTTAGAGTTTGAATCCAAGTAGAAGTAGGAGTCCTAGTTATAATTGGGTTGGCCTAAGGGCTGGTTATATAAGCAAGGGAGGCCAAGACTCGTGGATAACACGACTTGTGGCTGCTTCTCTTAAGTTTTTATCAATAAATTTCGTTGTTTAGAGGAGCTTTGGTGCCTTGTTCGTCCGACTTGTTTCAGACAAGTTTTTCCTCGGCGAGTTTCTGGACAGACTGACGTTGCTTCCGTATTTCGATCATAACTCGCATTTTACTGATCCAATTGACGTGTTTCTTTTTAGGTTGTCTTCAAAACTTGATTATATATCATCTGTGAAAAGTTCATGGTCATTGTAGTTGTGGATTTCGATCCAAACGAGTTTGTTTGCAGCATTGCAGATCTGTTTTTAAAATCAGGTAGAACAGATTGACCTTCGTCTAGTCTTTTGATCATAACTCAAGTTCTACTTAGTGTTTTGTCACACCCGGTTTTTCCGAAGAAACAACCAAGTGAATATCACATGTATGCCAGGATCAATTTCTCATACATGTGTTGACAAATAGTGAAGCATCATTTATTACAAGCCAGGTGTCGAATATAAATAAGTATTACATCGCAAATGTCTCGATGGACAATAATAGGTTCATCACAAGTAAATAAACTAGCAGCCGAATACTATTCTTGAGGGCTCCGTCACAGGCGTTGCCCGGGGGTCTCCATGAACCTAGAAACCTTCTTCGGGTCCAAAGTCTTGGTCGTTATACACCACCTCATTATCTTGACCTGAGCAGCAATATAAACCAACAAAATATGCAAGGTTGAGTACCAATGGTACTCAGCAAGTGTGGGAAAATTATATCATGCATGGCTAGAACAAGGGAAGGTTGAACTCATGGTTAAAGCACTATGTCATTAATACCTATTACCTTAGCTTATTAAGCACCTACATTACTACACAGGTGAAATGGTCCCAATCTCCCATCCCATCATCATAATCAAATAACCATATCATCATTTCCAATGTTAAGCTCCCCGCTTAACATCCACAACTTCCAAAACCATCAATCCACTAATCATGAATAAGTCCAAGCCGCTCTTGACTGTGAGCACGGCTGTCATGACAGTTTTGACTTTGCAGAGTTTGTACCACTGTATCCACATGTAGTGATTTCATCCCCCGTTGCCGGGTGGACTAAAAGAACCTCCATTATGCCAGTGGCTACGATCCACATTCACACTTCCTAGGTGTGTAGTCAGGAGATCACTACGAAGCCTTTACAAAGGGATTCCCGACGAGCATGGGCCCACTGAGGTTTCACCCCTAACAGCATACAAGAGGCTCCAACCCCGCTGCAGTGGCCCCCTCTTGAGCCTTGCGGTTCATATGGTAGTCCAGCTGACACCTACTCCCCGCACCATCCAACACACCCATACTACGCCGGGGATACACCTAATTAATTGGCCAAGCTGCTCCATCTCAGCATGTGGTTGGCACTGTAAAGCCAGGTTACATGCTCCATGAACCGGTCCTTAGGATCCAGGCAAGTACTAAACACAAACCCGAGTCTCGTGCACCCAGCACACAACCAAAACATCCAACTTGCCTTGATCCCTACCTCTACATAACTCACAATATCTCATTCAAGAGTATGGTAATATAAACTGATGATCTCATATCCCAAATATCCCATTCTAAGCATGGCTAAGCATATGCATAATAATAAATGACATGACTAAATCCCAACCCAAGCTACAAGGAAACAAGGTGATGCAATTCTAGGGAAACTTCCTAGCATGGGTTTCATATTTAACTTGACAATGCAAATAATTCTATCTACACATCCTAGCATAGGATCAAAGTGGTCAAGGACACTTGCCTCCTTCTTGCTGCTCTTGAAATGGGTAGTCCTGGTCTTGGAAAGGAATAACTTGCTCTTGAGCAGGTTCTACATCATACCATCACACATAGCAAAAGAAAAACAGCAATCATAAGACATAGTTCACACTTCTACTTCATACAAACCACACATTCACATTTATGAAAGTCCTTCACCATTATATGTGTTGTGGTTACTTTATGTGTGTTGAGTTGTGGCTTGCATGCTTTTTTAATCATGTGTATATGATTCCTACTTTTGTGTTCCCATTTATACTTACCTACTATTTATATATGAGTTTCCAATAAATTCCTTATATTCAACTACTACACCTTTTCACTACCAAGTATGTATGAAAAGTATTTTTATTCTCCATATGTGCCTTTAGAATTTTTACCAACCTTAAACTGAATTCTTTGGATTTTAGAAACTCCATTTATCATTTACTAGTTGCTATATTTTCAGATTTATTTTCCTATACATAAATGTGTTCTTTATTATGAAATTAGTAATACACATCATCTAAACAGAATAGGTTCTGGTCCTAAATAATTTAATAACATATTTTGACCTTCGCCTCTGATATAAACTATTTCACAATTATTTTCCCTATTTTCTAAAACTATTCATTACTTAAAAATGTGTCCCTAAATGTGAATAATAAATTAAACAGATTCAATTCATCCCAAAATATGTTTTTATCTCACTCCAAAGTTTTCTAAATACTGAGAAAGTTTTTAATTTAATTATGACAATATGTTTGTCCCACTTTTTAATTTTTAAACACTAGCCACATATTCAATTTCCTAATTTAAATACTAAACAAGGCTAAAAAGTTAAACTTACCCCACTACAGGGTCTATAATATTATTTTCAGAATTTCTAGGGGTCTAGCTACACTTATCAGAGGTGTTTTTCCTAATTTTTATTAAGTCCAGGGGCTAAAACTGATTTTTAAATGAATTTACATGATTTTCTGGAGTTCCAGGGGCTAGATCAGAAGTTTCCGGGGCTAGCTCTTATTTCCCGAGAACCCCAGGGGGTAGCACGTAAGATTTCCAGTCTTTATAACGCGGGGCTGACGTGGACCGTCCGATTTTAAACCGACGGCTGAGATTATAACGCCGAACCGGTACGCAGGGGTTTAAACCCTACCGTGCGATTTAAAATAAACGGCGCACAAGCGGCCACGTCGCTCTGATCGAGCGCGGGTGGCGCTGCCGGCGGCGCACGGCGGCGGGAAGCGGCGATCTCGCCGGAGAATTTCGGATCTTCGAGAATTCTTCCTAGAACCGTGATTTTATGGCATAGATCGGTAGAGGGGAGGTCGGGGATCTCACCTCGGGGGTTTTCTTGAGCTCGGAGGTCCTGGAAAGTGATCGGCGACGAGGTCCGAGGCGAAACCACGGCGAAGCTCGTCGGCGCTGTGTTTACACCGCAAGTCACCGAGTTTTCTGCACCTGCAAGGTTCCCCGGAGGCGGTGGATCAAGACCAGCGAGTTAGATCGGAATTTCTGAGCTTAGATCGGCCGGAATTCGCCGGAGAAGTCTTGGTTCTCACCGGAGTAAAAATCGGCGATTGCGGGGGAAAACAGAATGAGGCTGGGGTTTTTATAGACGGGGGAGGGCGGCGGGGTGGTTTAGATCATGTCCGCGTCGCCTACGAACAGAATTCAGCGGGGATACGCCGAAATCCCGATCGGTTTTGATTCGGGTGCGAGGGAGTCCGGCGCTGTCGCGAGGTAGACGACGATCGGGTGGGTCCCGCCTGTCAGTGTGAGGAAGCAGCGCGCGCGGCTGCGGGCTGGCGCGGGCGCTGGCTAGGCCGGCTGGTGGGTTTCGGCCCACTGGCCGGTTTTTTTCTGTTTTCTCTTTTTCTTTTTCTATTTCTTTTCTGATTTGAGTTTAATTTGAATTCCAATTTGAATTTTTGCAAAACATGCAACACGTGCAAAAATCTTTAAATCCCCCTCTTAACATGATTTAGGGTTTTGAATCAAAATTTTGGGGTGTTACATGTTTTCTTGCAGTGGCTTCGTGACTTGATTCTCTATAATCTCCACTAGTTTAGTCACATTTGAACACGTTGAAAACAGTCGCACACACGGTTTCTTTATCAGATCAATTTTCTGCCGAGAGGTTTTTGTAACTTCCGCATAAAAAGTTTTAATCTACCATTCACCCCCTCTGGTAGCTTTTCACGTGCTCATCGATCCTACAATTGGTATCAGAGCCACGGTGCCCTAGTATCATTAATTTGTATGTGTTTTTCGCTAATCAACATGGAGAAATACTCCGCAAAACTTTGTGTGTTCGATGGCATTGATTTTCAAGTTTGGAAGGATCGTATGGATGCTTACATACAATCGCAGTGATTCGCGATATGGGAAAAGGTCTACAAGTCCTTTGACCTGCCATCAAGCGATCAAGTTACGGCTGCGAACATGAGGGATGTCGACAACAATAACAAGGCTCGCAACTTGATCATCCAAGGATTGACTCAAAGCGTCTTCGATCGTGTTGCACACCTCCGATCTGCATACGATGTGTGGAAACCACGTTGCGACTATCACGAAGGATCCAACACGATCAAGGAGGTAAGGCAAGATATGTTCAAGAAAGAATATATGCGCTTTGAGATTCAACCAGGTGAGTCCATCGATGATTTATTTGCTCGCTTTAAAAAAATTCTCAGCAACTTGCGTAGTGTCAATGTTATTTTTTCCGATGCTGAAAATGATAGGCAATTGTTAAGTGCATTAGACATGTCAATTTGGGAGATGAAAGTTACATCTATTCGTGAATATACTGTCATGAGTACCTTACTTTAGATGTGCTATATTCTAAATATAAAACTCAAGAAATTAACATAATCTCACGTAAAAATCCCAATATGTCTCTTGCTTTTGTTTCACAACGTGACATGCCTAGTTCTAGGAATTCTTCATCTTGTGATACACTTTCTTTGTTGTCCTTCTAACTCTTGAACAGATTGAAAAGTTTCCGGAGGAGTATCTAGCACTTCTCTCTACTCGGTCCTCAAAAGCATTGCAAAATGTGAGAACAAGAAGTAGATGAAGTGGCAGCTCTCAACAATGCTTCCAATGTGGTAAGACAGGATATTTTCGTACAGATTGCCCTAACCGTTCAGGTCCTACTTTCCATGAAGAAAACCTAACAAGGACGAAGCACTCCTCTGCCAACTACAACAAGAAAAAGAAGGGTTTCACTCAACGTCAAGTGATGGACAAAATTTTCTCTGCAATTCAAGAGTATTGCTCGAGTGACGTTGATATTGGAAGTGATTAAGATGAAGACGCTATGACAAATGTGTGTTTCATGGCGAGCAAATCAAGTTCAATCTCGAAGGAAGACAAACAAATCGGCGACAATGAGGAGATAAATCGCTCTTATGATGAATTGTTTGATGCTCTTTATCATGCCACTACCTTACTTAAGAAAAAAGACAAAAAACTTAAGGAAAGTGATGTTAAAATTGAATCACTAGAATCTTAAATTAAACATTTAAAATCTTTGATTCCTAGTGATGATTCTTGCTCCTCTTGCAATCTGATTTATGAACAATTGTCCTCTTTAAGAAGTGTGCACACCTCCACACTTGATAGACTTGAACTTGAAATTGAAAGAACTAAAAGCTTGCTGCACTTAATGACAAAAACATGAAAGATGCTAGTTGTTCTACAATCGATTTGTATTGTTCTAGCTGTGATGATCTTAATAAGAAACTACATGATGCTACGGATGCAATTTTTTCTTTGAACAATGCTTTACATTTTCATGAAGTTAATTCTTGTTCTAATTGTAAACTAAAAGGAGAAACTTCATGTGAAAACTGTCTAGACTTGTCCAAAAAACTTGATGACATGCATAGGACACTAGAGCGGTTTTGTAGTGCAAATAAGAATCTAAACTTGCTGCTGAATTCATCTAAGTCTTGCAATGATAAAACTGGTTTAGGTTTTGATTCTCATGCTCATTAGGAAATGGTTTGATTCAAATAGTTCCTAACAAAAAGAAGTGGCTTTCAAATATGCAGGAGTGTTGTCTCATTTGGTTTCTAATAAACATGTTGCTTTCTTATCAAGACATGAACGTAAGGTAACTTTTCATTGTACATACTGTGGTAGAGATGGTCATGTCATAGATTTTTGTTATAGACTAGCTAAACAACATAAAAAGGAAAGACTGATTGTTAGATCATATAACAACCGAGCAAAACTTGTTGTACATGCTGAATCGTATGTTAGGAACATGCAACCTGCTGTAATGAGTCATAAAAATGCAAAGATTGCTCCTAAACGTACTGTTTTTATGCTACACATAACACACTTCATAAATCAGTAGTTGGGAACAAGAATTCTCAAAATTTGGCTCATAAACCTACTGTATTTTCTAGCTTTCACGTGCTATTGCTGCTGACGTCGTGTGACTCAGTACTGAATTCCTAAAAGCCTTTTGACTAACCCCAGTATTGAGTCATCGACATATTGTGCTGCTATGTAGGTTACACGCTTGAGGAAGGAGAACATTTGGATTGTGGATTCAGGTTGCTCACGCCACATGACCGGTAACAAAGAATGGTTCTTCTCCCTCTCTTTTGAGTCACGTGTAGAAAATGTTACTTTTGCCGATAATTCTTCAACTCCTATAATTGCTAAGGGTTTGGTCAGAGTAAATAAACACTGCACTTTGAAGGATGTGGCACTTGTTAAAAATTTGAAATACAACTTACTTTCCGATTCCCAATTGCTAGATAAAAATCTAGAAGTTAACTCCACTAAAAATTGCTGCAAGGTTGTAGATTCAAAAGGTGAGCTTTTGTTTAACATGTCTAGGATTGGAAGAGTGTTTAAAGCTGATTTTGATATGTCAACTTCTAAGCACAGATGTCTAGTTGCTAATGACTCAAAGGACTTATATTTTTGGCATTGTAGACTTGGTCACGTAGGCTTTGATCACCTCACACGTGTTAGTGGTCTCGATCACATACGTGGGCGACCTAAGCTTAAAAGGGACAACGATATTGTGTGCTCTTCTTGTAGACATACTAAGATGGTTGCATGTTTGCATCCTCCTCTCACAATGACCATGACAACTGAATTGGGACAACTTTTACATCTTGACACAGTAGGTCCTTCATGTGTTCAATCTTTTGGAGGTAAATGGTATGTGCTTGTGATTTTTTATGATTATTCTATATCTCTTGGGTTTACTTTATGGCATCTAAGAATGAAGCTTTTAGTTACTAAAGAACTTTATTTCTTAGATTATCAATTGATCACCCGGGATCTTTAAAAGCAATTAGAAGTCATAACGGAACCAAATTTAAAAATCAATCTTTTAATCACTTTTGTGCTGAAGAAGGAATAGATCATCAACTTTCTTCACCATATGTACCTCAAAAAATGGTGTTGTAGAGAGAAAGAACAGAACCTTAGTTGAGATGGCTAGTACTATGCTTTATAAATGCCAAACTCCTAGAAAATTTTGGGCAGATGCAGTTGCAACAGCTTGTTATGTTTCAAACCATGTTTTCTTGAGAGCTAAGCTAGGAAAAACACTAGATGAGCTTCAGTTTGGTCATAGGCCTAGTGTCACACATCTTAGGGTCTTTGGTTGCAAATGCTTTGTTATGAAACAATGTAATCTTGATAAATTTGAAGCTAGATCTGTGGATGGCATATTTCTTGGTTATCCATCTCATACTAGAGGCTATCGTGTGCTTTTACTTGACACTAACAAAATTGTGGTGACTTGTGAAGTTTCTTTTGATGAAGCTAGCTCAGGTATTAGCTCTACTACTGCAGGTCAATATGCATATCTGCAGGGGGGAGTGTTTTCATTAAAGATGAAAAAGGAGTGGAGCTTCTGCCCGAAATTTCAGAAATAAATAATGGCGTTCCAGCTCTTGATCTCGCTCCACAATCAGCACCAACGACCACTACTGCTGGTCCAGTTCTTCCTCAAGCCATAAGTTCTTCAATTTGTGATGAACATGAAAAAGAAGGAGCTTGTGAAGTGTCTACTCCACTCCGTGTCCTCAAAAGTCATCCTCCACAACAAATTATTGGAGCTTGCACGAACAGGTCACACGGTCCAGGTTTTGCGATCCAAACTCTTATGCTCATTCTGCTTTTGTTGCTTCTTTTGGACACAAAGATATATCACATGCACTCACTAGTGAATCTTGGATTATTGCCATGCAAGAATAGTTAGAAAATTTTGAAAGAAATAATGTTTAGAAACTTGTACCTCCACCTCAAGGTCACACTTTAATTGGAACTAAATGGGTGTTTAAAAATAAACAAAGTGAGGATGGGGTTATTATTAGTAATAAGACTAGGTTAGCTGCTCAAGGTTTCACACAAGTTGAAGGTTTAGATTTTGATGAAACTTTTGCTCCCGTTGCTAGATTAGAAGCCATAAGAATTTTGTTAGCATTTGCTGCATCTAAAGGTTTCAAGTTATATTCAAATGGATGTTAAAAGTGCTTTTCTTAATGGCTACATAGATGAGGAGGTTTATATTAAGCAACCACCAGGTTTTGAAAATCCAAATTTTCCTAATCATGTTTACAAACTGTCCAAAGCTTTGTATAGTCTTAAACAAACCCCTAGACCATGGTATGATAGGTTAAAAACATTTTTACTTGAAAAGGGGTTTACCATGGGCAAGGTTGATAACACTCTTTCTGTTCTTAAGCATGGCAATGACTCATTATTCGTTCAAGTGTATGTGGGTGATATTATCTATGGTTGTGCTTCTCATGATCTTGTGCCCAAGTTTTCAGCTATGATTAGTTCAGAATTTGAAATGAGTATGATGGAAGAACTCACATACTTTTTGGGGCTACAAATCAAGCAAACCAAGGAAGGAACTTTTGTGCATCAAACGAAGTATACAAAAGACTGTAACACCCCAAAATTTTGATTCAAAGCCCTAAATCATGTTAAGAGGGGAATTTAAAATTTTTTGGACGTGTTGCATGTTTTGCAAAAATCCAAATTCAAACTGGAATTCAAATTAAACTCAAATCAGAAAAGAAATAGAAAAAGAAAAAGAGAAAACAGAAAAAAACCGGCCAGTGGGCCGAAAGCCACCAGCCGGCCCAGCCAGCGCCCACGCCAGCCCGCAGCCGCGCGCGCTGCTGCCTCACACTGACAGGCGGGACCCACCCGATCTTCGTCTACCTCGCGCCGCGCCGGACTCCCTCGCCCCCGAATCAAAACCGATCGGGATTTCGGCGTATCCCCGCTGAATTCTGTTCGTAGGCGACGCGGACATGATCTAAACCACCCAGCCGCCCTCCCCCGTCTATAAAAACCCCGGCCTCGTTCTGTTTTTCCCACGCGATCTCCGATTTTTCCTCCGGTGAGAACCGAGACTTCTCCGGCGAATTCTGGCTGATCTAAGCTCGGAAATTCCGATCTAACTCGCTGGTCTTGATCCACCGCCTCCGGGGAACCTTGCAGGTGCAGAAAACTCGGTGATTTGCGGTGTAAACGCAGCGCCGACGAGCTTCGCCGTGGTTTTGCCTTGGACCTCGTCGCCGATCACCTTCCAGGACCTCCGAGCTCAAGAAAACCCCCGAGGTGAGATCCCCGACCTCTCCTCTACCGATCTATGCCATAAAATCACAGTTCTAGGAAGAATTCCCGAAGATCCGAAAGTTTCCGGCGAGATCGCCGCTTCCCGCCGCCGTGCGCCGCCGGCAGCGCCGCCCGCGCTCGATCAGAGCGACGTGGCCGCTTGTGCGCCGTTTATTTTAAATCGCACGGTAGGGTTTAAACCCCCGCGTACCGGTTCGGCGTTATAATCTCAGCTGTCGGTTTAAAATCGGACGGTCCACGTCAGCCCCGCGTTATAAAGACTGGAAATCTTACGTGCTACCCCCTGGGGTTCTCAGGAAATAAGAGCTAGCCCCGGAAACTTCTGATCTAGCCCCTGGAACTCCAGAAAATCATGTAAATTCATTTAAAAATCAGATTTAGCACCTGGACTAAATAAAAATTAGGAAAAGCACCTCTGATAAGTGTTGCTAGACCCCTGGAAACTCTGAAAATAATATTATAGACCCTGTAAGGGGGTGAGTTTATCTTTTTAGCCCTGTTTAGTATTTAAATTAGGAAATTGAATATGTGGCTAGTGTTTAAAAATTAAAAAGTGGGACAAACATATTGTCATAATTAAATTAAAAACTTTCTCAGTATTTAGAAAACTTTGGAGTAAGATAAAAACATATTTTGGGCTGAATTGAATCTGTTTAATTTATTATTCACATTTAGGGACACATTTTAAAGTAAAGAATAGTTCTGGAAAATAGGGAAAATAATTGTAAAATAGTTTACATCAGAGGAAAAGGTCTAAAATATATTAGTAAATATTTTAGATCAGAACCTATTCTGTTTAGATGATGTGTCTTGTTATTTTCATAATAAAGTTCACAATTTGGCATAGGAAATAAATCTGAAAATATAGCAACTAGTAAATGATAAATGGAGTTCTAAAATCCAAAGAATTCAGTTTAGGGTTGGTAGAAATTTTGAAGACACATATGGAGAAGGAAAATAACTTTCATGCATACTTGGTAGCTACAAGGTGTAGTAATTGAATATAAGGAACTTATTTAAATTGGAAACTCATATATATAGGATGTAAGTATAAATATGAACACAAAAGTAGGAATCATATACACATGATTAAAAGTGCATGCAAGCCACAAATCAACACACCTAGAGTAACCACAACACATATAATGGTGAATGACTTTCATAAATGTGAATGTGTGGTTTGTATGAAGTAAAAGTGTGAACTATGTCTTATGATTGTTGTTTTTCTTTTGCTATGTGTGAATGGTATGATGTAGAACCTGCTCAAGAGCAAGTTATTCCTTTCCAAGACCAGGACTACCCATTTCAAGAGCAGCAAGAAGGAGGCAAGTGTCCTTGACCACTTTGATCCTATGCTAGGATGTGTAGGTAGAATTATTTGCATTGTCAAGATTAAATATGAAACCCATGCTAGGAAGTTTCCCTAGAATTGCATTACCTTGTTTCCTTGTAGCTTGGGTTGGGATTTATTTTATCATGTCATTTATTATTATGCATATGCTTAGCCATGCTTAGAATGGGATACTTGGGATATGAGATCATCAGTTTAATTGACCATACTCTTGAATGAGATATTGTGAGTTATGTAGAGGTAGGGATCAAGGCAAGTTGGATGTTTTGGTTGTGTGCTGGGTGCACGAGACTCGGGTTTGTGTTTAGTACTTGCCTGGATCCTAAGGACCGGTTCATGGAGCATGTAACCTGGCTTTACAGTGTCAACCACATGCTGAGATGGGGCAGCTTGGCCAATTAATTAGGTGTATCCCCGGCGTAGTATGGGTGTGTTGGATGGTGCGGGGAGTAGGTGTCAGCTGGACTACCATATGAACCGCAAGGCTCAAGAGGGGGCCACTGCAGCGGGGTTGGAGCCTCTTGTATGCTGTTAGGGGTGAAACCTCAGTGGGCCCACGCTCGTCGGGAATCCCTTTGTAAAGGCTTCGTAGTGATCTCCTGGCTACACACCTGGGAAGTGTGAATGTGGTTCGTAGCCACTGGCATAATGGAGGTTCTTTTAGTCCACCCGGCAACGGGGGATGAAATCACTACATGTGGGTACAGTGGTACAAACTCTGCAGAGTCAAAACTGTCATGACAGCCGTGCTCACGGTCAAGAGCGGCTTGGACTTATTCATGATTAGAGGATGATGATTTTGGAAGTTGTGGATGTTAAGCGGGGAGCTTAACATTGAAAATGATGTTATGGTTATTTGGTTATGATGATGGGATGGGAGATTGGGACCATTTCACCTGTGTAGTAATGTAGGTGCTTAATAAGCTAAGGTGATAGGAATTAACTGCATAGTGCTTTAACCATGAGTTCAACCTCTCCTTGTTCTAGCCATGCATGACATAACTTTCCCACACTTGCTGAGTACAATTGGTACTCAACCTTGCATATTTTGTTGGTTTATATTGCTGCTCAGGTCAAGATAATGAGGTGGTGTATAATGACCAAGACTTTGGACCCGAAGAAGGTTTCTAGGTTCATGGAGACCCCCGGGCAACGCCTGTGATGGAGTCCTCGAGAATAATTATTCCGCTGCTAGTTTATTTACTTGTGATGAATTTATTATTGTCCATCGAGACATTTGCGATGTAAGACTTATTTATATTCGACACCTGGCTTATAATAAATGATGCTTCACTGTTTGTCATCACATGTATGAGAAAATGATCCTGGCATACATGTGATATTCACTTGGTTGTTCTTCGGAAAAACCGGGTGTGACAGAGGTGGTATCAAAGCCAAGGTTGCCCGTAGGAACGTGGACCTAGGTAGAAATGGACGTATTTAAGGGCCCTATTTTCTTAAAAACTATTTTACAAAGGTGTGGATTGAAAAGTGTTATTTAAATGAGTCACTTTCTTCATCTTACCCCAGCTTTCATTCAAAATAGGATTTTTGTTGAGAGTTTATCTAACCTAATTTTAAATTCATTTTGTTTTAGATGGTTCGCATGATTCGCACCGCTCGCAAGTCCACAGGAGGGAGAGTTCCCGTAGTTGCCCTTGCCGAGAGGGAGGAGAGCCGTCCGGTGACGTACCTTTCCTACGGATTGGCAGTAGGAGGCTTATTGCGCCGTCTTCGGCGTATGCTCGAAGCCGCCGGCAATACGGGCAAGCTAATCATCCACTATAACTCCACCAGGACCATCCGTGAGAAGAGGGAAGAATGGAGTTCAGAGATGAGGATAATACACGAAAATCAGCTGCTTAAGATCCACCACTCTCCAGCTTGTAGAGCGACACAGGTCGATGCGGAGAAGGATGTCACTTGGGAGGCCATCACCTGCCAGAGTCACATCTATCGTCGCCACCTGGACAAGACGGAGTACATGTATGTCCTCCAACGTGAGAGTGGTACCGCGGAATACAAGTACCCGCCGGTGCAGCAAGGGACTTCCCATGAGCACATGGACTTGTGCTTGGAGGATGCTTCTATGCTCAGCACTCGACTGCAGGAGTGTCAACAGGAGCTTCAGGATGTCCGAGACACCCTGAAGGAAACGGAGGCGTTGCTGCGAGCCTGCTTAAGGGCGAGAGAAAGAGGAGATGGGAATGAACTGTGTGTCACCGTGAATGATACATGGACTCCTGACTCTCTAGATCGCCGAGCGATCAGGCGTCGTCGCACTTCTCCACCAGCAGCCTCCCCACCCAAAGCAGAGTCAGAAGGCAGCCGAAATGATGAGGAAGATCCCGAGGAGCCAGCTCAAGAAAACGAGTAGTGTAGAGTCCTTCCCTTGGTTAGCAAGATGTCGAATAGTCGAGTCGTTACGATTAGTTAATGGTGTGCTAATGCTTGGTGTGTGACGTGAGTTGTGGAAGCCATGATGCAATTGTCCACAGCCTCGTCTTCAGATTGTTTTGCTTTGGTGTGTGAACCCACATGAAATAATAGTACATTTATTCGGTGTGAGATATGAACCCTTGTAAAAGTATAACAAAGCCTCAACACTTCAAAGTACAAACAAATGAAAGTAGTAAGATGATACTAAATGCTTTCAAATTAACATTGGTTGATTCTGCCAGATGGCCGGAAGAGGAAAAGGACGTGCTGCCAACCCCGCCAACAACAACGATGAGGCATGCAACCCTCATCTTTCTGGAAGCCAGGACCGGGGTGGTCGCCGTGAAGGAGTTGATCCTCTCCACCAAATGCTGGAGAATCAAAATCAGCTCATCCAGAACTTGACTCAAGTGGTGGCCAACTTGCATCAAGTTCCACCTCCACAAGCTGCACCACGCCAACCAAGGTTGAGTGAGTTTCTAGGAACTCAACCTCCAAAGTTTGCAAGTGCTGCTGAACCTCTGGAGGCAGATGATTGGCTAAAGACCATTGAAAGCAAGATGAGGATCATACAGTGCCAAGGGTATGAGAGGGTGCTGTTTGCCTCTCATCAATTGCATGGACCTGCTGCTGATTGGTGGACCGCCTACGTGGCCGCCCATCATGACCCTGAGAATATCACTTGGGAAGAGTTCAAGCGTGGCTTCCGCAACCATTACATCCCAAGAGGTGAACTCAAAAACAAGAGGAAGGAGTTCTTGGGACTGCAGCAGGGAAACATGACGGTGAGGGAATACCTCACTAAATTTACTCAACTATCCTGTTATGCCCCACGAGACATAGAGACTGATGAGCAGAAACAAGATTGTTTCGTGGAAGGACTTACCGCAGAAATGCAGTGTGCAATGTCCTCAAATGAGTATGAAAGCTTCCAAAAGATGGTGGACAGAGCGTTTGTGGTGGAAAGGAAACTGAAGGCCTTGGAAAATGAGAATAAGAGGAAGGCCGGGTGGTCACATCAAGCCTCAGGGAGCAACACCCGCCCACGTCTGATGCAGCAACCTGCAGGGCAGACGAACCGTGCTGTGGTACCATACTCAGCACCAAGAGGGTACAACCTGAACTTCAGGCCTCCGGCAGCACCAGCTCAGCCATAACGTCAGTTTGTACAGCAGCCTCGCCCCGCATATCCACCTCGACCAGCAGTACAAGGACCCCCAAACCAACCCCAAGACAGCAAAGGCCAGGCACCTAAGGTTGGGGTGCAATGTTTTAGCTGCGGAGAAGTGGGGCACTACGCCCATAAATGCCCAAAGAAGAAGCCCGCGCAGCCACAACAGCAGAATGTAATGAGAGGACGGGTGAACCACGTCACTATGGAGGAAGCACAAGATGCACCCGACGTGGTAGTTGGTAAGTTTCCTGCCAATTTACACCTTGCAACCCTGCTGTTTGATTCTGGTGCTACCCACTCGTTTATTGCTCAAGGGTTTGTTAAGAAGTATAACCTAGCAACAACACAAATGAACCATATGCTAGCCGTAAACTCTCCAGGTGGAGAAATAAGGACAAGACAAGTGTGTCCCAAGGTGAATCTAGACATTAATGGGGTAGTGTTTACTGCTAACCTCATAGTGATAGATTCCCAAGGGATCGATATTATTTTGGGCATGGATTGGTTGACCAAACATAAGGGAATCATTCATTGTTCGACCAGAACGGTGGAACTAACTCACCCTAGTGGCACAAGAGTAAAGTTCATAACAATACACGAGCCTAGGAGGGACATTAAATTAAATCAAGTTGAGGTGAAAGTTGAGGAAATCAGGACTATCAGGGAATATCCAGACGTTTTTCCGGAAGAATTGCCAGGTATGCCTCCCGATCGTGAAGTGGAATTCGCAATTGAGCTAGTGCCTGGAACAGCCCCGATATACAAGAGACCTTATCGGATGGACTCCAAGCAGCTAGAAGAACTCAAGGATCATTTGAGAGAATTGACGGGGAAGGGGTATATTCGTCCTAGTTCCTCACCATGGGGAGCTCCGGTGATATTCGTGCCCAAGAAGGACGGAACCCAAAGGTTATGCGTGGATTACCGTGCTTTGAATGAGGTAACCATCAAGAACAAGTACCCATTACCTCGCATTGAAGACTTGTTTGATCAGTTGAGGGGAGCTTGTGTGTTCTCGAAAATTGATCTCAGGTCGGGATACCACCAACTCAAGATAAGGCAATCTGATGTTCCCAAGACAGCTTTCGTATCTCGGTACGGACTGTATGAATACACTGTCATGCCTTTCGGGCTAACTAATGCCCCGGCATACTTCATGTATCTCATGAACAAGGTATTCATGGAATATCTGGACAAATTTGTGGTGGTTTTCATAGATGACATTCTCGTCTTCTCCAAAGATGAAGAAGAACATGAGAAACATCTGAGGTTGGTGTTGCAAAGGCTAAGAGAACACCAACTATATGCCAAGTTGAGTAAGTGTGAGTTTTGGCTGAAGAGAGTTCCCTTCTTAGGACATATAATCTCGGAGGGAGGAATCTCCGTAGATCCCGCCAAAATCGAGGATATACAGAAGTGGAAGACCCCTGAAAATGTCGGGGAAGTTCGAAGCTTTTTGGGATTGGCTGGATACTATCGACGGTTTATTGAGGGATTCTCCAAGATCTCGAGACCTCTCACCAAACTGTTGGAGAAGGGAATCGCATTCACCTGGACGCCACAGTGCGAGACGAGCTTTCAGGAGCTAAAGAAGAGATTGACAACAGCCCCAGTGTTGGTTATGCCAGATATGCAGAAGAACTTCACGGTGTACTGCGATGCCTATGGAAACGGGCTGGGATGTGTTCTCATGCAAGAAGGGCATGTCGTGGCATATGCATCCCGGCAGCTCCGGAAGCACGAGAAGAACTATCCTACACATGACCTAGAACTAGCCGCAATGGTACACGCGTTGAAAATTTGGCGGCACTATTTGATGGGGAAGAGGACCGAGATATATACGGATCATAAGAGTTTGAAGTACATTTTCACACAGCCAAATCTCAACCTCAGACAAAAGGAGATGGTTAGAGCTAATCAATGACTTTGATGTGGGCATCAACTATCATCCCAGGAAAGCAAACGTCGTGGCCGATGCTTTGAGTCAGAAAGTGCAGGTCAATAAGTTGAGCTTGAAGGACATGCCTGTAGAATTGAAGGACGAGGTTATAAGTCTCAATCTATGTCTAGTAAATAGTAGTGAAGCCATCGCCATGGAAGTGGACTCCACACTCGAGCGAGACATACGCGAGGGCCAAAAGAAGGATTAGAAGATAAAGGAAATCAGGCAACTCATCAAGGAAAATAAAGCTCCAGGTTTCAGAGAGGATGAACAAGGTACGGTGTGGCACGGGAAAAGGATTTGTGTGCCAGAAGTAAAGGAGATCCGTGAATTAATTTTGAAGGAGGCTCATGATTCCGACTATTCCATTCTCCCTGGGAGTATGAAGATGTACCTGGACCTCAAGAGCAGGTATTGGTGGTATGGCATGAAGCGAGATGTCGCGGAACATGTTGCCCTATGTGACACATGTCAGTTGGTGAAAGCAGAACATCAACGACCCGCGGGATTATTGCAACCACTCAAAGTGACTGAATGGAAATGGGAAGAAATCAGCATGGATTTCATCGTGGGATTGCCTAGGACCCAATCAGGATATGATTCAATATGGGTCATCATTGATAGGCTAACCAAGGTAACACCCCAAAATTTTGATTCAAAGCCCTAAATCATGTTAAGAGGGGAATTTAAAATTTTTTGGACGTGTTGCATGTTTTGCAAAAATCCAAATTCAAACTGGAATTCAAATTAAACTCAAATTAGAAAAGAAATAGAAAAAGAAAAAGAGAAAACAGGAAAAAACTGGCCAGTGGGCCAAAACCCACCAGCCGGCCCAGCCAGCGCCCGCGCCAGCCCGCAGCCGCGCGCGCTGCTGCCTCACACTGACAGGCGGGACCCACCCGATCTTCGTCTACCTTGCGCCGCGCCGGACTCCCTCGCCCCCGAATCAAAACCGATCGGGATTTCGGCGTATCCCCGCTGAATTCTGTTCGTAGGCGACGCGGACATGATCTAAACCACCCAGCCGCCCTCCCCCGTCTATAAAAACCCCGGCCTCGTTCTGTTTTTCCCACGCGATCGCCGATTTTTCCTCCGGTGAGAACCGAGACTTCTCCGGCGAATTCTGGCCGATCTAAGCTCGGAAATTCCGATCTAACTCGCTGGTCTTGATCCACCGCCTCCGGGGAACCTTGCAGGTGCAGAAAACTCGGTGATTTGCGGTGTAAACGCAGCGCCGATGAGCTTCGCCGTGGTTATGCCTTGGACCTCATCGCCGATCACCTTCCAAGACCTCCGAGCTCAAGAAAACCCCCGAGGTGAGATCCCCGACCTCTCCTCTACCGATCTATGCCATAAAATCACAGTTCTAGGAAGAATTCCCAAAGATCCGAAAGTTTCCGGCGAGATCGCCGCTTCCCGCCGCCGTGCGCCGCCGGCAGCGCCGCCCGCGCTCGATCAGAGCGACGTGGCCGCTTGTGCGCCGTTTATTTTAAATTGCACGGTAGGGTTTAAACCCCCGCGTACCGGTTCGGCGTTATAATCTCAGCTGTCGGTTTAAAATTGGACGGTCCACGTCAGCCCCGCGTTATAAAGACTGGAAATCTTACGTGCTACCCCCCGGGGTTCTCGGGAAATAAGAGCTAGCCCCGGAAACTTCTGATCTAGCCCCTGGAACTCCAGAAAATCATGTAAATTCATTTAAAAATCAGATTTAGCCCCTGGACTCAATAAAAATTAGGAAAAGCACCTCTGATAAGTGTAGCTAGACCCCTGGAAATTCTGAAAATAATATTATAGACCCTGTAAGGGGTGAGTTTATCTTATTAGCCCTGTTTAGTATTTAAATTAGGAAGTTGAATATGTGGCTAGTGTTTAAAAATTAAAAAGTGGGACAAACATATTGTCATAATTAAATTAAAAACTTTCTCAGTATTTAGAAAACTTTGGAGTAAGATAAAACATATTTTGGGCTGAATTGAATCTGTTTAATTTATTATTCACATTTAGGGACACATTTTTAAGTAAAGAATAGTTCTGGAAAATAGGGAAAATAATTGTAAAATAGTTTACATCAGAGGAAAAGGTCTAAAATATATTAGTAAATATTTTAGATCAGAACCTATTCTGTTTAGATGATGTGTCTTGTTATTTTCATAATAAAGTTCACAATTTGGCATAGGAAATAAATCTGAAAATATAGCAACTAGTAAATGATAAATGGAGTTCTAAAATCCAAAGAATTCAGTTTAGGGTTGGTAGAAATTTTGAAGACACATATGGAGAAGGAAAATAACTTTCATGCATACTTGGTAGCTACAAGGTGTAGTAATTGAATATAAGGAACTTATTTAAATTGGAAACTCATATATATAGGATGTAAGTATAAATATGAACACAAAAGTAGGAATCATATACACATGATTAAAAGTGCATGCAAGCCACAAATCAACACACCTAGAGTAACCACAACACATATAATGGTGAATGACTTTCATAAATGTGAATGTGTGGTTTGTATGAAGTAAAAGTGTGAACTATGTCTTATGATTGTTGTTTTTCTTTTGCTATGTGTGAATGGTATGATGTAGAACCTGCTCAAGAGCAAGTTATTCCTTTCCAAGACCAGGACTACCCATTTCAAGAGCAGCAAGAAGGAGGCAAGTGTCCTTGACCACTTTGATCCTATGCTAGGATGTGTAGGTAGAATTATTTGCATTGTCAAGATTAAATATGAAACCCATGCTAGGAAGTTTCCCTAGAATTGCATTACCTTGTTTCCTTGTAGCTTGGGTTGGGATTTATTTTATCATGTCATTTATTATTATGCATATGCTTAGCCATGCTTAGAATGGGATACTTGGGATATGAGATCATCAGTTTAATTGACCATACTCTTGAATGTGATATTGTGAGTTATGTAGAGGTAGGGATCAAGGCAAGTTGGATGTTTTGGTTGTGTGCTGGGTGCACGAGACTCGGGTTTGTGTTTAGTACTTGCCTGGATCCTAAGGACCGGTTCATGGAGCATGTAACCTGGCTTTACAGTGCCAACCACATGCTGAGATGGGGCAGCTTGGCCAATTAATTAGGTGTATCCCCGGCGTAGTATGGGTGTGTTGGATGGTGCGGGGAGTAGGTGTCAGCTGGACTACCATATGAACCGCAAGGCTCAAGGGGGGGCCACTGCAGCGGGGTTGGAGCCTCTTGTATGCTGTTAGGGGTGAAACCTCAGTGGGCCCACGCTCGTCGGGAATCCCTTTGTAAAGGCTTCGTAGTGATCTCCTGGCTACACACCTGGGAAGTGTGAATGTGGTTCGTAGCCACTGGCATAATGGAGGTTCTTTTAGTCCACCCGGCAACGGGGGATAAAATCACTAAATGTGGGTACAGTGGTACAAACTCTGCAGAGTCAAAACTGTCATGACAGCCGTGCTCACGGTCAAGAGCGGCTTGGACTTATTCATGATTAGAGGATGATGATTTTGGAAGTTGTGGATGTTAAGCGGGGAGCTTAACATTGAAAATGATGTTATGGTTATTTGGTTATGATGATGGGATGGGAGATTGGGACCATTTCACCTGTGTAGTAATGTAGGTGCTTAATAAGCTAAGGTGATAGGAATTAACTGCATAGTGCTTTAACCATGAGTTCAACCTCTCCTTGTTCTAGCCATGCATGACATAACTTTCCCACACTTGCTGAGTACCATTGGTACTCAACCTTGCATATTTTGTTGGTTTATATTGCTGCTCAGGTCAAGATAATGAGGTGGTGTATAATGACCAAGACTTTGGACCCGAAGAAGGTTTCTAGGTTCATGGAGACCCCCGGGCAACGCCTGTGATGGAGCCCTCGAGAATAATTATTCCGCTGCTAGTTTATTTACTTGTGATGAATTTATTATTGTCCATCGAGACATTTGCGATGTAAGACTTATTTATATTCGACACCTGGCTTGTAATAAATGATGCTTCACTATTTGTCATCACATGTATGAGAAAATGATCCTGGCATAGATGTGATATTCACTTGGTTGTTCTTCGGAAAAACCGGGTGTGACAAAGACCTACTTAAGCGCTTCAACATGGACAAAATCAAGCCTTTTCAGACACCAATGGGAACAACAACAACAACACTTGAACTTGACAAAGATGGTGAACCCATGGATCAAAAAGAATATGGAAGCATTATCGGGTCACTTTTGTACCTCATGGCATCAAGACTGGACATACAATTCACCGTATGTCTCTGTGCACGATTTAAAGCTTCTCCACATGCTCCACATCTTCAAGCCGTCAAAAGGATTCTCAGGTACTTACATAAAACTCAAGAATTTGGCATTTTTCTTCCTTCTTCCTCCACCGTTACTTTGAAAGCTTTTTTGGATGCTGATTTTGGTGTTGTAGGATTGATAGGAAAACTACTTCGGGTGCTTGTCATTTTCTTGTTAATTCACTTGTTACTTGGTCTTCTAGACAACACGATTCAGTTGCACAATCCACGGCCGAATCTGAATATGTAGCTGCTGTTAGCGCTTGCTCACAAATTCTTTAGATTGTTCAAAACTTCAGGACTATGGGGTTGATCTAGATAGTGTTCCACTGTTTTGTGATAACACTAGTGCCATTTGCATTGCTAAAAACCCCGTGCAACATTCTAGAACAAAGCACATTAACATTAGGTATCACTTTCTCAGTGATAATGTTGAAAAAGGAAACATTGTGCTTCACCATGTAGGTACCAAACAACAATTGGCTAACATTTTTACAAAACCCTTGGATTTCACTTGTTTTTGTTTCATTCATAGTGAAATAGGGGTTATTCATCCTCATGGCTTAAATTAAGGGTGAGTTTTGAAGCTTGGGAAGTCTATGTGTGAATCCGATTTTAAAATAATATTTGCAAAGTATTTCATATATATATATATATATATATATATATATATATATATATATATATATATGACTTTGTGATTCCTTTACATGCTGAAAGTTTTTACTACATTACTCGTGTTATACATTTTATAGTTTTTGCCATGACTAGTAATTGGAATAATTACTTACACTAAATCTGGTCATGATCGAACTTTCTTGCTATTTTGAACTTGTTGCATGCTCATAAGTGCCTTTAATAATGAAAATTAATCAATCGCTCATCCACATGTTGAGCTTTTATTATCAAAAGAAAAATGAGATAAGATCAAGAGAATATGCATGCATCGCACTTCTTCTTTTGAGATGGCTTATCATTGCACTTATATATGAACTTGAAAGAAGTTTTATATGACTAAAACCATGTCCTTAAGCTTCTGATTGTCAAATGACATAGGAATGGCTTGGTTGGTTAGAATAAGGCTGATGCGGCATATAATCTCTTGCAAATATCATATGATCTGAACTTGTGCTTTAAAAAAATGAAAAATGCAGCAACATGTGTCATGCTTTCAGGTTTTGAAATAGTTAAGTTTGTGAGATCATGACTTGCTTAAATTGAAAAATTACACTTGATCTCTAGCATGGCTTACACTACTTTATTTATCTCATTGATGTAATAGTGTAAGTTACTTGAAAGTATGAGCTTTGTTTTATATGTATATGTCATATTATACTCATAATAAATTGCAATTTGTATTTTGAACCTTGCTGAATACATTGTCAAAGGAGGAGAAATATGTCACATATTGCACATTCACGAGTTTTTACACGTTCGAGAATTTTTTCAAAACATTCTTTCTCATTTGATTTTTGATTTCAAAAAGGGGAGAAATTTGCTTTCAAAACCTTTTCATGTGAATGAGCCAATGTTCGGATTCTAAGTGGTGTTGCCAATGCATTCATCAAGGGGGAGATTGTGAGACCTATGTGTGCTGAATACATTGGCAATTAGAATAAAAGTGTGGATTTATTTTCAAAGTTTTGAATATTGCCGAAATACCCGCTTCAGATTGTTCGAACTTTCTCATTGCATTTCAGGAGTAACTGTCACTGCAGAGCAGCAGTTTTCATAGTGCTTAATTTCAGCCACTCTGTTTTTAACTTAAAATGTTTTGAACTTGCTTCTTGGCTTATGGAATGTTTGGTTAGTATTCTCTTACTAAGGCCCCGTTTGGTACATCTCCAGATTTTTAAAGAATCGGAAACATTTCAGTTTTAAATCAAAATGTTTCTCAACTGAAACAGAATCATTTTATAAACCATTTGGCTAGTTTTCTGATTTCAATTTCAGTATAGAGATAAGAGGATTGAAAATACCTATTGATAGGAGGATGAGTCCCGATCTTCCGAGAGGTAGGGTAAACTTGATTGGGTGGAGATCTCGACGTTGATGATCCAAGGCTCCGAACGAACGAAACCCCGCAATCACTACACCACTGCTCCGTTGGTTATCACCCGTGTCACACGAATGACCTCGCCACGAAGGCTTATACTGCAAGCGCAATCAAGAACACAAGCAAGAACAGAGAAGTTACAATCAAAACTGAATTGATCACGAATTTGGGGTCTCACAACTGATGATCGGCGAACTGTTCAATGACAGATTGTAACTAAGCAAAACCCAGCTGTTTGTGACGGCGGCTAGGGGGTATAAAGGAGGTAGAGGACGACCAGGGGGGTGCTGGGGTCGTGACCTAACCCTAATACACGTACATAATGGACTTGGACTCGATACAAGGCCCAATGGCCCAACTAGGTGATGCAACACCCTGACAGACTCTAAACTTTATATTGTTTCGAAGTTTCCAGTCAACTCCGAGTGAATTTTGATGTGGGGCCAGTTCCATTGGAAAGTTTATCCTCTCAGCTTTCCGTGCATATGTAGAACGTCAAAAATGGAGTCCGTATGCCTCCTGTGCATACATTTTAAGGTGGACTGCTCCTGGGCCCGAGTTAGACTCGAGTTTGAGTTGGGCTCGGTCTCTAACTTCTTGTTGGTGTATTTTCTGGCCCTCCACGCCTCCAAACCCCTCTCCATGTATCTCCATGTCCTCTCCATGGTTCCTAATCATAATTAATCCATTAGGTAGCAACATACTCTCAAAATTCACATATAAAGAATTGTTCAGGAACGAGCTCACCTCTAAATTTAATTTTCGTGCTCGAGCTCTAGTAATTGGACCTTGCATGTCTACCATGTGAGTGTTGTGTATATCTGCAGGAGTGATGTCCACATCATCCTCCCCCTCTTGCATTGGAGTCGTCCTCGACTCAAGCTCATCTTCTTCTCCCATGTATGGCTTCAAATCTGAAATGTTAAATGTGGGACTAACCCCAAACTCGGGAGGCAACTCAAGTTTATATGCATTGTCATTTATCTTCTTAAGAACCTTAAAAGGTCCAGCAGCACGTGGCATGAGTTTGGACTTTCTCAAATCCGGGAACCTATCTTTTCTCAAATGAACCCACACCAAATCACCGGGTTCCAATTTTACCTCCTTCCTACCTTTACTAGACGCAATGCGATACTTTTCATTCATTTTTTCAATTTGTAACTTAGTAGTTTCGTGCAACTTAAGAATAAATTCAGAACGTTGTGTAGCATCTAAGTTCACAATTTCAGTATGTGGTAAAGGTAGCAAATCAATTGGAGCACGAGGATTGAAACCATACACTACCATAAACGGACTTAACTTGGTTGTGGAGTGAATAGACCTGTTATAAGCAAACTCAATATGTGGCAAACACTCCTCCCACAACCTCAAATTGTCTTTCAAAACAGCCCGCAACATAGTAGATAAGGTACGATTAACTACCTCCGTTTGCCCATCAGTTTGTGGATGCCAAGTAGTAGAAAACAGCAACTTTGTTTCCAATTTATACCATAAAGTTCTCCAAAAGTGACACAAAAACTTAACATCCCTATCAGAGACAATAGTATTGGGAACACCATGCAAACGCACAACCTCATTAAAGAACAAATCAGCAACATGTGAAGCATTATCGGTCTTGTGGCAGGGTATAAAATGAGCCATTTTAGAGAAACGATCAGCAACCAAAAAGACACTATCCCTCCCCCTCTTTGTTCTAGGCAATCCTAAAACAAAGTCAATAGAAATATCCTCCCAAGGTGCACTAGGAACCGGAAGAGGCATATAAAGACCATGTGGGTTAAGTCGAGACTTAGCTTTGTTGCATGTCGTGCAACGTGAAACGTAGCGCTCCACATCACGCCTCATTCGTGGCCAAAATAAGTGAGCAGCCAGCACATCCTCTGTCTTTTTAACAACAAAATGTCCCATCAAACCACCTCCATGTGCTTCCTGCAACAACAAAAGACGAACGGAGCTAGCTGGAACACACAGCTTGTTAGCACGGTAGAGAAGGCCTTCACACAGCAGGAATTTTTGCCACGTTCTTCCCTCTCTACAATTTTCAAAGGCATCTTTAAAGTCCAAATCAGTAGCACATAACCTCTTTATGGTTTCCAAACCAAAGATTTTATGAGAAAGTTGGGATAGTATGGTATAACGTCTAGATAAAGCATCGGCAATCACATTGTCTTTCTCTTTCTTATGTTTAATGATGTAAGGAAATGATTCTATGAACTCAATCCATTTAGCATGACGTTTGTTCAGATTAGCTTGTCCTTTAATATACTTCAAAGACTCATGATCTGAATGTATGACAAATTCTTTAGACCATAGGTAATGTTGCCAAGTTTGCAAGACACACACTAAAGCATAAAGTTCTTTGTCATATGTAGAATAATTCAGCGAATGCCCATGCAATTTTTCACTAAAGAAGGCAACAGGTTTACCTCCTTGAATTAGCACTCCTCCAATGCCAACGCCGCTCGCGTCACATTCAAGCTCGAAGGTCTTCTCAAATCAGGAAGTTGCAGCAATGGTGCTTGTGTGAGCTTCGACTTGATAACATCAAAAGCTTGTTGTTGTGCTGGTCCCCATCGAAACGGCACTCCATGCTTTGTCAACTCGTGGAGAGGTTCCGCAATGGTGCTGAAATCCCGCACGAAACGCCGGTAGAAACCCGCGAGACCAAGAAAACTCCGAACCTGCGTGACCGTAGTCAGAAGTGGCCAGCTCGTGATGGCAACAATCTTTGCCTCGTCCACCTCAATGCCCTGCGAAGTAACAACATACCCAAGAAAAGACACATGATCGGTGCAAAAGGTGCACTTCTCAAGGTTACCATATAAACGTGCATCGCGCAAGATATTAAAAACAGCACGCAAATGTTCAAGATGCTCATCATATGACTTGCTGTAAATAAGGATATCATCAAAGTAAACCACCACAAATTTACCAATGAAAGCACGTAAAACCTCATTCATCAACCTCATGAAAGTGCTGGGCGCATTAGTTAAACCAAATGGCATGACTAACCATTCATAAAGTCCGAATTTAGTTTTAAAAGCAGTTTTCCGTTCATCACCTAAAGTCATACGAATCTGATGATACCCGCTACGCAAATCAATCTTGGAGAAAATAACAGAACCACTCAACTCATCAAGCATGTCATCCAATCTAGGAATAGGACAGCGATAACGAATGGTAATGTTATTGATGGCTCTACAATCAACACACATGCGCCAAGTGCCATCTTTTTTTGGAACCAAAAGAACAGGAACAGAACAAGGACTAAGACTCTCACGAATGTACCCGCGGTTCTGAAGATCTTGGACTTGTCGCTGAATTTCCTTAGTCTCGTCGGGGTTCGTCCTGTAGGCAGCACGGTTTGGCAAGCTCGCCCCTGGAACCAAATCAATCTTGTGCTCAATGCCTCGCACAGGTGGTAATCCAGGGGGTATCTCTGATGGAAAACCACCCATATATTCCTGCAAAAGGTTAGCAACAGCAGGTGGCAAGACAATGGATGTATCCTCAATGGAATATAAAGCATGTTTGCACACTAAAGCATAGCAAGTTCCATTAGAGGCATATAAATCATCAAGATCAGATTTAGTTGCAAGCAAAATAGGATTTTTCAACTTAATAGGTTGCTGAATTTCAGAATTGAAAACACCCTTTTGCTTAGCATTATTCTTTTTCTCCTGCTCAAATTGTACAATTTCAGTGGGACTCATAGGAAGCAACACAATTTTCTTGCCCTTATGCATGAGAGTATACTTATTAGATCGACCATGGTGAATAGCATCAGTATCAAATTCCCAAGGACGTCCCAACAAAAGAGAACAAGCATCCATAGGTACCACATCAAAATCAGCAAAATCATGATAAGAACCAATGGAAAAATGTATCCTTGCTGTTTGTGTTACCTTAACCTTACCATTGTTGTTAAACCATTGAATGTGATAAGGGTGGGGATGCTCCCGTGTGGTCAAGCCAAGCTTCTTGACCACCTCAACATTCACCAAACTGTTGCAGCTACCACCATCAATGATGGTATGTACACGGCAGTCCTTGACGACGAGAAACATGTTGAAAAGGTTGTGACGTTGGCGGTTGTCGTCCTCTCGAACCGTGACACTCAAAGCTCGCTGCACAATGAAAGTCCTATAGTTGTTTGTCGTAGATGTACCAAGAACCTCCTCAGCACCATCATCCGAACCTGAAATGTTAGTTGCAATAATATTTTCATCTTCAATATCAGAAGCACTAACATACCCACTATCAGCAGTGGCAATGATTGCCCGTTTGCTGGGGCAATCTCGTTGCATATGGCCAAGTCCATGGCAGCGGTGGCACTTGATGTCGGAGCTGCGACTTGTCGAAGTGTTGGGTGCAGCCACCTTTGCTGCAACACCTGGAGGCATCTGGGACTTGATGTTATCTTGTCCCCGTGATGTAGAAGGTGCGATGCTGCTGCGTACAACACCCGCGGAGGGTAGTGTAGAAGCACGTACGCTCGAGGAGGGCACTGCTTTGGATGGCACCGAAAATTGTCATGGCGTGAAGGTGTTGTTCCGCCGCTGCTGTTGGCGACCCTGCACTTCTTTTTTTGCTAACATAGCAAGTTGAAATAAACGTTGAATAGAATGATATTCCTTGTAGTCAGCTATGTCCTGGATCTCACGCCGCAAGCCCCCATAAAACCTAACAATTTGGTCTTCCTGATCCTCAACTACCCCACAACGAAGCATACCTTTCTGCAACTCTTGGTAGTACTCTTGGACAGTCATGTCACCCTGATCAAAGCGTTGCAATTTCTTAAGAAGATCACGTCTATATGAAGTAGGAACAAACCTAGCGCGCCTCTCTTCTTTTAACGCAGCCCATGTATGTGGTGCATTACGTGTATTGACAAGTTCATTCCACCAAATTATAGCAAAATCTTTAAACTCACTAGTGGCTTGTCTAACTCTATGTCGCTCAGGGACAAGATGAGAGCTAAATTTTTGTTCTACCGTCATCTCCCAATCCAAGTAAGTCTCATCATCATAAGATCCATAAAATGTTGGAATAGAAAACTTAAAGCATAAGGATCATTATCTTGTTTAGGAGCATGAGAACGAGGTCTACCTCCCATACCTTGACGATTTCGTCGAGGGCGACGGCGCTGCTGTGCATCAACCTCATCGTTATTGAAGTCATCCTCTGTGTCGTAGTGAGCATGTGCATCACCATCAAGGATGATAGAGGGTGTAGCTTGTTGGGGAAGAGGAGTCTCCATCTCGTCCAACCGTGTGGTCAGACCAGCAACACTTGTATGGAGCCTCTGAAAGGTGGCTGTTGTAGTGGTCTGGTAATTGTTGAAAGCTTCGGTCATTGCCCGCATCATGTCCTTTAGATCCATATGGGACACGCACTCATCATCATCCAGAGGTGTAGAACCAGAGGTCTTATCCATAAGCTTCTTTCCTGTCATTGTTAGTACAAAACAGAAACGAAGACAAAAAGATCGTGAAGAACCCTATTACTACGCTCTCCGAAGTGGGTGGAAAATCGATCAGTAAGATGCATCTTACCCCGCTCTTACAAGTTTCTTACCAGCACTGCAGGTGGCCAACGGTGACTGGTGTGAAGCAAGCAGAGAGTGGGTGTGATTGCAAAGGTTATCTGTTCTGCTCGAGAGAAGGTGGAGCTTGGAAGGCTCAAATGCAGTATATGTATGTGGCACACAAGTTAGTAACAGATAGCAACGCTGAATAAGTGTCCAAAGAATTTCACCTAGTTGCTGGCCTAAGAATGTATTAGAACAGTTGTGACAACAAGCAAGGGCAAGGATGAATGATGATGAACAACAAGGATAATATCAGCAAGTATCCAGCACTCACACAGAAATAGCACAACTAAAAAACCCCTTAGCCTCCTGTTTTTGTCTTGAAGCACTAGTAGAAATCAAAATCTTTTTTCTCTTTATTTTTTTTTGATATTTTTTTCTCAACCAGGGGCACAAGAATAGAAACAGAACCAAGTATTAGCTCAAACCGATGAAAGATGAGATCGGCACGAATTCAGGAGCGATTGGAAAAACTGGTACTGGAACTTCGGAGTTCGAAACGAAGGCCTTCTTAATTTTTTTGTAATTTTTTTTGAAAACACTGTATGTGGACTTTTTCGAGACCTTTCTGGGAAAAAAATGCACCTCAATCGGAGTTACGAGCAAAAAGTTATGCCCGTTTTAAGGAGGATACCCCGAATCAGGTTTTGGTGGTGGTGGAAACTGCAACAGAAACGAATCGGTGGATGGAATTTATTTTGTAGATGGCAGCGGATGGAAGAAACAAAACTGAACCAAAACAAATCTAAACCAGCAACCAGACTCAACCTAGGACACGAACTCAGAACTACGAACTCCGAAACTAAATTGTGCAAAAGGTTGAGCGGGGGTTGTAGGTTAGGGAAACTAAATTTTTTTTGTGGCTTTTTGTGGACGATAGGACTGAAACAAAATAAATCTAAAGAGCACACAAGTATACCTCACGGTGAATCTGGAAATCTGATACTAATTGATAGGAGGATGAGTCCCGATGTTCCGAGAGGTAGGGTAAACTTGATTGGGTGGAGATCTCGACGTTGATGATCCAAGGCTCCGAATGAACGAAACCCCGCAATCACTACACCACTGCTCCGTTGGTTATCACCCGTGTCACACGAATGACCTCGCCACGAAGGCTTATCCCTGCAAGCACAATCAAGAACACAAGCAAGAACAGAGAAGTTGCAATCAAAACTGAATTGATCACGAATTTGGGGTCTCACAACCGATGATCGGTGAACTGTTCAATGATAGATTGTAACTAAGCAAAACCCAGCTGTTTGTGATGGCGGCTAGGGGGTATAAAGGAGGTGGAGGACGACCAGGGGGGTGCTGGGGTCGTGACCTAACCCTAAGACACGTACATAATGGACTTGGACTCGATACAAGGCCCAATGGCCCAACTAGGTGATGCAACACCCTGACAGACTCTAAACTTTATATTGTTTCAAAGTTTCCCGTCGACTCCGAGTGAATTTTGACGTGGGGCCAGTTCCATTGGAAAGTTTATCCTCTCAGATTTCCGTGCATATGTAGAACGTCAGAAACGGAGTCCGTATACCTCCTGTGCATCCATTTTAAGATGGACTGCTCCTGGGCCCGAGTTGGACTCGAGTTTGAGTTGGGCTCGGTCTCTAACTTCTTGTTGGTGTATTTTCTGGCCCTCCACGCCTCCAAACCCCTCTCCATGTATCTCCATGTCCTCTCCATGGTTCCTAATCATAATTAATCCATTAGGTAGCAACATACTCTCAAAATTCTCATATAAAGAATTGTTCAGGAACGAGCTCACCTCTAAATTCAATTTTCGTGCTCGAGCTCTAGTAATTGGACCTTGCATGTCTACCATGTGAGTGTTGTGTATATCTGCAGGAGTGATGTCCACATCACCTATTTACCCTTGAATAGACTATATTGTTTTTGTCATATTATAACATATAATAAATTCTTATAAAATATGTTATTAATAAGTGTTATGTAGAATATATATCATCATCCATATGCACGGATAAATTATTGTTGTTCCGCAACATCAGCGACGAGTTCAGAATAAAGGTAGATAATGGCAAATCACAGTTAATAATTATGAAACTAGAGAGAAATACAATAATATGAAGTGATTCAGGGTGTGGAACACCTTTCCATATGTTTCAGGTTCGTAGGCAAAAAAATATGAATCATTTCTCATGGATTCAATACTAAACGTTTCACTTTTTTGCTGTTTGATACCATTTCAACTGATTCAAGCTAGAATCTGAAACGTTTCTTCTTGCCAAACAGACCCTAAGTTTTTTATATGTTATGGCTGATTATGGTGGTTAATACATTGCTATGGTTTGCAACATGCTTATGTGATGTCACACCCGGTTTCTCCGAAGAACAACCGAGTGAATATCACATGTATGCCAGGATCATTTTCTCATACATGTGATGACAAATAGTGAAGCATCATTTATTACAAACCAGGTGTCGAATATAAATAAGTCTTGCATAGCATATGTCTCGATGGACGATAAAAAGTTCATAACAAGTAAATAAAATAGCAGCGGAATATTATTCTTGTGGGCTCCATCACAGGCGTTGCCCGGGGGACTCCATGAACCTAGAAACCTTCTTCGGGTCCGAAGTCTTGATCATTAAACACCACATCATTCTCTTGACCTGAGCAGCAATATAAACCAACAAATATGCAAGTTTGAGTACCGATGGTACTCAGCAAGTGGGGGAAGGTTATGACATGCATGGCTAGAACAAGGAGAGGTTGAATTCATGGTTAAATCACTACGCAATTAATACCTATCACCTAAGCTTAACTAAGCACCTACATTACCACACAGGTGAAATGGTCCCAATCTCCCAACCCATCATCATAATCAAATGACCATAACCTCAAATTCCAATGTTAAGCTCCCTGCTTAACATCCTCAACTTCCAAAGCCATCAATCCTCTAATCATGAATAAGTCCAAGCCGCTCTTGACCGTGAGCACGGCTGTCATGACAGTTTTGACTCTGCAGAGTTTGCACCACTGTACCCACATGTAGTGATTTCATCCCCTGTTGTCGGGTGGACTAAAAGAATCTCCATTATGCCAGTGGCCACAAACCACATTCACACTTCCCAGGTGTGTAGCCAGGAGATCACTACGAAGCCTTTACAAAGGGATTCTCGACGAGCATGGGTCCACTGAGGTTTCACCCCTAATAGCATACAAGAGACTTCAACCACGCTGCAGTGGCCCCCTCTTGAGCCTTGCGGTTCATATGGTAGTCCAGCTGACACCTACTCCCCGCACCATCCAACACACTCATACTACGCCGGGGATACACCTAATTAATTGGCCAAGCTGCCCCATCTCAGCATGTGGTTGGCACGGTAAAGCCAGGTTACATGCTCCATGAACCGGTCCTTAGGATCCAGGCAAGCACTAAACACAAACCCGAGTCTCGTGCACCCAGCACCAACCAAAACATCCAACTTGCCTTGATCCCTACCTCTACATAACTCATAATATCTCATTCAAGAATAAGGTAAGCAAGTTGATGATATCATATCCCACTTATCCCATTCTAAGCATAGCTAAGCATAAGTAATACGAATGAATGACATAATAAAGCAAAATCCCATCTCAAGCTACAAGGAAAACAAGGTAACGCAATTCTAGGGAAACTTCCTAGCATGGGTTTCATATTTCAATTGACAATGCAAATAATTCTATCTACACATCCTAGTATAGGAACAAAGTGGTCAAGGACACTTGCCTTCTTCCTGCTGCTCTGGGAATGGATAGTCCTGATCTTGGAAGGGAAGAACTTGCTCTGGGGCAGGTTCTACTCATGTCAACACACATAGCAAAAGAAAACAACAATCCATAAGACATAGTTCACACTTTCACTCCACACATACATACATATGATAATCATTCACATTTCTATGTGTTGTGTTTACTCTACATGTGTTGATTTTTGGTCTACATACACTTTTAAACATATGTATATGATTTCTAACTTTTGTATTCAGATTTTCTGTTTGCACACTATATATGAATTTCCAATTTAAACAACTTCTTTAATACACTCTTTAGCTACCAAGATTGCATGGAAGGTAACTTCCTACTTCAAATGGGTTTTCAGATCTTCTACCAATCCTAAACTGAAGTCTTTGGATTTGGAGACTTCATTTATCATTTTCTAGTCATGCATACCTATTTTCCTATATTTTCCATATTTATTTTCTATGACTAAAAGTAAATTTTAATATTAAATAGTAGGGCATATCATCTAAACAGAATAGGTTCTGATCAAAAATATTAAATAATATATTTTGGAACTTCTCCTCTGATGTGAACTAATTTAAATTTATTTTACAAATTTTCAGAATTATTTCCTAGCCTAAAAATGTGTCCCTATAACTAATTAAATGTGAACAATCAATTAAACAGATTCATTTCAGCTTAAAATCTACTTTTAACTCATTCTAAAGTTTTCCAAGTGCTAGGAGAGTTTAAATTTGAATTTACAATGTGTTTGTCTCACCTTTTAAATTTTAAATCCTAATCACATACTCAAATTCCTAAATTTAATATCATATAGGGTTAAAAAGGTAAACTCACCACACTACAGGGTCTATTATATTATTTCATAAATTTCCAGGGGTCTAACTACACATAACAGAGGGGTTTTCCTAATTTTTATTAAGTCCAGGGGCTAAAACTGATTTTTAATTGAATTTACATGAATTTCTGAAGTTCCAGGGGCTAGATCAGAAGTTTCCGGGGCTAGCTCGTATTTTCCGAGATCCCCAAGGGGTAGCGCGTAAGAATCCCGGCCTTTATAATGCGGGGCCGACGTGGACCGTCTGATTTAAAACAGACGGCTCAGATTAGATCGTCGAACCGGTACGCGTGGGTTTTAATTCTACCGTGCGATTTAAAATAGACGGCGCATAAGCGGCCACGTCGCTCTGACCGTGCGCGGGCGGCGCTGTCCGGCGGCGCGTGGCGGCGGGAGGCGGCGATCTTGCCGGAAAACTTCGGATCTTCGTCTATTCTTCCTAAAACTGGGATTTCATGGCATAGATCGGTAGAGGGGAGGTCGGGGATTTCACCTCGGGGTTTTTCTTGAGCTCGGAGGTCCTGGAAGGCGGTCGGCGACGAGGTCCAAGATGAAATCGCTGCGGTGCTCATCGGAGCTGTGCCTAGAGCGCAAACCACCGAGTCTTCTGCACCTGCGTGATTCCCCGGAGGCGGTGGAACACGATCGACGCGTTAGATCGGAAAATCCGAGCAGAGATCGAGAGATAACGGTGATCAGAGCTTCGGTACTCACCGGGAGGAAAAACAGCCGATCGTGGAGGAAAAACGGGGCGATGCCGGCGTTTTTATAGACGAGGGAGGGCGGCGTGTCTGTTTAGATCGAGCCGGAGTCGTCCGGGATCGGGAGTCGGGCTGGGGATGCGGATTTCCGGAGTCGGTTATGATCGGGCGCGCGCGGAGGAGTCCGGCTGTTGGCGCGAGCAGGAGGTGAGGGATGACACGCGGGTCCCGCATGTCAGTGAGAGAGAGAGGGGAGCGCGCGGCTGCGGGCTGGCGCGGGGGCGGGTGGGCCGGCTGCTGGGTTTCGGCCCACTGGCCGGGGGTTTTGTTTTTTTCTTTTTCTTTTTCTTTTCTGTTTTGAGTTGAATTTGAATTCCAATTTGAATTTGAATTTCTGCACCACATGCAATACGTCCAAAAATTTTTAAATTCCCCTCTTAACAGGTTTTGGGGTGTTACAGCTCTACCCCCCTTAAAAGAAATCTCGTCCTCGAGATTGGTGGTTCTAGGAAAACAATTCTGGAAATTGTGCCTTAAGCTCGTCTTCTCGCTCCCATGTGGCTTCCTCTTCCGAGTGATGCTTCCACTGCACCTTGCACATTCGAATTCTTTTATTTCTTGTGAGGCATTCCATTGTCTCCAAAATCTTGAATGGTTGCTCGGCATAAGACAGATCCTCAGCTACGTCAACCTCATTCATGGGTAACATCTCTTCAGGCGTCCTCAGACATTTCTTGAGCTGTGACACATGGAATACGTCATGCACATCTGATAGGCGAGCCAGTAGTTCTAGTTGATATGCCACTTCGCCTTTCCTCTCCAGAACTTGAAAGGGTCCGATGTATCGGGGTGATAACTTCCCTTTCACCTTGAACCGACGAAGTCCTCGGATAGGGGACACCTTGAGATAGACATAGTCTCCCACGTTGAAAACGAGCTCTCTTCTCCGTACACCGGCATAGCTCTTTTGTCGTGTTTGTGCTATCCTCAAGTTGTTGCGGATTTCCCTCACTTTTGCCTCGGCATCTTGTAGTACCTCAGGCCCAAACACTTTACTTTCCCCTGTTTGGTTCGAAAATAGGGGAGTTCTGCACTTCCTCCCATACAAAGCCTCAAATGGTGACATCTTCATACGAGCCTGATAGCTGTTGTTATAGGAGAACTCCGCATACGGTAAGTTCTTATCCCAACTCCGATTGTTTTTTAGTGCACACACTCTCAGCATATCCTCAAGGATCTGATTGGTTCTTTCCGTCTGCCCGTCAGTTTGGGGATGATAGGCAGAACTAAAATTCAGATGGGTTCCCATGGTTTCATGCAGCTTCTGCCAGAACCTTGAGGTGAACTGTGTCCCTCGATCTGACACTATCTTCTTTGGCACTCCATGGTAACACACGATCCTTGACATGTACAACTCCGCCAATTTGGATCCGCTGTAGCTTTCTTTCACGGGGATGAAAAGAGCTACCTTGGTTAGCCTGTCGATGATGACCCATATCGAATCATATCCTGATTGGGTCCTAGGCAATCCCACTATGAAATCCATACCGATTTCTTCCCATTTCCATTCAGGCACTTTGAGGGGTTGCAATAATCCCGCAGGTCGTTGATGTTCCGCTTTCACCAACTGACATGTGTCACATAGGGCAACATGTTCCGCGACATCTCGCTTCATTCCATACCACCAATCTGCTCTTGAGGTCATGATACATCTTAGTACTTCCAGGATGAATGGAATAGTCGGAACCATGAGCCTCCTTCAAAATCAATTCACGGATCTCCTTCACTTCAGGCACACAGATTCTTTTCCCGTGCCACACCGTACCTTGTTCATCCTCTCTGAAACCAGGGGCTCTATTATCCTTGATGAGTTGTCGGATTTCTTGTATCTTCTCATCATTCTTTTGACCACCGCGTATGTCTTGCTCTAATGTGGAGTCCACTTCCATGGTGATGGCTTCACCACTATTCACCAGGCATAGGTTGAGTCTTATAACCTCTTCCTTCAATTCTGTAGGCATGTCCTTCAAGCTCAACCTATTGACTTGCACCTTCCGGCTTAAAGCATCTACCATGACGTTCGCTTTCCCAGGATGATAGTTGATGCTTACATCAAAGTCGTTGATCAGCTCTAACCATCTCCTTTGTCTGAGGTTGAGATCTGGCTGTGTGAAAATGTACTTTAAGCTCTTATGATCCGTATATATATCTGTCCTCTTCCCCATCAAGTAGTGCCGCCAAATCTTCAACGCGTGTACCACTGCGGCTAGTTCTAGGTCATGTGTAGGATAGTTCTTCTCGTGTTTCTGGAGCTGCCGTGACGCGTAAGCCACGACATGCCCCTCTTGCATGAGAACACATCCCAACCCGTTTCCAGAGGCATCGCAGTACACCGAAAAGTTCTTCTGCATGTCTAGCATAACTATCACTGGGGCTGTTGTCAATCTTTTCTTTAGCTCTTGAAAACTCGTCTCGCACTGCGGCGTCCATGTGAATGTGATTCCTTTCTCCAACAGTTTGGTGAGGGGTCTCGAGATCTTGGAGAATCCCTCAATAAACCGTCGATAATACCCAGCCAATCCTAAGAAGCTTCGAACTCCCCGACATTCTCAGGGGTCTTCCACTTCTGTACATCCTCGATCTTGGCGGGATCTACGGAGATTCCTCCCTCCGAGATTATATGTCCTAAGAAGGGAACTCTCTTCAGCCAAAACTCACACTTCCTCAACTTGGCACATAGTTGGTGTTCTCTCAGCTTCTGCAACACCAACCTTAGATGTTTCTCATGTTCTTCTTTATCTTTGGAGAAGACGAGAATGTCATCTATGAAAACCACCACAAATTTGGTCCAGATATTCCATGAATACCTTGTTCATAAGATACATGAAGTATGCCGAGGCATTAGTTAGCCCGAAAGGCATGACGGTGTATTCATACAGTCCGTACCGAGATACGAAAGCTGTCTTTGGAATATCAGTTTGCCTTATCTTAAGTTGGTGGTATCCTGACCTGAGATCAATTTTCGAGAACACACAAGCTCCCCTCAACTGATCAAAAAAGTCTTCAATGCGGGGTAATGGGTACTTGCTCTTGATGGTTACTTCATTCAAGGCACGGTAGTCTATGCATAACCTTTGGGTTCCGTCCTTCTTGGGCACAAATATCACTGGAGCTCCCCATGGTGAGGAACTAGGACGAATGTACCCCTTCCCTGTCAATTCTCTTAAATGATCCTTGAGTTCTCCCAGCTGCTTGGAGTCCATCCGATAAGGTCTCTTGTATATCGGAGCTGTTCCAGGCACTAGCTCAATCGCGAATTCCATTTCACGATCGGGAGGCATACCTGGCAACTCCTCCGGAAAAACGTCTGGATATTCCCTGATAATCCTGATCTCCTCCACTTTCACCTCAACTTGATTTAATTTAATGTCCCTCCTAGGCTCTGGTATTGTTATGAACTTTACTCTTGTGCCACTAGGGTGAGTTAGTTCCACCGTTCTGGTCGAACGATGGATGATTCCCTTATGTTTGGTCAACCAATCCATGCCCAAAATAATATCTATCCCTTGTGAATATATCACTATGTGGTTGGCAGTAAATACTACGCCATTAATGTCTAGATTCACCTTGGGACACACTTGTCTTGTCCTTATTTCTCCACCTGGAGAGTTTACTGCTAGCATATAGTTCATTTGTGTTGTTGCTAGATCATGCTTCTTAACAAACCCTTGGGCAATGAACGAGTGGGTAGCACCTGAATCGAACAACAGGGTTGCAATATGTAAATTGGCAGGAAACTTACCAACTACCACGTCGGATGCCTCTTGCGCTTCTTCCATGGTCACGTGGTTCACCCGTCCTCGCATCACATTCTGCTGTTGCGGCTGCACGGGCTTCTTCTTTGGGCACTTATGGGCGTAGTGGCCCCACTTCACCACAGTTAAAGCATTGCACCCCAACCTTAGGTGCCTGGCCTTTGTTGTCTTGGGGTTGGTTTGGGGGTCCTTGTACTGCTGGTCGAGGTTGATATGTGGGGCGAGACTGCTGTACAAACTGACGTAGTGGTTGTGTTGGTGCTGACGGAGGCCTGAAGTTCGGGTTGTACCCTCTTGGTGCGGAGTAGGGTACCGCAGCACGGCTCGTCTGCCCTGCGGGTTGCTGCATCAGATGTGGGCGGGTGTTGCTATCCGAGGCTTGGTGTGACCATCCTGCCTTCCTCTTGTTTTCATTTTCCAAGGCCTTCAGCTTCCTTTCCACAACAAATGCTCTGTCCACCATCTTTTGGAAACTTTCATACTCGTTGGAGGACATTGCACACTGCATTTCCGCTGTAAGTCCTTCCACAAAGCAGTCTTTTTTCTGCTCATCAGTCTCTATGTCCCGTGGGGCATAACGGGATAGTTGGGTGAATTTAGTGAGGTATTCCCTCACAGTCATGCTTCCTTGCTGCAGCCCCAAGAACTCTTTTCTCTTGTTTTTGAGTTCACCCCTTGGTATGTAATGGTTGCGGAAGCTACGCTTGAACTCTTCCCAAGTGATGTTCTCAGGGTCATGATGGGCAGCCACGTAAGCGGTCCACCAATCAGCAGCAGGTCCATGCAATTGGTGAGAGGCAAACAGCACCCTCTCATACCCCTGGCATTATATGATCCTCATCTTGCTCTCAATGGTCTTTAGCCAGTCATCTGCCTCCAGAGGTTCAGCAGCACTTGCAAACTTTGGAGGTTGAGTTCCTAGAAACTCACTCAACCTTGGTTGGCGTGGTGCAGCTTGTGGAGGTGGAACTTGGTGCAAGTTGGCCACCACTTGAGTTAGGCTCTGGATGAGCTGATTCTGATTTTCAAGCATTTGGTGGATGGGGTCAACTCCTTCACGGCGACCACCCCTGTCTTGTCCTCCAGAAAGATGAGGGTTGCCGGCCTCATCGTTGTTGTTGGCGTGGTTGGCACCACGACCCTTTCCTCTTCCGGCCATCTATCATGATCAACCAAATGTCAATTTAAATCATTACGTATTAACTTACAAATTTTACTTGTTTAAACTTTAAAATTTTGAGACCTTGTTGTATTTGTATTTTCTGAGGGTTCATGTCTCACGCAAAAATAAATGCACTTTTAATTTCATAGGGGTTCACACATCAAAGCAAAGCAACCTGAAGACGAGGTTGTGGACAATTTCCCATGGCTTCCACAACTCACGTCACACACCACACATTAACACACCATTAACTAAGGTATTGACTCGCCTACTCGATAACCTGCTGAACTATGGGGAAGGACTCTACACGACTCGTATCACTGAGCTGGATCCTCGGGATCTTCCTCATTATTGCGGCTGCCCTCTGACTCCGCTTTGGGTGGGGAGGCTGCTGGTGGAGAAGTGCGGCGACGCCTACTCGCCCGACGATCTGGGGGGTCAGGAGTCCATGTGTCATTCACGGTGACACACAGTTCATTCCCATCTCCTCTTTCTCTCGCCCTCAAGGTGGCTCGAAGCAACGCATCAGTCTCCTTCAGGGTGTCACGTACATCCTGAAGCTCCTGTTGACACTCCTGCAGTCGAGTACTGAGCATAGCAGCATCCTCCAAGCACAAGGCCATGTGCTCATGGGAAGTCCCCTGCTGCACTGGCGGGTACTTGTACTCCGTTGTACCACTCTCGCGCTGGAGGACATACATGTACTCAGTCCTGTCCAGGTGGCGACGATAGATGTGAATCTGATAGGTGATTGCCTCCTTGGTGACATCCTTCTCCGCATCGACATGTGTCGCTCGATAAGCTAGAGAGCGGTGGATCTTGAGCAGCTGATTTTCGTGGATAATCCTCATTTCTAAACTCCATTCTTCCCGCTTCTCACGGATGGTTCGGGTGGAGCTGTAGTGTATGATTAGCTTGCCCATATTGCCGGAGCTTGAAGCATGCGTCGAAGACGACGCAACAGGCCTCCTACTGCCAATCCGTAGGAGAGGTACATCACCGGACGGTTCTCCTCTCTCAGGGCAAGGGCAACTACGGGAACTCTCCCTCCGGTGGACTTGCAAGCGGTGCGGATCATGCGAACCATCTAAAACATAAAGCATTTAAACTTAAGTTAGATAAAATTTTAAACACAAATCCTATTTTGAATAAAAGTTGGGGTAAGATGAAGAAAGTGACCCCATTAAATAACACCTTTCAACCCACACCTTGTAAAATAGTTTTTAAGAAAATAGGGTCCTTAAATACGTCCATTTCTACCTAGGTCCACGTTCCTACGGGCAACCTTGGCTCTGATACCACTTCTGTCACACCCGGTTTCTCCGAAGAACAACCGAGTGAATATCACATGTATGCCAGGATCATTTTCTCATACATGTGATGACAAATAATGAAGCATCATTTATTACAAACCAGGTGTCGAATATAAATAAGTCTTATATAGCATATGTCTCGATGGACGATAATAAGTTCATAACAAGTAAATAAAATAGCAGCGGAATATTATTCTTGTGGGCTCCATCACAGGCGTTGCCCGGGGGACTCCATGAATCTAGAAACCTTCTTCGGGTCCGAAGTCTTGATCATTAAACACCACATCATTCTCTTGACCTGAGAAGCAATATAAACCAACAAATATGCAAGTTTGAGTACCGATGGTACTCAGCAAGTGGGGGAAGGTTATGACATGCATGGCTAGAACAAGGAGAGGTTGAATTCATGGTTAAAGCACTATGAAATTAATACCTATCATCTTAGCTTAACTAAGCACCTACATTACTACACAGGTGAAATGGTCCCAATCTCCCAACCCATCATCATAATCAAATGACCATAACCTCAAATTCCAATGTTAAGCTCCCCGCTTAACATCCTCAACTTCCAAAGCCATCAATCCTCTAATCATGAATAAGTCCAAGCCGCTCTTGACCGTGAGCACGGCTGTCATGACAGTTTTGACTCTGCAGAGTTTGCACCACTGTACCCACATGTAGTGATTTCATCCCCCGTTGCCGGGTGGACTAAAAGAACCTCCATTATGCCAGTGGCCGCAAACCACATTCACACTTCCTAGGTGTGTAGCCAGGAGATCACTACGAAGCCTTTACAAAGGGATTCCTGACGAGCGTGGGCCCACTAAGGTTTCACCCCTAACAGCATACAAGAGGCTCCAACCCCGCTGCAGTGGCCCCCTCTTGAGCCTTGCGGTTCATATGGTAGTCCAGCTGAACACCTACTCCGCGCACCATCCAACACACCCATACTACGTCGGGGATACACCTAATTAATTGGCCAAGCTGCCCCATCTCAGCATGTAGTTGGCACGGTAAAGCCAGGTTACATGCTCCATGAACCGGTCCTTAGGATCCAGGCAACCACTAAACACAAACCCGAGTCTCGTGCACCTAGCACCAACCAAAACATCCAACTTGCCTTGATCCCTACCTCTACATAACTCATAATATCTCATTCAAGAATAAGGTAAGCAAGTTGATGATATCATATCCCACTTATCCCATTCTAAGCATGGCTAAGCATAAGTAATATGAATGAATGACATAATAAAGCAAAATCCCATCCCAAGCTACAAGGAAAACAAGGTAATGCAATTCTAGGGAAACTTCCTAGCATGGGTTTCATATTTCAATTGACAATGCAAATAATTCTATCTACACATCCTAGTATAGGAACAAAGTGGTCAAGGACACTTGCCTTCTTCCTGCTGCTCTGGTAATGGATAGTCCTGATCTTGGAAGGGAAGAACTTGCTCTGGGGCAGGTTCTACTCATGTCAACACACATAGCAAAAGAAAACAACAATCCATAAGACATAGTTCACACTTTCACTCCACACATACATACATATGATAATCATTCACATTTCTATGTGTTGTGTTTACTCTGCATGTGTTGATTTTTGGTCTACATGCACTTTTAAACATATGTATATGATTTCTAACTTTTGTATTCAGATTTTCTGTTTGCACACTATATATGAATTTCCAATTTAAACAACTTCTTTAATACACTCTTTAGCTACCAAGTTTGCATGGAAGGTAACTTCCTACGTCAAATGGGTTTTCAGATCTTCTACCAATCCTAAACTGAAGTCTTTGGATTTGGAGACTTCATTTATCATTTTCTAGTCATGCATACCTATTTTCCTATATTTTCCAGATTTATTTTCTATGACTAAAAGTAAATTTTAATATTAAATAGTAGGGCATATCATCTAAACAGAATAGGTTCTGATCAAAAATATTAAATAATATATTTTGGAACTTCTCCTCTGATGTGAACTAATTTAAATTTATTTTACAAATTTTCAGAATTATTTCCTAGCCTAAAAATGTGTCCCTGTAACTAATTAAATGTGAATAATCAATTAAACAGATTCATTTCAGCTTAAAATCTACTTTTAACTTATTCTAAAGTTTTCCAAGTGCTAGGAGAGTTTAAATTTGAATTTACAATGTGTTTGTCTCACCTTTTAAATTTTAAATCCTAATCACATATTCAAATTCCTAAATTTAATATCATATAGGGTTAAAAAGGTAAACTCACCCCACTACAGGATCTATTATATTATTTCATAAATTTCCAGGGGTCTAACTACACATAACAGAGGGGTTTTCCTAATTTTTATTAAGTCCAGGGGCTAAAACTGATTTTTAATTGAATTTACATGAATTTCTAAAGTTCCAGGGGCTAGATCAGAAGTTTCCGGAGCTAGCTCGTATTTTCCGAGATCCCTAGGGGGTAGCGCGTAAGAATCCCGGCCTTTATAATGTGGGACCGACGTGGACCGTCCGATTTAAAACAGACGGCTCAGATTAGATCGCCGAACCGGTACGCGCGGGTTTTAATTCTACCGTGTGATTTAAAATAGACGGCGCATAAGCGGCCACGTCGCTCTGACCGTGCGCGGGCGGCGCTGCCCGGCGGCGCGCAGCGGCGGGAGGCGGTGATCTCACCGGAAAACTTCGGATCTTCGTCTATTCTTCCTAAAACTGGGATTTCATGGCATAGATCGGTAGAGGGGAGGTCGGGGATCTCACCTCGGGGTTTTTCTTGAGCTCGGAGGTCCTGGAAGGCGGTCGGCGATGAGGTCCGAGATGGAATCGCTGCGGTGCTCGTCGGAGCTGTGCCTAGAGCGCAAACCACCGAGTCTTCTGCACCTGCGTGATTCCCCGGAGGCGGTGGAATACGATCGGCGCGTTAGATCAGAAAATCCGAGCAGAGATCGAGAGATAACGGTGATCGGAGCTTCGGTTCTCACCGGGAGGAAAAACAGCTGATCGTGGGGGAAAAACGGGGTGATGCCGGCGTTTTTATAGACAAGGGAGGGCGGCGTGTCTGTACAGATCGAGCCGGAGTCGTCCGGGACCGGGAGTCGGGCTGGGGATGCGGATTTCCGGAGTCGGTTGCGATCGAGCGCGCGCGGAGGAGTCCGGCTGTTGGCGCGAGCGGGAGGTGAGGGATGACACGCGGGTCCCGCATGTCAGTGAGACAGAGAGGGGAGCGCGCGGCTGCGGGCTGGCGCGGGGGCGGGTGGGCCGGCTGGTGGGTTTCGGCCCACTGGCCGGGGGTTTTGTTTTTTTCTTTTTCTTTTTCTTTTCTGTTTTGAGTTGAATTTGAATTCCAATTTGATTTGAATTTCTGCACCACATGCAATACGTCCAAAAATTTTTAAATTCCCCTCTTAACAGGTTTTGGGGTGTTACATGTGAGGTGCTCATGTAAGGTGTTGTGGTATTCGGACTAATGAGAGTCAAGTCGCGGACTTATGCTAAAAAAAGTGGATGTTTGTTCATGTGTAGGTGTTGCTTGAGGTCAAGACATGGCTGGTGATGGAGATCCTTGAACTAGTCTTAGATAGAAGATGAGGTTCAACAACAAAGTTCGGGAGGAATTGTGGTTGAGCTGATCGGGAGGTCACGTAGCATGTTTGGGTCAAGAACAATGCATATGAAGGTGTTGTGAACATTTTGGAACGTGTTTGCACGTATGCAAGGGGTGCATTGATGTGGCTACATTGTTTCAAGGTGTGGTGAAGAGATATGGAAGTGAAGATATGGTTGAAAAGATTCAACCGGCTGGATTTTGCGCTCAGGTTGTGGCTGAGGCGATTATGGTTCGTCATGGAAAGTTTCGAGTTGGTTATAATAGGATTTCGTGTTAGGCACGAAGTAGAGTTGTTTTAGGAATGTTTGGGATGTTTCTAAGGTGTTTGGAAGTCTTGAGATTGCTTTTATCTGCATATAGAATTGGGTTGGCATTAGGGCTGGTTATATAAGCAAGGGGGGCCAAGGCTCGTGGAGAGCACGACTTGTGGCTGCTTCTCTTGAGTTTTGATCAATAAAATTCATAGTTTAGAGGAGCTTTGGTGCCTTGTTCGTCCGACTTGTTTCAGACAAAGGCAAGTTAGCACCTCACTACATCGGACCGTTCAAGATTTTGGGCAAAGCGAGGAGAGGTAGCATATCAATTAGAGCTGGTAATAATATCAGCGAAAGAACGTTCTTCCGTGCTTCCTGACATGTTTTGCTCCCCAAATTTTTGTACATTCAAAAAAGGAATTGATTCCGTAAAAGATGGGATCAACCAGTAAATAGTAAATTACTGATATTTCATCCTTGTGAGATCGTCAATTTTGTACCAAAGGTGTATTTTGAGTATACTGAATCAGTATAGTTATCCTTCCTATGGCACACACCACTCCGATGTGCATGACGTATTTCACATATCTCAGCTTATGAAGTGCCTAAGAGTGTCGGAAGAACAAGTATCAATGGATGAGTTGGAACTTCAGGAGGATCTGACCTACGTGGAACACCCCATCAAAATCCTGGATACAAAGGAAAGAGTCACGAGGAACAAGGTAATCCGTTGGTGCAAAGTACAATGGCGCCATCACACGGAAGCCGAAGCTACATGGGAGCGTGGAGAAGACCTCAAGACGGAATTCCCTCATCTTTTCTCTACTCTATCGAATCTCGAGGGCGAGATTCATTTTAATGGGACAAAATGTAGAGATCATGCATTGCATCCATTCTCATGTAGAGATCACATAAAAAGGGAAGAGAAATGGAACAAAACCCTGACCGCACCTCCCTAAATTAAATCCCTCTGGCCGCACCTTAGAGATAAACTTCTAGAAGAATTTTAGAGATAAAGCTTCTAGAAGAATTTTTAGAGAAAAGCTTCTAGAAGAATTTTAGAGATAAAGCTTCTAGAAGAATCTTGGAGATAAACCTTAGAGATAAAGGTTCTAGAAGAATCTTGGAGATAAACCTTAGAGATAAAACTTCTAGATAAACCATAGAGATAAAGCTTCTAGATAAGCTTAGAGATAGAGCCTAGAGATAAAATCTTGGAGATAAAACCCCCTAGATGGTCCCATCTTTTAGATATAGAGTCCTTCTCCTCCTCCAAACCGAGTAGGAGATTGCATCTCTTGGAGATAGAGTCCTCCTTCTCCAATCTAAGTAGAAGATCTTCCCTGTTATAAATAAAACCTTTCTCCCTCCTGGCCGCCACCCCTGCCAACACCAAGCCTGTCGCCCCCTGCTTCCAGCCCTGGTCGCCGCCCCTCTACTTCCACCTTGGCCGCCGTCGAAGCTCTGCCCCGCCTCGCCATCGCCGGAGAAGAAGACCCCTGCTGCCCTGCCCTGGCCGCAGCCCTTTTCTTCCCCAAGAAAAAAAACTCCAGCTGCCACCATTGCAAGAAGAGGGCTAGCTGCAGAGGAGGAGAGGAGGAATAAGAGAGGTAGGTTCCGTCACCCCTCATGCAACATCACTGTTGTCATCTCAACCCTCATTGCATCACACCCCAAGACCAGGAGCTACTGCACAAAAGCAGACCACGCTCTGGTCTACGTTTTGACGGTAGAATTGATCTACTACCCGAGCTAGGATCATAGCCACGTCCACACTGATTTCCAAAATCATTGATCTTCGCAAAACCCCACTAAAACCTACCCAAAACTCGCATGAACACATGCAAACTGGTTATTACAGGTTGCATTATAGGATTTGCATGCATCCACATCATCGCATCTTGAATAAAACGTGTGCATGATATTGATTGTTGTATTGCTTGTATGTACGTGGTCATGAGTAGAAGAACACGCTCAAGAGCTCGTCTACGAGGGCCTCCAGCATCAATACGTCGAGAAGTTTGAGCAACACAAACCGCGGAAGCAAGGCAAGTGCCCCTTGACCATATTGAACCTATGTTTTCAAACTGTTTTGCTTGTGAAAACTGCATGCTCATGTCAACTTGATGGGAAACCCTTTAGTAGGAGTTTACTATCTTTGTTAGCCACCCTTGTCACTGGGAAACCTGTTGAGTTGGGTATGGTCGTTTTCTCTTTTGCATCGCATAATTTACGGGATTCGGGAAAACTGAAATAAACTTGTTTAGCTACTGCACTCATAAAGAATAAAGATTGTGAGAAAATGATGATGTTAATGAGCATGGAATTGGGGAGATCTAGGCAAGATTGGTTCGTGGTTATGCTAAATGAGATGGGTGTTTGCTTGCCTTGGATCTAAGGACCGGCTCATTCGAGAATATACTTGGAAAATAGTGCCACCACAAGGTCAAATATGGGTGTGGCTTAGCTGACTAATTAGGTGTGTTGCTATCTTGTTATATATGGACCATTGGATGGCGCGGGGAATGTGAGGTAAGGAGGACTGCCCTGGGAACTGCATGGCACACGAGGGGGTTCGTGGGTGGGAGAATGGAGATTCGAGCCTGCCAGTGGGTCCGTACATTCTAGTAGCCCTTTTGTAAAGGCTATTTTGTGATCTCTTGGCCATACACCTACGGTTGTGTAGTGGCAGAATGGAGGTTTTCTCTAGTCACCGACGGGTGACGAAATCACGAACTTGTGGGTAAGGTGGTGCCACCTCTGCAAAGTGTAAAACTATCATGATAGTCGTGCTTCCGGTTACAAGAACCTGACCAACTTCCATGATTAGAGGTAAAACTTGGGATGGTTATTCGGGTATGGTTATGGTATTGACCTTGGGACTGGTTTTGGGACTGGTTTGTTTGTGATCATGAGTTTGTTTCGGTTATGTGCATATGAGCTGATCATGAGCAATTGTGAATATGAAATAAGTTTGAGAAAGAGCATTGGCTGGTTGAGACTTGATAAGAATTATGATGGTATGGAACATGAGGGATGATGAATTACTTGGTTATGTTGGGATTTAACTCACCTAGACAAAATTGGCTGTTTTTATTGTGATTGTGAAATAAAACTTGCTTGCTGCAATGAAACCTTTTGTTTCCAACCTTGTTTTAAGGTACATGTCATACTTTCCCGCACTTGCTGAGTACGACATGTACTCACCCTTGCATTCCCACATATAATTCAGCTACGGGAGTAGAGTACTTTGAAGAGCAGGTGGAGTACTAGGCATGCGCACTACCGTCAATTGCCTGTGGAGTCGGAGTTGGAGCCCCATCGTCTTTAGTTTATTTTCCGCTGTCGTTTAGAGTCTTCCGCTGCATAATAAGTTAGATACTCATGATTGAGACATTGAGCTATTGTAACAAAGTACTTAAGCACTATTTGTAACGTGGTTATATTCTGAATTCAGTTTGTGAAGTACGTGTGTATGTGTGATGAACATCCTGGGCACACATGCGCATAACTTGGTTCATTTTCGGAACCGGGTGTCACAACCACAAAGTGCAAGACCGGGATTTTCTTCTTGCTAAAATTGTGGTCATCCAGGACATTTCACGAGGGATTGTCATGCACAAACGCATCAGCTAAATCCTTGCAATCCTTGCTCTCAAGCCTCTCACAAGAATCAGCCACCGAAGGGTAATGGTCCAAAAACCGGTCAGGTGAACTATACCTCGGTTGAGGAAATTCCAGAAGGAGAGCAAGTACTCACGAGTATGTTCTCCATCCACGACCACCCTGCTATGGTTCTCTTTGATTCGGGTGCTACTCATAATTTCATAAGCATGTCATATGTTCATAAATACCGATTGTCTACATCAACCACAAAATCACCATATATCATCATCTAACCTGGTGGAAAAATAATTGTAAATCAAGAGATTCGATCTGCACCTTTGTAACACTCCAAAATTTCGATTCAAAACACTAAACCATGTTCAGAGGGGAATTTAAAAAATTTTGGACGTGTTGCATGTTTTGCAAAAATTCAAATTCAAACTGGAATTCAAATTAAACTCAAATCAGAAAAGAAATGGAAAAAAGAAAAAGAGAAAACGGAAAAAAACCGGCCAGTGGGCCGAAACCCGCCAGCCGGCCCAGTTTCCCCCGCGCCAGCCCGCAGCCGCGCGCGCCCGCGCTCTCTCACACAGACAGGTGAGACCCACCTGTCATCCCCAACCTCGCTCGCGCCGACCCCGGACTCTCTCCCGCGCGCGCGCGATCTTAACCGATCGGAATACCGCGTCCCTCAGCCCGAATTCCGGTCCCAGAAGACTCAAACTCGATCACAACTGACCCACCGCCCTCCCCCGGCTATAAAAACCCCAGCCCCGATCGGTTTTTCCCACGCGATCGCCGATTTTTACTCCGGTGAGCACTGAGACTTCGCCGGGGAATTCTGGCCGATCTGAGCTTGGAAACTCTGATCTAACTCGCTAGTCTTGATCCACCGCCTCCGGGGAGCTTTGCAGGTGCAGAAAACTCGGAGACTTACGGTGTAAACACAGCGCCGACGAGCTTCGCCGTGGTTTTGCCTCGGACCTCGCCGCCGATCACTTTCCAGGACCCCCGAGCTCAAGAAAACCCCCGAGGTGAGATCCCCGACCTCCCCTCTACCGATCTATGCCATAAGATCACAGTTTTAGGCAGAATTCTCGAGGATCCGAAACTTTTCGGCGAGATCGGCGCTTCCCGCCGCCGTGCGCCGCCGGCAGCGCCGCCCGCGCTCGATCAGAGCGACGTGGCCGCTTGTGCGCCGTTTATTTTAAATCGCACGGTAGGGTTTAAATCCCCGCGTACCGGTTCGATGTTATAATCTCAGCCGTCGGTTTAAAATCGGACGGTCCACGTCAGCCCCGCATTATAAAGACTGGAATTCTTACGTGCTACCCCCTGGGGTTCTCGGGAAATAAGAGCTAGCCCCAGAAACTTCTGATCTAGCCCCTGGAACTCCAGAAAATCATGTAAATTCATTTAAAAATCAGTTTTAGCCCCTGGACTTAATAAAAATTAGGAAAAACACCTCTGATAAGTGTAGCTAGACCCCTGGAAATTATGAAAATAATATTATAGACCCTGTAATGGGGTGAGTTTACTATTTTTTACCCTGTTTAGTATTTAATTTAGAAAATTGAATATGTAACTAGTGTTTAAAAATTAAAAAGTGGGACAAACATATTGTCAAAATTAAGTTAAAGACTTTCTCAGTGTTTAGAAAATTTTGGAGTGAGATAAAAATATATTTTGGACAGAATTGAATCTGTTTAATTTATTATTCACATTTAGGGACACATTTTTAAGTAAAAAATAGTTATAGAAAATAGGTAAAATAATTATAAACTGGTTTACATCAGAGGCAAAGGTCAAAATATGCTATTAAATTATTTAGGACCAGAACCTATTCTGTTTAGATGATGTGTATTACTAATTTCATAATAAAATACACATTTATGCATAGGAGAATAAATCTGAAAATATAGCAACTAGCAAATGATAAATGAAGTTTCTAAAATACAAAGAATTCAGTTTAGGGTTGGTAGAAATTCTGAAGGCACATATGGAGAAGAAAAATACTTTTCATACATACTTGGTAGTGAAAAGGTGTAGTAGTTTAATATAAGGAATTTATTTAAAACTGAAACACACACACATATATATATATAGTATGTAAGTATAAATATGAACACCAAAGTAGGAATCATATACATATAAATAAAAGTGTATGCAAGCCACAGATCAACACACATAGAGTAACCACAACACATATAATGGTGAATGAATTTCATAAATATGAATGTGTGGTTTGTATGAAGTGGAAGTGTGAACTATGTCTTATGTATTGTTGTTTTTCTTTTGCTATGTGTGATGGTGTGATGTAGAACCTGCTCAAGAGCAAGTTATTCCTTTCCAAGACCAGGACTACCCATTTCAAGAGCAGCAAGAAGGAGGCAAGTGTCCTTGACCACTTTGATCCTATGCTAGGATGTGTAGATAGAATTATTTGCATTGTCAAATGAAATATGAAACCCATGCTAGGAAAGTTTCCCTAGAATTGCATTACCTTGTTTCCTTGTAGCTTGGGTTGGGATTTATTTTGTCATGTCATTTATTTACATGCATATGCTTAGCCATGCTTAGAATGGGATATTTGGGATATGAGATCATCAATTTATTTTACCATACTCTTGAATGAGACATTGTGAGTTATGTAGAGGTAGGGATCAAGGCAAGTTGGATGTTTTGGTTGTGTGCTGGGTGCACGAGACTTGGGTTTGTGTTTAGTACTTGCCTGGATCCTAAGGACCGGTTCATGGAGCATGTAACCCGGCTTTACAGTGCCAACCACATGCTGAGATGGGGCAGCTTGGCCAATTAATTAGGTGTATCCCCGGCGTAGTATGGGTGTGTTGGATGGTGCGGGGAGTAGGTGTCAGCTGGACTACCATATGAACCGCAAGGCTCAAGAGGGGGCCACTGCAGCGGGGTTGGAGCCTCTTGTATGCTGTTAGGGGTGAAACCTCAGTGGGCCCACGCTCGTCGGGAATCCCTTTGTAAAGGCTTCGTAGTGATCTCCTGGCTGCACACCTGGGAAGTGTGAATGTGCATCGTAGCCACTGGCACAATGGAGGTTCTTTTAGTCCACCCGGCAACGGGGGATGAAATCACTACATGTGGGTACAGTGGTACAAACTCTGCAGAGTCAAAACTGTCATGACAGCCGTGCTCACGGTTAAGAGCGGCCTGGACTTATTCATGATTAGAGGAGTGAAGGTTTTTGGAAGTTGTGGATGTTAAGCGGGGAGCTTAACATTGGAAATGATGTTATGGTTATTAGATTATGATGATGGGATGGGAGATTGGGACCATTTCACCTGTGTAGTAATGTAGGTGCTTAATAAGCTATGGTAATAGGTATTAATTGCATAGTGCTTTAACCATGAGTTCAATCTCTCCTTGTTCTAGCCATGCATGATATAATTTTCCCACACTTGCTGAGTACCATTGGTACTCAACCTTGCATATTTGTTGGTTTATATTGCTACTCAGGTCAAGATAATGAGGTGGTGTATAATGACCAAGATTTTGGACCCGAGGAAGGTTTTTAGGTTCATGAAGACCCCCGGGCAACGCCTGTGATGGAGCCCTAAAGAATAATATTCCGCTGCTAGTTTATTTACTTGAGATGAACTTATTATTGTCCATCGAGACATTTACTATGTAAGACTTACTTATATTCGACACCTGGCTTGTAATAAATGATGCTTCACTATTTGTCATCACATGTATGAGAAAATGATCCTGGCATACATGTGATATTCACTTGGTTGTTCTTCAGAAAAACCGGGTGTGACAGAGGTGGTATCAGAGCCAAGGTTGCCCGTAGGAATGTGGACCTAGGTAGAAATGGACGTATTTAAGGGCCCTATTTTCTTAAAAACTATTTTCCAAGGTGTGGGTTGAAGAGTGTTATTTAAGGAGTCATTTTCTTCATCTTACCCCAAATTTTCCTTCAAATGGGATTTTTGTTTAAAAAGTTTATCTAACCTAATTTTTAAATTCTTTTTGTTTTAGATGGTTCGCATGATTCTCACTGCTCGCAAGTCCACGGGAGGGAGAGTACCCGTAGTTGCCCTTGCCGAAAGAGAGGAGAGTCGCCCAGTGACGTACCTTTCCTACGGATTGGCAGTAGGAGACTTGTTGCGCCGTCTTCGGCGTATGCTCGAAGCCGCCGGCAATACGGGCAAGCTAATCATCCACTATAACTCCACCAGGACCATCCGTGAGAAGAGGGAAGAATGGAGTTCAGAAATGAGGATAATACACGAAAATCAGCTGCTTAAGATCCACCACTCTCCAGCTAGTAGAGCAACACAGGTCGATGCGGAGAAAGATGTCACCTGGGAGGCCATCACCTGCCAGAGTCACATCTATCGTCGCCACTTGGACAAAACTGAGTACATGTATGTCCTCCAACGTGAGAGTGGTACCACGGAGTACAAATACCCACCAGTGCAGCAAGGGACTTCCCATGAGCACATGGACTTGTGCTTGGAGGATGCGGCTATGCTCAGCACTCGACTGCAGGAGTGTCAACAAGAGCTTCAGGATGTCCGAGACACCCTGAAGGACACGGAGGCGTTGCTGCGAGCTTGCTTAAAGGCGAGAGAAAGAGGAGATGGGAATTAACTGTGCGTCACCGTGAATGATACATGGACTCCTGACTCCCCGGATCGCCGAGCAATCAGGCGTCGTCGCACTTCTCCACCAGCAGCCTCCCCACCCAAAGCAGAGTCAGAAGGTAGCCGAAATGAGGAGGAAGATCCCGAGGAGCCAGCTCAAGAGGACGAGTAGTGTAGAGTCTTTCCCCTAGCTAGCAAGAGGTCGAGTAGTCGAGTCGTTACGTAGTTAATGGTGTGATAATGCTTGGTGTGTGACGTGAGTTGTGGAAGCCATGAGCAATTGTCCACAGCCTCGTCTTCAGATTGTTTTGCTTTGGTGTGTGAACCCACAGGAAATAATAGTGCATTTATTTGGTGTGAGATATGAACCCTCGTAAAATTTTAACAAAGCCTCAACACCTCAAAGTACCAACAAATGAAAGTAGTAAGATGATACTAAATGGTATCAAATTAACATTTGTTGATTCTGCCAGATGGCCGGAAGAGGAAAAGGACGTGCTGCCAACCCCGCCAACAACAATGATGAGGCATGCAACCCTCATCTTTCTGGAGGCCAGGACCGGGGTGGTCGCCGTGAAGAAGTTGATCCTCTCCACCAAATGCTGGAGAATCAAAATCAGCTCATCCAGAACTTGACTCAAGTGGTGGCCAACTTGCATCAAGTTCCACCTACACAAGCTGCACCACGCCAACCAAGGTTGAGTGAGTTTCTAGGAACTCAACCTCCAAAGTTTGCAAGTGCTGCTGAACCTCTGGAGGCAGATGATTGGCTGAAGACCATTGAAAGTAAGATGAGGATAATACAATGCCAAGAGTATGAGAGGGTGCTGTTTGCCTCTCATCAATTGCATGGACCTGCTGCTGATTGGTGGACCGCCTACGTGGCCGCCCATCATGACCCTGAGAACATCACTTGGGAAGAGTTCAAGCATAGCTTCCGCACCCATTACATCCCAAGAGGTGAACTCAAAAACAAGAGGAAGGAGTTTTTGGGACTGCAGCAGGGAAACATGACGGTGAGGGAATACCTCACTAAATTTACTCAACTATCCCGTTATGCTCCACGAGACATAGAGAATGATGAGCAGAAACAAGATTGTTTCGTGGAAGGACTTACCGCAGAGATGCAGTGTGCAATGTCCTCCAATGAGTATGAAAGCTTCCAAAAGATGGTGGACCGAGCGTTTGTAGTAGAAAGGAAGCTAAAGGCCCTGGAAAATGAGAATAAGAGGAAGGCTGGGTGGTCACATCAAGCCTCAGGGAGCAACACCCGCCCACGTATGATGCAGCAACCTACGGGGCAGACGAACCGTGCTGCGGTACCCTATTCAGCACCAAGAGGGTACAACCCAAACTACAGGCCTCCCGCAGCACCAGCACAGCCGCAACGTCAGTTTGTGCAGCAGCCTCGCCCCGCATATCCACCTCGACCAGCAGTGCAAGGACCCCCAAACCAACCACAAGACAACAAGGGCCAGGCATCTAAGATTGGGGTGCAATGTTTCAGCTGTGGTGAAGTGGGGCACTACGCCCATAAATGCCCAAAGAAGAAGCCTGCGCCGCCACAACAGCAGAATGTAATGAGAGGACGGGTGAACCATGTCACTATGGAGGAAGCACAAGAGGCACCCGACGTGGTAGTTGGTAAGTTTCCTGCCAATTTACACCTTGCAACTCTGCTGTTTGATTCTGGTGCTACCCACTCGTTCATTGCTCAAGGGTTTGTTAAGAAGCATGACCTAGCAACCACACAAATGAACCATATGCTAGCGGTAAACTCTCCAGGTGGAGAAATAAGGACAAGACAAGTGTGTCCCAAAGTGAACCTAGACATTAATGGGGTAGTATTTACGGCTAACCTCATAGTGATAGATTCACAAGGGATAGATATTATTTTGGGTATGGATTGGTTGACCAAACATAAAGGAATCATCCATTGTTCGACCAGAACGGTGGAACTAACTCACCCCAGTGGCACAAGAGTAAAGTTCATAACGATACACGAGCCTAGGAGGGACATTAAATTAAATCAAGTGGAGGTGAAAGTTGAGGAAATCAGGACTATCAGGGAATATCCAGATGTTTTTCCGGAGGAGTTGCCAGGTATGCCTCCCGACCGTGACGTGGAGTTCGCAATTGAGCTAGTACCGGGAACAGCCCCGATATACAAGAGACCTTATCGAATGGACTCCAAGCAGCTAGAAGAGCTCAAGGATCATTTGAGAGAATTGACGGAGAAGGGGTATATTTGCCCTAGTTCCTCACCATGGGGAGCTCCGGTGATATTTGTGCCCAAGAAAGACGGAACCCAAAGGTTATGCGTGGATTACCGTGCTTTGAATGAGGTAACCATCAAGAACAAGTACCCATTGCCTCGCATTGAAGACTTGTTTGATCAGTTGAGGGGAGCTTGTGTGTTCTCGAAAATTGATCTCAGGTCGGGATACCACCAACTCAAGATAAGGCAATCTGATATTCCCAAGACAACTTTCGTATCTCGGTATGGACTGTATGAATACACTGTCATGCCTTTCGGGCTAACCAATGCCCCGGCATATTTCATGTACCTCATGAACAAGGTATTCATGGAATATCTAGACAAATTTGTGGTGGTTTTCATAGATGATATTCTCGTCTTCTCCAAAGATGAAGAAGAACATGAGAAACATCTAAGGTTGGTGTTGCAGAGGCTGAGAGAACACCAACTATATGCCAAGTTGAGCAAGTGTGAGTTTTGGCTAAAGAGAGTTCCCTTTTTAGGACATATAATCTCGGAGGGAGGAATCTCCGTAGATCCCGCCAAAATCGAGGATATCCAGAAGTGGAAGACCCCTGAAAATGTCGGGGAAGTTCGAAGCTTTTTGGGATTGGCTGGATACTATCGACGGTTTATTGAGGGATTCTCCAAGATCTTGAGACCTCTCACCAAACTGTTGGAGAAGGGAATCACATTCACCTGGACGCCACAGTGCGAGACGAGCTTTCAGGAGCTAAAGAAGAGATTGACAACAGCCCCAGTGTTGGTTATGCCAGATATGCAGAGGAATTTCACAGTGTACTGCGATGCCTCTGGAAATGGGTTGGGATGTGTTCTCATGCAAGAAGGACATGTCGTGGCATATGCATCCCGGCAGCTTCGGAAGCACGAGAAGAACTATCCTACACATGACCTAGAACTAGCCGCAGTGGTACACGCGTTGAAAATTTGGCGGCACTATTTGATGGGGAAGAGGACAGAGATATATACGGATCATAAGAGTTTGAAGTACATATTCACACAGCCAGATCTCAACCTCAGACAAAGGAGATGGTTAGAGCTAATCAATGGCTTTGATATAGGCATCAACTATCATCCCGGGAAAGCAAACGTCGTGGCCGATGCTTTGAGTCGGAAAGTGCAGGTCAATAAGTTGAGCTTGAAGGACATGCCTGCAGAATTGAAGGACGAGGTTATAAGGCTCAATCTATGTCTAGTAAATAGTGGTGAAGCCATCGCCATGGAAGTGGACTCCACACTCGAGCGAGACATACGCGAGGGCCAAAAGAATGATGAGAAGATACAAGAGATCAGACAGCTTATCAAGGAAAATAAAGCTCCTGGTTTTAGAGGGGATGAACAAGGAACGGTGTGGCACGGGAAAAGAATCTGTGTGCCAGAAGTAAAGGAGATCCGTGAAGTGATTTTAAAGGAGGCTCATGATTCTGACTATTCCATTCATCCTGGGAGTATGAAGATGTACCAGGACCTCAAAAGCAGGTATTGGTGGTATGGCATGAAGCGAGATGTCGCGGAACATGTTGCCCTATGTGACACATGTCAGTTCGTGAAAGTAGAACATCAACGACCCGCGGGATTATTGCAACCACTCAAAGTGCCTGAATGGAAGTGGGAAGAAATCAGCATGGATTCTGTCGTGGGATTGCCTAGGACCCAATCCGGGTATGATTCAATATGGGTCATTATTGATAGGCTAACCAAGGTAGCTCATTTCATCCCTGTGAAAGAAAGCTACAGCGGATCCAAATTGGCAGAATTGTACATGTCAAGGATTGTGTGTTACCATGGAGTGCCAAAGAAGATAGTGTCGGACCGAGGGACACAGTTCACCTCAAGGTTTTGGCAGAAGTTGCATGAAACCATGGGAACCCATCTGAACTTCAGCTCTGCCTATCATCCCCAAACTGACGGGCAGACGGAGAGAACCAATCAGATCCTTGAAGATATGTTAAGGGCATGTGCACTCAGAAACAATAGGAGTTGGGACAAGAACTTACCGTATGCGGAGTTTTCCTATAACAACAGCTATCAAGCTAGTATGAAGATGTCACCGTTTGAAGCTTTGTATGGAAGGAAGTGCAGAACTCCCCTATTTTGGAACCAAACAGGAGAAAGTAAAGTGTTTGGTCCAGAAGTGCTACAAGAAGCCGAGGCGAAGGTGAGGGAGATTCGCAACAACTTGAGGATAGCACAAACACGCCAGAAGAGTTATGCTGATGTACGAAGAAGAGAGCTCGTTTTCAACGTGGGAGACTATGTTTATCTCAAGGTGTCCCCTATCAGAGGACTTCGTCGGTTCAAGGTGAAAGGGAAGTTGTCACCTCGATACATCGGACCCTTTCAAGTTTTGGAAAGAAAAGGCAAAGTGGCGTACCAACTAGAGTTACCGGTTCATCTATCGGACGTGCACGGTGTATTCCATGTGTCACAACTCAAGAAATGCCTGAGGACGCCTGAGGAGGTGTTACCCATGAATGAAGTGAACGTAGCTGAGGATTTGTCTTATGCCGAGCAACCATACAAGATTTTGGAGACAATGGAACGCCTCACCAGAAATAAAAGAATCCGGATGTGCAAAATGCAGTGGAAGCATCACTCAGAAGAGGAAGCCACCTGGGAGCGGGAAGATGAGCTCAGGGCACAATTTCCGGAATTGTTTTCTTAGAACCACCAATCTCGAGGACGAGATTTCTTTTAAGGGGGTAGAGCTGTAACACCCCAAAATTTTGATTCAAAACACTAAACCATGTTCAGAGGGGAATTTAAAAATTTTTGGACGTGTTGCATGTTTTGCAAAAATTCAAATTCAAACTGGAATTCAAATTAAACTCAAATCAGAAAAGAAATGGAAAAAAGAAAAAGAGAAAACGGAAAAAAACCGGCCAGTGGGCCGAAACCCGCCAGCCGGCCCAATTTCCCACGCGCCAGCCCGCAGCCACGCGCGCCCGCGCTCTCTCACACAGACAGGTGGGACCCACCTGTCATCCCCAACCTCGCTCGCGCCGACCCCGGACTCTCTCCCGCGCGCGCGCGATCTTAACCGATCGGAATACCGCGTCCCTCAGCCCGAATTCCGGTCCCAGAAGACTCAAACTCGATCACAACTGACCCACCGCCCTCCCCCGGCTATAAAAACCCCAGCCCTGATCGGTTTTTCCCACGCGATCGCCGATTTTTACTCCGGTGAGCACCGAGACTTCGCCGGTGAATTCTGGCCGATCTGAGCTTGGAAACTCTGATCTAACTCGCTGGTCTTGATCCACCGCCTCCGGGGAGCCTTGCAGGTGCAGAAAACTCGGAGACTTACGGTGTAAACACAGCGCCGACGAGCTTCGCCGTGGTTTTGCCTCGGACCTCGCCGCCGATCACTTTCCAGGACCCCCGAGCTCAAGAAAACCCCCGAGGTGAGATCCCCGACCTCCCCTCTACCGATCTATGCCATAAGATCACAGTTTTAGGCAGAATTCTCGAGGATCCAAAACTTTCCGGCGAGATCGCCGCTTCCCGCCGCCGTGCGCCGCCGGCAGCGCCGCCCGCGCTCGATCAGAGCGACGTGGCCGCTTGTGCGCCGTTTATTTTAAATCGCACGGTAGGGTTTAAATCCCCGCGTACCGGTTCGATGTTATAATCTCAGCCGTCGGTTTAAAATCGGACGGTCCACGTCAGCCCCGCATTATAAAGACTGGAATTTTTACGTGCTACCCCCTGGGGTTCTCGGGAAATAAGAGCTAGCCCCGGAAACTTCTGATCTAGCCCCTGGAACTCCAGAAAATCATGTAAATTCATTTAAAAATCAGTTTTAGCCCCTGGACTTAATAAAAATTAGGAAAAACACCTCTGATAAGTGTAGCTAGACCCCTGGAAATTATGAAAATAATATTATAGACCCTGTAATGGGGTGAGTTTACTTTTTTTTACCCTGTTTAGTATTTAATTTAGAAAATTGAATATGTAACTAGTGTTTAAAAATTAAAAAGTGGGACAAACATATTGTCAAAATTAAGTTAAAGACTTTCTCAGTGTTTAGAAAATTTTGGAGTGAGATAAAAATATATTTTGGACAGAATTGAATCTGTTTAATTTATTATTCACATTTAGGGACACATTTTTAAGTAAAGAATAGTTATAGAAAATAGGTAAAATAATTATAAACTGGTTTACATCAGAGGCAAAGGTCAAAATATGCTATTAAATTATTTAGGACCAGAACCTATTCTATTTAGATGATGTGTATTACTAATTTCATAATAAAATACACATTTATGCATAGGATAATAAATCTGAAAATATAGCAACTAGCAAATGATAAATGGAGTTTCTAAAATACAAAGAATTCAGTTTAGGGTTGGTAGAAATTCTGAAGGCACATATGGAGAAGAAAAATACTTTTCATACATACTTGGTAGTGAAAAGGTGTAGTAGTTTAATATAAGGAATTTATTTAAAACTGAAACACACACACACATATATATATAGTATGTAAGTATAAATATGAACACCAAAGTAGGAATCATATACATATAAATAAAAGTGTATGCAAGCCACAGATCAACACACATAGAGTAACCACAACACATATAATGGTGAATGAATTTCATAAATATGAATGTGTGGTTTGTATGAAGTGGAAGTGTGAACTATGTCTTATGTATTGTTGTTTTTCTTTTGCTATGTGTGATGGTGTGATGTAGAACCTGCTCAAGAGCAAGTTATTCCTTTCCAAGACCAGGACTACCCATTTCAAGAGCAGCAAAAAGGAGGCAAGTGTCCTTGACCACTTTGATCCTATGCTAGGATGCGTAGATAGAATTATTTGCATTGTCAAATGAAATATGAAACCCATGCTAGGAAAGTTTCCCTAGAATTGCATTACCTTGTTTCCTTGTAGCTTGGGTTGGGATTTATTTTGTCATGTCATTTATTTACATGCATATGCTTAGCCATGCTTAGAATGGGATATTTGGGATATGAGATCATCAGTTTATTTTACCATACTCTTGAATGAGACATTGTGAGTTATGTAGAGGTAGGGATCAAGGCAAGTTGGATGTTTTGGTTGTGTGCTGGGTGCACGAGACTTGGGTTTGTGTTTAGTACTTGCCTGGATCCTAAGGACCGGTTCATGGAGCATGTAACCCGGCTTTACAGTGCCAACCACATGCTGAGATGGGGCAGCTTGGCCAATTAATTAGGTGTATCCCCGGCATAGTATGGGTGTGTTGGATGGTGCGGGGAGTAGGTGTCAGCTGGACTACCATATGAACCGCAAGGCTCAAGAGGGGGCCACTGCAGCGGGGTTGGAGCCTCTTGTATGCTGTTAGGGGTGAAACCTCAGTGGGCCCACGCTCGTCGGGAATCCCTTTGTAAAGGCTTCGTAGTGATCTCCTGGCTGCACACCTGGGAAGTGTGACTGTGGATCGTAGCCACTGGCACAATGGAGGTTCTTTTAGTCCACCCGGCAACGGGGGATGAAATCACTACATGTGGGTACAGTGGTACAAACTCTGCAGAGTCAAAACTGTCATGACAGCCGTGCTCACGGTTAAGAGCGGCCTGGACTTATTCATGATTAGAGGAGTGAAGGTTTTTGGAAGTTGTGGATGTTAAGCGGGGAGCTTAACATTGGAAATGATGTTATGGTTATTAGATTATGATGATGGGATGGGAGATTGGGACCATTTCACCTGTGTAGTAATGTAGGTGCTTAATAAGCTAAGGTAATAGGTATTAATTGCGTAGTGCTTTAACCATGAGTTCAATCTCTCCTTGTTCTAGCCATGCATGATATAATTTTCCCACACTTGCTGAGTACCATTGGTACTCAACCTTGCATATTTGTTGGTTTATATTGCTACTCAGGTCAAGATAATGAGGTGGTGTATAATGACCAAGATTTTGGACCCGAGGAAGGTTTTTAGGTTCATGAAGACCCCCGGGCAACGCCTGTGATGGAGCCCTAAAGAATAATATTCCGCTGCTAGTTTATTTACTTGTGATGAACTTATTATTGTCCATCGAGACATTTACTATGTAAGACTTACTTATATTCGACACCTGGCTTGTAATAAATGATGCTTCACTATTTGTCATCACATGTATGAGAAAATGATCCTGGCATACATGTGATATTCACTTGGTTGTTCTTCGGAAAAACCGGGTGTGACAACCTTTGAATTTGGGAGGGAGGATTTATCTTTCAAACCTCCTTGTTCTCGACGGACAGGGGATTGACGTGATTTTAGGGATGCATTGGATAAACCACCATCATTCCGTAATATATGTATCTTCCCGGAAAATTCAGCTAGACTCTCCCTCTCATGGTCGCACAATTCTTCAACGCTATATTCCTCACATGACCAAATCTGAAATTAATCATGTGAGTGATCAGAAATTGGAAGACATCCCGGTGGTGTGCAAATACCTCGATGTTTCTCGTGAAGAATTACCGGGAATGCCTCCCAATCGGGAAGTGAAATTTTGTATTGAGCTTTTACCCGGTACCGCTCCGATCTCATGAAGACCTTATAAAATGGCGCCAAATGAGTTCGCCGAGCTAAAAATCCAATTAAAAGACTTGATCGACAAGGGTTTTATTCGACCAAGTTCATCACCGCGTGGGGCTGTCACGCTTTATTTGTGAAGAAGAAAGACAAGTCCCTACGGCTATGTGTTAATTATCGCCCTTTGAATGCCGTCACCATCAAGAACAAATATCCTTTACCTCGAATTGATATTCTTTTTGATGAATTGGTTGGCGCCAAGGTGTTCTCAAAAATTGACCTTTGTTCTGGGTATCATCAAATTAAAATTCAGCTGGAGGATATTCCAAATACGGCATTTTCTACTCGATACGGCCTTTATGGGTACTTAGTGATGTCATTCAGATTAACAAATGCTCCTGCCTATTTCCACATTGTTCTCCAATGACTACGCGGCCATAAACTCTATGCTGAATTTAGCAAGTGCGAGTTTTGATTGCAAGAAGTGCCTTTCTTGGGTCACATTATTTCAGCTGAAGGCATCACCATAGATCTGTGCAAAGTGCGAGATGTGTTGAATTGGAAGCCACCCACAACCGTTTCAGAGGTTCAAAGCTTCCTTAGGCTTGCCGGTTATTATCGGAGGTTCATTCTGAACTTTTCAAAAATTACCAAGCCTATGACAGACTTGCTCAAGAAGGACACTAAATTTTTTTGAATTATGTATGTGAAGAGGCATTCAGAACTCTCAAACACGGCCCCCATGTTGGCTCAACCCGACATCACGAAGCCATGTGATGTGTATTCGGATGCTTCCGTTACGGGTTTGGACTGCGTGTTGATGCAAGGCTGCCGGGTTATTGTTTATGATTCACGGCAGCTTCATCCTCACGAACAAAATTATCCTATTCATAACTTGAAATCGGATTCCGGGGTTCTAGCCTTGAAAGTGTGGAGACATTACCTTCTCAGAAATCTCGTACACTTATATATGGATCATAAGATCTTGAAATATATTTTAACACAAAGTGATCTGAATATGAGGCAAAGAAAATGGCTAGAATTAATCAAAGATTATGAATTAGAGATTCACTATCATCCGGGAAAAGCCAATGTATTTGCCGACATCTTGAGTCATAAATCTCATTGCCATAATTGCCAAGTTGATGCTGAAATTTCTGCTCTCGAAGAGGAACCAAATATGAGAATAATACCACATGGAGCAATGTACAATCTTGCACTTATTGCAACTACTCGTGAAGAAATTGTTGAGGCTCAAAGCAAACATGTGGGAGGGGCAAAAATTAAAGAACGCCTCCATGAAGGTGAAGCACTCTATTTTCATGAAGATGGTGAGGGTGTGCTATGGTTCAATAACCGTTTGGTGGTTCCTAAAAATCATCAGTTGTGCTGGAAGATTTTTGATGAGGCTCATTTGTCGAAATATTCCATACACTCGGGTCGCAACAAAATGTATCATGATTTAAGGCGTAAGTTTTGGTGGACATGAATGAAGAGGGAGATTGCCAAATATGTGTCGGAATGTGACACATGTCCGAAGGTGAAGGCCGGTCACCTAAGTTTAGCGGTTCTTCACCAGCCTAATTGGTAGTGGGTAGATATTAGCATGGACTTCATTATTGGACTACCTCCCACCTCTTGTCATAACGACTTCGTACTCGTTATACGCCCGAAAGTATGCCAAGCTCTACATCGCTCAGGTATTGTGCTTGCACGGAGTTCCTAAGACCATCATTTCTGATCGAGGAACACAATTTGTCTCTCGGTTTTGGGAACAATTGCACATGAGCTTGGACACACTATTGATTCAAAGTTCGACATATCATACTCAAACCGATGATCAGACCGAGCGTGTGAATCAAGTTTTGGAAGACATGCTGCGAGCATGTGTCTGGATAGCACATAAGATTGAGATGAATATCTACCATTGGTGGAGTTCTCTTATAACAATAATTATCAAGAGAGCATCGATATGTCTCCTTTTAAGCTCTATATGGTTGTTCATGTCGTACTCTGTTGAATTGTTCCGAATCGGGCGAAAGACCAACTTTTAGTCCTGATATAGTGGATCAAGCTGAAGAAAGGGTTCGGGTCATCCAAGCAAATTTGAAGGCCGCTCCGCCACGCCAAAAGGGTTATGTGGACAAACGACGTCGACCGTTATCTTTTGAAATTGGGGATCGTGTGTCTATCTTCGTGTCTCTCTAATTAAGGGTGTACAAAGATTTGGAGTGAGAGGAAAGTTGGCTCCTCGCTACAGAGGGCCTTTATGACCATTGGAAAATGTGGCCCTGTAGCTTATCGATTGGAATTACCGCGCAACTTATCCGGAGTCACAATATCTTTCACGTTTCATAATTGGAGAAGTGTATGAAACCTCCAGTTGATAAGGTGATTTCCAGTTTGGAGCATCTACAATATGATCTCACATATTCCGAACATCCCATTAAAATTGTCGATCGCAAGTAAAGGGTTACTTGGAATAGTGTGAGTAATTTTTATAAGATCAAATGGAGTAATCACACCAAGCGTGAAGCTACATGGGAATCTGAAGAATTCATGTGCGCAAATTTCCTGAATTTCTATCTCTCTTAGGTATGTCTATTCAATCCCTCCTCTTTAACTTGTAAATATCGGGACGTGATTTCTTTAAGGGCGGTGGATTGTAGCATACAACACAAAAACACCAACTGGGCTCACTTGTCAGTCAAACAAGGGTCTTCTTCCTCCATTAGGTAAGATGGGCGGCAAGCACCACGTGGCCAACGACCACAGGGGAGCTACGCCCGCGGCTTCTTCCCCCCATGCTATTCCCTTGGCTTCTCCCCTTCCCATTTGCTTCCTTCTTCTTCACTTCCCCATTTTTTCTCTCTTCTCCATTGTTGGATCTTCGTTGATCTCCGGTTACAGGCGTCTCCGCCCCGAACCGACCACACGCCGGTCTTCCACTCGATGAGGTAAATCTCGCCTCTCATTTTCCTTCCATTTCCTCTTTTGTTTTGCGCGTAAGAGCTCGCCAAAGTCCGGCCAAAATCACCTCGCTGCCACTGAGCTTCAGCCTTTGCAGCTGTATAGGACCACAAAATAGGATACCCTCATCACGTTCTTCGTCTTTGTCTCATCCGTTGGTCACGCCGTCGCTCGGAGTGAGCTCCGGCGAGCCGGCCGGCCATAGCCGCCATGGACAGGAGCCTGAGCTCCTGCTCAGCGCCAGTGTCCTGGCTGGGCCTGGTGTGGGCAGCCCACCAGCAGCCCAGAACTGCTTTTCTATTTTTCCCACGTTTATCTTTATTTCAGAAATAACTACTCCTTAGAAAAATGCATAGTAAATTGTAGATAACCCAGAAAAATGTGAAACAAGTTTTGTTGGCTCGAAAAGGTCATATCTACACAATGGAACACAAAAATCAATATGTTCATGTGGTGTGAAATTATTACAAATTTTAGATGATTCGTATTAAGAAAAAATTATTACCCTTTATATGTAGCTCCAAAAATCATAATATTTTGCACATATATTCACCTATATTATACCTATTTTCAGACCAAATTTATCTCCATGCATCCATAAATTTAATTATAAAATAACTTAATAGTATCTTTTTTATTTTAATCATGATAAATTAATTATTGCATGAAAAATTCTGAAATTTATCAAAACCATCCTAAACAATGTTGTAGTCCACATTAAAAATTTTAAGACCATTCTCATAGCATAATTGTGACAGTTTTACTTTGAACATTCATTTCCATTATTAGTTGTCTTGTTAATCATTGGTCTACTATAATAAAATTATTTCACATCATGTCGTGTATAAACACCAAAATAGGACCTCTGATCCTGACATTGATCTAGTTATAATTCCACATTGCTCGACGTTCACATAAAGATCTTCTATATGATGATGTTGTCATAAATCAATTATTATTGAAATAGAAGGTATTTATCTTTTGCGAGGAAAGGGGACGTCCAACTAAAATTTAATTGGTTACGCTATTACCCTCTAAAAATCTGTTGCAAAATAGCTAGACCATGATATTAAACTTCTCTTCATAACACTTTAATTTCTACCACCTTGCATAATCATATGTGCATTATATTGCATTTCAACATAGGAAACGATGGCGGCGACATGGTGATTGGAGGTGCTACGGCGACTTTGGAGACTAACCCAACCCTTCCTTTTGAGTGTGCTTCCAATCCACAAGTTAAAGGCAAGCTCTGGTGCACTCCCAAGCATTTCAAAAAAAATTCTTTAGTACCACGTGATTGTAGGTCATGTATTGTATATTATGTATAGGATTTGATTGAAACTCCAGCTGCAGGTGATCCAGAATAATCATATTATGTGCTGTTTTAGATTGGTATTGATGTCCCGTTTTGTATGCTTAACTTTTCTAGATATCGGTAGAAGTCAAGCGGATTAGAACCCGTTCGCAAGTTGTAGGGTGCTTGAAATATTATCTCATTATTACTTGGAGATTCAGTCATGATATTTAAATGGAGACCGAGCAAAGAGGAGTTAGGGTACAACAAAGCATGGTTCTTTTGTGCGGTAGCTTTGCTCGTGTGGTTGATGATCGAATCTAATGTGGCTTAGTGGATCAAGTTTGAATTGTACTAATCACATACTAGTTATATGGGAACTAGTAAACTGATGTAACTCAATGACAATGATTATTGGACATTAAACCCCTCTTTTGATTTATGTGGGAGAGCATGGCTATGGTGCTCGGGAGGGGAGATTTGAATCAACTCTAGTTGTGTTGTTATGAAAAGTTGTCATGTACGACTCCACGGGAGGGCGTACGTGACGTGTGATTGGGTTTCTCCTGCAGGATGTAAATCGATTTAAATCACCGTTACTCATGGTTAATGAGTACCACTTGTGATATCATCACATCATAGTAAGAAATGAGCAAATGGATCGTTTATATGATGCTGAATTGTTTTAATATTGTATGCAAACCCTGTGTGAATTAGTATATGTTGGCACATCTTTATTTTTTCTAATGAACCCAATTAACTTGGATAAAATATGAGGATAATGATCCATATTCTAGTACTGTTTCAGCTAATAAAAACCATCCCTTTTAGCCTTGCATGGTCTAGAAATCGGTTATGGAGAACCGAAAGTTTGACGGGTAAGTCTTGCTGAGTATTAGTTGCTTAGGCTTTGCACATTAAATTTTTGTTCCAGATGATTACCATGGAAGCTTTTATGATTGTTGTGGCAAGGTGGTCTTGGAGGGTGAACCCTGTTGGTATTTACTAACGTCTACAGATCATCTTGGCAATGGATGCAAGCAATGCTTGTGACAACTAGGCTAACCTAGGGCCAAAGCAAGATTAGTTCCGCAAGCGTACGGAAAATACCGCTGTAGCATTTCATCCAATAGTATTCCCTTGGTTATCGTATAATCCCAAAGGAAGGTGAGGTGTGTCAAGATGAAGGATAGGATAGGGTGTTCTAATAGCAAGCCAAGTAGGATGGATAAAAAGATATCAATGGGTAGTGTGACACACACTGAAGCAATCTACTCTAAATATAATATGGTCCTAATGAGAGTTAGGCTAAGTTAAGGGGTTGTTCCTAATGTGCTTCTAGTATATTTACGCATAGGCTAATAGTGTACATATGGACATGCTAGTAATGAATACTAGGGCTTAGTGGTCCAATATATCGGGCAAGGGCTTACCCCTGGTAACACCAGGGCGACTCCCACCAAGAGCCTGTGGGATAGCCGAACGTGGGGGATTACAATGGATGGACAGAGATGTCACCACCTGTTGCCTACCCCTACAATCCGTGGGTCTACAAGACATCTAACGCTACTTAACTATCCAACCACCATGCTTGCATACTAAGTAAATACTTTAACAGACGCGATACAAGTACCATTCTAAGGAAATGACTAACCTAAACATCGTTGAACCAATGTTGGGACCACTTAAATTCCAGAGAGCTTCAAATGGTTTTCAGTTTACAGGTTCCTCAAATTATAACTCTAAATCACTCATATTTGTATGTGGAACTTTCCTCACCAAGGCAATGCATCTTTTGATCCTACGTCTAATTATGGTCTTTGTGGAGCTTGGTAGGGAACAAGAGTAGGCATATTTGTATTACATATTTTGCTAATTCAAAAGAGTAAGCCTTAGGAGAAAACAAATCATACTCTAGATCAAGATGTGCATGTGTGATGGATAATATGTGGAAGTGGAAGATAACTCCTTTTTCTAGACTCTCTTTATTGTAAGGATGAAACATGGCTGCTTTATTTCCTTTTTTTCTCATGCTCATGTATTGTGAGCATGCATTTTTTCTTTCTTTTTTCCTTGTAGCCATGTATTCTACTCCTCTTTTCAATAAATTTTAAGAGAGTGTTTGACATGAAAAGTTTGGATTATCTTTTGTTGTGAAGTGATATGATGGATAAATTTGCTAACTTCTAGTGTAGAATTTTAGCATGTGCACGTGATATCTTGATCATAGAAGTATGAAAAGAATCTCTCATAGGTCTATACTAGTTTGACTAGGCTCAATGTGAAAGGAAATAGCATATGCATGAGGTTTTATGTAGTGATAGTATCATGTGGCTTTGGTAGAAAGTTATAATCATGTGAGGAAACTTTCATATTGAACCAATTTGTATTTCTCCGGATATTAAATTTCACATTGACTAGGATTTAGCAACTCTAATGAGATGTAAGCTTATACTACCCACAAATTCTAAGTTTGAGGCAAAGTGAGATAAACTCAATAGTTGGAGAATACTAAGTTATATACTAGGGACTAAAGAAAAATAAGACAGGACAGCTATTCATCATTTCAACTTATGTAAATGAATAACATTCTTACCGCGCATCTTTTATTCAAATCCTAATCTATTTTTTCCTCATCTTTTAGATGCAAATGGTGTGGAAGAAGGAAATGATATGCAAGGTGAGATGTATACATGTTACCTCAAGTGGGACTCCTCCCCCAAGCTTGTTCTTGGTCAAGGTCTGGGATAGGGGTTGATTCACTAACAGCGGAGGTAGGTCGTGAGGTCGGCCTATCCTTGTTGCAGCATGGCTTTGACGATGGAAGGTTGAGTGACGATGTTATGTTCCTTCCATGGTTGCCGTGAATGTTGTCGAGGATCATATTTGTGGATGTCGCTCGTTCGCATTCTAGGTCTCCCATAGGTTGGGTGTGATCCGAGATTCCTTGGCTAAGGTGTGACACCCGGTTCCAAAAATAGAACCAAGTGAATGCATATGTGTGCCCAGGATGTTCATCACACATACACATGTATTCCACAAACTGAATTCAGAATATAACCATGAATAAATAGTGTTTAAGTACTTTATTACAATGACTTAATGTCTCACTCATGAATCTCTAACTTATTCTTGCAGCGGAAGACTCTAAACGACAGCGGAAATAACTAAAGACAGCAGGCTCCAACTTCAACTTCACAGGCATATTGACGGTAGTGCGCACGTCTAGTACTCCACATGTTCCTTGAAATATTCTTCTCCTGTAGCTGATTTATATGTGGGAATGCAAGGGTGAGTACATGTTGTACTCAGCAAGTGCGGGGAAAGTATGACATGCAGCTTACAACAAGGGAGGCAATAAAAAGGCTCATTGCAGCAAGCAAATTTTATTTCACAAAAATGGTAAAAACATCAACTATTTCTAGGTGAGTTCAATCCCATCATAACCAAATTAATCATCAACATTCCTTCATCATAATTCACCATCTATCATGTCTCAACCGGCCAATAATCTTTCTCAAGTTCATCTCATACTCATATATATTCATAACCAGCTCATATTCATATAACTGAAACCAAATTCATTGTCATGACTCAAAACAGTCCTGAAACCAATCCCAATGACCATACCATAACCATACCGAATAAACATCCCAAGTTTTGCCTCTAATCATGGAAGTTGGCCAGGTGCTTGTGAGCGGAAGCACGGCTACCATGATGGTTTTACACTCTACAGAGGTGGCACCACTTTACCCACAAGTTCGTGATTTTGTCGCCCGTCGGCGAATAGAGAAAACTCCATTATACCAGTACACAACTGTCGGTGTATGGCCAAGAGATCACAAAATAGCCGTTACAAAGGGGCTACTAGGATGTACGGACCCACTGAGGTTTCACGGGCAGGCTCAAATCTCCATTCTCCCACCCACGGGCCCCTCTTGTGCCATGCAGTTCCCAGGGCAGTCCCTTTCGACTCCCATTCCCCGCGCCATCCAACGGTCCATAACAAGCTAGTAACACACCTAATTAGTCAGCTAAGCAGCACCCATATTTGGCCTTGTGGTGGCACCTGTTTTCCTGGCATGTGCTCGCATGAACCGGTCCTTAGATCTACGGAAGCAAACCACCATCTCATTCAGCAACATCCACGAACCAAGCTTGCCTAGATCTCCCCGATTCCATGCTCATCAACGTCATCAAGTTCTCATCATCATTATTCATATGAGTGCAGTATCTAAACAAGTTTTGTTTCAGCTTCCCGTATCTCGTAAGTTAAGCGAAGCAAAAAGGAAAAACAACCATACCCGACTCATCAACTTTTCCGGCCACAAGGATGGTTAATAAAACTAGTAAACTCCTATAAAAAGGGTGTCCCATCAAGTTGACTCAAGCATACGAGTTTTCGCAAGCAAAACAGTTTCAAAACATGGGATCAATAAGGTCAAGAGGCACTTTCCTTGCTCCCGTGGTTCGTGTTGCTCAAGCGTCTCGAAGTCTTGGTGATGTAGTTTCTCGTAGACGGCCTCTTGAGCTTGTCCTTCTGCTCACGACCACGCACATATAAAATTTACAGCAATCAATCATCATACACAAACTTTACTCAAGATGCAATGGGGTAGATGAATGCAAATCATATAGTACAGTTTATAAAACCAGTTTGTACGTGTTCTTGCATGTTTTAATGGCTTTCATGGGATTTTATGAGGAACAAGGGTGTAGGGACCAAGTGTGGACGTGGTGATGATCATGACACAAGATCTAGATCAATTCCACTGTCAAAAATCGATCAAAACATGATCTGTCCACACGCAAAAGTTTCTGCTCGAAGGGGGCGAAGAAAACGGATGCGTAGAAACAAAGGGGACGTTGTAAGATGGGTAACGAAGACCTACCTCACTTCCTCCTTGTGGCAGGGCCTTCCTCCTAGCAACGGCAGCAGTGGGGGATATTTCTTTGGGGAATTATGTTAGGGCAAATCGTCAGGCTTCTTCTCCGGTGACGGCGAGGCGTGACGGGGCTCGACGGTGGGGCTCGATGATGGGGATCGACGGCGGGGCTCGACAGCAACCAAACTCCGGCTGGGGGGTGGCCAACTCGGTGAGTTGGGTGGGCAGGGCAACTCGGCGAGAGAGAGGGGGCTGTGGCCAAGGTGTAGAGGGGAACTGGGGGTTGTATTTATAAGGGGGGGAGGGAAGAAGAGTCCTAGTCCAATTGGAACTCAACCAAAGAGTCCTAGTCCAATTGGAACTCAACCAAAGAGTCCTAGGGGTTTTCCCCCTCTAGGGCTGCGGCCAAATTGGGGAGAAATCCCCCCAAATGTGGGTGAAATTCCCCTTTGGGGAATTTGGGGGAAATTTGGGATGGCTCAATTCAGCTATCTTATTTCCATTTCTCTCCATTTCTATGTCCCTTTCTCCATTTCTATATTCCCCTCTCCATTTCTATGCCCCTTTCTCCATTTCTATATTCACTTCTCCATTTCTATGGTTCTTTCTCCATTTCTAGGGTTCTTTCACCATGTCTATGGTTCTTTCTCTATTTCTAGGGTTCTTTCTCCATTTCTACTTCTTTTCAAATGCTTCTCTATAAGAAAAATGTATGCAATGCATGGTAGTGAAATTGGGGGTGTTACATAAGTTCATGATAACCTTGAGCCACAAAGAAAAACATGCACCCAGTGGAGGCAACTCCCTTGAGCTTGAATGGGTGCTAGAATAGTTGGGAGCAGAACCCACTTATTCATAACAACTCATTGGTCACTTGTGGAGGGTTTCCATGATAAACCTCCGGCCTCGTATAGCTATGATTGTCCTTTGGGCTCATTTTCTGATAGGTTGGAACCATGCTCATTTACTCCTTGGCCAAGAGATGTTGACATAGAACCTCTAGGGCTTCATTCAACAATCGACTTCTTGCATGCCTGCATAGAAACATTACTCCTGCAAGCTTTCCCTCTTGGATGGAGGAATGGTTAGCTCCTGGTACTTGTACAGATGAATTTCCGGGTTAGGTAACCAGATTTCATTTGTACATCCAGGGAAGAGAAACAACAAAGATCTATCCGGCCCAATTTCATATGAGTGTGAGTGCAAACAATTTACCATTCATTGATATAAAAGTTGAGCTTTATAAATATATCAATTTGCACATTTTCTAAAACTCATACTCATAGCAATGCAAGTGATGATGGATGTACACCCTTTGGGTCCTTCATCTTGAAATTTTCTAACCGTCATAGGTTTTATAAGAGCAAATTTTATCTTTTAGATCATGGCAAAACAAGATTCTTAATGTTATCCTCCCCGAACATGGCCAATGCCCTTCCTAGGAATTTGAGATTTAATGATTCCATATGTGCATGAGATTCAAATTAAAATCATGGATATCACTTATTCCTAGGTTGCTACATGCCAGTTTACCCATTAAGTTATGCCAAAATCTTTGTTTACTAAACCTAGACAAAATATTGACTAAGTCTATTAAACAATGCTTATGGTATTCCTGGTACTTGTTTTACTTTCTTCCATGTAAGGTGATATTTCTTATGAAATCCAAAAGGCTTTATCATCACTTACTTTCCTCAGGATGCATAGGAATTGAATGAGGATAAGACGGAATCCTTCCTCATCAATGCAAGCAAGTCGTTCAATCCTAATGTAAACCAAATGATGAAAAATTCTAAATTCATACCTCTTTGAAGCGCAGTTCAGGTTCGAAGGCCCTTGTGTGAGAAACACATGGCTTTGGAGTGTAGCCTTGACATTCGGTGTCGCTTTCCAAGTCGAGGTTGTTGTCGGCGATGAATGTGAGTGAAGCTTTATCTTGCTGCTCCATCGGGTTGCTATCTTAAGCATTCCTCCAACTAAGATTTGAGATGAGCTTGGTGGAGAGACATGCTCTTGAATCCTCCCGATGGTGGCTTGAGTTTGATGAGCTCTCCTTCTTGTTGCCGAGCAACCTCTTCATAATATTCATACTAGCTGCAACTCAATGAGAACAAACAGAACAACTCGAAAAAGGGTTACGTTAGCCAAAGCAAACCGACCCCCCCATCAAATTGTCTTGCCCAACTTGAAAAATCTTGCAAATGCAATGAGGAATAAGGGAATCTTTATAGGTTGAGTTAGGAAAACAAATTCAAGTGGTTATACGCAAAGTTCATATCCAAATTAATTTCCTTCCTAATCCAAAATTTTCTTTTTATGTCGGTTGAAAATTTTTAGTTTCCAACATGCAAAAGTGGAAATTCAAATATGCTAAATGCAAATGCAAAATTTTGTGGAAAATTCAAATATGCAATTGGAAAAATAAATATGAGATAACTACCAATTAACCTATTGGCAAGGACTCACCAATTTCTTCAAGTCTGATGAGTGGGACATACCTCCGTCCTGTTTTGTGTGATGATGTGTTGTCCATACCCAGAGATGAAGGTGTAGATGACTTCTCTTGCTTGACACACTAAATCTCTTTTGATGGTCAACTGGACAGTGGGATCCATGTGGCCCTAGCCTATTCGTCGTCTTGATGTACACTTGATGGTGTTGCGACGGCATTGAAGATACTCTTTCATGAGCCAGGTGAGGCTTGTGCTTCTCGGGTGTCACTTTGACCTTCTTGATGTTCTTTTGAGTTAGCCCTATACTTTATCTTAGATCAAAGGCTTCCTTAGGCATGGCGATAAGTGGAATCCACAATCAAACAAGGAACGCTTCATCCACGATGCCGCTTGCCCAAGGTTGCACAAGCTTGGTCAAAGTGTAGGGTCCCGACGGGTGATTGTGGGACACTTGGATCTTGAATGATTTCATGTGTCTTGCCATTTGCCAATAGCATCTTGGATGTGTTGTCATTGATTTTTGCTTGGCTATGGACAAGATACTTCAAGGTAGGTTGGCTCAAGTGGAATCTTTTGGAATTGTTGAAATTCCCATAGCCTCCTTGATGTAAGAGTGGTGTTGATTCCACCCTTAGCCTCCTTGTGGATGGTATCCATTGGAGTTGTTGTTTAGGAACAAAGGCTCCTCACGGGTCTTAGGGAAATAATTCCGTGTCTCGTGTTGACATGGACTTTCACACATCAGTTGAATATCCATGACTTGGATCATCCCAGAATTTCTGCATTGGCTTGATTCTCTTTTTAAAGGCCTCAGTTTTTGACACATTCAAAGTGTTCATCACCACACACACACACCTCATTTGAAGAAAGTTGATGAACACATTTGAAGAGCAAGTAACCATTATCAACATGATCATTAGAGAACAAACTCACAAAATGCAAAAGTGGTATTTCCCACATACATCATATAGGGGCTGGACATTTGGAAAACTCCTACACCTTGCTAGGAATGTCCATGCCAAGTTTCACCCAAATTCAAAACCTTTTTGAGGTCCTTTATAGCTAGAAAGAGGGTGGTTTGAACTCAAATTCAAATTCAAACTGTTTATATCCCATGAATTCAAAAGTGGGAGGCATATTTTTACTCAGCACATTTTTTGAGCTCACACACCAATTTTCACTCCATTTGGAGTTGATCTTGACATGAGCTAAGTGTAGCAAATTCAAACTTTATTTGAATTTAAAACTGAACATGTGCTGAAATTTTGTCAAACCAAACTCAGTTTAAATTCTAATCAGTTCAAATGGCTCAGGGGTGAATAATTCAAATCACCATGGGAATTTTAGGGCTTACTATTTACAACAGTGAAATGGAGTTAAGTTCAGGGGTTAAAAGGGGAGTGGGACCCAAATGTCAGCCACTGAAGCAAAAACAACCGACTGAAAACTCATCTCGGTTACTTGCGCGAGCTGCAGCGGCCGCCATGGTGAGAAGTCGATCGGGACAGCATCTGCTTGTTGCCCCGACCTGCTGAACCGCCTCGCGGTCCTCTTATCTCCGCAGCCGCCCTGATCGAAGAGAGCACCGCGCACTTTGCTGCCTCCTCGCACCAGAAACACCCCATCGCTGCCGATCGCTCGGAGCTGATCAGGGAAGCGTGATCACCGCCTCTCCACTCCCTCCAGAGCTACGACAAGGTACTAGGAACCTTCCTTCTTCTTCCCCTTCGCTAGAAATCAGCAAAAACCGGTTGATCTCGGCTTCCATTCAGAGACCTAAAGCCGCCGCACTTTGAGCTCCCGTGGACAGCCCAACCGGGAGGTTGTCACGCCCGAGCTAAGGCGTCCCTGGACGCGTTGGTGACCGGTGCTGCTCACCCCCGAGCCACAGCCCGAGGGCTTGATCGCCGGCGGTGAATTTCCAGTTTTCCCCTTTCTCGGTACAGACCGTCCTTCGGGTGCGGGTCTGTCAAATTCACGCTCTAGGAAAGGTTAGAGGGTCTCAATCCGTTCCTACACAGACTAGAATTGGTAGCGCACAAGTTGCCTTCACAACCCTTAGTCTGAGAACCCCTGTACCCCGCATATTTCGAAGCTTGCCGACGGCGGATCCTGCGGGAAGCATCGGGCACATGGTGGGAGCCTACTTAGGACCTCCCCCGAGCGGCTTCGAGCCCATGCTGAGGTTCCTGAGGGACCACTGATGCTTTCCGGACATTTACTCGGTCAGTTGGGGTGCTAGGGAGGTCGGCCGACACGGCCGAAGTCATTAGGGAGCTGTCGCTCGTCGCCGACCATGTGCCGGCCGTTTTCATGATGACCTAAGCCCGGAATCATGTTCCCCGGGTGGACTTAGGCAGGGGCGGCCAGAATCATGAAGTTTGGAGCACCACAGGGGCTGCCGGCGAGCCCTCCGGCGAGGTGTCGCGGCGGCCGAACGCGGGCGTCGAGAGGTAGACGAAGCCGGGTGGCCCACGTGTCAGCGGCTCAGATTTAAATCGGGATCTGTCTGCGGCTCGGATCCGGTGTGCTGGCGCGCAAAAACTCCGTAGACCCCGGTGTGCCGTAGCTACAGTGCCCAACACGTGTCCCCGTGGACCCACCAGCAGATTTAAACTTTTCCCGATTTTCAGATTTCATTCAAACTTCAAACCCTTATAACTTTGGCTAGGAAACTCCAAATCAAGTGAACCAAAAATTTTGGATTCAGCTCTCTGAGTACTTTCCAGCAAATCAAGTTTCACTTCATGAAAATCCCAATTTCTCCAGAATTAATTCTCCAAAGTTTAAACTGTTTAGAATTTTAACTAGAGAACCCTTTGGAGGAAAATTCTGAAATTTTGCTGGAACGTTCACCAAAATATCCCTGAACTATCATAAAAATTTCATCTCCATTTGAGCTCATTTGATCCACCTAATGGTGTGATTAATAAAACTGTTCCAGAGAAAATAGAAAATGTTCAGAAATATTTTCAGAATTTCTCTGAAATTGTTTAGCTCATATCTTTAGCTAGGAACCTTCAAATTAAGCGAGCACAACTCCATTAGAATCCTCTTAAAATCTAGTTTTCAGATAGGCATGGCTTGCTCCATGAAAATCCCTAGAACACCATAAGAGCTCCAACTAAGGTCAAGTACATAATTAATTGTGGAGAGCTCAAATGAGCTTTGCTGCAACTAAAACTTGGCCAAGTCTCTGTTTAGGTTGTAACCAAGCCACAGTAAAAATTTCAGAGTTATTGGGTCTGTCTAGTAAGACATATAAACTTCACAAGTGTAAATTCAATTCAAATGCATTTAAATTAATACATGTACTTGTTATCTCATGTAGTCGCTAAGGTTGATGAGGAACCCGAAGTCTTAGACTTCGTTACTCCGGAAGAGCAGCTAGCCTACGACCAAGAGCAGCAAGGCAAGCTCCGGTTTGCATTAACCCTTTTTCAAATTTTTACTGTTTTGAGCACTTACTTGGAGTACCATTACTTCTTGCATTAGAGTTTTGTTTGAAATCCAAATGCATAGCCAAGAAAACCATGGGATGGGATTAGGATTGAAAACCTCGTTAGCCACTGCAATGCTAAGATCGAGTAGGATTCGGTACAAGTCGAGTAGTTGGAACTACTCGCGAGCATAGGCTAGAGGCACTCGACTCGGGTAGAGATAGCAAATGAAACACATGGCAAGAAAAATGAGACCGAGCGGAGAGTAAGGGCAACAGGACTTTGGGGCCTGGATGCTATAGCTCCGCTTGTGTCGATTGAGGACCGAGCCGTGTGCGGGCCTGTTGAACAAGCTAGAACAGTACCGAAGACCTACCGGCTATATGGGAACCGGGAAACCGATGTAACTCGGATAGCTGGGTATTGAGGCATTGCCCGTTGTTCAGAGGGTAGGTTGAGAGCTTGAGGTGTAAATTGGCTGGCGGCACTGAGATGCGCGTGCAGAGACCTCTTGCTCGGGACGATGGGACCGGTTCAATATTTGGCTAACGGGTGAAAGGTGGTTGCGTACGGCGTCCGTGATGGTTGCTGTAGGCAACATCGAGTACGGGCGTACGTGACGGGTTATTCAGGTAACCCTGCAGGTGTAAATCGATTATTATCACCGTCCCTCGCAGTCAGTGAGTACCACTTGTTCACTGTACCATGACGTAGAAAGAACAGGCTAGATACATGTTAAAATGTTGCTGATTGAAAGATGGACTTGATTGTTAATGACTTGCTATAGTTTAGAGCTAATTAAAGTTCCTTTCAACTTTAGGCAAAGTACATGAGAGAAATGCGTTTCTTGTTTGATTGCGGCTCTCTCATGTGCCTTAGCGTAAGGTTCTCCACAACCTGCTGCTAAAGTTTGAAAGTAAGGTTCCACTAATTAGGCGAGTCCTTTGCAACTTGTTTTACCTCATGTACCTATCACCCCACATGTAGAAGTTTCATGTTTAGGAGAGACGGGCCAGTCTTGCTGAGCCTTCGTGCTCACTGCTTGTGTTTGAAGCTTTTGCAGGGTTCTATGAGGAAGGGACTCCCGAGGAGGAGACGGAACCCCCGGAGTGGAACCCCATCGAGTGGGAGTCGTGCACGCCGCCGTGTTAGTGTGCATGTGTGCTAGCAAGGACACGTTCACGGGCTGAACGTGAACTTGATGCGTAGTCTACGCCCGTGAGTGTAGACTGAACATACTTTGTTGTAAAATGTTCATAAACCCGTTGTGTAATAAACTTTGCTTCCGCTTTGTACCTTTGATGTGTGTTATCCGGTGCTGTGCAACGCAGCACCCCTCAGCGTGATCCTGGCTCGACAAGACCGGGTCGTGTCACCCTTGACATTTCATAAGGAGGTCAGTTTCATAGTTAGCATGTGGCGTGCATGCAAAACTGGCGGAACTAGAATCATTCATAGATCCACCCCACAATTGGTGGCAATCTTCTCACACCAAATTTTTTAACTTGCTCATGGTCTGTGAGAAGAAAGCTCCTCCAGCTTCAACATGCATGTGATCACGGGTTGATGGATTCAACCCGTTGTAGGAGTTTTGGACGATGAGCCACTATCCATACCATGGTGACAGCAAACCAATATACAATATTGGAGCCCCCCCCCCAGATTTGGGGATAGATGTTTTTGGCTCCTGCTGGAAGCTGGAATTCTTCTGCAAAAAGGCAATGGTGTTGCCCAGCGAAAAGAATTTGTCGAGTTCTGCATTGACTCACTTTTGAAGTTGAGCACTTGCGTTCTCGTTGGCTTTCCCACATAAGGGATTAGCCTGCACCATAGTGATAAGGCTTGTCTTGATTTCAAAGTTTGCATCTCACGTGTTAAGAGTGGGCCCAACAGGCACATTTTCAGCAGAGGGAGCCAAAACCTTACAAAGGATCCCCTGAGCCTTTGGCGTGGAACTTGATGGTGCGGAGATGACTGGTTGTCTTGCCGAAAGGATCACTTGAGGGAGGACGACACAAGGTCGAACTCTTCTCAGAAGTGAGTCCATATTTTCAACGTAGTTTCTCGGCAAGCGGAAACCAGTCATACACTACCTTGTTTTTGCATCAAAGGAATGCGAAAACAAGTGGGGTTATCCTACTAGGTCTCTACTAGAATCCTAATCTATTGTAAGCAATCTTGCAATACTTTTGTGCTTTCCTCTGCAATGGCGCCAGAAATGCTTGTGGCAACTAGGCTAACCTAGGGCCAAAGTAATGAGTTTCGCAGGCGCACGGAAAATATTGTTGCAGCACTTCATCCGAGTATTCCCTACGGTGTCGTATAATCCCAAAGGAAGGTGAAGTGTGGCAAGATGATGGATAGGATAGGGTGTTCTAAAAGGAAACAAAGAAGGAAGGATAAAAAGAAGAAAGGTAGTGTGCCACACACTGAAGCAATCTACTCTAAATATATTATGGTCCTAGTGAGAGTTAGGCTAAGTTAAAGGGTTGTTCCTAATGTTCTTCTAATATACATACGGTACAAATAGCCTAATAGTGTACATATGGGTATGCTAGTAGTGAATACTAGGGCTTATTGGTCTAACATATCGGGCACGGGATTTGCCCTGGTAACACCAGGGCGACTCTAGCCAAGAGCATGTGGCATAGCCGAAGATGGAGGATTACAATGGATAGACATGGCTATCACTACCTGACGCCTACCCCTTCAATGCGTGGGCTACGAGACATCCAACGCTACTTAACTATCCAAGCACCACGCTTGCATGCTAAGTAAATACCTTAAGAGTCGGATTACAAGTACCATCCTAAGGCGATGACTAACCTAAACATCGTTGAACCAATGTTGGGACCAAACACAATGTTATTAATACTAACATATTCAAATAATACCTAATTAGACTATAGTGGAGGTATATGATGTTTATGATAACATAATAACAAGATTACTATAGTATCATAAGAACAACTAAACCTACCACATGCATGGATTCCACAATCAAACAAGAAACTCTTCATCCAAGCATATCAATAAAGTAAGACTAATATAATTAATAAGAATAAAGTCACTAACAAAGGGAAAGATACATGAGCCATACCTTTCTCAAAGTGGAATTGGGAACTAGATGCTCCTTCCTACAGCCTATACTCCACTAAGGACTTGGATAGAATGTGTATGCAAGAGAGTATTACTTAAGTGGTGTATGGAGAAGTGAGGGGTATGGGGTCCTATTTATACATGAGTTGAGGTTGGTTCCCGCCAGAATATGTGTGTGAATCAACAAGAACCGACTTCAGGGAGCCAAAGGGTGTCGACATGTGGAAGATGACCAAGTTTGGGGGCAAGACCAGTTCAGCCGACACTGGCTTGGTCCCAATCATCCTGGTTTTCCTCTGGGTGACTGCCAGGTGGGCCCTCAGATGTTTACCTGTTGATACACCATTGGATTCGCTCATGTAACCCTGTAGACGGGCCATTGGATCCATGGACTGCCACATGTCGTCCTTCGATTGGCTGGAAGTGTATAATTTAGGATTGTTCCCCTTAATCCTTCTCAATTCTGTAGATATTCTCTGCATGCATAATCCTTTCCACGTACAAGTGGAACTACGTTATTTGTAAAGATAATGTGTGCAAGAAATGTTCTTTCCTTCAAGTAATTTAGTGATATTGACGGTCATAATTGGTACTTAACGACCATTAACAAACCCCTGTCGAAAGCGACGGTCGAGTGGGTTCCCGCCTCTCCATTGCATGTCCGCGAAGGATGAAGCGTGTCTATAGGATGGCATGCTTCGGATTAGGATGATGGCGTTGAGTGCGAGAACTCTTCAGCATATTTTGTATAAACTCGCTTTATTTTGATGTCATGACACTATGGTCTTAAACTACTGCTAGACCTTTACTATGTCCATATAATATAAGTATGTTGCTTATGTTGTACTACTTGGTCTTTTTGCTTGCCAATTGACACCCAATGATCTTGGAATGACGAGTTGTATCGTAATTCGAGCGGTTCTCTCACATGACAACCGCTAATTGATAACTTTTGTGATGGGTGTGACAGATAGAGAGCCTCTGCCCTGGGCGATGGAACTGAGACAACATTGTAGGTATTAGTGGAGGTTGTCGCAGGTGACTTTTGGGAAGTGCGTGTGTGTCATACAACTCGGGATTTAGCTATAGGAGTAAATCAGTTTGAGTCGTTGTCCCTCAAGGTTATTGAGGAGGACTAGTTCACCGTGTGGCATCGTAGTAAGAAGTGAATGATAGTTGAATTTGATTAGAATGGATTTCATGATAATTAATTGTATTGCAACTTGCATTGTAGTAGTCACAACTGCTAGTTAAGTTTACTTTGTTTGTACTTCTAATTTGATGCTAAAATATGAAAATAATGATTTGCACTAAGTCTGAGTTTCGCAAATCAAGTCTCCTACTTGTCAACCATCCGCATAGGTAGGAGTCAGCTTAGCAAGCCACTTAATGTAACATCCTCAAATTCATTTCCACGCATTGCATACATTTTTCATGAAGAGAAACATTATAAAAGAAGTAGAAATGGAGAAAGAACTATAGAAATGGAGAAAGAACTATAGAAATGGAGAAAGAACCATTGAAATGGAGAAAAGAACCATAGAAATGGAGAAAGGACCATAGAAATGGAGGAATGAACCATAGAAATGGAGAAAGAACCATAGAAATGGAGGAAGGAACCATAGAAATGGAGGAAAAACCACAGAAATGGGGAAGGGAATATAGAAATGGAGAATGGGGCATATAAATGGAGAAGGGCAATGTAGAAATGGAGAATGGGACATAGAAATGGAGAGGGGAATTGTAAAAGCCCAAGAGAAGGGACTTGCAAAAGTGATCAATTGCATCACCTCACAACACCACAGCTCATCTTGTGGATGTCTTGTGAACATTTGTGAAGAGCAAGTAACCACCATCAAAAGGGTAATTAGAGGGGGAAGCCCTAACTTCCAAAAAGTGGGATTTCTACACATGAACATGAAAGGTTGAGCCCACCCCTAGAATCTGAATAGTCTTGGGAAGGCTCAGGCCAAATTTCATGCAAATCCAATACTTTTTGAGGCACTTTTTGAGACAATTCAAAAAGGGGCCAATTTGAATGCAAATTCAAATTGCAGCAACTTTCATCACTTGAATTCAAAAGTTGACATCGTATTCAAACTCAGAACATTTTTCTGAGTTAGTCCACCAATTTTCATCCCCATTGGACTTCATCTTGTCGGGGGCTAAATTTGCACTAATTCAAAACTGAATTTGAATTTCAAATTCAAATGGCCAGCAAATTTAGCCAAATCAATTTCAAATTTAGGAAATCAGATTCAAACAATGACTTGGTGGCAAAGTCTACCATTCAATGTTTAGTGGTTGAGATATTTGCAGCAGAAGGGGGGAGAAGGAATTAGGGGGGGAGAAAAGGGCCCACAAGTCAGCTAAACTTCTGAGTGAAGCAAACCACCCGGCGAGCTCGGTTTACCGGGCCTCGGCAGCGCTCGACACCGAGCTGCCAGATCGGCCACCTCCCCAGCGCACGCTCGGCTGGCGCACCGCGTGGGTGATCGCACGAAGACTCCCCGACCACGGCAGAAGCCGGACCCATACACTATTTCGTTGCTCGGCCACCGACACCGTCGTTCGCCGCCCCCCCTCAAAAGAATTCGATCAGGAGACGATCAAGCTCGCGCCCCCGAACTTCCCGAGCTGCACAAACGGTACTAGAGGATCCCCTGCTATCTTCTCCACACCCCACTAGGCTAGCTGGGTTGTCCATACGCCGAGAACACAGAGCCTCCACGGCAACCTTGGCACACCGGCGACTGGTCGTCCGTGGACAGCTTGTCACAAAGGTTTTCACGGCCGAGCCAGCACGTCCACGGGAGCGCCCTGTCCTGGTGCTGCTTCCACCCAAAAATTGGAGCAAACCGTGGACCCTAGCGGCTGTATTTGTCGTTCTTCTCCCGGAGCAGCTCCACGTACCTCTCGGTAGGGAATCCTTATGCATTCGAACCGCGCTTAGAGTTCATCAAATCATGCACAAAGGTGCTAGAGTAGTCGTTGACCAATTTCTCTTCACAACCCTAGCCTTAAACGCCATATAGACCGAGAATTTCCAGCTTTTCCGAGCTCGACCATGGCGGCATGGATCGGGCGCACGATGAGAACCAATTTGGAGGTGTTTCCATGCGCCGGTCCTTACTTGTCGTGCCTCCCTAGCTTCCACTAGTGCTTTAGAGCGGATTGGCTAAGTTTTTGGCAGGCTAGGACCGCCGGGCGACGGTGTCGAACATCTCCCGAGGCCGCCGCACGTCACCAGCACAGTTCCGGTCCCCTAGCGCCTAGCCCGAGCCCACAACCAAGTTCCCCGACCCCAAAAACCCCCGGGCGCCGAGTCTCTGGCCGGGAGACGGCCAGGAATGCTCAGCCGGCGAGGCGCCGCCTCGGTCCAGCGAGGTGAGCGCGCGCGCGGGAAGAAGAGGTCGGAGGAAGAAGAAGGGTGGGGCTGGCCCACCGGTCAGTGAGTGAATTTTAAACCCGGATCAGATGTGGCTCGGGATCACGTGTGGCTGCGCACGGGGTAACCCTGTAGCCCGTGTGTTCTCGAATTTCACTAGCTGAGGTTTAAAACGTGGGCCCGAGTTCTTTTCCAATAGCAAAACAATTTCAGTTTCAGCTCAAACTTTAGAAATTCATAACTTTGTGTAGGAATCTCCAAATTCAGTGAACCAAATTTTGCTGAACCCAGTTTTTGAGTACTTTCCAGCAACACCAATTTCAGCTCATGAAATTTAATAGTTTTCCAGAATTAATTCCCTAAAGTTTGAACAGTTAGGAATTTTATCTGGAGGATTACTTCATGAAAAAAAATTCTGAAATTTGGCTGAGAGGTTCATTGGAAAATCCTTGAGTCACAGTAAAATTTTCAGATTCATCCATGTTCATTTAGTTCCCCTGATGATGTGATTAAGTGAACTGCCCTGAGAAAATAGAAAAATGTCCAGAAACATTTTTCAGATTTTCTCAAATCTTGTTTAGGGCATAACTCCATCTAGAATTCTTCAAATGACATGAAACCAATTCCATTAGAACCATCTCAAATTCTAGTTTCCAGAAAGTAATGGTTGGAGCCATGAAAACCCCTGGAATTCCTTAGGGGCTCTAATATTGACCAAATAGGATTTTATTTGTACAAAGCTCAAATGAACTTTGTTTCAAATGAAACTTGGTCAAGACTCTGGTTAGGACCCTACCAAGCCACCATAAAAATTTCAGAACCAAAGGGGGAGGGCTAGCTAAAGTTATGGTAATTACTTATTCAGTTCTAAACATTGCATTTAAATTGACATATAGCTTATCGTTTACGTCTAGTCGCTGAAGGCGAGGAAACTCCGGAAGTACTTCACTTCCTTATTCCGGACGAAGCACTAACCACTGACCAGCAGCAACAAGGCAAGCCCCGGTTTGCATTAACCCATTTTACAAAGTTTTGCTTTGTTATATACTTAGTATGAGGTATATGAATGTGCATTAGGTGTAGGGTGGGTGAAACCCAAGTGCATAAACAGCTTTGTCCTATAAGAGTGAGGGTAGTGTCTAAGTCCTCGAGTAGACAGGCTATGCTTAATGATTCATAGGACTTCGGTACAAGTCGAGTAGTTGGAATCTACTCGCGAGTTAGGCTTGAGACACACGGGATTGGTTCGAGTGATGTGAGATCACTTTAGTAATGAAAATGAGACTAGGCAGGGGCTAGGGCGCAGCAAGAGGAAGTATTGTGCACGAAGCCCTGTCCGTGTCGATTGAGGACCGATCCGTGTGCGTCCCTGCTGAACAAGTATTGAACGTACCGAAGGCATATCGGATATATGGGCCCCGATAAACCGATGTAACCTAAACCTCCGGGCGTCGAGGCATAACGCATCGATTTATAGGTGTAGGCTGAGGGCAGCAAGGTGGAAATCTGCTAACGGGCATAGAGAGATGCTCCGTGTAGGGAACCTCCTGCTCGTTTCGGTGCGACCGGTTCGACGTGTGGGCTGTTGGATGAAAGGTTGTCCCGTACAGCATCGAGTGAGTGTGCTGTGCAGCTCCACGGGTGGGCGTACATGACTTGCTCTTTGGGTCTCCCTGCAGGTGTATATCGAGTCGATTCGCCGTCCCTCGCGGTGACGAGTACCGCTTGTTCACTGCGTCGTAACATAGATAAATCATGGAATGTTATGATTCAATTCTGCTGATATGTATAATTGTATTGCTACATATGTGCCACCAAATATTGCTTACTAAATTTCTTATTCACGAACTGTTAACCTGTGGCTAAAAGTTGAATTAAGGATGAACTTGTAGGCGTGTCCGTTTGCTGAAATTTTACCGTCCCATGTTCGTTGTACACTACATGTAGAGTTTCATGCCTAGGTGAGTCGGTTAAGTCTTGTTGAGCCATCGTGCTCATGGTTGCTGCTTAAGTGTTTTTCAGGTGAGGAGTATCCCACGGACTCGGGTTACGAGTTCACCGGCGAGGGTTACCCTCCGTCGGGGACCACGGCTGAGTGGGAGCCGTACACGCCGCGCTGAGCTGGAGAGGTGCAGCTAGTGTGGGTTGCCCTAGGGCTGGGCAACCGACTTTTGCTATATAGACGGGCGTGAGTTGTACAAATTTAATTTCCGCTGTGTAATATAAACACTAGTTTGTAACTGAGTAGTGTACTTCTTTGTACAGTTCAGTTGGTTTTCTATGTAATACAACGTATCCTTATGATGTGTGCTGTCGGGTGTCGCATCGTGCGGCACCACCCTCTACGATCCTGGATGAGCAGATGCCGGTCCGCCACAGGCTGGTATCAGAGCGGCATTGGGGATAGCATAATAATTAAGGACTGTATTACGGGAAAACTTAGGTTTACGGTGAGGATTCGGTAGTTTGCCCAAGTAAGGACTATATTAGCATAGTTACTTAAAGAGTCAAGACTAACATATGTGTTAAAATTCTGAATTTTAATTATGTAACGACGCACCTACGCTCTGATAAGAATGGTAAGGAACGCCACCGAAAGCGGTTCAATTTCGGTTAGCTCCCCTGATGAGGAACGTGGTTCAGGGATTGGTCTCACAGCTTGGTGTGAGACGTCAATATGAAACTCTTGGACTCTTCATGTTCCTGAGTTCATATGAAACGCTGATCCCTAGCGTGCATTAGGCAAGTAAGTGGAGACCCCATTACGTGGTCAGTAACGCGATAGTGTGTTCGTCTGGAAATAGCCCAGGAGGACATACGCAGCGCTTGCCATCGGCGTGCCCTGCAGGGCAGTAGGTGGTATCTGTTGGGGTGATAAAATTCCCAACCATGAAGACCCGTTCGCGTTCTACTCGGGTTCCCGTCGTGTGGTGTTAAAACACGATCATGCACCTTGAGACGTGGCTTAACTCAAGGACGGCCGTATGGCAATGAATGGGTGTTTGTATTTACTTTCAAATATGGTCCTGCCTGAAATGAAAATAACCTTTGAGTGCATCATTATTTTGTGGTATTCTGCAGGTACTAACCACACATGTATCCCGTGTAGTAAACGTGTGCGAGAGACCGTTTAGTGCCACAATTGAGACGTATATGCCGGTATAATCCGGTTAGGATTTTCTTTTTGTGAGGAACGTAGTACGGACATATCATAGTCATGTGCATGAAATATAATGATAATAAGGAACTAAATTCACTAAGTTTAAACATTTAGGACCCTGGTTGGGTAGAAAAATTCAGTAGTGGACCAGTGTTGCTCCAGGGGGTTGAAAAACAGAGTGCTCCGTTTTGGGCAGCAAGTTGGCTGAACTTTGACAGAGCATAAATCACAGATTATTTAGCCAATGGAGGTGTAGGATATAATTCTGGAAAGGTGTTTAAGTACTCTACAACTTTGTTGTAGACCCCCAGAGCTGAATCACAACTTAGGATGGCTTAAATTCCAGAAGTAAGTAAACTGTCCAGAACCAGGACAGATTTAAAATACTCTCTGAACTGTTCTGTTTTTCAAGTATAACTTCTTGTAGAAAAATCTAAAATTTTCATATCATACATCTTTGGAAAGGGTAGGAGATGTGTTACATCTTTGTAATTTAAAGTTTCTGAAGTTTCAGCACAGAACTCAGTGAAATTAGAGTTGAAAACAGCAACTTCCAAGGGAGGTGCTGTTGAAATTCTTCCAGAAATTCTGTTGACTTTGAATTTCCATAACTTTTAAACCATAGCTGATATTAGGGCAAATAAATACTCGTTGGAAATATACTGAAGTTAACTTTAACTTTGGTATTCAGCTTGAAGGATGAAAATGCCCAGAACAAGATCAAAATCTGGAATATGTAGGAACTGGTCATTCTGGCAGAGGGATGACGGTTGAACCCATTTGAGGGATTGTGGTACCCTAGGGGGTTTAAGTACTTCCAATGGGGTAGAACATACTCATGAGTGGTTATCTTCAACTAGTGAAAGGTTTGAGTATATGTCATACTCAAGTTACTTTTGCTAGAGACCATGTGTGTGTCGTATTGAAGATAAAAGAGTAGTATACGTGATGACAAAGCGATTTTAACGTCTCGTAGTGACCAAACCTAGTTGAGGTGAACTTCCAAAGAGGAAGTCCGTCAAGTTGGATTTAACTAGCTGGTACTTGGTCTGGTAATGGTGTAGCTTGTGCAAAGTTATTACATTATCTGTATATGAGATGTATCGCATGCCTTATTGTCATTATGTTTTACGCCTATTTTATTGGACTGCATGAAGTATGTAACGGGACTGATGTTTATTGTCGTATGGTTGCAGATGGTTCGCACTCGGACCACGCATGATACTGGTGGCTCTAGCCAGCAGGGGGGTGATGACTCCCAGCCACCTGCCTACGACAGCACCCCGCAGCAACAACCACCACCACCGCCTCCGCTTACTCTAGCGGATGTGATAGCGGCACTGGTGGGCGGTCGTGAGGAGCAGACCGACCTGCTCCGCACGATCATGCAGAATACGTCCCAGGCGGGGGGGGGGGGGGGCGTCAAGAGAGGGGGCCTCGTGAGCCCCATGCTGTGACGTACTCGGATTTCATGAGTACGCACCCTCCGGTGTCCACAAAAGCAGCAGAACCCCTGGTGACCGACTACTGGCTGCGGATAATTGAGTCCAAGTTCGGGCTGCTCAAATGTACGGAGCGGCAGAAGACTCTGTTCATGGCGCAGCAGATTCACGGTGCCGCTGGTGCGTGGTGGGTGAATTATGTCGCCTCACGTCCGGCTGGCCATACCGTGGAGTGGAAAGAGTTCCGAGAGGCATTCCGCGCCTACCATATCCCTCCCGGGATAATGAAGCGGAAGTTCCAAGAGTTCTTGGAGCTGAAGCATGGCGGGAGGAGTGCCCATGACTACTCCCGTGCCTTCAACCATCTGGCGCAATATGCGTCGGATTACGTCTCCACCGAGGAGAAGAAGCGAGAGCACTTCTATCGGGGGTTACACCCTGAGATGAAGACGCATCTCGTCCAATGCAATCGCGGCACCTTCAACGATCTCGTTAATGCCGCGATTATGCAAGAAAACGCTCAGCAGGAATTGGCGGCTGAGCAGCGGAAGCGCAGCACTCCACCCAGCAGTGGGGGTGGAGCTCCCCAGAAATACCGTATGGTGTATCGGACACCATCCGGTCAGCAGTGGCATCCACCAGCGCGACCTCAGAAGTTCGGGGGTCGTTCTTTCCAGTCACCCCGTTCCGAGATGCCACCACCGCGACGGCAACAGCAGCAGCATACGACACCCCGGGCGTTTCCACCGCCACAACGCGCCCCAGGTTTCCGTCCGCCGATCAGCGGAGGACCGCCTCGCTACACATGCTTTACGTGTGGCCAGGTGGGCCATTTCTCGAAGGACTGTCCCCAGGGGCAGCAGAGCAGCGTGCAAGCCCAGTTCCAGGGCGGTGCTTGAGGCTGACCTCCGGTCAAGAAGGTTGGTCAGCGAACTAGGGGCGTTCGCAACCTCGACAATGAGGACGCCCCAGAGGGAGACAACATGCTGGCAGGTACGTTCACTCTCAACAATCAAGCAATCATCATATTATTTGATTTAGGTGCAACCCACAACTTTATAAGTGCATCATATGTGGTTAAGCATCAACTGGAAGCCTTTCCAACTGAGTGCTCTTATATGATCTGCTCACCGGGAGGAAAAATTTCAGCAACTATGATGATTCCAAAAGCACCACTGTGCTTAGGTGGGAAGATATATCCCACAACTATGATTATTCTTGACGGGCAGAAGATTGATGCAATCTTAGGGATGTCATGGTTAAGCTACCATGGCGCTGTCCTGGAAACATTATCATGGATGGTTCACCTCAACTCCCCACTACACCATCCGCAGTCCATCATATTAGACAATCCTGTCCAGGATGTTTCAGCAATTAATAATGTGGAAGCTCTCAAGTTAGAGGACATTCCCGTAGTCCGGGAGTACTCCGACGTGTTTCCGGATGATCTTCCGGGCATGCCACCTGAGCGGGATGTCGAGTTCAAGATTGAGCTTGCACCCGGGACTACTCCTATCTCACAGAGACCATACAAAATGGCTCCGAATGAGCTGGCTGAATTGAAAGAGCAGCTCAATGATATGTTGAGCAAAGGTTTCATTAGGCCGAGTTCCTCGCCTCGGGGATGCTCGGCGCTGTTCGTAAAGAAGACGGATGAAACCTTGAGGCTGTGTGTGGACTACCGGCCGCTCAACGCCGTCACCATCAAGAACAAATACCCACTGCCCCGCATTGACATCCTGTTTGATCAGCTTGTGGGTGCAAGTGTGTTCTCAAAGATGGACCTTCGCTCCGGGTATCATCAAATAAAAATACGAGCGGAGGATATCCCGAAGATGGCCTTCTCGACAAGATATGGTTTATATGAATATCTCGTCATGTCTTTTGGTCTCACCAATGCTCCGGCACATTTCATGTATCTCATGAACTCGGTGTTCATGCCGGAGATGGACAAGTTCGTGGTGGTGTTCATTGATGATATCTTGGTTTACTTGAAGACAGAAGCAGAACACGCCGAACATTTGAGGATCGTTCTTCAACGACTGCGAGACCACAAGCTCTATGCCAAGTTCAGAAAAATGTGAGTTTTGGATCAGCCAAGTGCCATTTTTGGGACATATTATCTCAGCGGAAGGCATTGCGGTTGACCCAAGCAAAATTGAGCAAGTGCTGAAATGGAAAGCCCCTACTTCTGTCCATGAAGTCAGAAGCTTCCTCGGTTTAGCGGGATACTATTGGTGATTCATTCCAAGCTTCTCCAAGCTTGCTAAGCCGATGACAGAATTGCTGAAGAAGGGAACAAAATATGTTTGGAACATGGCGTGTGAAGGAGCGTTCCAAGCATTAGTGAAGCATCTCACAACAGCCCCGGTCTTAGCTCAACCGGATACAACCAAGCCCTTCGACGTGTATTGTGATGCGTCTGGTATTGGGCTCGACTGCGTGTTGATGCAGGAAGGACGTGTGGTCGCATATGGCTCACGCCAACTTCGGAACCATGAGAAGCACTATCCGACTCATGATCTTGAGCTTGCTGCTGTGGTTTTGGCGTTAAAAATGTGGAGGCACTATCTCCTGGGAAATTTGGTGCATCTCTACACCGACCACAAGAGCTTGAAGTACATTTTCACCCAGAAGGAGCTGAATATGAGGCAAAGGAGGTGGTTAGAACTAATCAAAGACTATGAGATTGAGATTAATTACCACCCCGGCAACGCGAATGTGGTTGCCGATGCGCTTAGTCGGAAATCACAGGTCTATAACCTCACCATTACACCGGTGGAGGAGGAAGAGCTGAGTTTATACTTGGTTCCTTATGGATCGCTCTACAACCTTGCCCTCATCCCTACCATTAGGGAGGAGATCATCGTAGCTCAAAAAGTTGATAAGGGCATGGCACATCTCCGGAGACGGATAGACAACGGGGAAATCAAATGTTTCCAGAAGAATGATGAGGGGACGCTGTGGCTTAATGACCGCATAGTCATACCCTGGAATATAGAGCTGAGAAAGAAGATTCTTGTTGAAGCTCACTTGTCTAAATACTCCATTCATCCGGGCAGCAACAAAATGTACCAAGATTTGAAAAAGAAATTTTGGTGGACACGGATGAAGTGGGAAGTGGCGAAGTACGTATCCGAGTGTGATACGTGTAGACGAGTGAAAACTGATCATATGAGGAAATCAGGGCTGCTGCAACCCCTGAAAATTCCGGCATGGAAATGGGAAGATGTGAGCATGGATTTCATTGTGGGATTACCCCTGACTTCCAACAAGCATGATTCCGTTTGGGTGATCGTTGACCAATTAAACAAGTCGGCTCACTTCATTCCTGTGCATACACGTTACAATGCCGGCAAATATGCGGAGCTGTACATAGCGAGAATTCTATTCTTATATGGGGTACCCAAGACCATCGTCTCAGATCGAGGTGCATTATTTGTGTCTCGTTTCTGGAAGCAGTTGCACGCTGCTTTGGATACTAAGCTGATTAGAAGCTCCGCCTATCACCCTCAGATGGATGGGCAAACAGAGAGGGTGAACCAAGTACTGGAAGACATGTTGAGAGCATGTGCCATCCACCACGGTAGGAACTGGGATGATCATCTACCGTTGGCGGAATTCTCGTACAATAACGGTTATCAAGCGAGTATCAAGATGGCACCCTATGAGGCTCTCTACGGTCGCAAATGCCGCACCCCGTTAAACTGGTGCGAGTCCGGTGAAAGCGTCACATTTGGGGTTGATGTGGTGAACGACGCCGAAGAGCGTGTTCGGATGATTCAAGCCAACTTGAAGGCCGCTCAATCCCGGCAGAAAAGCTACGCTGATAAGAGGCGTAGGCCACTGCACTTTGACGTGGGCAAACACGTGTATCTCTGTGTATCTCCGATGAAAGGCGTTCACCGGTTCGGCGTGAAGGGGAAACTCGCTCCCCGATTCATTGGACCCTATGCCATCACCGAGAAGTGTGGACCAGTGGCGTACAAACTGGAACTACCGGCATCTCTCGCCGGTGTTCACGATGTTTTCCATGTATCACAACTGCAAAAATGTCTGAAGTATACAGCTGATTTGCCCACCAAAGACATCGGCGAGTTGCAACCGTATTAAACGTATGATGAATATCCGGTGGCAATTATTGATTAGAAGGCCCGGACCACGCGTAGCCGAACATTGTAGTTCTACAAGATACTCTGGAGTAACCACACTGCCGAAGAAGCGACGTGGGAGAGCGAGGAGTTTCTTTGCTCAAACTACCCGGAGTTCATGACCCTACCAAGCCACCATAAAAATTTCAGAACCAAAGGGGGAGGGCTAGCTAAAGTTATGGTAATTACTTATTCAGTTCTAAACATTGCTTTTAAATTGACATATAGCTTATCATTTACGTGTAGTCGCTGAAGGCGAGGAAACTCCAGAAGTACTCGACTTCCTTCTTCCGGACGAAGCATTAACCACTGACCAGCAGCAACAAGGCAAGCCCCGGTTTGCATTAACCCATTTTACAAAGTTTTTATTTGTTATATACTTAGTATGAGGTATATGAATGTGCATTAGGTGTAGGGTGGGTGAAACCCAAGTGCATAAATAGCTTTGTCCTATAAGAGTGAGGGTAGTGTCTAAGTCCTCGAGTAGACAGGCTATGCTTAATGATTCATAGGACTTCGGTACAAGTCGAGTAGTTGGAATCTACTCGCGAGTTAGGCTTGGGACACACGGGATTGGTTCAAGTGATGTGAGATCACTTTAGTAATGAAAATGAGACTTGGCAGGGGCTAGGGCGCAGCAAGAGGAAGTCTTGTGTGCGCAGCCCTGTCCGTGTTGATTGAGGACCGATCCATGTGTGGCCCTGCTGAACAAGTATTGAACGTACCGAAGGCATATCGGATATATGGTCCCCGATAAACCGATGTAACCTAAACCTCCGGGCGTCGAGGCATAACGCATCGGTTTATAGGTTTAGGCTGAGGGCAGCAAGGTGGAAATCTGCTAACGGGCATAGAGAGATTCTCCGTGTAGGGAACCTCCTGCTCGTTTCGGTGCGACCGGTTCGACGTGTGGGCTGTTGGGTGAAAGGTTGTCCCGTACGGCATCGAGTGAGCGTGCTGTGCAGCTCCACGGGTGGGCGTACATGACGTGCTCTTTGGGTCTCCCTGCAGGTGTATATCGAGTCGATTCACCGTCCCTCGCAGTGACAAGTACCGCTTGTTCACTGCGTCGTAACGTAGATAAATCATGGAATGTTATGATTCAATTCTGCTGATTGTATAATTGTATTGCTACATGTGTGCCACCAAATATTGCTTACTAAAGTTCTTATTCACGAACTGTTAACCTGTGGCTAAAAGTTGAATTAAGGATGAACTTGTAGGTGTGTCCGTTTGCTGAAATTTTACCGTCCCATGTTCGTTGTACACTACATGTAGAGTTTCATGTCTAGGTGAGTCGGTTAAGTCTTGTTGAGCCATCGTGCCCATGGTTGCAGCTTAAGTGTTTTTCAGGTGAGGAGTATCCCACGTACTTGGGTTACGAGTTCACCGGCGAGGGTTACCCTCCGTTGGGGACCACGGCTGAGTGGGAGCCGTACACGCCGCGCTGAGCTGGAGAGGTGCAGCTAGTGTGGGTTGCCCTACGGCTGGGTAACCGACTTTTGCTAGATAAACGGGTGTGAGTTGTACAAATTTAACTTTCGCTGTGTAATATAAACACTAGTTTGTAACTGAGTAGTGTACTTCTTTGTACAGTTCAGTTGATTTTCTATGTAATACAACGTATCCTTATGATGTGTGCTGTCGGGTGTCGCATCGTGCGGCACCACCCTCTGCGATCCTGGATGAGCGGATTCCTTTTTGCTTTGCTTAATTCATGGGATACAGGAAGCTGGAATAAAACATGTATAGCTAGTGCACTAATATGAATAATGATGATGTTAATGGGCATGGAATCAGGGAGATCTAGGCAAGATTAGTTCGTGAATGTTGCTGGATGAGATGGTGGTACTTGCCGTAGATCAAAGGACCGCTTCATGCGAGAATATGGCAGGAAAACAGTGCCACCACAAGGCCGAGTATGGGTGCGGCTTAGCGGATTAATTAGGTGTGTTGATAGCTTGTTATGGACTGTGGATGGCGCGAGGAATGGGAGTCGAGGAGGACTGCCCTGGGAACTGCATGGCACAAAAGGGGGCTCGTGGGTGGGAGAATGGTGATTCGAGCCTGCCGGTGAAACCTCAGTGAGTCCATACATCTAGTAGCCCCTTTGTAAAGGCTATTTTGTGATCTCTTGGCCATACACCGACGGTTGTGTACTGGTATAATGGAGGTTCTGCAGTCACCGACGGGTGACGAAATCACAAACTTGTGGGTAAAGTGGTGCCACCTCTGCAGAGTGAAACTATCATGATAGCCGTGCTTCCGGTCACAAGCACCTGGCCAACTTCCATGATTAGAGGGAAAACTTGGGATAGTTATTCGGTATGGTTATGGTATGGTCGTTGGGATTGGTTTTAGGACTATTTTGAGTCATAAAAATGAGTTTGGTTTCGGTCATATGAATATGAGATGATTATGAATATTTATGAGCATGAGATGAACTTGAGAAAGATTAATGGCTGGATGAGACTTGATAAATGGTGAATTATGATGAGAGAATGTTGCTGAATTACTTGATTATGACGGGATAAATTTCACTTAGAAATAGTTGCTGTTTTTATCATGTTTGTGAAATAAAATTTGCTTGCTGCAATGAGCCATTTTATTCCCTACCTTGTTGTAAGCTACATGTCATACTTTTCCTGCACTTACTGAGTACGACATGTACTCACCCTTGCATTATCACATAAACATCAGCAACAGGAGAAAAGTACTTCGAGGACCATGTGGAGTACTAGGCGTGCGAACTACCGTCAACATGCCTGTGGAGTTGAAGATGGAGCCTGCTGCTACTTAGTTATTTCCGCTGTCGTTTAGAGACTTCCGCTGCAAGAATAAGTTAGAGATTCATGAGTGAGATAATGAGTCGATGTAATAAAGTACTTAAGCACTATTTATTCATGGTTATATTCTGAATTCAATTTGTGGATTACATGTGTATGTGTGATGAACATCCTGGGCACACATATGCATTAACTTGGTTCTATTTTCGGAACCGGTTGTCACAGATTGGTATCAAAGCCACGTTGATCGTAGGACGCAAGCCTAGGTAGAATGGACACTCTAAAACACATAGGCACATCCCTCTAAACTGTTATTTTCAAAAATTTCTTGCTGCTGCACTTTACTTGTCTATTCAGCCACCGCAAAGTGCTATTTTCAGCCCCTCTCTTTTCTCTTCTTATGGACAGCAACACCTTTGCTTTCTTGCTCCATTACTTCTGAAGTCTTGGAGTTATTTCTTCCTTCTCTAAAGTTTCTCATGTCTTATTTATAGATGCTGATAATCAGGAGCACAGCACGCATAAGAACTTGTCTATTCTACTCTACTCTCTCTCACAGATGGTGAGGGAAAACGCCATCCGTCAAAGGAGGAACACTCGTGGCAACAGTGAACCACAAGAGGATGGCAACGTTGAAGTTCCTGAAAATGCTAACCCCGGGGCTGATGCAAACAACCTTGAATGGTTGATGGCTATGCAGAACCAGCTCATGCAAACTATGATACAAACGTTAATACAGCTGCAAGCCAACAACAACAACAACAATCCTAACCCCGTTCCAGCACCCCCACCGCCACCACCGCCGGCTCACAGAAGATTGGGAGAGTTCATGAGGACTAGGCCGCCTACTTTTGCACAAGCTAATGATCCCATGGAGGCTGATGATTGGTTGAAGTCCATGGGAAAGAAGCTTGCTATTGTTCAGTGCAATGATCGGGAAAAAGTTCTCTTTGCGTCGCACCAACTTATGGGAGCAGCCGCTGACTGGTGGGGCGCTCTTTGCAATGCTCATGTCAACCAGTAGACTATCACTTGGGCTGAATTCAAGGAGAGTTTCTGCTCTCATTATGTCCCTGCTGGAGTCATGATGCTTAAAAGGCAAGAGTTTGAAGGTCTCCACCGAGGAAGGAAGAGCGTGAATGAGTACCTCAATAAGTCCACGCAGCTGTCAAGGTATGCTCCAGAAGATATCAACTCGGATCAAAGGAAGCAATACTTGTTCATGAGAGGATTGAACAATGAGATCCAAGTTCAGCTGCTCAACAACGATTATGCAAACTTCCAGAAGCTCGTTGACAAAGCTATAGTAGTTGAGAGCAAGATCCGTGAGATCGAGCAAGAGGGCAAGAGGAAGATGCCATACTAGCCACAAGGGAGCAATGTACGTCCCCGTTTCATGCCACCAGCTGCACCACAGTATGGCTCGTCTGCTTCTACTTTCCGCCCTACAAATCCACCTCGCCCTAATCATCCACCGCAGCAACGTCCTGTTATGCAAGCACCTCGTATGCCTTTGCCTCCTGCGTCCCGTCCCAACATGGGTGCCTATGCTCAAAACCAGCCTCGCCCCAACATTCCTGCTGTTATGGGCAGCAAAGCATGCTTTTCATGCATAGAGGCGGGACACTTTGCAAGTCAATACCCGAAGAAAGGCCTTGGACAGCCGACCAACGTGCCCAAGCAGAACCCACAGACGAACGGAGGAGCTAATCAAGGTAACCGTGGACAGCAGAACTACGCTCGTGGCAACGTGAATCATGTTTCCGCTGAGGAAGCACAACAAGCTGAGGACGTCGTGATTGGTATGTTCCTTGCCAACTCCAACCCAGCAACTGTTTTATTTGATTCCAGAGCATCGCATTCATTCATATCATCCAAGTATGTTGCCAAGTATAATCTGCCCATATCACACATAAAACACACTATGTTGATTAATTCTCCCAGTGGAGAGATGAGGACTAATATAGTATGTCCAAAAGTAAACCTTAAAATAAGGGGGTAGACTTTCTTGCCAACCTTATTGTCTTGGATTCCCAAGGGATTGATATAATACTTGGAATGGGTTGGTTAAGCAAGCATAACGGAGTGATTCAATGTGCTGAGAGGAGCGTGCAGTTGACAAATGAGCACGGTACTCGTATTGAGTTCGAGTCAGCCCAAACGGCGACCGAGAAGGCAGCGTTGAACCACGTCGAAGAAGCAACATTGGAAAGCATTCCGGTGGTTCAAGAATTTTCAGATGTATTCCCAGAAGAACTTCTGGGTATGCCACCTGATTGGGACATTGAATTTTCCATTGATTTAGTACCTGGAACTGCACCTATAGCGAAAAAGCCGTATAGGATGCCCGCTAATGAACTAGTGGAACTTAAGAAGTAAATTCAGGAGCAGTTAGAAAAGGGTTTTATACGCCCAAGCTCGTCACCATGGGACCCAAAGGATGTGTGTAGATTATAGGTCTCTCAATGAGGTGACAATCAATAATAAATACCGGCTGCCCCGTATAGAGGACCTGTTCGACCAAATGAAAGGTGCTCGAATTTTCTCCAAGATTGATCTTCGGTCAGGATATTTCCAGCTGAGGATTAAGCCCTCCGTGTGACGCCCTCAATTCTGTGGTAAACCACGGAACCGAGAACTGATGCATATGTGTGCCCAGGATGTTCATCACACATACACATATGTTTCACAAACTGAATTCAGAATATATATAACCACGAATAACAGAGTTTATTACAATGTTTCATGAGTCTTGGACTCATGCTCACAGCGGAAGTCTTAATCTAAACAGCGGAAGTCTTTATTCTAATGCGGAAGCAATCTAACTAATGTGGAAGCAATTCTAAGCAGCAATGGCTCCATCTCTACTCCATCCCCACAGGCAAGGTTGAGAACATATTATACGCCTAATGCTCCACTTGGTCTTCATAGTAATCTTTTCCTGTTGCTGATAATGAAATAATAATGCAAGTTTGAGTACAATGATGTACTCAGCAAGTGCGGGAAAATATGATATGTATCTCATAACAAGGTAGGTATAAAAAGGCTCATTGCAGAAAAGCAAAGTTATTTATCAAAAAACACGATAAAACAGCAACTTATCTTTAACTTACTAATCTCAACATGTATTAAAATACCAATCGTACCTCCATTGTTCATTTACCTTCCATGTCCCAACCAGTCATTAATCAACCTCATTCTTGCTCACGAATACCTCCTCGTATTTGCTACCATCTCACGAATACCATCTCGTATTTGCTACCATTTCATCTCATAAACAATTTCGTCTCACATCGAGACCAATCTCGTTGCCATGACTCAACAGTCATGCAACCCATCTTATCACCCGGACTCAACAGTCCCAAAAACAAAAACCAAACCTTCCAAAACCATAACCAATAACCATATCCAAAACCATCCCAACTAATCATGGAAGTTGGCCAGGCGCTCGTGACCGTAAGCTCGGCTATCATGATAGTTTTAAGACTCTGCAGAGTTTGCACCTATTTACCCACAAGTTTGTGATTTCGTCACCCATCGGCGACTGCAGAACCTCCATTATACCAGTACACAACCGTCGGTGTATGGCCAAGAGATCACAAAGTAGCCTTTACAAAGGTGCTACTAGATGTATGGACTCACTAAGGTTTCACCGGCAGGCTAGAATCTCCAATTCTACCATCCACGGGCCCCCTCTTGTGCCATACAGTTCCCAGGGCAGTCCTCACTCGACTCCCATTCTCCGCGCCTTCCACGGTCCATAACAATCTAGCAACTTACCTAATTACTCAGCTAAGCCGAACCCATACTTGATCTTGTGGTGGCACTGTCATCCTAGCATGTGCTCGCATGAACCGGTCCTTAGATCTACGGCAAGCAAACCACCATCTCATGCTACCTCATTCACAAACCCAGTCTTACCTAGATCTCCCTCCGATCCATGTTCATTAACAACATCAGTTTCTCATTATCGTTACAAGTGCAGTTAGCTAGACACATCTATCTCGCTTCCCAATCCCATGGACTCAGCGAAGCTTAAAGCGAAAACCATACCCGACTCATAAACTTCCCTGGCAACAAGGGTGGTTTAACCAAAACTAGTAAACTCCTATAAAAGGGTTTCCCATCATGTTTGACTCAGCACACACACCTTTTCGCAAAATAAAACAGTTTTCCCAAAACATAGGATCAATATGGTCAAGGGGCACTTGCCTTGTTCTTGCGGTTCCGGTTGCTCTAAATCTTGTTGTTGTAGTCCGTTGTAGGTAGCTCCCTGAGCTTGTCCTTCTATACATAATCACGCACATACAAGATTTACAACAATCAATATCATGCACAAACTTTAACTAGATGTGATGTTGCTTATGCATGTTAACCCTATGATCAGTTTAGTTTGTACGGATCCTTGCATGGTTTGCATGGTTTTACGATGAATAGAGGTGTTCGGATCAAATGTGGACGTGGCGATGAACTTGTCTTTAGATCTAGATCAAACCGATCAGCAAGTGATCTGTCCACGAAAAGCTTTTGTTCAAAAGGAATCGAAGAACAGATGCAAAGAAAACGCGATGACGTTGTAAGGTAGTATTGGAGACCTACCTTATGTTCTTTTGGGTCTCGGGGTCCTTCTCCTATCAGACAGATCATTGGGGCTCCCTTCCGGCGATCTTCCTCGACTGAACTCCGGCGATGGGCTTACTCGGCGAGTTGGGGCTAGGGCTCTAAGTCGTCGGCTCAGGAGGTGGAAAAGAAGTTCATGGTTTTCGACCAAGGGTTATGGGTTCTATTTATAATCGGAAGAAGAAGAAGAGTCCTAATCTGATTGTATTTCGAATAAGAGTCCTATTGAAATTATCATTGAATCTTAATAACTTATCTTGAGTTGATTTGGTGCGGTAACATTGTGGAATTCAGGTCGGTTTCTTCTCTGTACCGATATTTCTACGCGTACAGAATCCAAAAACCGCTCCAGAAATCGTTACCTCCGCGGTGATGAGCTCCGGAAGCTCCACGTGTCCACCGAGGCCTGGTCTCCTCCTTTCCGCAGAGACGAGCTCCAGTTGTGCCACGTGTCAAGCGAGTGAGACCTCCCTTCTCCTTCGAAGGTGAGCTCCGTGTGTGCCACGTATCCTGGCGGTCGGGACCTTCTCTCTTATTCGGAGGTGGCTCCGCGCACGCCATGTGTCAGTGCCGGACCTTCCCTCTCTTCGGAGGTGGCTCCGGGTGTGCCACGTATCGTGACAGTGCCAGACTTCCTTTCTTCTCAGGGATGAGCTCCGAGGTTGACACGCGTCCAACAGTGACGGACCTCTCGGAGATGAGCTCCGGTGGCGACACGTGTCCAATAGGATCGGACCTCTCAGAGGTGAGCTCCGAGGTCAACACATATCCCGCGTGACTGGTCCTATGATTTCCGCGTTAACTTGATCCGAGGGTGACATGTGTCCTGCGGAACTGCCTTCGCTTCTCCGCAGAGGCTAGCTCTGGGGGCAACACGTGTCCGACAGGGTCGGACCTCTCCCCCTTTGCGGAGATGAGCCCCGAGCCTGCCACGTAGCCAGTTTAGCGGCGGACCTCTCCCCACTTCGCAGGGATGAGCTCTGAACATGCCACGTGGCCAGCGAGCCGCGGGAGTTGTCTTCGACGCTCTCTGTGAACTGGATTCGGCTCTTTTTTGCTATCTTTTTGATATTTTCTCTGTTCCCTACTTCTTTTAAAATGTTTTCTCTACATGAAACATGAATACATGTAGAAACCAGAAATGAGGGTGTCACAAATCTACCCCCCTTAAATTGAATCTCACCCTCGAGATTCGTTTGTAGAGAATAGATGAGGGAATTCTGCCTTGATGTCTTCTTCACGCTCCCATGTGGCTTCAGCTTCAGTATGATGGCTCCATTGTACCTTGCACCATCGGATCACTTTGTTATTTGTGACCTTTCCTTTATGTCCAAAATTCGGACAGGATGTTCCGCATAAGTCAGGTCCTCTTGAAGTTCAAGCTCTTCCATTGGTACTTGCTCCTCTGGTACTCTCAAGCACTTCTTGAGCTGAGATACATGAAACACGTCATGTACGTCGGAGAGATGTGTTGGGAGCTCTAGTTGATAGCCTACTTCTCCTCGCTTGTCCAAAATCTTAAATAATTCGATGTAGCGAGGTGCTAGCTTGCCTTTGACGTTGAAACGTCGTTGGCCATGGATAGGCGATACCTTAAGGTATACGAAGTCTCCAACTTCGAAAGTCAACTTCCTTCGCCTATTGTCCGCATAGCCTTTCTGTCGTGACTGAGCAGCCTTTAAGTTCTCCCGTATCGTTTGGACTTGCTTTTCAGCTTCTTGTAGCACTTCGGGTCCAAACACCTGGTTTTCTCGGGTCTCGTTCCAAAACAGCGGCGTTCTACACCGTCTACCATACAATGCTTCGAAAGGCGACATCTTCAAGCTAGCTTGATAGCTGTTGTTATAGGAGAATTCGGTGTACGGTAAACTCCTATCCCAACTACGCCCACGTTTCAAGGCGCAAGCTCTCAACATGTCCTCCAAAATTTGGTTTGTCCTTTCGGTTTGTCCATCGGTTTGTGGGTGATAGGCGGAGCTAAAATCCAGTCGTGTACCCATAGTTTTCTGTAGTTTCCTCCAAAATCTAGAGGTAAACTGAGAACCTTGATCGGAGACTATACTCCTCGGGACTCCATGGAGGCACACGATCTGCTCCATGTACAACTTGGCTAATTGTGCAACGTTGTACTTGGCCCTTACAAGGAGAGAATGGGCTGTTTTCGTCAATCGGTCCACGATAACCCAGATGGAGTCGTAACCCGACTGAGTACGTGGCAATCCGGCGATGAAATCCATACTGATGTCCTCCCACTTCCACTCGGGTACCTTCAAGGGTTGCAACAATCCAGCGGGTCTTTGGTGTTCGGCCTTCACCCGTTGGCATGTGTCGCATAGGGCAACGTATTCGGCTATGTCCCTTTTCATACCATCCCACCAATAACAAGTCTTCAAGTCCTTGTACATTTTGGTACTTCTAGGATGTATGGAATATGGTGAATCATGTGCCTCTTTTAATATCATGTCGCGGAGGTTCTTCACATTAGGCACGCAAATCCTTTTTCCTAGCCAAAGCGTACCCTTCTCATCTTCTTTGAAATCCTTCTCTATTCCTTGTCGGATCCTTTCCTTGATCTCCTCATCCGTTGCTTGGCCATCTCTTATCTCTTGCTCCAATGAAGAGTGGATCTCCATCACTTCCATGTTGTTCAAGAATCCGAGGTGTAACCGTTCGAACTCCTTTTGTAGTTCGGGTGGTAGCTCCCGAATCGTGAGTTGGTGAGATGCTCCCTTCCGGCTCAATGCATCAGCTACTACATTGGCCTTCCCAGGGTGGTAGTTGATTCCAACATCGTAATCCTTGATGAGTTCCAACCATCGACGTTGCCTCAAATTTAGGTCCGTTTGTGTACATATGTACTTCAGGCTTTTATGATCTGTATAGATCTAACATCGATGACCAAGGATATAATGTCTCCAAATTTCCAATGCATGCACTACTTCTGCTAGCTCCGAGTCATGTGTAGGATAATTATGCTCGTGCTTCTTTAATTGTCGTGAGGCATAGGATACCACTTGTCCTTCTTGCATGAGCACACATCCGAGCCCTTGTCTGGATGCGTCACAATATATGTCAAAGCTTTTGCTCACGTCTGGCAATACCAAAACTGGCGCTGTGGTTAGCCTTTTCTTGAGTTCCTCAAAACTTTCTTGGCATGCTGGTGTCCATTGGAAGGCTTTTCCCTTTGTTAGCAACTCCATCATAGGCTTTGCTATCTTAGAGAAGTCCTTGATGAAGCGTCAGTAGTATCCAGCCATCCCAAGAAAACTCCGAATATCCCTCACGTTTTGCGGTTGGTTCCACTTCAGAACATCTCCCACTTTTCCGGGATCAACCGATACCCCGTCCTCGGAGATAATGTGGCCTAGGAACGATATTTCCTTTAGCCAAAATTGACAGCAAAACTATGCTCGTGGCAAAGTGAACCATGTCTCTGCTGAGGAAGCACAACAGGCTGAGGACGTCGTAATTGGTACGTTCCTTGCCAACTCCAACCCAGCCACCATCTTATTTGATTCTGGAGCATCACATTCCTTCATATCATCCAAGTTTTTTGCCAAGCATAATCTACCCATATCACACCTAAAATGTGCTATGTTAGTTAATTCTCCCGGTGGAGAGATGAGGACTAATATAGTATGTCCAAAAGTAAGCCTTAAAATAAGGGGGGTAGACTTCCTTGCCAACCTCATTGTCTTGGATTCCCAAGGGATTGACATCATACTCGGGACAGATTAGTTAAGCAAGCACAACGGGGTAATCCAATGTGCTGAAAGAAGCGTGCAGTTGACAAATGAGAACGGTATTTGTGTCGAGTTTGAGTCAGCCCGACAAACAACCGAAAAGGATGTGCGTGGACTATAGGTCTCTCAACGAGGTGACAATCAAGAACAAATACCCTCAGCTCCGTATAGAGGACCTATTCGACCAAATGCAAGGAGCCCGAGTGTTCTCTAAGATTGATCTTCGGTCGGGATACTTCCAGCTGAAGATTAAGCCCTCCGATATACCCAAGACTGCCTTTCGAACACGGTATGGTTCGTATGAATATACCGTCATGTCTTTTGGGTTAACAAATGCACCCGCATACTTCATGTACCTTATGAACAAGGTTTTCATGGAGTACTTGGATAAGTTCGTCGTGGTTTTCATCGACGATATTATGGTGTATTCAAAAAGTGAGGAGGAGCATGAAGAACATTTGAAATTGACCATGCAGAAAATGCGTGAGCATCAATTGTATGCCAAGTTAAACAAGTGTCCATGGTTTCCTTGATTGTCCCCTTCGTTCGGTTGCGGGTTCTGCTTGGGCACGTTGCCTTGCTGTCCAGGGCCTCTCCTCGGGCACTGGCTCGTGAAGTGTCCTGTTTCCCCGCATGCAAAGCATGCCTTGTTGCCTACGGCAGCAGGTACGTTTGGGCGGGGGTTTTGAACAGGAGCGCCCATGTTGGGTCGGGGCACAGGAAGCAAGGGCACACGAGGTGCTTGTGCAACGGGTCGTTGTTGTGGTGGCTGACTAGGGCGATACGCAGGAGCGGTTGATCCATACTGCTGTGCGAACGGGGGCATGTACCGAAGTCGTACGTTGCTCTCTTGTGGCTGGTATGGCATCTTCCTCTTGCACTCTCGCTCGATCTCTCAGATCTTGCTTTCAACCACTATAGCCTTGTCAACTAGCTTCTGGAAGCTCGCGTAGTGTGACACCCTCATCTCGGGTGTCAGCATATGTTCATGTGTTATGAAGAAGAAAAACATTTACGAAAAGATGGAACAATGACAAATATCAAAAGCATAGCCAATAAAGCCCTCAGAAAGCACCGAAGGCAACCTCCGCAGCCAGCAGGCCATGTGGCGTGTTCGGAGCTCGCCCCTGCGAGGTGAAGAGAGGTTCGCCGCTAAACTGGCTACGTGGAAGGCTCGGGGGTCACCTCCGCAATTGGAAAAAGGTTCGACCCTGTGGGACACGTGTTGCCCATGGAGCTAGCCTCTGCGGAAGAAGCAAAGGCATTTTTCGTAGGACACATGTCATCCTCGAAGCTAGTCCTCGCGGAAATCAGAGGACCCGTCGCCGGGATATGTGTCGATCTCGGAGCTCATCTCAGAGGAATCTGGATCTATCGAACACGTGTTGCCACCGGAGCATATCTCCGGGAGGTCTTTCATTGCTAGACACGTGTCGACCTCGGAGCATGTTCCTGAGGAGGGAAGAGAGGGAAGACCGGCGCCAACACGTGGCGTGCGCGGAGCTCACCTCCAAAAGAGGGGGAGGTCTCGGTCGATTGACACGCGGCACAACTGGAGCTCGTCTCTGCGGAGAAGGAGATACCAGGCCCCGGAGGACACGTGGAACTTCCGGAACTCATCATCACGGAGGTAACGAGTTCTGGAGCAGGTTTTACGCGTAAAAGATACCGGTACGCAACAGAAACCGATCTAAATTCCACGATGTTACTAAAGATAAGATGTTAGGATCCAACGAAGATCTGAATAAGACTCTTATTCGGGATCCAATCAGATTAGGACTCTTCTCTTCCTGATTATAAATAGAACCCAAAACCTCTGGCCGAAACCACAAATTTCTCTTTCAACTCCTAAGCCGACGACTTAGAGCCCTAGCCCTAACTCGCCGAGCAAAACATCGCCGAAGCGCAACAAGGGAGATCATCGGAGAAGAACCAAGCGGTCTGAAGAGGACCTCGAAGACAAGAAGAGCGTGAGGTAGGACTTCAATACCACCTTACGACATCATTGTTCATCTCTTGCATCTGTTCTTCAATTCCTTTCGAACAGAAGCCTTCTCGTGGGCAGATCACTCGATGATCAGTTTGATCTAAAGACAAGATCATCGCCACATCCACCTTTAATCCGAACACCTCTGCCCATGCAACCCATGCAAGAGCACACCAATCTAATAAAAATCATAGGATATTATGCATGTGCATCATCGCATCTAGTTTAAGGTTTGCGCATAATATTGATTGCTGTGAATCTTGTATGCACGTGAATCCTACATAGCAGGACAGGTTCAGGAAGCTGTCTACGATGAACTACAGCAACCAGGTTTTGAGAATCAAGAACAACCGGAACCGCAAGTACAAGGCAAGTGCTCCTTGACCATATTGATCCTATATTTTGGGAAAAAACTGTTTGTTTGCGAAAAAGGTGTGCGTACTGAGTCAAACATGATGGGAAACCCTTTTATAGGAGTTTACTAGTTTTGATTAAACCACCCTTGTCGCCTGGGAAGTTTATGAGTCAGGTATGGTTTTTGCTTTATGCTTCGCTGAGTCTATGGGATTGGGAAGCGGGATAGATGTGTCTAGCTAACTGCACTCGTAATGATAATGAGAAAACTAATGATAGTGAACATGGATCGAAGGAAGATCTAGGCAAGCCTGGATTTGTGAATGTGGTAGCATGAGATGGTGGTTTTACTTGCCGTAGATCTAAGGACCGGTTCATGCATGCACATGCCAGGATAACAGTGCCACCACAAGGCCAAGTATGGGTGCGGCTTAGCTGAGTAATTAGGTAAGTTGCTAGGGTGTTATGGACTGTGGAAGGCACGGGGAATGGGAGTCGAGTGAGGACTGCCCTGGGAACTGCATGGCACAAGAGGGGGCCCGTGGGTGGGAGAATTGGAGATTCTATCCTGCCGGTGAAACCTTAGTGAGTCCATACATCTAGTAACCCCTTTGTAAAGGCTATTTTGTGATCTCTTGACCTCACACCGACGGTTGTGTACTGGTATAATGGAGGTTCTGCAGTCACCGACGGGTGACGAAATCACAAACTTGTGGGTAAAGAGGTGCAAACTCTGCAGAGTTACTAAAACTATCATGATAGCCGAGCTTACGGTCACGAGCACCTGGCTAAACTGCCATGATTAGTTGGAATGATTAGTTGGGATGGTTTTTGGGATGGTTATTGGGAAGGTTCTTGGTTTGGAACTGTTGAGTCTGGATGATGAGATGTTTGCATGACTGTTGGGTCATGACATGAGATTGGTCTCGGTGTGAGACGAGGTTGATTTGTGAGATAAGATGGTAGCGAATACGAGGAGGTATTCGTGAGTATGAATAAAGGATTGATTAATGTTCGGATGGAACACGGGAAGTGATGGAGGTATGTTGGTAATTTAATATATGCTGGGATTACATCTAAAGTTAAGTTGATGTTTATCATAATTTTACAAATCTGCTTTTCTGCAAATAAGCCTTTTATGCCTACCTTGTTTATGAGCTGCATATCATGTGTTTTCCCGCACTTGCTGAGTACATCATTGTACTCAACCTTGCATTATTACTTCATCCTCAGCAGCAGGAGAAGCCTACTATGAAGATCAAGTGGAACATTATGGCGTGTGATCTATTCTCAACCTTGCCTGTGGAGGGAGTAGAGATGGAGCCACTTCTGCTTAGTTTTGCTTCCGCAATAAAGTAGAGATTTCCGCTGCATAGAAATAAGACTTCCGCTGTAAGCATGAGTCCAAGACTCATGAGACGTTGTAATAAACTCTGTTATTCGTGGTTATATATATATCTGAATTCAATTTCTGGAACGTATGTGTATGTGTGATGAACATCCTGGGCACACATATGCATTAGTTCTCGGTTCCGTGGTTCTCCCACAGAATTGAGGGCGTCACAGATTGGTATCAGAGCCACGGGTTGACAGTAGGTTACACGCCTAGATAGAAAACCTTAGATAGATAATAGAGCTACGGGTTAACCCCTAAATAGGAGTCACAAGCGTCCTAGGGTGAATAGCTTAGATTGGCCTTTAGAAACCACCTTGACATAGGAAGCCCTCCTTGAATAGGAGTTGTGTGGGCCCTTGTGATGATTATTTGTGAATATGTGTTTAGTATGAAGTTGTGGGACGTCTCAAAAACGTTGTCCATATCTATACGTAAGAAGAAAGAGGTGTGAAATGCTTCGACACTTGATCACATCCTCATAAGGACTAATATATATAGTCCAACTCACCTTGATGCATATAGTTGAAGGGACCCACCTAACCTTCTAACCTTCTATTCTATTTCGTTCTCTCTCACAGATGGTGAGAGGAAACGCCAGCCGAAGGAACGTCCAGGAGGATGACCACGAGGAAGTTCCCGCTAACTCCGGAGCTGGTGAAAACCATCTGGAAAGGTTGATGGCCATGCAAAACCAGCTTATGCAAACCATGATCCAAACCTTGGGTCAGTTGCAGGCCAGCCAAAACCCCGTTCCGGCACCACCGCCACCACCACCGCCGGCTCATAACAGGTTGGGAGAGTTCATGAGGACTCGACCACCCACCTTTGCTCAAACTAGTGACCCCATGGAGGCCGATGATTGGTTGAAATCCATGGAGAAGAAGCTCGCCATTGTTCAGTGCAACGACCGAGAGAAGGTTCTCTTTGCGTCGCACCAACTTATGGGAGCTGCCGCTGACTGGTGGGATGCCTTGAGCAACGCCCATGCCAACCCGGAGACAATCACTTGGACTGAGTTCAAGGAAAGTTTCCGCACCCACTACATCCCTGTTGGTGTAATGATGCTCAAGAGGCAGGAGTATGAAGGTCTCCGCCAAGGACGGAAAAGTGTGAATGAATATCTTAACAAGTTCATACAACTATCCCGGTATGCCCCCGAAGATGTCAACTCAGATCAGAGGAAGCAGTACCTGTTCATGAGAGGGTTGAACAATGAGATCCAAGTACAGCTCCTCAACAATGACTACGTAAGCTTCCAGAAGCTAGTTGATAAGGCTATTGTGGTGGAAAACAAGATCCGAGAGATTGAGCGAGAGTGCAAAAGGAAGATGCCATACCAGCCCCAAGGGAGCAACGTACGACCTAGGTACATGCCTCCTGCACCGCAGTATGGATCGACCACTCCCACGTACCGCCCTGGTCAGCCACCACAGCAACGGTTCGTTGCACCGGCACCTCGTGTGCCCATGCCTCTTGCACCCCGGCCTAACAATGGCGCTCCTGTTCAAAACCCCCGCCCCAACGTACCTGCTGTCGTAGGTAACAGGGCATGCTTTGCATGCGGGGAAGTAGGCCACTTCGCTAACCAGTGCCCAAGGAGAGGCCCTGGACAGCAAGGTAACGTGCCCAATCAGAACCAGCAACCAAACGGAGGGGACAACCAAGGGAAACGTGGACCGCAGAACTATGCTCGTGGCCACGTAAACCATGTCACTGCTGAGGAAGCACAACAGGTTGAGGACGTCGCAATTGGTATGTTCCTTGCCCACTCCAACCCAGCCACCATCTTATTTGATTCCGGAGCATCACATTCCTTCATATCATCCAAATATGTTGCCAAACATCATCTACCCGTATCCCACTTAGAATGTGCTATGTTAGTTAATTCTCCCGGAGGAGAAATAAGGACTAATATAGTATGTCCTAGAGTAAGCCTTAAAATAAGGGGGTAGACTTCCTTGCCAACCTTATTGTCTTGGACTCCCACGGGTTTGACATCATACTCGGAATGGATTGGTTAAGCAAGCACAATGGAGTAATCCAATGTGCTGAAAGGAGCGTGCAGTTGACAAACGAACACGGTATTCGTGTCGAGTTTGAGTCAGCCCAGCAAACAACCGAACGGGCAAATTTGAACCACGTCAAAGGGACAACATTGGACAGCATTCCAGTGGTTCAGGAATTTTCGGACGTATTCCCGAAAGAACTTCCAGGAATGCCACCTGACCGGGACATCGAGTTTGCCATAGATTTGGTACCCGGAACTGCACCTATAGCTAAGAGACCATATAGGATGCCCGTCAACGAGCTAGTTGAACTCAAAAGGCAAATTCAAGAACAGTTGGAGAAGGGTTTTATCCGTCCAAGCTCGTCACCATGGGGAGCTCCGGTACTCTTCGTGGACAAGAAGGATGGAACCCAAAGAATGTGTGTGGACTACAGGTCTCTCAACGAGGTGACAATCAAGAATAAATACCCTCTACCCCGTATAGAGGACCTGTTCGATCAAATGAAAGGAGCCCAAGTATTCTCCAAGATTGATCTTTGGTCGGGATATTTCCAGCTGAAGATTAAACCGTCCGATATACCTAAGACAGCCTTTCGGACACGGTATGGTTCATATGAATATACCGTTATGTCTTTTGGATTGACGAATGCACCCGCATACTTCATGTACCTTATGAACAAGGTTTTCATGGAGTACCTGGACAAGTTTGTCGTGGTTTCAATCAACGACATTATGGTGTATTTAAAAAGTAAGGAGGAGCATGAAGAACATCTGAGATTGACCCTGCAGAAGTTGCGCGAGCATCAGTTGTATGCCAAGCTCAACAAGTGTCAATTTTGGCTAAAGGAAATATCTTTCCTAGGCCACATCATCTCTAAGGAAGGGGTATCGGTTGATCCTGGAAAGGTGAGAGATGTTCTGAAGTGGGACCAACCGAAGAGCGTGAGGGATATTCGAAGTTTCCTTGGAATGGCAGGATACTATCGGCGCTTCATTAAAGACTTCTCTAAGATAGCAAAACCTATGGCGGAGTTGTTAATGAAGGGAAAAGTCTTTCAATGGACACACGCCTGCCAAGAAAGTTTTGAGGAACTCAAGAAAAGGCTAATCACAGCACCGGTTCTGGTATTGCCAAACGTAAGCAAGAACTTTGACACATATTGTGACACATCCAGACAAAGGCTCGGGTGTGTACTCATGCAGAAAGGACAAGTGGTAGCCTATGCCTCACGACAATTAAAGAAGCACGAGCTTAACTATCCTACGCACGACTTGGAGCTAGCAGCAGTGGTGCATGCATTAAAGATTTGGAGACATTATATCCTTGGACATCGATGTGAGATCTATACGGATCATAAAAGCCTCAAGTACATATTTACACAAACGGACTTGAATTTGAGGCAACGTCGATGGTTAGAACTCATCAAGGATTATGATGTGGGAATCAACTACCACCCCGGGAAGGCCAATGTAGTAGCGGACGCATTGAGCAGAAAGGGAGCATGTCACCAACTCACAGTTCAGGAGCTACCACCCGAACTACAGAAGAAGTTCGAACGGTTACACCTCGGATTCTTGAATAACATGGAGATAATAGAGATCCACTCCCCATTGGAGCAAGAAATAAGAGAGGGCCAAGCAACGGACGAGGGGATCAAGGAGATCAAGGAAAGAATCCGACGAGGGATAGAGAAGGATTTCAAGGAGGATGAAAAGGGTACGCTTTGGCTAGGAAAAAGGATTTGTGTGCCAAACATAAGACACCTTCGCGACATGATATTGAAGGAGGCAAATGATTCACCCTATTCCATACATCCAGGGAGCACCAAAATGTATAAGGATTTGAAAACTTGCTATTGGTGGGATGGTATGAAGAGGGATATAGCCGAATACGTTGCCCTATGCAACACATGCCAACGGGTAAAAGCCGAACATCAAAAACCCGCTGGATTGCTGCAACCCTTGAGAATACCCGAATGGAAATGGGAGGACATAAGTATGGACTTCATCGTCGGATTACCACGTACTCAGTCAGGATACGACTCCATCTGGGTCATTGTGGACCGGTTGACGAAAACCGCCCATTTTCTTCCGGTAAGGACCAGTTACAACGTTGCACAATTGGCAGAATTGTACATGGAGCAGATCGTGTGCCGTCACGGAGTTCCAAAGAGGATAGTCTCAGATCGAGGTTCTCAGTTTACCTCTAGATTCTGGAGGAAGCTACAGAAAGCCATGGGTACACGACTGGATTTTAGCTCCGCCTACCACCCACAAACAGATGGACAAACCGAAAGGACGAACCAAATTTTGGAGGACATGTTGAGAGCTTGCGCCTTGAAATGTGGGCGTAGTTGGGATATGAGTTTACCGTATGCCGAGTTCTCCTATAACAACAGCTATCAAGCTAGCTTAAAGATGTCGCCTTTCGAAGCCTTATATGGTAGACGGTGTAGAATGCCACTATTCTGGAACGAGACTGGAGAGAACCAGGTGTTTGGACCCGAAGTACTACAAGAAGCCGAAAAGCAGGTCCAAACGATACGGGAGAACTTAAAAGCTGCCCAGTCGCGACAAAAAGGTTATGCGGACAATAGGCGTAGGAAGTTGACCTTTGAAGTGGGAGACTTCGTATACCTTAAAGTATCGCCTATTCGAGGCCAACGACGTTCAACATCAAAGGCATGCTAGCACCTCGCTACATCGGACCCTTTAAAATTTTGGACAAGGGAGGAGAAGTAGCCTATCAACTAAAGCTCCCAAACCACCTCTCCGACGTACATGACGTGTTTCATGTATTCCAGCTCAAGAAGTGCTTGAGAGTACCAGAGGAACAAGTGTCAATGGGAGAACTTGAACTTCAAGAGGACCTGACTTACGTAGAACACCCTGTCCGAATCTTGGACGTAAAGGAAAGGGTCACCCGAAACAAGGTGATTCGATGGTGCAAGGTACAATGGAACCATCACACTGAAGCTGAAGCAACATGGGAGCGTGAAGAGGATATTAAGGCAGAATTTCCCCATCTATTTCCTACTAACGAATCTCGAGGACGAGATTCAATTTAAGGGGGGTAGATTTGTGACACCCTCATCTCGGGTGTCAGCATATGTTCATGTGTTATGAAGAAGAAAAACATTTTAAGAAAAGATGGAACAATGACAAATATCAAAAGGATAGACAATAAAGCCCTCAGAAAGCACCGAAGGCAACCTCCGCAGCCAGCAGGCCACGTGGCGTGTTCGGAGCTCGCCCCTGCGAGGTGAAGAGAGGTTCGCCGCTAATTTGGCTACGTGGAAGGCTCGGGGGTCACCTCCGCAATTGGAAAAAGGTTCGACCCTGTGGGACACGCGTTGCCCACGGAGCTAGCCTCTGCGGAAGAAGCAAAGGCATTTTTTGTAGGACACATGTCATCCTCGGAGCTAGTCCTCGCGGAAATCAGAGGACCCGTCGCCGGGATATGTGTCGATCTCGGAGCTCGTCTCAGAGGAATCCGGATCTATCGAACACGTGTTGCCACCGGAGCTTATCTCCGGGAGGTCTTTCGTTGCTAGACACGTGTCGACCTCGGAGCATGTTCCTGAGGAGGGAAGAGAGGGAAGACCGGCGCCAACACGTGGCGTGCGCGGAGCTCACCTCCAAAAGAGGGGGATGTCTCGGTCGATTGACACGCGGCACAACTGGAGCTCGTCTCTACGGAGAAGGAGATACCAGGCCCCAGAGGACACGTGGAGCTTCCGGAGCTCATCATCACGGAGGTAACGAGTTCTGGAGCAGGTTTTTCGCGTAAAAGATACCGGTACGCAACAGAAACCGATCTAAATTCCACGATGTTACTAAAGATAAGATGTTAGGATCCAACGAAGATCTGAATAAGACTCTTATTCGGGATCCAATCAGATTAGGACTCTTCTCTTCCCGATTATAAATAGAACCCAAAACCTCTGGCCGAAACCACAAACTTCTCTTTCAACTCCTAAGCCGACGACTTAGAGCCCTAGCCCTAACTCGCCGAGCAAAACATCGCCGAAGTGCAACAAGGGAGATCATCGGAGAAGAACCAAGCGGTTTGAGGAGGACCTCGAAGACAAGAAGAGCGTGAGGTAGGACTTCAATACCACCTTACGACATCATTGTTCATCTCTTGCATCTGTTCTTCAATTCCTTTCGAACAGAAGCCTTCTCGTGGGCAGATCACTCGATGATCATTTTGATCTAAAGACAAGATCATCGCCACATCCACCTTTAATCCGAACACCTCTGCCCATGCAAGCCATGCAAGAGCACACCAATCTAATAAATATCATAGGATATTATGCATGTGCATCATCGCATCTAGTTTAAGGTTTGCGCATAATATTGATTGCTGTGAATCTTGTATGCACGTGAATCCTACATAGCAGGACAGGTTCAGGAAGCTGTCTACGACGAACTACAACAACCAGGTTTTGAGAATCAAGAACAACCGGAACCGCAAGTACAAGGCAAGTGCTCCTTGACCATATTGATCCTATATTTTGGGAAAAACTGTTTGTTTGCGAAAAAGGTGTGCGTACTGAGTCAAACATGATGGGAAACCCTTTTATAGGAGTTTACTAGTTTTGATTAAACCACCCTTGTCGCCTGGGAAGTTTATGAGTCGGGTATGGTTTTTGCTTTATGCTTCGATGAGTCTATGGGATTGGGAAGCGGGATAGATGTGTCTAGCTAACTGCACTCGTAATGATAATGAGAAAACTAATGATAATGAACATGGATCGGAGGAGGATCTAGGCAAGCCTGGGTTTGTGAATGTGGTAGCATGAGATGGTGGTTTTACTTGCCGTAGATCTAAGGACCGGTTCATGCATGCACATGCCAGGATAACAGTGCCACCACAAGGCCAAGTATGGGTGCGGCTTAGCTGAGTAATTAGGTAAGTTGCTAGAGTGTTATGGACTGTGGAAGGCGCGGGGAATGGGAGTCGAGTGAGGACTGCCCTGGGAACTGCATGGCACAAGAGGGGGCCCGTGGGTGGGAGAATTGGAGATTCTAGCCTGCCGGTGAAACCTTAGTGAGTCCATACATCTAGTAACCCCTTTGTAAAGGCTATTTTTTGATCTCTTGACCATACACCGACGGTTGTGTACTGGTATAATGGAGGTTCTGCAGTCACCGACGGGTGAAAAAATCACAAACTTGTGGGTAAAGAGGTGCAAATTCTGCAGAGTTACTAAAACTATCATGATAGCCGAGCTTACGGTCACGAGCACCTGCCTAAACTGCCATGATTAGTTGGAATGATTAGTTGGGATGGTTTTTGGGATGGTTATTGGGAAGGTTCTTGGTTATGGTTATTGGTTTGGAACTGTTGAGTCTGGATGATGAGATGTTTGCATGACTGTTGGGTCATGACATGAGATTGGTCTCGGTGTGAGACGAGGTTGATTTGTGAGATGAGATGGTAGCGAATACGAGGAGGTATTCGTGAGTATGAATAAAGGATTGATTAATGTTCGGATGGAACACGGGAAGTGATGGAGGTATGTTGGTAATTTAATATATGCTGGGATTACATCTAAAGTTAAGTTGTTGTTTATCATAATTTTACAAATCTGCTTTTCTGCAAATAAGCCTTTTATGCCTACCTTGTTTATGAGCTGCATATCATGTGTTTTCCCGCACTTGCTGAGTACATCATTGTACTCAACCTTGCATTATTACTTCATCCTCAGCTGCAGGAGAAGCCTACTATGAAGATCAAGTGGAGCATTATGGCGTGTGATCTATTCTCAACCTTGCCTGTGGAGGGAGCAGAGATGGAGCCACTTCTGCTTAGTTTTGCTTCCGCAGTAGTTTTGCTTCCGCAATAAAGTAGAGATTTCCGCTGCATAGAAATAAGACTTCCGCTGTAAGCATGAGTCCAAGACTCATGAGACGTTGTAATAAACTCTGTTATTCGTGGTTATATATATCTGAATTCAGTTTGTGGAACGTATGTGTATGTGTGATGAACATCCTGGGCACACATATGCATTAGTTCTCAGTTCCGTGGTTCTCCCACAGAATTGAGGGCGTCACACGTAGTCATTGTTCAGGAGCTGAACCTGAATCTTATTGTTCAATTCTCTCATGAACAGGTATTGCTTCCTCTGGTCTGAGTTGACATCTTCGGGGGCATACCGGGACAGTTGTGCGAACTTGTTGAGATACTCATTCACGCTTCTCTGCCCTTGGCGGAGACCTTCAAACTCCTGTCTTTTGAGCATCATTACACCAGCAGGGATGTAATGAGAGTGGAAACTCTCCTTGAACTCAGTCCAACTGATCGCCTCCGGGTCGACATGAGCGTTGCATAGGGCATCCCACCAGTCAGCGGCAGCTCCCATGAGTTGGTGTGACGCAAAAATAACCTTCTCTCGGTCACTGCATTGCACTATGGCAAGCTTCTTCTCCATGGATTTCAACCAGTCGTCGGCCTCCATGGGGTCGTTAGCTTGTGCAAAGGTGGGTGGTCGAGTCCTCATGAACTCTCCCAGCCTGTTATGAGCCGGCGGTGGTGGTGGCGGTGGTGTTGGAACGGGGTTGTTGTTGTTGGCCTGCAACTGACCCAAAGTTTGGATCATGGTTTGCATAAGTTGATTCTGCATGGCCATCAACCGTTCCAGATTGTTCTCACCAGCTCCGGGGTTAAAAGGAACTTCATCGTGGCCATCCTCTTGGTTGTCACGAACGTTCCTTCGGCCGGCGTTTCCTCTCACCATCTGTGAGAGAGAACGAAATAGAATAGAAGGTTAGAAGGTTAGGTAGATCCCCTCAACTATATGCATCAAGGTGGGTTGGACTATATATATATTAGCCCATATGAGGATGTGAACAAGTATCAGAGCATCTCACTCCTCTTTCTACTTATGTGTGGGTATGGACAACGTCTTAATATGTCCCACAACTCATACTAAGCACACAATCACAAACAATCATCACAAGGGCTCACACAACTCCTATTCAAGGCTTGTTCAATGGGGGTCCTATATGACTTAGGTTGATGTCAAATTTGTGATCCAACTATGGCTTTTCCTAGGCTTGTATCCTATGTCAAGGTAGTTCCAATGCCAATCTATGCATCCTATGGTCAGCGTGGCTTAGCTACCAATCTGTGTCTAATACCAATCTGTGCCCTCTATCTAAGAGTGTAACCTACCGTCAACCCATGGTTCTAATGCCAATCTATGATTGTATCTAGGTGTGTAATCTACCCTCAACCGTGGCTCTGATACCAATCTGTGACGCCCTCAATTCCGTGGTAAACCACGGAACCGAGAACTGATTCATATGTGTGCCTAGGATGTTCATCACACATACACATATGTTCTACAAACTGAATTCAGAATATATATAACCACAAATAACAGAGTTTATTACAATGTTTCATAAGTCTTGGACTCATGCTCATAGCGGAAGTCTTAATCTAAACAGCGGAAGTCTTTATTCTAATGCGGAAGCAATCTAACTAATGTGGAAGCAATTCTAAGCAGCAATGGCTTCATCTCTACTCCATCCCCACAGGCAAGGTTGAAAACATATTACATGCCTAATGCTCCACTTGGTCTTCATAGTAATCTTCTCCTGTTGATGATGATGAAATAATAATGCAAGTTTGAGTACAACGATGTACTCAGCAAGTGCGGGAAATATGATATGTATCTCATAACAAGGTAGGTATAAAAAGGCTCATTGCAGAAAAGCAAAGTTATTTATCAAAAACCACAATAAAACAGCAACTTATCTTTAAGTTAATGTAATCTCAACATGTATTAAAATACCAATCATACCTCCATTGTTCATTTACCTTCCATGTCCCAACCAGTCATTAATCAACCTCATTCTTGCTCATGAATACCTCCTCGTATTCGCTACCATCTCACGAATACCATCTCGTATTCGCTACCATTTCATCTCATAAACAATTTCGTCTCACTTCGAGACCAATCTCGTTGCCATGACTCAACAGTCATGCAACCCATCTTATCACCTGGACTCAACAGTCCCCAAACCAAAAACCAAACCTTCCAAAACCATAACCAACAACCATATCCAAAACCATCCCAACTAATCATGGAAGTTGGCTAGGCGCTCGTGACCGTAAGCTCGGCTATCATGATAGTTTTAAGACTCTGCAGAGTTTGCACCTATCTACCCACAAGTTTGTGATTTCGTCACCCGTCGGCGACTGCAGAACCTCCATTATACCAGTACACAACCGTCGGTGTATGGCCAAGAGATCACAAAATAGCCTTTACAAAGGGGCTACTAGATGTATGGACTCACTAAGGTTTCACCGGCAGGCTAGAATCTCCAATTCTCCCACCCACGGGCCCCCTCTTGTGCCATGCAGTTCCCAGGGCAGTCCTCACTCGACTCCCATTTCCCGCGCCTTCCACGGTCCATAACAATCTAGCAACTTACCTAATTACTCAGCTAAGCCGCACCCATACTTGGCCTTGTGGTGGCACTGTCATCCTAGCATGTGCTCGCATGAACCGGTCCTTAGATCTACGGCAAGCAAACCACCATCTCATGCTACCTCATTCACAAACCCAGTCTTGCCTAGATCTCCCTCCGATCCATGTTCATTAACAACATCAGTTTCTCATTATCGTTACGAGTGCAGTTAGCTAGACACATCTATCTCGCTTCCCAATCCCATGGACTCAGCGAAGCTTAAAGCAAAAACCATACCCGACTCATAAACTTCCCTGGAGACAAGGTTGGTTTAACCAAAACTAGTAAACTCCTACAAAAGTGTTTCCCATCATGTTTGACTCAACACACACACCTTTTCGCAAAACAAAACAGTTTTCTCAAAACATAGGATCAATATGGTCAAGGGGCACTTGTCTTGTTCTTGCGGTTCCGGTTGCTCTAAATCTTGTTGTTGTAGTCCAGCGTAGGTAGCTCCCTGAGCTTGTCCTTCTATACATAATCACGCACATACAAGATTTACAACAATCAATATCATGCACAAACTTTAACTAGATGTGATGTTGCTTATGCATGTTAACCCTATGATTCAGTTTAGTTTATACGGGTCCTTGCATGGTTTGCATGGTTTTACGATGAAAAGAGGTGTTTGGATCAAATGTGGACGTGGCGATGACCTTGTCTTTAGATCTAGATCAAACCAATCAGCAAGTGATCTGTCCACGAAAAGCTTCTGTTTGAAAGGAATCGAAGAACAGATGCAAAGAAAACATGATGACGTTGTAAGGTAGTTTTGGAGACCTACCTTACGTTCTTCTGGGTCTCGGGGTCCTTCTCCTATCAGACAGATTGTTGGGGCTCCCTTCTGGTGATCGACTGAACTCCGGCGATGGGCTTACTCGTCGAGTTGGGGCTAGGGCTCTAAGTCGTCGGCTCAGGAGGTGGAAAAGAAGTTCGTGGTTTTCGGCCAAGGGTTCTGGGTTCTACTTATAATCGGGAGAAGAAGAGTCCTAATCTGATTGTATTTCAAATAAGAGTCCTATTCAAATTATCGTTGAATCTTAACAACTTATCTTGAGTTGATTTGGTGCGGTAACATTGTGGAATTCAGGTCGGTTTCTTCTCCGTACCGATATTCCTACGCGTACAGAATCCAAAAACCGCTCCAGAACTCGTTACCTCTGCGGTGATGAGCTCCGGAAACTCCACATGTCCACCGGGGCCTGGTCTCCTCCTTTTCGCAGAGACGAGCTCCAGTTGTGCCGCGTGTCAAGCGAGCGAGACCTCCCTTCTCCTTCGGAGGTGAGCTCCGCGTGCGCCACGTATCCTTGCGGTCGGGACCTCCTCTCTTATTCGGAGGTGGCTCCGCGCACGCCATGTGTCAGTGCCGGACCTTCCCTCTCTTCGGAGGTGGCTCCAGGTGTGCCACGTATCCTGACAGTGCTAGACTTCCTTTCTTCTCAGGGACGAGCTCCGAGGTTAACAAGTGTCCAACAGTGACGGACCTCCCGAAGATGAGCTCCGGTGGCGACACGTGTCCAATAGGATCGGACTTCTCAGAGGTGAGCTCCGAGGTCGACACGTATCCCGCGTGACTGGTCCTCTGATTTCCGTGGTAACTTGCTCCGAGGGTGACACGTGTCCTGCGGAACTGCCTTTGCTTCTCCGCAGAGGCTAGCTCCGGGGGCAACACGTGTCCCACAGGGTCGGACCTCTCCCCTTTGCGGAGATGAGCCCCGAGCCTTCCACGTACCCAGTTTAGCAGTGGACCTCTCCCGACTTTGCAGGGATGAGCTCCGAACACGCCACGTGGCCAGCGAGCCACGGGAGTTGTCTTCGATGCTCTCTGTGAACTGGATTCGGCTCTTTTTTTGCTATCTTTTTTATATTTTCTCTGTTCCCTACTTCTTTTAAAATATTTTCTCTACATGAAACATGAATACATGCAGAAACCAGAAATGAGGGTGTCACACTCCGACATACCCAAGACTGCATTTTGAGCACGGTATGGTTCATATGAGTATACCGTTATGTCTTTTGGTTAACGAATGCACCGCATACTTTATGTACCTCATGAATAAGGTCTACATGGAGTACTTGGACAAGTTCGTCGTGGTTTTCATCGACGATATCATGGTGTATTCGAAAAGCAAGGAAGAACATGAAGAACACTTGAGATTGACATTGCGGAAACTGCGAGAGCATCAATTGTATGCCAAGTTCAGCAAGTGTCAATTTTGGCTAAAGGAGATATCGTTCCTAGGCCACATCATCTCTGAGGGAGGAGTATCGGTTGATCTCGGATAAGTGGGAGACATTTTAAAGTGGAACCAACCACAGAATGTGAGCGATATTCAGAGTTCCCTTGGGATGGCTAGATACTACCGCCGGTTCATCAAGGATTTCTCCAAAATAGCGAAGCCTATGACTGAATTGCTAATGAAGGGAAAAGCATTTCAGTGGACACCAGCGTGTCAAAAAAGCTTTGAGGAGCTCAAGAAGAGACTAACCACAGCACCGGTTTTGGTATTGCCGGACGTGAGCAAGAGCTTCGACATATATTGTGACGCATCAAGACAAGGGCTTGGATGTGTGCTCATGCAAGAAGGATAAGTGGTAGCCTATGTGTCGAGACAACTAAAGAAACATGAGCTAAATTACCCCACACATGACTTGGAACTTGCAGCTGTGGTACATGCCTTGAAGATTTGGAGGCATTATATCCTTGGCCACCGATGTGAGATCCATACGGATCACAAAAGACTCAAGTATATATTCACGCAAACAGATCTGAATTTGAGCCAACGTCGATGGTTAGAACTCATCAAAGATTATGATGTTGGAATCAACTATCACCCCGGAAAGGCAAATGTAGTAGCTGATGCATTGAGCCAAAAGGGAGCATGTCACCAACTCACAGTTTGGGAGCTGCCGCTCGAGCTGCGCAAGGAGTTCGAACGGTCACATCTCGGGTTCTTGAACGAGATGGAAGTGATAGAACTCAACTCTTCGCTGGAACAAGAGCTACGAGATGGCCAAGCAACGGATGAGGAAATCAAGGAAATCAAGGAAAGAATCTGACAAGGCATAGAAAAGGATTTCAAGGAAGACGTGAAAGGCACGCTTTGGTTAGGGAAAAGGATTTGTGTGCCTAACGTGAAGCACATCCGCGACATGATATTAAAGGAGGCACATGACTCACCTTATTCCATACATCCCGGTTGTACAAAGATGTACAAGCACTTGAAAACTTGCTATTGGTGGGATGGTATGAAAAGGGACGTAGCCGAATATGTTGCCTTATGCGATACGTGCCAACGGGTGAAGGCCGAACATCAAAGACCCGCTGGACTGTTGCAGCCATTGAAAGTACACGAGTGGAAGTGGGAATACATCAGCATGGATTTCATCATCGGATTGCCACGTACTCAATCGGGTTATGACTCTATTTGGGTTATCGTAGACCGATTGACAAAAACAGCCCATTTCCTTCCTGTTAAAACCAAGTACAACGTTGCACAACTAGCCGAGCTGTATATGGAGCAAATTGTGTGTCGCCATGGAGTTCCGAAGAGGACAGTTTCAGATCGGGGTCCTCAATTTACCTCTAGGTTCTGGAAGAAGCTGCATGAAGCTATGGGTACACGACTTGATTTCAGCTCCACTTATCACCCGCAAACCGACGGGCAAACTGAGAGGACAAATCGAATCTTGGAAGACATGTTGAGAGCTTGCGCCTTAAAACATGGGCGTAGGTTGGATAGGAGCTTGCCGTATGCTGAATTCTCCTACAACAACAGCTACCAAGCCAGCTTGAAGATGTCACCTTTCGAAGCATTGTATGGTAGACGGTGTAGAACGCCGCTGTTCTTGAATGAGACTGGAGAGAGTCAAGTGTTTGGACCCGAAGTGCTGCAATACGCCGAGAAGCAAGTCCAAATGATACGAGAAAACTTGAAGGCTGCTCAGTCACGACAAAAAGATTATGCGGACAATAGGAGAAGAAAATTGACCTTCGAAGTGGAAGACTTCGTGTATCTTACAGTATCGCCTATCCGAGGCCAACGACGGTTCAACGTCAAGGGCAAGTTAGCACCTCGCTACATCGGGCCATTCAAGATTTTGGACAAGCGAGGAGAATTAGCGTATCAACTAGAGCTTCCAACGCACCTCTCCAACGTGCACGACGTGTTTCACGTATCCCAACTCAAGAAGTGCTTAAGAGTACCGGAAGAACAAGTACCGATGGATGAGCTCGAGCTTCAAGAGGATCTGACCTACACGGAGCACCCGTCAAAATTTTGGACGTGGAGGAGAAGGTCACGAGGAATAAAGTGATCCGTTGGTGCAAGGTACAATGGAGCCATCACACGGAAACCGAAACTACATGGGAGCATGAGGACTCTTATTTGAACTCCAATTGGGGTAGGACCCTCCTTTTCCCCCTTATAACTGTAACCCCCACCCCCTTGGCCGACCCCTCTCTCTTTTGGTCGTCCCCCCCTGCTGCCAAGCCCCCTTCCTTGCTGCCAAGTCGCCAAGTCCCCCCCCCTTGTCGGAATTTGGCCGCCGTCGAGCCCCGCCGTCGCCGGAGAAGAAGCCCGATGATCTGTCCTACTAAAATTTTCCATAGAAAAATTCCCCACTGCTGCCATTGCTAGGAGGAAGGCCCTGCCAACAAAAGGAAGTGAGGTAGGTCCCCATTACCCATCTTACGACGTCGCCGCTGTTTCTACGCATCCATTTTCTTCGACCCCTTCGAGCAGAAACTTTTATGTGTGGACAGATTGTGTTTTGATCGGTTTCTGACGGTGGAATTGATCTAGATCTTGAGTCAAGATCATCACCACGTCCACACTCAATACCTACACCCTTGTTCATCATAAAACCCCATGAAAGCCCGTTAAAACATACAAGAACACGTACAAACTGGTTTAATCAAACAGCACCATAGGATTTGCATCCATCTACTCCATTGCATCTTGAGTAAAGTTTGTGCATGATGATTGATTGCTGTGAATTTTGTATGTGCGTGATTGTGAGTAGAAGAACAAGCTCAAGATGCCATCTACGAGGAACTACAGCACCAATACTTCGAGACGCTCGAACAACAAGAGCCACGGGAGCAAGGCAAGTGCACCTTGACCATATTGATCACATGTTTTGAAACTGTTTTGTTTGCGAAAACTCGTATGCTTGAGTCAACTTGATGGGACACCCTTTTATAGGAGTTTACTAGTTTTTTAACCATCATTGTCGCTGGGAAAGTTGATGAGTCGGGTATGGTCGTTTCCTTTTTGCTTTGCTTAATTCACGGGATACGGGAAGCTGGAATAAAACATGTCTAGCTACTGCACTCATATGAATAATGATGATGTTAATGGGCATGGAATCGGGGAGATCTAGGCAAGCTTGGTTCGTGAATGTTGCTGGATGAGATGGTGGTACTTGCCGTAGATCAAAGGACCGGTTCATGCAAGAATATGCCAGGAAAACAGTGCCACCACAAGACCAAGTATGGATGCGGCTTAGCTGATTAATTAGGTGTATTGCTAGTTTGTTATGGACCGTGGAAGGCGCGGGGAATGGGAGTCGAGGAGGACTGCTCTGGGAACTGCATGGCACAAGAGGGGGCCCGTGGGTGGAAGAATGGTGATTCGAGCCTGCCGGTGAAACCTCAGTGAGTCCATACATCTAGTAGCCCCTTTGTAAAGGCTATTTTGTGATCTCTTGGCCATAAACCGATGGCTGTATACTGGTATAATAGAGGTTCTACAGTCGCCGACGGGTAACGTAATCACAAACTTGTGGGTAAAGTGGTGCCACCTCTGCAGAGTGTAAAACTATCATGATAGCCGTGCTTCCGGTCACAAGCACCTGGCCAACTTTCATGATTAGAGGGAAAACTTAGGATAGTTATTCGGTATGGTTATGATATGGTCATTGGGATTGGTTTTGGGACTGTTTTGAGTCATAAAAATGAGTTTGGTTTCGGTCATATGAATACGAGATGGTTATGAATATTTATGAGCATGAGATGAACTTGAGAAAGATTAATGTCTGGATGAGACTTGATAAATGGTGAATTATGATGAGAGAATTTTGCTGAATTACTTGATTAAGACGGGAAAAATTTTACTTAGAAATAGTTGCTGTTTTTATCATGTTTGTGAAATAAAATTTGCTTGCTGCAATGAGCCATTTTATTCTCTACCTTGTTGTAAGCTACATGTCATACTTTTCCCGCACTTGCTGAGTACGACATGTACTCACCCTTGCATTATCACATAAATATCAGAAACAGGAGAAGAGTACTTCGAGTACCATGTGGAGTACTAGGCGTGCGAACTACCGTCAACATGCCTATGAAGTTGAAGATGGAGCCTGCTGCTACTTAGTTATTTCTACTGTTGTTTAGAGACTTCCGCTGCAAGAATAAGTTATAGATTCATGAGTGAGACAATGAGTCGATGTAATGAAGTACTTACACTATTTATTCGTGGTTATATTCTGAATTCAATTTGTGGATTATATGTGTATGTGTGATGAACATCTTGGGCACACATATGCATTAACTTGGTTCTGTTTTCGAAACTGGGTGTCACACTTAACGGCTAAGACTTAATGAGCATTAGTTGCTTAGATTTTATTATTGTAAAATTTTCAGGTAATCACTACATGAAAGCACAAGATTTACGACAAGCAAAATTATTTACGATGGTTTTAGCATTGGCCGTCGTAATTAAGCTTCGACGGTTAGATTGAGCCATCATAAATAAGGCCTTATTTACGACGGCCATATCTTGGTCGTCGTAAATAGAACGTTATTTGCGACACCCAAGTCTTGGCCGTCGTAAATAAGGCCCTTATACCTAGGCCTAAGGCCAGCATGGGCATTCTCGCCCGCGCTGATCCCGAGCCGAACGAGCTCCCGTTGCCGCCGCCTCGTCCGCTGTGGCCACCCCGACCCCCGGCATTGCCGTCATCAGCCCCCGCCCTTCCCACAGCCCGACGCCGCCGTCGCCACGTCGACGCAAAATCAAGTATTTTTTTTATTTGTGTAATTAGTTAATAATTAGCTTATATGAACATTAATTTGGAATACATTAGGTGATAGTTAGTGTAATTGTTAATTATTTGGTTTATTTTAGTATGTAGACGTTTATTTAGTTATTTAATTAATCTAGTTGTTTGATTAGTTGTTTAATTACCTAGTTTTTGCTTTTATGTGTGTAATTCTTTGATAATTAGGTTAGATGAATATCAATTCAAATTCTTTTAGATGATAGTTAGTGTAATTGTTAATTGTTTGGTTTTATTTTAGTATTTATTTAGTTATTTAATTAATTTAGTTTTTTGATTAGTTGTTTAATTACCTAGTTTATGCTTTAATTTAGTAAATTGTTTATTATTTATTGTATTTGCTTAATTAGTTCATTATTTAGTTTGTTTAGTATTTAATTTATTATTTAGTAACCAATATTGTTTATTAAAATAATTTTAATATTTAAATAAATGTTTAATTGATATAATTATTTGGATATTTTTATTAGTTTAATTGATTGAGTAACTTAGTTATTAGAAAATTAAATGTTAATTATTTGCTTCACGACGGTTAGCTATATACACCATTGTTAGAGCATGTATAATATGTTATTTACGACGGTTCCAGACCGAGTTGTCATAACTAGTACGACAATGACTACAAAGGTGAACAATGCCGGCCAGGACGTCAAGCACTCGATGAAACATCGTGTTGTACACAATACATTCATTGCAAAGGTTGCACGACCCTCTCCTAACTTTTCCCTCTTTCTCTATTTATTTCCTCTCTCTCATTGGAACACATGAAAACCGTAGTAAATAAGCTTTTTTTACAAAGGTATTAAATAAATAAAAAATAAGTAACATAACCTAAGCGTCACCCGCTTCGAACAGGAATATGTCACTTGCGCTACGCATGTGACGCGTGTAGGTTTGGAATTGTCCTTTTTTGGACAGCCTCAGAGTGTCTGAGAGAGCTTATGACGAGATGCGAGGTCCGGATCTGATTAAAGTTTCGGTTGTATAACCCTAATATTCTCTATTGCACCATTTCGGAGGTGCAGTTGGAGAACTACGGGGTTATGCTACCGAAATTTCATTAGGATTCGAACCCCGCGCATTGAAAGCAAGCTCTCCGGTCACTTTTGGGTGGGTTTAGGACACATCCTTCCTAATAGATGTAGACGTGTGGTAGCTGATGTTAACTTGTCTGCATTTGATTTGTTGACTCAAATATGGGTAAAAACCGTAGTTGGGTGTATACTGATTGGAACAAGAATGAAACTCACTCAGATGAGTGGGTGACCAAGACTACGGCTTTGTGGACCGCTCTTTTCATTCTTGATAATAAATAAGATGTGGTGTCCTTGTAGAAGATGCCAAAACATGAGGTGTTTGGACAAGAAAACGCTTTCAAATGACTTGTGCCGATACGGCTTTGTGCCACATTATGATGTGTGGGTCTTTCACAGCGAATTAGCACCTGAATCCATAGAAGAAGAGTAAGCGGATGTTTATAGCATAAGGGTTGATAGGATGGACAAGATGCCTGAGAATCTATACAACCAGACTTTAATGAAGATTCTCATACAACGGAGGTTGAAGCATTCTTCAAACTTTTCAAAGCCTCAGAAGAGCCGCTACATGAGCACAGAAAAGTGACCCTTGTTTTCTTCATGACACGACATATGGCAATTAAGTCTAAGTACTTTTTCTCAAATAACTGCTACAACGACCTTCTCAAATTGACCAGCGATATTCATCCAAAGCCCCATAAAGTGCCTAAAGACATGTACTAGTTAAAGAAAATGTTTTCTGGTCTCGGTATAAATATGAGAAGATTGATCTGTGCCCAGACAACTGCATGCTTTTTTGAAAAGAGCATGGCAAAGAGAACAAGTGCTTAAAGTGTGGTAAATCGATGTTTGTCCAAGTTGTTAACGAAGATGGTGACAAGGTGATAACAGAAGTTAAACAAAAGCAACTTCGTTACTTGCTCATCACACCTCGGTTGAAGCGATTGTTCCTCTCTAAAAGATCTGCCAGAATCATGAGGTGGCACAAAGAAGTTGTGCTTGACAACGATTGAGTCATGGTGCACCAGTCCAATGGTGAGGCGTGGAAGGTGCTAGACAGCTTCGATGCACACTTTGCCAGTGATGCGAGAAATGTTCGCATCGGGTTAGCAACAGATGGCTTCTCACCTTTCAGTACAAAGCCCACACCTTACTCATGTTGGCCCGTTTTGCTATTCCGTACAACTTTCCACCTGCTATTTGTATCAAATATTTGTAGGTTCCTTTGCCATGTTCTACCTAGATCAGATCATACTGGTCCACGCCTGAACGTGATGTTGCAACCGCTAGTCGAAGAGTTGAATCAGTTGTGGATAGAAGTCGAAGCGTACGACTGTTACAAGAAGCAGAAATTCAACCTTCGAGCTGCATACATGTGGTCAGTCTACGATTTCCCGGCATATGGCATGTTTGCTGGATAGAGCGTCCACGGACGTTTGACATGTGCGATATGTGCTTCGGACGCAGATTGTTTTCGTCTTATTCATGATGGCAAGATCTGCTACTTTGATTATCATATACATTGGTTGCCCTAGAATCACGTGTTTAGACAATAGAAGAATGCTTTCAAAAAGAACAATATTGTGACGAAGAGACCGCTGAAGCGTTTAATTGAGTCGGAAAATGTTGATATGTTGGATAAACTTATGGTAGATAAAGATCGTCCGGGATTCTTTATAGGCTACGGAGAGGTACATAATTGTACTCATAGATGTAGGCTACGAGACCTACTTTACGTCAAGTTGTTGATTTTAATGCAAAATATTGATGTCATGCACTAGGAGTGTAACATGGGTGAATGCATCATAAGCACGTGCATGGATATGTCTCGCATAATAAAAAACAATATAAAGGCTCGAAAGGATTTGGCAGATCTTTATAATCGTTCAACTCTTGAGCTATCTGAAAGTGGTGGTAAGTCGCGTGCTTCTTTCTGTCTTAAATCTAAACAGAAGAAAGAAGTTCTGAATTGGTTCAAAGGGTTGAAATTTCCCAATGGTTATGCTGCTAGCTTGAGACGAGCCGCTAATGTTAGAAAGGGAAAACTAAGTGGATTAAAGAGTCATGATTATCACATAATCATGGAAAGACGCCTACCTATTATATTTCATGGCTACCTTGATGATTCGGTTTAGAAAGTGTTAGCCGAGCTTAGCTATTTTTATATGCACCTTTGTGCTAAAGAAATCACGATAGAGATGATGGAGAAGTTGGATAAAGAGATACCAGTTCTTTTATGTAAGATAAAAAAATATTTCCTCCATGTTTTTCCATCCAATGCAACATATCCATATCCATCTTCTATATGAAGCTAAAGTGGGAGGCCCCGTGCAATATAGGGGGTGTATCACATTGAAAGAGTCCTCAAATATCTTAAATCAATAGTCGGCAATAGTGCTACAGTTGAAGGGTGCATCGTTGAAGCATTTACTCTTAAGCAGGTAGGTTACTTTTCAAGTGTTTACTTCAGAGGAACACAATGTATTTACTTCTATAATGTGGTACAATGTGGATCAAGATCCTCCTTGTAGTGACCTATCCATATTTGCGACGAGGGACACCCCTGTTGGTAGTAGCACGAGCTACAATTGTATCGTAGAATAAACGAAGGTTGCTTCGTTGTACATGTATGCTACTATAGATGGGATGGACAAATATTTTGAGTACGTATTTGTTATACATCTATGCAACTTAGCATTCTTTACCATATCTCAATGCTAATATTCTTGTTTTTCGGACACTGAGTTCCATATGCAAAATTAGACACTTAGACATCAATCTACGAGCTAGCAGGTAGAAAAGATGCAATGAGATGGAACAAATGGAGGGCCAAATTTTCTATCTTTGTTTCGAACTCAAGTAACATTTTCTTGTCATTTCTCTACATTAAATTATATAGTAGTATGTAGAAGTTATTCTTATAAGTTCATATTTTAGACAGTGTGTAAAAGATGTTGACGTCCATCAAGACTTGCGACAACTATCTAACGGAATATTGAAAGTTAGAATATATGGTCGGTACGACGTTAATGGGTTCTGGTTCCCTTCGACTCAATTTGAAGCTCTCCATCCTCTTGCAGCAACGACTAATACCGGGATTGTGACGAGAGCAATTGATGTTGAAGGACAAGAAACTAATTATTATGGGTTTATAACAAAATCTCAAATTCAATTTTGCCAGTAATAAGGAACTTAAAATAGTTTTCTTTGATTGTGATTGGTTTGATAACCATCATGGAACCCGAGAAAATCAATTTGGCATGGTTAAAGTCAAACACAACAAAAGGCTACGAGGGTACGACACTTTTGTCCTTGCATACCAATTAAGAAAGTGTATTATCTACCTTATCCATGCGAGAAGCTGAGTGGCTGGTGGGTCGTACACAAGGTCAATCCTCGTGAACGGATATATACCTACGCAATGTTGGGTACCATGGCACTCCAGCGTTGGTTGGTGAGATTGATGATGTTTACCAAGAAGAAGACCTTCCAGCCTCATTTGTCGTTGAGCCTGATGAAAAACTCGATGACTTAGTTGGAGACGCTGATGATGTACTGACTCGTGAGAAGCGCAAACAAAAATCAGTCACTAAAACAGTTCAATGGTCTGGTTTAAGGAGTAGTGTAAATGAGTGAGATTCTGATGAATTTTAGAAATGAATACAAGAATATTTTGTTCATTTATTGTTTCACGTTGTATATTTTTTAATAATTATACTCCTCAATAAATCGTTAAAATAGGATGTCGTCGGACAAGGGTAAGGGGATCAAGAGGACCGTGAAGAGGTTTCTCAACAATGCGAGCGGGATGGCTCGCACACTGGACATGTCACACACCGTCTTTCAGGGTAGTTCCTTAGGATAGAGCAGACGGTCTCAGTTGTTGAGACACGTGCCCTCGGAGCTGATAGGCAGACATGTTGCCTTTCAGCGGGCCGAGGTAATTTGACTTAGCAATCATATTTTTTTATGGTCATTCGAGGACACGGAGGAGCAGAGAAAGCAACGGACTAGGAGGGGCCATGAAGTAACACAGCCAGCTATTCGCCCTGTTGGCGATAGGTAAGAAGCCCCTGCGTTGTAGCTTTAGAAAAATGCGTAGTGTTAAAACTCTTTCATGCACAATTGTCTTGCAGCGGATGGGAGGACACTACCTTCAAGGGTAGAGGACGTCAGGGACAGGTGAACACTGTCTTAGGGAACCACGTGCTTTTGCACTACCCTGGTGAGATCCCTAGCTGTGGTGACGAGCGTATCCCTGCCAAGTCATGGGATGATTACGCTCGTGCTACTGACCTGACGTACGGGACAGCTTAGGGTGCAGTGTGGGCTGACTTTTGGGTAAGTATGTTTAAAAGATCATTTGAATTTTAGTTCTTCAATAACTAGAATATTTAATAACACTTATGTTTCTGTCTTCTTATAGAGACAGTTCCGTTTAGCGGATCCATTGGATGTTGAGCACGCGAGAGCCATCTTCAACAAGAACGCGAGGAAGCTTGTTACGCAAGCGATCTCTTATGCCCGGATTCAAGCAATAAAAGACTACTTGAAGATGCATGAAGGGCAAGATCTAGCGGCATTCAAAGATGGCTCCGACACGTATTCGACGGAGGAGCAGTACGCAGAGATAACTAGTAGTGTTTTAAATATGACGTTCTTATTTTGTAATGTCAACATTATTTCAATCAATTACTAAATACATGCAGGTGGAAATTTATTGGTTGGAAGACCGTCCGGAGGCTTACCGGGCCCTCTGTCGGCTGTGGTCCAGCACGGACTTCGTCACCAAGTCCAAGAGAGCCCGATAGTGCAGAGGGTGAACCGGAGGCCATACATATGGTCCTGATGGACATCTACGTCTGCATAAATGAATGGTATGGGAGACACTTATGAAACTATATTTACAGTATATTTATGCTACTAATTCGTACCGACAGGAAAACGAGCTCGGTGAACGACTGAACGATGTTAAGGTGTGGAACAGAGGTCATAGGGCAAGTGACCCTTCACAGCCTGGCCAGTTGTGCACTCCGGTGGCGACAGTACGACTAGTGAGTCTTTGAGTTAGTTTAAGTTATTTGTAACTAATATTGCTATTAACACGCTTTCATGTCTTGCTTGTATTGATAGGAGAAGTATGGGGAGGAGGTGGTGAAGACTACGATTGGCAGAATGCACCAATCGACGTCAACCCTATTTATGCGAGCAGTGACGGAAAAGCCCATGGACGGTGAGATGGTAGCTATTTTTATTTCTGTCAATTCGAGCTACATAATCTAACTCTTAATCTTTTTTGTAGTTTTACCATTTTCAATAGAGTGGTTGACTCTAGGGAGGCAAAACCTTCGAGGGGGTTCTTCTTGCAGTCTTCGTCTGCTGGCTAGTCGGCAGATGTCGCAGAGGGACCTGGAGCTCTAAAGTGTCTAGAAGGAGCAACACCTGACAAGAGAAGCTCTAGAAGCAAGAAACACTGGCGAAGGTCAGAGAGGATTATGAAGCCAGCTACAATGCACATATACGATTGGCGATACATGTAATAACTTAAAATGCAAACCAATCATATCATTTCATTACTATTCATGTGCTAATGCTTTTGCTACTCACAGGCCTTAGCCAAGCAGTATGTGCAGTAGGTTCCCATTCCCTCATGGTAGCCGCCGATGGAGCCACGGGTGCCGGCGGAGCCACATATTCCTTCTTCAGCGGCACAGGTAAGCAACGCTTTTTCAAATCAACATAAATTTGATTACTATAGAAAATTAATCCAAAATTAGTCAAACATAGCCAAACATCTGCAAATGTAGCTACATCTAGGATATTTTAGCAAAATATAGCCAAACTTAGTCACAATTGCTCAATTCTACCTCATGATAAGCAAAGTTAGTGAAACATACACTTTTGAAGCTAAACAAGTGTCTAACTACACTTGTACATCATAGGGATCGGTGACTGAGGCTCAAACTCCATCGCTGTAGCCACCGGGACATGGAGCACGACGCGAGGACGACATTCCAGACTCCAGAGGTAGCGGACTAAGAATATCATTCATTAGAAAAGTGGGTTTAGATTTAGCCCAGTCCAACTAAGAATTAGGAGTTCCCAACAATACCACGGATGTTAAGGCAGAGCAACTCCACGCCATCCCTCATGTATACTCATGAACTGAACGTCAATCATCGAATATGATCCCTTACTCTCGTATGTTTGATGCCATGACTATGATCCAATCTTGAATTATTATTTGGCGGTTGCACGAACTATGAAACTGATCTCGTATTTTTGTCTGCCAGCTGCTGTGACCATGATGCGACTCGAGTGCTCATATTTTTGTATTCTCAAGCTTCTAGGTTTGTATACTAGCAACCCAATGATCGGTCCCTCGTACCTTATGAATGCTAGTTTTAAGCCGTTAATCGTTATGCAATCAATATTAATCTACATATATTCCTAGACTAACTGATCCTTATTTTTCTCTCATCTAAGTGTCTACTGACCAAACTTAATTGAGTGATAGTTCAAAATCTTCGATGTGTTTTTATATAATTAGACAAGTTTCAAACGTTATTAATTTCCTTTTGAATTAATAAATTAATGGCAATGAGATTTTATATAATAGCATTTAATACATTATCTCATTATATTTATAATCAACAAGGCCCTTATTTTTAATTCGCCCCGGGCCACATGGAAGTCAGGACCTGCCCTGGCCGTAGCGCCCATGCCACAACCACACCTCCTGGATCACAGACAGGGGACGTCATCTTCAACTTGATTGTGTACAACCGGTTCTTGGAGCGCGCCACCCGAGCGAGCAGTGTGCGCTCACGGTAGAACAGCTGCAGCACACCATTCTCGACCACCACCTTGCGATCTTTCTCGTCTAGTTGCCCGAGACTCATGATGTTGTTGCGTAACTTAGGAATCAAGTACACATCAGTGAGCGCCTGGTGTCCCTTTTGGCGGCTCTCGAAGACGATTGTGCCGCGTCCACAGATGTTGACGAGAGATCCATCGCCGAATTTGATAGTACCCTTGACTGTCTTGTTGAGCATGGTAAACATGTCACTATCACCGGTCATGTGTTTGCTAGCACCGGTGTCGAGGTACCACACTCCGGCCCAGCATTCACCGGCATGACGTGCTCTTCATTCAGGTTGAAAATCTCTACACCTGGACCATCCTCGTGGCCGTCTCTCTGCTGCAGCGACGTGTCATGCACGACCTCGTTGCACACATGTGCCAGCAAGATCGCTGGCTGCTCGTCCTCAGCCTTCAAAAGGTGTGCCTCCTCGAGCTTCTCACGCTGTTCCAGGCGTGGCTTGCGGCACTCCTTGGCAAAGTGCCCGTAGATGCCACGGCTGTGGCACTTCCCATTCCTCTGCTATGGTTTGTCCCGGCCGCCACCGTCACGTCCGCCACCATGGCCTCAGCTGCGCACCTTGCCACGGCTATGACCGCCGTCACCGCTGGAGGAGCCACCTCCCTGCTCCATCTTCTTTCTGCAGGCCTTCCACTCCTCCTCGGTGAGGAGCAGATGGCTCCCTGAGCCTTCGTCATTGCTGTCCTCGTTGAGGCGCTCCTCAACGACGCAGAGCTGGCCCGTGATCTCATCGACAGACATGGTGGTGAGGTCGACCATGAACTCGATAGCGATGGCAACCTGCACTAATTTGGGAGGAATAACTCGCAAAAACTTACTTACTAACTTCACCTCTTCAAGGTTGTCTCCGACGTAACAGAGATTTCCAGCGAGTCCTGAAATTCGCATTGCGAACTCATCCACCGTCTCGCCATCCCGGCACGAGATGGTTTCAAGCTCCTTCTGGAGCTTCTGCGCTTTTGCCTCGTGGAAGCGCTCAACACCGACGCCGGGCCACGGTAGTGTCTCACGCCATCTACGCCGTCTCCTTGATTGCAAGAGACGCGTACATCTCTTCCAGAACGGAGTGGCACGTCGCGCGTCTCGACTGCATCCTATAGTCCCTTCGCCTGAAGATTCACCATCATGGCCACGGACCACTGGGCGTAGTTGGTCCGTGTGAGCATCGGCTAGACGATGTTGCCACTGCCGCCTGTGGCCTCCCTCATGACACGCTGCATGACCACCTCACCTTCTTTGCATCGCGTCATGCTTGGACCGCAACTCTATGCACGGTTGTGCGGCGCTCCCGCCAGCGTCCAGGAAGGGAAACAGGACCTTCCACCACCAATGGCAGCTAGCACTTGAATCTAGCTCGGATGTCACTTGTTGTAGCAGAAGGAAGAAGTTACGGTGAACACTCACAGGAGCCGATTAACACTTGTGAACACATGCGTACGGGAGTTTGTTTCTTGGTGCTGCGTGAGACTGCAGCATTTTTCTGTTTATTTGTTCATTTAAATAACTTGAGCAAACAAACGTGATCCAAAAATTACTCCACGACACTACAAGAAACACGAAACCTTACGACGGCCAGGTTACTTACGACGGCCATGGGCTCGTGGCCATCGTAAGTTAGAGGCACGTCTTAATTAAGAAATAACATACGACGGTCCAAACACTAAGCCGTCGAAAGTAAGCAAAATGTCAAAAATTACACATAACTTACGACAGCCCAACTCCGGGGCCACCATAAGTTAGCAAGCCATCGTAAATTATGGATTATATCCGCCGCCTGCCCCGGGGCTCGAGGTATTCCGCCCGAGCCCGCCCGACCCTGCCGCCACCGCTTGGGCCCGCCGCTGCCCGGCCCCGCGCCGCCCCCGATTGATCCCGCCGCCGCCCGCCCCCGCGCTGCTGCCGCCCGGCCCCGCGCCACCCCCGCTAAGCCCCGCCTCCGCTGGCCGCCCCCGCGCCGCCGCCGCCGCTCGGCCCCGAGCTCACCCCATGCTCTCCGCCATTTCGTAGCCACTTCGAGGTAAGTTGTATTAATTGTATTAATTAGTTAATTAGTTCATCTGTTAATTAATTTAGCTACTTTATCAATTAGTTTAGTTAATAAGTTAATTTGTTACTTAATTAGGTTAATTAATTTTTTGGTTGATCATTAAGTTAGTTTAGTATTTATTTTATAATTTGGTTACTTGATTTATCTTGGAGATTGTTTAGTTATTTAATTAGTTAGTTATTTGGTTAGTTATATTACTTAGTTCATTAATTAGTTTAGTTATTTGTTCTTCCCAATTGTCGTGCTTAAATACAGTAGAGTACCGTTGAGAACCATGTCGAACCAATTTCTTCGCGGTTTCGATCCAGAAGCGCCGTCGACGCCATGGCCATGGCCGTCGCCGCCGTTGCCAACTCTGTGATGTAGTTTAGCGCTCCTTAGATTTCTGAGAAGCCAACAGATCATGTCCCAAGCATTTTTGTCCACCCGTGTCGGAGAACAAGCTCGTCGGAGTTTCTCCGCCGCCCGCCGCCATCGCCGAGTACTCTCCGGCCATTTTTAGCCCTAGTCGGAGTTCCTCATGGTCTAATACCCCATAGCGGCGAACCTTGGCTCGTACGCCATCACCGACGGTGTGCCGGTCTCGTCGTTGTCTCTCCCTCTCTCTCTCCAACTCTCTCTCTCTCTTCCTTCCCCTCTCCCTCTCTTTTTCTCCCCCTCCTCTCTCTCTCTTCTCTCCCTCCCTCTCTCTCTCCCTCTCTCTCTCATAGAGGGAATTGGAGCTCCGTGCCATGGAGGAGAGGCTTGCGCGGACCCAGGAGGAGCTCGACAGGACGAGGACCGTCCAAGAGTACCAGGCCAGCCTCATGGCCTAGATGTAGGCAGCGGTGGAGGTAAGTAATTTAAATTACTATGGTTCAAATTTTTAGCATTTCAGTAATATGTATATTCAAATATGTTGCAATGACAGGCCTTGGATCGACAGACTGGCTAGGTGCTCACGTTTACTGCGTAGCCACAGCCGCCACAGGTGTCCTCGTCACAGCTGCCCCCAGCACAGGTACCCCCGGCACTGTCGTAACTCTTTAATACATGGAGGGAGATAAAGAGAGAGAGAGGGATGGGGAGAGGGAGGGAGCGGAGGAAGAGAGAGAGAAAGAGAGAGGGTGAAAGAGGGGAGAGAGAGGGGGAGAGATAGTGAAATAGAGAGAGAGGGATGGGGAGAGGGAGAAAGAGGGGGGAGAGAGTGAGAGTGAGAGTGAGGGAGAGAGTGAAAGAGGGGGAGAAAGAGTGAAAGAGAGAAAGAAAATGAGGGAGAGAGAGAGAGAGAAGGGAGAGGGGGATGGGGAGAGGGAGAGGGACAGCGAGAGAGAGAGAGAGAGTGGGGATGGTAAGAGTGAGAGAGAGGGGGAGAGGGATAGGAATGGAGAGAGACATGTCTAACTTTTATTTACTTTGCAGGGTTCACTGACGGAGGCGCATACTCCATCTCCACAGCTACCGGCACCAGGAGGGACGCACGGAGACGAAGTTCACGGCTCCGGAGGTAGTCGAGAGGGGAGTGTGTAGCCGTTAGGAGTTTTTAAATTTCTTTGGACTTTGCGAATAAACCGTCGAATATTGATTTGTTTGTGTATTATATTGTATTTCTTTTGTCTCGGCTGGCAATTGTGCAGGGCAGCTAGTTTCTTTTTTTTAAAAAGTTAAAACCATAACTTACGACGGCATGTATACTGGTCGTCGTAAGTTAGCCTAAATAACTTACGACGGCTACAACAGTTGTCGTATAAGTTAGCCGGTTAATTACTTACGACGGCCAGGTCCGGACCATCGTAAGTTGTATGGCCCATCCCACCACATGACCCAGGGGCTTACATACGATGGTCGCGGGCCGCCGTCGTATATTATATAGGTGGTCGTCGTAAGTTACGTAACTTACGACAAAATCCTGACGACGGCTGACAACCGTCGTAATTAAGCATAAACTGTCGTAAGTGGGAGTGGGCTCTGCTGACGCTCACGTCCCACGCTCATGCATGTGCACGAACAAAGCGGATGCCCATGTCTCACGCTCATAATCCAACGCTCATGATCATGCAGCTAACGGGAAGATCATGCCGTTGCATGCAGCAGCGCTTGACCAGACGCAGCGCGCATGCACAGCCAATGGGCAATGACGTGGACAGACCCAACGCTCAATGCACCGGGTTTATTTGCTGGAATAAACTTACTAGATAATATGCAACAAGATTTCAACATTCTTCACTAACTTGCTGTCTGAACCCAACGGGTTTCAGACCAGGGATGCCGTCTAGAGCGAACTGAATCGTCGTTTAACACTGGATTTAATTATTTTATTCAATATGAATTCGGAAATAACATTAGCAAAGATTTATAATGCCAGTCTCTCCTCCCGGCCCGGGAGCACAGCAAACAGGATTTTCAGCAACATCTAAACAATTCAACTGACATTGCTGACTGAACTCAGTTAACTGATACAACTTTAATTCTGTCATATACAAATGTACACCATCTCCGCGCAGATCAAGAAAAAGGCGGGGCTCCATTTACGAGCACACGCAGCATGAAACTTCACTAACTTTGCTAGATTATACATATACATGATCATTAATAAAACCATTAATTTGCAGTGGAACAGAGAAGAACAGCATCTCATTCTTCCTGAAGCCCTATTTGAAGGTACAGATGGAGCTTAGGCCCACAAAAGGTTATACTGCTAGCATAGCATCAAGAGCAATCAGCCTTACGGGTACCTTGTTCGTTACCAGAATGACTGCCGATCATGATATTATGTTCGCCAGCCCCAATAATGTTCCCTTGTGTTTCTGATGGAGCTCTGCCTATAGCCTCACAACATATATTTTCATTGCATGAACAGCCATCTGGCCTGGCCGACCATATGGGGTGTGAACCCCTCTATCTACTGGAGGATCCCTCCGAAAGGTGCCGGGGCCCAGTAGTCAACGGCATTATCCCCTCCGAAGTGAGACGTGCACGACACTGGGACGAGGCACAGCCCCCGGCTCCTCAGGTCCTTCTTGGCATCGTCGTTGACACCCTAGATGCATATACCAAGTGCATTATGAAACATTTGCTCAAACCTCCAAATATAAAATTGTATAAAACACCCTATATATGTACACATGAATGCACATGGTTGAAAATGACTTTGAAGCGAAGGAAAGTGATGCACACGTACCAGCTGCTCATCGGGCTGGCCTGCAGGCTGCTGTTGTGCTTCCGTGTTATTATTATGGTTTAGCAACTGCACAAGGAACCAGCAGGAGCAAAGATATAACAAAAGTGGCTTCAGTAGAGCTGCTGTAAAGGGGTTAGATTCTTGCATCCAGGAATCATGATCATGTGCAAATACTTACGTTTCTACTCACCTGCCCGGGGTATTCTGGGAAGAGCCCGGGGTTCCTTTCTCCCATTGGTCCCTGTAAACAAAAAATAAAGCACTGCGTCACATGTCAACGTTGTACGTACAGGCGTGCACAAAAAAAGCTGGACAGAATAATCTCGCAGAGATGGGATGAATATATGATTGTGCACATGAGTTGTATTGGCCCATAGTTGTCGCAGATTTGGGTCAGCCAACATATGCTGGTTCATGCATGGCCTTGTTAGTTACCCTAGGTTAGCTAAACTGTATGTGTTTAGGGTTTCAATATATAGCATCGTAAAAGAGTTCTAAAATTGTGTCACAGAAAAATATTGTTCCTAAAATAACTGTAGTTATTGTGTAATATAACGTAACTTCAAATGAACAAATGGATTCCAAATAGGATGTAATGCAGTGCCTGATGTCTACAAAAGCATTGATATTTGGGAAATCGGGTCGATGTAATGGAAATGAAGTAATTGCACCACCCTTATGTATGTGTGTTTGATTTTCAAACTTCTCTCCGCAAACTTGTAATGTTGTTTAAATTGACCACTTAGTTAATGGCTTCACCAAAAAAATCTCAAATACTCAACCCTTTTTTCATGGAAATGAAACGATGTTGGATGTCAAAGGTGCATGCGTACATTTACAGTTGCCTGCTGATCCTATAGTGGCAAATATTTATACGTATTACATGCTGAGGATTATAGTTAACTTTCTAATACTTCTACTAAGATGAAATAAGAACACAACGATTTAGCAAAAAAGAACTATAAGTACAGAATAGTCAATGTCTTCCATTTATTCAGGAATGAATAAATTTCCAAATCATAATTAGTGATTGTTACTTTGCATAGTGATGGTGGTTCCTGAGGATCCGATTTATACATCATACACATGAAAACTGATATAGTAGATGTATATAATTTGAATTAATGATCTACATTGAACAGTGCCTTCTTTAAAAGTTTTAATCTTGCTAACTAAATAAACAGCAAGCCTTTATATCCCTTAATCATTTTCTTATATTCGATTATATATTACCCGATAGGGCCCATGTGAATTTTATTCATGCACTTTCAGTACCCTGAGCTAAATACATAATGTCTAGGAGTTGACATTCTTTTACCATAATACGATTATGGTTGGCAACAAAAAAATCACTTTTCATTCACTTCGTATGGTTCTTTGCCACAAAATCACTTTTGATCCCTTTACCTAGCGTTTGTAAAGAGTCTGAAAGATCTAAAGTCCCCTTACGCAGCCACAGAAATCACTTTTGATCCCCTACCTTTGCTACAAAAACAACTTCTTCCTTCGACAAGTTTTTCCCAGGTAGCCTTTTATGAAAGTTTTGCCAAGGCACTGTCCCATGGGCTTTAAATTAAGCGAAGGTTAGCTAACGATGTAACGGCACCATGCACGTGGATGGGCGTATTCATTTTATTTAACCTCTCGTGTAAGTAGTCCATTGATCCCTTTCACCTTGCATTGTGCAGTTGCGCGTATGTGTGTTAGAGAGAGAAAGAGATGCACAACTTACATTTTGCATGGAGGTCCCATTGCTGTGGCCCATGTAGGGGTAGCCTAGTGCCTGGCACAGAAGAAGAAAACTACTGATCATGTGCTGAACCAAACCATGGAGAGAGAGAGAGAGTCCTTGAATCACAAGGCGCTACTAGACAGGCAGCACCATTCAGGCTGCAGCTACTGCATGCGCTCGCGCGCCCATGCAACCCCTCCAACTTTAGCAGCGTGCTCTTGCACCCGGGCCCAGCACCCATGCAATGCATATTCATTCTCTTTTTGTTTCCCGCGCGCAGCTTTGGTATTCGCTACCTCCGAGACAGAGCTAGTAGTGCTACTGTGGTGTGGGGACACCGTGTCGAGGCCCCAGTGTTCAGTGACAATGGATTCTGGGACCTCTACTTTACAAGCAAGCATTCGCATCCATGGCTATAGCTACAGAAACCCATGCTACTAAACTGACGTGTGGGGCGACATTCTCTGCTCCCCCGTATTTCTTTCTGGAGGTCCTATGACCATGACCCATGAGCTTTTTTCTCTCTCAACAACCAGAAAGAGAGAGATAGAGAAAGAGATTGGACCTCAATTTGACCCAGGAGGAATCTGATATAGCCAATGGTCTCTTGCAGTACAGACGCCGTGTCAGTCTGTAAAAAGAGGCACGTGTGTCAGGGAAATGCTTTAGTTGGACACAACCCCTCGAGTGAACGGACCAAGACACAATACAGATGCATGACAACAACTATAGACAACTGCAACAGCATGCATCGCCGTATATATGTAGATCTAGCTGATATTCTAGCCACCGTTTTCTATGCCAGAGTACAGTAATAATGAATCAAATGTTGTGTACTACTTATGATCTGAATGTGATATTCCAACGATGGCGCATTGTCTACAGAATCTTGGATCTCAAAATATGAAGGTGGCTAATATTTAGTAAAGAGTTCCGGTTCTGTTAACCTTGCCGAACGGGGAGACGATCTGGTGAAGCGCAGTTATTCTATCCCCTAGCCCCTCCTTCCTCACCTGCAATAATAAGCGAATTACTAGTTAACATGATGCATTAACGTTATAACTAGTGTAAGAAACCCTAATCATGCATCAATTTCCCTGTATTTTTGGTGCACATATTTTCAGGGGCAGCGTGCGGGGAGAGATCGAGTGCTTACAGAACATAGAGAGAGAGAGACAGAGAGAGAGAGAGAGTGTGTGTGTGTGAGAGAGAGAGGGGGAGGGAGATAGAGAGAGAAGGAAAGAGAGAGAGACAGAGAGAGGTGGCTCGATGATCAAAATACGAGATTTTTTGGAACACAAAAGACAGGTTTCGGGTAATGGAAAGAAGTGAGTCGAGAAAGAAACCTTTAGAGTAGATTGTGCTGAAGAGGAGGCCTGAACCCTAGCCTTCTTGGCAGCTGAACCTGTTGCAGTGCTGTTGCACTAGAGAAAGACAAAGGAGCAAAGCATAAGTCATCATGATCCCATTGCAGGCAGTCCCAAAAGATGTAAATTCCAGATTGATTCAACCTCTAACCACGAACAATTTATGCATTTACCACCATATAAAAAATTGGAATAGAAACGTCGTAGTGACCAAAAGAGTTATCCCTTTTAATGAGTCCATACCCTACATACGTACTTACCAAGAGAGATCATGAAACGGGCGTGCTTTGGAAATATTACATCACCTTGTTGGTTGACTAAAATTGGATTTCCACGGATACGCGAACATGTACTAATAGCATGCATCTTTTCATGAGAAAATAATAACACTTCTACCTTTGCTTCAGTTAATGCACCATTACTAAGAGATCTTACTGACAGCACTGCACGGCCTCATCCTAGATGGTTATTAGTGAGACATGATCATGGCATATCTTTCCATCAAACAAAGTATGAGAATGGAATGCCTTTCTGGAAATAACAGCTTTTCCCAAGGGAGATCGAGATAAAACGCAGCCTAAGATAGCATTGGAAGATCAAGGGAGGGGATGCAAAACGAATACATTCCATGACGCAACTAATAATTGTGTATAAACTACATGCGTTTCCAAATATATTAAAGGTTTTTCCGGTTGCACCGCGCAAGGAAACTAAAGAACTGATATTAAAAAAATAAAGATATTTGAATAGAATAAAGAACAGCCTGAAAGCAGCAACGAAACAAAGCAACATCGTATCAAGCTGATCTCACCTCAGATGAGTTATCGGAATGGTGATGGTGGCTTCTCATCTCCGGTGGCGCACTGTTCGAGAAGTCGAGCATGTTGCTGCCAAGGCTGGTGGTGATGCATGACCTAGGAGACGATGCTAGGAGCATCTGACTCAGCTGAGACTTGGCCCCTCCTGCCGGCATCTCATGGTCACCAAGGAGGTGGCTCCCATAGAAATTGTAACCAGGTTGAGGCAGGGTCGAGACCTCCTTCATGCCGGCCATGCAAGCACTTGCTGCAGCAGCATGATCCCCCCAATTCTCTAGTCCCTTTGACAGGATTTCCGCAGTGGCGCTGAACCTCTCATGATTTCCAACTAATCCCCTTCTGCACATGCAGTTTAAACAAGGTTCATATAGATGAACACAAGCACACAGATCCATGGAGATGAGATTATGAGAACAAGTACAAGTTAGTAGTAAGATGAGTATACATATGATAATTATAAGAAGATTGGCACTGGGAAAGGCCTGATCAACTATAGGACAAAGTGGGTTAACTACTTTTTCCTTTACCTAGAGTACAGTTAAGGCATATGAAAACGAAAGCTTACATGGATTATAGGGGCTTGTTATTGTGACCCTCTTGCATGAATGAATATATATGGTACAGAATTATAGAGAAAAAAAGGTTGAGAGGTGTTTACGGAAGCAGCTGGCTCCATGATTCCGGCATGTGGTTCTCCTGGCCGCTGCCGTCGTGCAAACTCGGAAGAGAACCGGTGCCGTTCATGTGAACTAGCCCCGGCGACGTGTGGGGAAACTGCTGGGAGAAGAGTACTGATGGAGAAGACAAGGACGGCAGGTTAGGAGAAGCCTCCTGGTCTTCAGGGCAAGGCTTCAAGCTGCTCGTGATATTGGCGCTGCTAGTACTATAGCTGCCACCGCCAGTGCCACTCCAGATCATCTGCTGAGCAAGGGATGTCTGAAATTCTCCTCTATTCATCACTGCTACCAGAGAGAGAAACAGGGCAGAGGGATGAGGTCTTGCTACAATAACTCCTCTCCCTTGCCAACAACAGCAATCTAGGTTCTCCTTGAAGTAATCTGTGTGTGTGGAAATCTCAGGTCAATCTTAAAGGGGCCAGCGTCTCAATTTCTTGAGGGATGGGGCATATCTTCTTGGGGGATGAGAGAGAACAACATCAATAACAAACAGGAGAAGAGGAGAGGGAGAAAGTTAGGAGGAGGAGGAGAGAGAGAGAAGATGGAAAAGCATAGGGCCTGTCTGGAGAGGAATCTGGGCTTTGTTTTGTTTCCCCTTCCTTTTGCTTCACTCCTTTATCTGTGAACTTTCCCCTGCTTTCCTCCAGCCCCTTTCTCTCCCTCTCTCTCACTCATCCTTTTGTTACATATACACATGTATATACACTTTATTTCCTTCTCTACTCACTTTTGCTTTGTCATTAAAGTGATGCAGGGAAAGGTATGTGAGACGGACCATTTCGGACCAAAAGGAACGGTTTAAAGAGGAGGCGGTGCTTGTTAATCTAATCTCACCCGTATGTTACTTACTTTCAAACCGCCAATTATGCAGGCCTGATAATTGCAGAGATGAAATACCAGCGTCAATTAGCTGCAATTGAACATGCATAGAAGTAACCTCTACAACACGCACCAGCACAGGAACACTGCACTCATGCTGGCGCAGAAAGTGAACGTCCACGCAGAAGCGGAAAGGGTATCCGTGTACTTCATATATGCGTCCACGTCGCTTGAACGTGGCGTTTGTGCATGTTTCAGGTAAACCGTAAACCCAAATAATGATGTGGTTTGCTTACTCATTTCATAAAACAAAATAAAATACGTGTAGACTATGAATGGTATAAAGCTTCAGTAAACCCATATGGAATAATGCAGCTACACCTTTATGATGTTTTCTCAATAATTTAAGAAAGAGATATGCCAAAGCTTCCGAACTGACTAGCTTTGCTTGTTCTTATACAAGCTAGGATTTTATTTTTATGTCAAAGTTGTCCTTAGTGATTGTGCACAGCTATAAAGAGGAGATAAATTTTAGTTTAAGCTCGCTTGGCCAAGATTTTGTGCATGTAGAGCAAGTGACAATTTGTATATATTCGTGGGTCAGCCAAACATAGTTTGAGACAAACTTTTAGGATCCTACAAGAATTGATAATAGAATATATGAAACATGCATGATTCACTGAAACAAAATCACATGAAAATAAGTTACACTGGAAAAAAGGTTATTAATTATGATCACAACCTAAGATATTTTTTAAAAAAATTATTAGCAATTGCTGCTAGAAATCAATTGCATTCCCGATAGACTGAGTAGTGTCATGACATTTCTTTGAGAAGATGACTGTTAGAGAGAAATAATTTTTCTTTCTCAAACCTAAAGCAAATATTCACTACAGGAAACACGATCATTTGCGATGGCTAAAATTATTTGCGACGGTCGGCCATCATAAATAAAGTAAATTGCGACGGCTAACCCCACGCCGTCGCAAATAGGCATCTATTTGCGACGGCTACGACTTCAGCCGTCGCAAATAGACATTGATTTGCGACAACCAGACCTGGGGCCATCGCAAATTAAATAACCGTCGCAAATAAATGCCTATTTGCGAAGGCCAAAGAAAAAGCCGTCTCAAGTTAAATAAATTACGACGGCTAAAACCTAGGTCCGTCGCAATTAACGAAGCCATCGCAAATTAACAGGACATACCCGACCGAGCGCCATCCCGACTCCCAGACCTTTCACCGCTGCCACCGCGCCCGCCCCCACTGCGCCCGCCGCCTCCCGCCGTGCCGCCGCCTCCCGCCGCCGCGCCCCGCCTCCCGCGCCCCGCCTCCCACCTCCCGCACCCGGCGTCCCTGCCTCCCGCCGTGCCCGCTGCCTCCCGCCGCGCCCGCCACCATCGCCGCCTCTCGGTAACCTCCTCCATGTACATGCATTTTTTCATTTTTTTCTTGTTATTAGTTAGATTTGGTTAGAGTATGGTTAATTGAATGTTGTTTTAGAGTAATTTGTAATTAATTTGGCAATTAAATTGTTTTTTATAGTTAGTTAGGTAATTAGGGTGTTTATAGTTTAATTTCGTAATTAGATTGATTTGCGATGACTGCCCCATCGCACAAACACGGCCACGATAACCACTTGCATTTAGATAAACGCATGGTAAGTGTATCTAACTTATGTTTATATATTCATAATATATTGTTCGTACTAACACGTATTGACAGGAGCGCGACACGGGGGTGTCGCCGACCCCTGCTGAGATCTGGAAGAGAGGTCACAGGGACCCTTCTCAGTCCCATGGGTGCAGTCAGGCCGCAGCCGAGCGGTTGGTAAGTATAGAAATCATTCATAGTAAATATAACTATATGGATAGATGAACTTACACGGTTTTCTTGTTTTTCAGTCTAGGTAAGGGGAGGAGGCTAGGAGGATACACGGCGCAGATTTCGATTGGGAACATGATCCAATCGATCCTCAAGCTGCGTATGCAAGCGGAGTTGGAAAAGCCAACAGAAGGTGAGTTATAAGTCATTTTATCGTTTTCAATTCAAAATATTCAAGATATTTCAGTTCCATATTACTGATTCTTTTTTTATAGGCTCGCCATATTCGACGGAGTTGTCGACTCGAGAGCGGCGAGACCTGTAAGAGGCAGCTCCACACAGTCTTCGTCGGCAGGCCCGAGTCGTCGTGTGTCGCAGGTGGAGACTATCACCGGTCAGGTCTAGGAGAGTCCCGAGCAGTACTAGTCGAACATGGAGGCGCAGAGGGCGGGGATGGAGGCGCAGAGGGTGGCGATGGAGGCCACTATCTCCTACCAGCGAGCCTGCATGGAGCCGATGCAACAGACGATGGAGATGCAACGGCAGGCGATGACGGTAAGTTAAAGTAATTTAAATTTATCGCATTCTTAATAATATGTAATAACCTGTAACATTTGCAATGATAGAGTTTCTTTCAAGGCTGCGAAGTACAGGAGTTGCACCTCGAGCTACCTCCACTGCCACCGCCAATTCGACCACCAGAACTGGAGCTACCGCCGCCGGTGCACATTTCACCGGGTTTTCAGGTAATCAAAAACGTTCTTACTTAGTCTTAATTCATCAAATGTAGGCAAATCTAATTCAACTTAGCTATTATAGTCTTACTTAGTCTTAAATAATGAAACATAGCAAATCTAACTCAAATTAACTAAAGTAAGTTCAATATGATCAATTCTAGTAAAAAACGAAGTGTAAAAGCCCAAGAATAAACTTGATAAAACGTTCATCACATCACCCCACCACAGTTCATTTGGTGGATAGCTCTTGAACATTTGAGAAGAGCAAGTAAACACCATCAAGAGAATGATTAGAGGGAAAAACCATAACTTAAAAAAAATAGGAGTCATACACATAAACATGAGAGGTTGAGCTCACCCCTAGACCTTAAATATTCTTGGGAAGGCTCAGGCCAAGTTTCATGCAAATCCAAGCCTTTTAGAGGCACTTTTGGATACATTTGAAAAAGGGGCAAATTTGAATGCAAATTCAAATGGCAGCCACTTTCATCACTTGAATTCAAAAGTTGACTCCATATTCAAACTCAGAACATTTTTCTGAGTTAGTCCACCAATTTTCATCCTCATTGGAGTTCATCTTGTCGGGAGCTAAATTTGCATTAATTCAAACTGAATTTGAATTTCAAATTCAACTGTGAAGCAGATTCAGCCAAACCAATTTCAATTTTGTGAATTCAAATTTACTCACTGACTTGGTGGCTAAGTTCACCATTTAAGTGAGTAGATGGGATATTTGCAGCTAGAAATGGAAAAGAAGTAGCGGGGGAGTGAGGGGCCCACAGGTCAGTGGGAGAGCTAATTCACACCGGAGCAGTGCTCTGTTTCTCACTGATGTCGACCGAGCGCAGCACGCCACCTCCTGCTCCCGCGCCCGAGCGAAGGGGACACCACAGAGCCGTGTTGCGCCGTGGAAGCACCGACTGCAGCGGCCATGACACGCACAGCCCAAGTGAATTCCTTCACTGCTCCCGTCTCCCTCGCGCTGAACCGAGCTCAGACCGCCGCCGCTCGAACTCGATCGAGAACCCGGCAAAATCATCGCGTACAGCGCCCCTCCTAGCGGAAAACCACACCGGTTGCTCATTCTCTACCTCCTCGGCCCAAAGACGTTCGAGTATCGGCCCTCCTAACCCTAGCTCGGCAGTTCTTGGCGGCGACCAAGAAAACAGCCGACACCGGCTCACCGTGGACAGCTCGGACCGAAGACTTTCACGGCCGAGCTAGGTCACTCTGAGACGCGCCGGATTGTCGCGCTGCTCCTCGCCATGTCTTAGCTCAAACTGTGGATCATCGAGCTTCAATTTGACGTTTTTCTACCGGCGCATACACTCGGACCTCCGGGTAAGAATCCTTCGAATTCACCCACAATTTTCGTCCTTAGGCCACCAAATCATGCACATGCGAACTAGACTTGCTAGCGGTCGATTTTCCTTCACAGCTATAGCTAGAAACCAACGGTGTGCGAGGTATTTCATGTTCTTCCGAGCTCGAACGGTGCCACAACTCTCGGGTGCACGGTGAAAGCATGTCTTTGGCCGGGAGATGGCCGGGAGCGCGCGGCCGGCGAGGCGCCGCCTTCTGTCCGGCGAGGAGAGCGCGCGCGAGGGAAGAGAAGGCTGGAGGAAGAAGAAGGGTAGGGTTGGCCCACCTGTCAGCGATGGATTTTTAAACCCGGGATTGGTTGTGGCCAGTGATCGAGTGTGGCTACACAGTTAAAACCCTGCGGTCCTGTGTGTCCTCAAATCCTATTGGCTGGAACTTAAACCGTGGGCCCAGCTCGAGTTGCAATAGAAAAACAATTCCAGTTTTAGCTCCAACTTAGGAAATTCATAACTCGGTGTAGCAAACTCCAAATTCAGTGAACCAAATTTTGTTGGATTCATATTTTTGAATACTAACCAGCAAAACAAGTTTCAGCTTATGAAACTTATTCCTTTTCCAGAATTAATTCCCTAAAGTTTAAACTGTTGGGAATTTTATCTGGAGAATTCCTTTGTGAAAAATTCTGAAATTTGGCTGGGATGTTCACTTGAAAATCCTTGACTCACAGGTAAAATTTCAGACCCATCCAAGTTCATTTAGTCCCCCTAATGGTGTGATTAAGTGAACTGCCCTGAGAAAATAGAAAAATGTACAGAAACATTTTTCAGATTTTCTCAAATCTTGTTTAGGGCATAACTTCATCTAGAATGCTTCAAATGACATGAAACCAATTCCATTAGAACCATCTCAAACTCTAGTTTCCAGATAGTAATGTTTGGAGCCATGAAAATCCCTGGAAATCCATAGAGGCTCTACTATGACCAAATAGGCTTTTATTTGTACAGAGCTCAAATAAACTTTGTTTCAAATGAAACTTGGTCAAGACTCTGATTAGGACCCTACCAAGCCACCATAAAAATTTTAGAGCCAAAGGGGAGGGCTAGCTAGAGTTATGGTCTTTACATATTCAATTTAACACATTGCACTTAAATTGACATGTAGTATATTGCTTACGTGTAGTCGCTGAAGGCGAGGAAACTCCGGAAGTGCTGGACTTTCTCCTTCCGGACGAAGCACTAACCACTGACCAGCAGCAACAAGGCAAGCCCCGGTTTGCATTAACAAATTTTACAAAGTTTTGCTTTATGTATACTTAGTATGTGGTATGTATGTGCATCAGGTGTAGGACGGATGAAACCCAAATGCATAGCCAGAATATTTCCACAAGAGTGATGGTAGCGTTTAAGTCCTCGAGTAGTATTTTACGCTGTGCTTAATGTTCATAGAACTTTGGTACAAGTCGAGTAGTTGGAATCTACTCGCGAGTATAGGAGTCGGGACACACGGGATTGGTTCGAGTGATGTGAGATCACTTTAGTAAGAAAATGAGACTAGGCAGGGGCTAGGGCGCAGCAAGAGGAAGTCTTGTGGGCGCAGCCCTATTCGTGTCGATTGAGGACCGATCCGTGTGCGGCCCCGCTAAACAAGTTTTGAACATACCGAAGGCATATCAGATATATGGGCCCCGATAAACCGATGTAATCTAAACCTCCGGACGTCGAGGCATAGCACACCGATTTATAGGTGTAGGTTGAGGGCAGCAAGGTGGAAATCTACTAATGGACATAGAGAGATGCTTCGTGTAGGGAACCTCCTGTCCGTTTCGGTGCGACCGGTTCGACGTTTGGGTTGTTGGGTGAAAGGTTGTCCCGTACGACATCAGTGGAGCGTGCTGTGTGCAGCTCCGAGTATGGGCGTACGTGACGTGCTATTCGGGTATCCCTGCAGGTGTATATCGAGTCGATTCGCCATCCCTCACGGTGATGAGTACCGCTTATTCATTGAGCCGCCGTCTTGTTGAGCCATTGTGCTCATGGTTACTGCTATAAGTGTTTTTCAGGTGAGGATTACCCCACGGACTCGGGGTACGAGTCCACCGCAATAAGCGGTACTCATCACCGTGAGGGACGGCGAATCGACTCGATATACACCTGCAGGGATACCCAAATAGCACGTCGCGTATGCCCATACTCGGAGCTGCACACAACGCGCTCCACTGATGTCGTACGGGACAACCTTTCACCCGACATCCCAAACGTCGAACCGGTCGCACCGAAACGGGCAGGAGGTTCCCTACACGGAGCATCTCTCTATGCCCGTTAGTAGATTTCCACCTTGCTGCCCTCAACCTACACCTATAAATCGGTGAGCTACGCCTCGACGTCCGGAGGTTTATGTTACATCGGTTTATCGGGGCCCATATATCCGATATGCCTTCGGTACATTCAAAACTTGTTCAGCGGGGCCGCACACGGATCGGTTCTCAATCGACACGGACAGGGCTGCACCCACAAGACTTCCTCTTGCTGCGCCCTAGCCCCTGCTTAGTCTCATTTTCTTACTAAAGTGATCTCACATCACTCGAACCAATCCCGTGTGTCCCGACTCCTATACTCACGAGTAGATTCCAACTACTCGACTTGTACCGAAGTTCTATGAACATTAAGCACAGCGTATACTACTCGAGGATTTAAACGCTACCCTCACTCTTGTGGAATATTCTGGCTATGCATTTGGGTTTCATCTATACTACACCTGATGCACATACATACCACATACTAAGTATACATAAAGCAAAACTTTGTAAAATTTGTTAATGCAAACCGGGGCTTGCCTTGTTGCTGCTGGTCAGTGGTTAGTGCTTCGTCCGGAAGGAGAAAGTCCAGCACTTACGGAGTTTCCTCGCCTTCAGCGACTACACGTAAGCAATATAATACATGTCAATTTAAATGCAATGTGTTAAATTGAATATGTAAAGACCATAACTCTAGCTAATCCTCCCCTTTGGCTCATATTTGGTCATTAGTAGAGCCTCTAAGGATTTCCAGGGATTTTCATGGCACCAAACATTACTTTATGGAAACTAGAGTTTGAGATGGTTCTAATGGAATTGATTTCATGTCATTTGAAGCATTGTAGATGAAGTTATGCCCTAAACAAGATTTGAGAAAATCTGAAAAATGTTTCTGTACATTTTCTATTTTCTCAGGGCAGTTCACTTAATCACACCATTAGGGGCCCTAAATGAACTTGGATGGGTCTGAAATTTTATCTGTGACTCAAGGATTTTCAAATGAACATCCCAGCCAAATTTCAGAATTTTTCACAATGCAATTCTCCAGATAAAATTGCCAACAGTTTAAACTTTAGGGAATTAATTCTGGAAAAGGAATAATTTTCATAAGCTGAAACTTGTTTTGCTGGTTAGTATTCAGAAAGATGAATCCAAAAAAATTTGGTTCACTGAATTTGGAGTTTTCTACACCGAGTTATGAATTTCCTAAGTTGGAGCTAAAACTGGAATTGTTTTTCTATTGCAACTCGAGCTAGGCCCATGGTTTAAGTTGCAGCCAATAGGATTTGAGGACACACAGGACCGCAGGGTTTTAACTGTGTAGCCACACTCGATCACTGGCCACAACCGATCCCGGGTTTAAAAATCCCTCGCTGACAGGTGGGCCAACCCTACCCTTCTTCCTCCTCCAGCCTTCTCTTCCCACGCGCGCGCTCTCCTGGCCGGACAGAGGCGGCGCCTTGCCGGACGCGCGCTCCCGGCCATCTCCCAGCCGGAGACTCGCCGCTCGGGGGTTTCCAGGGTCGGGGAGTTCGTTGGTGTGGTCAGTACGGGTGCTAGAGTACCGGAAACGTGCCGGCGTCGTGCGGCGGCCTCGGGAGAGGTTGGCGCCGTCGACCGGTGGTCCTCGCCCGCCAAACCCTCGGTTAATTGGCTCGAAAGCATCCTTGGCAGCTAGGGAAGCTCGGCAAGGACGCAAGCAAGCGTGGGAACAACGGCTACTATGCTTTCACCGTGCGCCCGAGAGTTGTGGCGCCGTTTGAGCTCGGAAGAACATGAAATACCTCGCACACCGTTGGTTTCTAGCTAGAGCTGTGAAGTAAAATCGACGGCTAGCAAGTCTGGTTCGCGTGTGCATGATTTGGTGGCCTAAGAACGAGAATTGTGGGTGAATTCGAAGGATTCTTACCCAGAGGTTCGAGTGTATGCGCCGGGAGAAAAATGTCAAATTGAAACTCGATGATCCACAGTTTGAGCTAAGACTTGGCGAGGAGCAGCGTGACAATCCGGCATGTCTCAGAGTGACCTAGCTCGGCCGTGAAAGTCTTCGGTTCGAGCTGTCCATGGTGAGCCGGTGTCGGCTGTTTTCTTGGTCGCCGCCAAGAACTGCCGAGCTAGGGTTAGGAGGGGCGAGACTCGAACGTCTTTGGGCCGAGGAGGTAGAGAATGAGCAACCGGTGTGGTTTTCCGCTAGGAGTGGCGCTGTACGCGATGGTTTTGCCGGGTTCTCGATCGAGTTTGAGCGGCGGCGGTCTGAGCTTGGTTCAGCGCGAGGGAGACGGGAGCAGTGAAGGAATTCACGTGGGCTGCGCGTGCTATGACCGCTGCAGTCGGTGCTTCCACGGTGCAACACGGCTCTACGGTGTCCCCTTCACTCGGGCGCGGGAGCAGGAGGTGGTGCACTGCGCTCGGTCGACATCGGTGAGAAACAGAGCACTGCTCCGATGTGAATTAGCTCTCCCACTGAGGGCCCTCACTCCCCCCTCTACTTGTTTTCCATTTCTAGCTGCAATATCCCATCTACTCACTTAAATGGTGAACTAGCCACCAAGTCAGTGAGTAAATTTGAATTCACCAAATTTAAATTGGTTTGGCTGAATCTGCTTCACAGTTGAATTTGAAATTCAAATTCAGTTTGAATTAATGCAAATTTAGCTACCGACAAGATGAACTCCAATGAGGATGAAAATTGGTGGACTAACTCAGAAAAATGTGCTGAGTTTGAATATGGAGTCAACTTTTGAATTCAAGTGATGAAAGTGGCTGCCATTCGAATTTGCACTCAAATTGGCCCCTTTTTCAAATGTCTCCAAAAGTGCCTCTAAAAGGCTTGGATTTGCATGAAACTTGGCCTGTGCCTTCCCAAGAATATTTAAGGTCTAGGGGTGAGCTCAACCTCTCATGTTTATGTGTATGACTCCTATTTTTTTTGAAGTTATGGCTTTCCCCTCTAATCACCCTCTTGATGGTGTTTACTTGCTCTTCTAAAATGTTCAAGAGCTATCCACCAAATGAACTGTGGTGGGGTGATGTGATGAATATTTTAGCAAGTCCATTCTTGGGCTTTTACATGAAGTTCTAAACTAATCAATATGTCAAACAACTTCTATGTGTTGCAGGGACCGGCGACGGAGGCTCAAACTCTGTCGCCGTCTATACCGGCGCCTGGACTGACGCGCGGCAAGGACGTTGGCGGCTCTGGAGGTAGTGAACGCTAGCGGATAGCATCTCTTCTTTCTTTTTCTATTCTTATGATGAGATGCAAGATACTTTTGTGTTGTGATCGATGGAGATTATATATGTCTTTTGGATATGCATTTGTGACCATTGATGCTGCTGTTATGTGTTGCTATATATTTTTTATCTGTCGTGTTTCTGACCATCGAGCCGGGCAGAATGTTCTGTTTTTAAAAAAAAATAAAAAACCTTAATTGTGATGACTTTTTATACGGTATCATCGCAAATAAGGTTACTGGCCGTCGCAAATTAACCTATGTTATTTGCGACAACCGTGGTAAGGCCGTCGCAAAGGTTCTTATTTGCGACGGTCACCGCCTGCCATCGCAAATTATCATGTCGGGCCCATCCGCTGGGCTCGGACTCTTATTTGCGACGGCCGGCCGAAGCCGTCGCAAACAACCTTATTTGCGACGGTGGCTGTCGCAAATAAACTTAATTGCAACAAAATACGAGCGACGGCCGGAAACCGTCACAAATAAGTAAAACCGTCGCAATTAGATTATTTGCGACGGTTTTTCACTTATTTGCGACGGCCATGTCGTCGGGATTCCTGTAGTGATTGCATGGGCATTCCTTTCTGAAAATGGTGCTTATGTTTTGCATCCCCATTATATTTGAGCAGTATTCATGCAACTAGCTTGCATAGTTTCTTTGGTTGACCACATTGCGCTAGGTATACACACGGAAAGGTACAGATGCATCAGGATTGCACAAATACTTTTCGAGTATTCCGTTTGTTGCTCTTGATATTGTACTTCACAAATCATTTCTACTGTACTTTTTTCTGGCAGACAATATAAAGGTCCGTATATTGTACTAATATAAAAGGAAATGTTTATGCGTAGTACTCTCTCAGTGAGCATATGTAATTAGCTATCCACACAATGCCTTTCTTTCAATTTTATATAGGTTTGATAAATTGGGACCTCTGGAGGTCCCAACTCTACCTCCTTGCATGGAGAAGCTAGTAACGATGCAAATGGAGGCTGTTGATTTCCATCTCTTGTCAACACATAGTAACTTTCATCTATAGGACTAGAAATTGATATAACTTTCATCGTGAAAAGATATTATTTATATGGATTTCCTACATATCAAGAGACTGAAACTTAGGTCGATGGCTGAAATGGCTGCAGGTGATTTATATTGATTTGTTTTAATTTTCCTTTTTTAGGATAATGTAGTATTTTGGTTTTAATAAATATCATTTTTTATTCATATTGACTATAGGAAAAATATTATTTTGTAAAATATTTGATAACGATTCAGGGCGTAGATGGAAAGGTGATGCTAATTTCAGACATGTTCTTAGTTACAAGTGCAGAATTGAAGGACATGTTCGGCCACTGGCCATCACCCTTATATGCTTGGTGCACAAGCCTTATAAAACATGGAATTCTATCACGAAAAGTTCGAAATTGCATTTTCACCATGGCCGCTCATGAAACTATAACTTTTCTCCGACTTATGCAAAGCTCCTGTGTCGGCCTCATTACTACTTATTCCACACTGTTCAGAATTATTATCCTGCATTTTGCATTCCAACCCTAGAAAAAATGTATTACTCAATCTTAAATCGTAATTGTTATAGAAAACATTTTATATTTTTGTAAAAAGAAAAAACGTCAAATGGGCGCACTGCATGATATAGTAGTTTTCTGGAAGAAAATACTTCACTGTTCCGTCGGCAAAGAAAATAGACAAATATATAGCTTGACAATGAAGTGTCGGAGAAACCAAGTTAAAAAAATATCGTGAGCTGCACGCAAACAAGGAATAATAATACGAGCATGCCAGCTTTTGGTCAAACATTCCTAATACTTTTTATATAGAAGAATGTGTATCACAGAGTTAAACATGCCACTGATACACCGTAATTCTCACTGCTTCCTTCAGACAGTCGTGTAGATAAAGTATTTATGTATGTGTAGAGAACTAAATGTACATAGCACGCAACTTATTAATATTATTTTGGTACTACATATTTTGTTATTATTTCCTTCAAATAGGTAGCAAAAATCTATCTGTTCAAAAAAGACATTTGAAATATAAGTGAATTGCTCATCCTTCCCCATCAGTTTAAGCTTTTGGGGTCAATTCGTCGGTGCATAGTAGCTTAACATGGTATCAGGGCCAGAGGTCTCGAGTTCGAATCCTAGCGGGCGCGATTTATTAAATAAATTGCAGCCGACTCCTATTCCACGTTTGTGGCCCGAGGGAGACTGCACGTGAGGGGGGTGTTGAAATATAAGTGAATTGTCCACCCTTCCCCATAAGATTAAACTTTTGGGGTCAATTGGTCAGCGCATAGTAGCTTAACATGCTATCAGAGCCAGAGGTCTCGAGTTCGAATCGTGGCGGGCGCGATTTATTAAAATAAATTATAGCCGACTCCTATTCCACGTTTGCGGCCCAAGAGAGCCTGCACGTGAGAGGGGTGTTAAAATATAAGTGAATTGCCCATCCTTCCCTATCAGCTTAAGCTTTATTTTAGGGTCAATTGGTCGGTGCATAGTAGCTTAACACATAGGAAACAAAATACTTATTGAATTATTATCATGTGATGATTTGAAATTATAAGTTTACATAAACCACGGAGTTGAGTTTAATCTCAGGCAACTGAAAGGGACCACTCAATTATATTTGCAGCCACGAGTTTGATAAGAATCTGACAGGATTAGCTTGAAAAACCGCCAAAACTCCTACCTAATTCTTACGTTCCAATCTACCGCGATTCCAGTGCATGTGTACATAGTTTATCCGTAACTAAGGAACTGTCTAAAAGTATACAATACTTGATTAGCGGACGTGTTGCAGGTGAGCATACGCGTAATGATTTTACTTTCCGATGAAGTCAGAACTCAGAGGAGACATTGATGTGAAAGCAAGTGCAGGTACATGAATGAAGGAACATTTGGCGTCTTTTTCCGTGTGTGTAGAGTGTATCGATGGACGAATAGATAGATTGGATTTTAGGTGAAAGCCACTTTAGCTGAAAGAAAACTCCTTCCTGCTTTTGCTCCTCGCTGCTTTTGAGATCTTGGCTTACATGAACACACACTTGTCGCAAGCTTGTTAACCTCTTTTGTGTTCTTCATAGATCAATCAAGATTCTGCTGATGGCCACTAGAGGAGAAGCTCGAGAGTTTTCACATGACTAGCCATTGTGTTATTTGACACCTGTGGGCATATACTTGTTTTTTCGAGGAAACGAATAATCATTAGTAGCAATATCTATTCTTTTTAATTTTGTAATTACTAGAGCCATAACGTAAACCAATCATTCTCATATGTACATACTAATTAGCCGCCATTCACTTTGCGGAACCAAATAAGACCAATTGTCCTCCTTTTTTTAATGGACTTTGTACGTTGACACATTTTATTAAGTTGTGCAGAAACCGAAGTGTCTTAATAACCATCTATTGCTATACATGCTTGTTATCCTTGTTGCCTTCACTACAGAAAACCCGATCATTTAGGATGGCCACGGCCGTCGCAAATAAGTGAAAAACCGTCGCAAATAATCTAATTGTGACGGTTTCACTTATTTGTGACGGTCTCCGACCGTCGCTCGTATTTTATCACAATTAAGACCGTCGCAAATAACGTTATTTGCAACGGCCACAGCCTGCCGTCGCAAATAAGTTCCCGGGCCCAGCGGATGGGCCCGAAAAGACAATTTGCGACGGCAGGCTGTGGCCGTCGCAAATAAGAACCTATTTGCGACGGCCGTATCCAGGTCGTCGCAAATAACATAGCCTAATTTGCGACGGCAGTAACCTTATTTGCGATGGTACTGTATAAAAAGCCGTCGCAATTAAGGTTTTCTATTTTTTTTAAAAACAGAACATTCTGCCTGGCTCGATGGCCAGAAACACGACAGAGACAAAATATATATTAGCAGCAGGAAAAGTGTCTCGCAATAGTCACTGTCTCGCATCTCATCACAACAATAGAAAAAGAAAGAATAGAGCCTATCCGCTAGCACTCACTACCTCTAGAGGCACCAACGTCCTCGCCGCGCGTCAGTCCAGGCGCCGGTATAGGCGGTGGTGGGAGGCGGCGCGCGCGCGGCGGGAGGCGACGCGCGCGCGGCGGGAGGCGACGCGGCGGGACGTGGCGGGGCGGTCATCGCAAATCAATTAACTATAAACCAAATTAAACTATAAACACCCTAATTACCTAACTAACTACAAAAAACAATTTAATTGCGAAATTAATTACATATTACTCTGCAACAAAATTGAATTAACTATACTCTATCCAAATCTAACTAATAACAAGAAAAAAAATGAAAAAAATGCATTTAGATGGAGAAGTTTACCGGGAGGCGGCGATGGCGGCGGGCGCGGCGGGAGGCGGCGTGCGCAGCACGACAGCGAGAGGCGGCGGGCGCGGCGGGGCGCGGCAGCGGGCTGCGGGAAATTGTAGGCGGGGGCGGCGGGAGGTGGGCGGCAGGCCGCGGGAGGCGGGGCGCGGCGCGGCAGAAGGTGGCGGCGCGGGAGGCAGCGGCGCGGCGCGGGAGGCGGGCGTGGTGGCGGCGGCGGCGAGAGTTGTGTGAGTCGGGAGGCACTCGGTCAGGTATATCAAGTTAATTTGCGACGGCTTTCTTAATTGCGACAGCGTTTTCTTCGGCCGTCGCAAATAAGCATTTAATTGTGATGGTTATTTAATTTGCAACGGCCACAGGTCTGACCGTCGCAAATAAATACCTATTTACGACGGCTCCAGTCGTAGCTTTTTTTTCCAACTGCCTAGGGTTAGCCGTCGCAATTTACTTTATTTGCGGCGGCGACCGTCACAAATAATTTTAGCCGTCGTAAATAAAGTACATAAGGTTGTAAAAACGGTTATCCACATGTATCTGATATCAATTCTTTGTATTTTTATGAAGTCTCTAGCATGTGTCTACTAGGCACATGCCTAGTGATCATCGGACACAGCATAAGATGAGAAGAAACTTCCTCTAGTGCATTATAGGACTCAGCACAAGACAGGCACATGCCTAGGGGCGAGGTATATAAATGCTAATTATTTGCTGTGTGGCGCTTGTAATTCAAACAACTGGCTTAAACGAGGCGTTATAGAGGTAAAAACAAGACATGCTAGAGCTATATAATTGGCTATTTGGCTTTGACTGATACATCGTAGACAAAACGAATGGAACCATAAGAGGACAAATTACATACGTACACCATTCCTCCAGTTTTAAATTAATGACGCTGCCATAACTTAATTTCTTAGCCCAAAGAATGATTCCTCATGTCACAAATTAGTTAAAAAAAGTTAGAGAAATTAACTAATAATAATGAATTGTATGCTACACTCTTCCCCTCGGTTTTAAATTAATAACGTTGCGATAACTTTTTTTAGGTTTAGCAAGCTATATTTGAACTAATAAATAGTTTGTTAGTAGAGATTAATTAGCTTTTACATACAATTTGATCGACAGGACCAAGCATGTGAAAAATCATCTAGACGTTTGATCATCAGGAGACCAGATTCCCGATCTATCGAACCTCGAGTCGACACACGGTTGCCCTCAAAAAGTGGCTGTGGCCGGCCTGATAAAGTGGAAACAACAAGCAAACAAGCTAGCGCGACAGCTAAAGTTACTAGGCTATGTTCGTATTTTCTCTGTTTTGAATTATTTGACGCTGGTTAGCTTAATTTTAAATTAGCCAACATCAAATAATTCAAAACGGAGGGAGTACTCAGTTCTTAGTGTGCTGCCAGAGACATTGGGCAGCAGCGTGGGGCCCACATAGGGCCCACATCGCCTGAGCGAAAGAAGAAGCGACACACTAAGGCGACGTACGAGAGGTCGCCCTAGAGCGTAGAGCCGTTGTTGATGCGCTGCTAATTGGCCGGCCGGCGCCCGTTTCTGGGTGGCGCTGCCGATCTGCATCGTCGATGCTTGTTATGCCCGTATCATGCATGGATCATATGGGCTTAAACTATAAATAAACTAGAGCTCCGGTGATTAATGTACACTAGTGTATTATTGTATTGCTAGTTGCCGGGTACTGTAATGAATAAAATGTATTGGAGTTTGGGGCGCCGTACGCTGCCGCGAAATCTTTGTCGGGAGGGGGCCGTCTTTTCCAAAGGGAAACCCGTCTTTTCCTGCATCTGCTTCATTGAAACCATCCATATGCATGTATCGTTCGACTTGTTAATTTTTAACTCTCTCTCTCTCACACACACAAACACACACAGGCTCAGTCTCGCTACTGCAGTATCGAGGGAATCTCGAGCCGATCGAGCAGGGCTTCTTCCTTTGGTTTTGTCTTGTTTCTGCTGGATGATATTCTTCTCCCCGGACGGAGACGAGCTGTCGTCACTCACTCAGTCACTCGCACGTCACAGTCCAGTCGCACGAATCTCCATTAGGGCGACGGGACGGCCGGGGCGTTGTATAGTACTAGTGACTAGTGAGGACAGGATTAACGACGAATATGTGATTATCATGTTAAGTCAATAAAGTAGTACAACTACAACTCCTAGCTGCTTGGCTTTTTTATGACTTACTCTCTCGGTTTTTTAATTGTTATTATCAGAAGTTTAGAACAACAACTTTAATTTATTTTTAAACTCAAAACTCTTATTATAATGATAACAATTTAAAGATAAAGAGAATACTTTCCCGTGTTTATTGATGATGTTTTAAGGTTAAGCTCCTGCATATTATAGACCTGTTGAGTGTTGACATTTGTACCCGAATTCTAAGATTTAGAACGTTTTGCAAATTTCAAATGAACCGGTCGATCGGCAATCAAACTGATGTAACATGCTTAATCAATAGGTGCAACACCAGCGCATAAGCATGCTTAGCTTTTGATCCAAAAGCTATACTCTATGGTTGGCGCCGCGACTACTACCGCCACTCTGCTATGATATTCTAATTAACACATCGTAACAGACAAGGTCAAATTGTTATACACAGCGGTAGGTGGTAACGACTAGTTAACGGCGGTTTATATGTCTCTTGGGTCTGCATGACATCCATATTATGTAAATCCTAAATCCTAATTTTCATTCGGCTGAAAATGAGAAAGTTTTCAGTAGATGATGAGCTCAGCCGCACCGTTTAGGGTTATGGGGTCTTTGGGTCCTCCGGCAAGCTCCGGGATTAGGAAGGGGCTCAGTGGAGGCGGTTGGACCAGTGGTTCAGCGGTCAGGCAGCGCGGCAAGACGCCATTGACGGTGATGAATAATCTAGTTGTAACAAATTGTTGTGCGTGTGTGTGGGTGTAGCACCGAGTTCTGCCACGTTCCAACGTTGGAGATGAACCGGTCAGGTCTCGATCAAGTCGTGCGAGAGAGTCATACGCTCCGAAGGCGCGGGACCTCGCCATGCACGATTTGCATGGGCGTGCATGGCGGCATGGCCGGGCGCTCACTTTGTTTTGTAAACCCGGCAGTGATCGAATAACAACCAGCCCAGAAAACACTGCCAAACGATCTCTCACGATCTGGTGCTCGTTCTTGTTCCCATTGCGATGAGGAAATTAATCTTCAACACGATCCAGAGGCCAACAATTGGCATCAGAGCCGGAGTTTGATCGTCGGCGATGTCGAGCATCACTCCACCACGCCGAGGGAGGTCACGACGCCGGTCTTTGTCGCCGCCGTGAGGCGGGCGAGGACGCGGCGGTGGAGATGCCGGGCAGCAGTCTGTCGGAGGAAGCGCCGGACAACCGGTCGTGGTGCATCGCACGATCAAGGAAGCGTCGGGTGCAATTCAGTACCCGATGTTTTCGAAGACTAACTACCTCGAGTGGGAGTTGCTGATGAAGATCAATCTCCAAGCGCAAGGCTTGTGGGCAGCAATCGAGTTTGGTGGTGCCGAGTTGAATGTAGCCTAGAGGGGGGGTGAATAGGCTCTTTGAATTTTTTAACGATTCCCTGAAACACTTAGTGAACAGATCAAATCCAGGTAGACCGGACTAGTCCGGTATGGTGAGAACTAGTCCGGTATGAGCGTAACTAAAAAGTTGAATTTAGACTTATTCTTACTTCAAGTATTTATGCAGCGGAAAGTAAATAACAACTTGAGTGTAATATGATAATGAAGTAAGAAACAACAACTATCAAGTTTAACACAAGATATCGATGTAAATCAAATGAGTACTAACAAACCCTAATTGGTAATTGAAAGAAGAATAAGACGACACGAGACAAGGTTTTTATCCCGAGGTTCGATTCCACCCAGGAATCTACGTTCTCGTCGAGGAGTCCACCAAGGATCAGGCCTTCACCAACCCTTATCTCGTTGAATCGCCACAAAAACCGATTTGAATCCACTAAACACACACAGGGGTAAATAATCGTACGTGGGGCGTTCTCACAATTTGAGTTCCCCCCACAAGATTACAATGAGTAACACTATCTCCCACACATACAGAGAACAATGATCAACAGTTGTGTGAGAGAAAACAAACCAAGATCTCAATATCGAGAAGAATGATTCTCTCCTTGATCCAATCTCTAATCCTCAATTATTTGATCTTTTAGACTTAGAATGAGTGATAAAAGTGTTTTGTGCTCTTGGAATGTGTGACGGCGCTAGGGTTCATGTTTTTTTAGAATGTGTGGACGTGCACTTCTATTTATATAAAGATTCCAAAAGTTACCGTTAAAGTTTCCTAGCGACCGGACTAGTCCGCACCGTTGACCGGACTAGTCTGATGTGCTGTGTACAATTCACGTGAGGCATACGGCACAGTGGAAACCCTAATTTAAAGTGGTTACAGAAAGTTGAACGGACTAGTCCTATCCACGAGCGGACTAGTCTGGTGCACGGTGAATGGTTGATTCTAGAGAGTTGAACGAACTAGTCCGGTGCGTGAGCGGACTAGTCTGGTTCCTTGTGTTAAGCCGGTTCCAAAGAGTTGAACGGACTAGTCCAGTCCACGAGCAGACTAGTCCGGTGCACTGTGTAAAAGCGATTCCAGAGAGTTGAACGGACTAGTCTGGTGCACAGTGTTGTGAAGCAACATAGAGTTGAACGGACTAGTCCGATTTCTGAACGGACTAGTCTGGTGCACAATGAGTGATTAGGATATGTTTTAATCCCTTACCCCTACGCAAAGATTGATTTCTTGGGATGTGTCTCTCACACACATCCTATACAAGCAAGTCTACATTGCGCTTCGTTCATGGATCGGTCCTTTTCCTTTTTCTTCGTCACTTCATTTTTCACTTTTTGAGTGCACCAATCCTACCTTACACGAGTTAATTTGCATTCATCTCAACAAGTTCATTAGGATCTCAATTCGATTGTCATCAATCGTCCAAAACCCACAAGGGAATGCCTAGATGCACTTTCAATCTCCCCCTTTTTGGTGATTGATGACAACCAACTGAGATTACATAATTAATAATAAAATTTGATTTTCATAAAGTGTGCATATATGAGAATGACAAATGAGTAACAAGAACTTCTCACATATATGCACCCTTTATGGTGGGATGCCTAAAGAGTATGTGATAAAAGAATGTGACATGCCACAAAATAAGAACATATCAATAATAAAGGTAATCATCACATTAATATCGATTAAGCATCACACATCCAAAGGAGTTTGAAATAAAAAGTATAGGAAACTTAAAATACATGTCCATGATCACTAGTCCTTAAGGCTCACAAGAAGATAAAGCAAATAAGACTAATCTCAATCTCCCCGTCTTTGGCATCAAAGCACCAAAAAGGTAAAAATTGAGTGGAATCACTCATCGCCGCTCCCTCCCTCACTCTCGGTCCTATCTTCATCTTCATCTTTGTCTTCATGACCATGCTGAGGAGGAGGAGCGGAGACACCTGCAAGCCCGAAAGAACTAAACTCTTGTTCACTGAGTGGAGCCATCTCAGTGAAGTTTTCTTCAGAGTCTTCCGAAATCTGTGGTGATCCAACTGGCTCAATATCTAGCTTCTCAAAGATGGCTTTGATGGCCTTCATGTATCTTTGATGTCTCTTCCGGGCCAAGCTCTCCTTGTGTTGCTTAACTTCACTTTATGACAACAGCCAAAGATAGAGGAGAGCATCTTGAGCACACCACTGGAGGACTCTCTAGAGGGTGGAGGAACAGGAGTAGGTGTAGCATCCGACGCCCTTGAGCCTTCATGAGTATGCTTGGATCTCCATTCCACTGCAGGTGAGGCAAGAACAGAGGGAACAATGTAGATTGTAGGCTTCTGGGGCTTGAGACCCGTGTGAGAGACATCTTTGACAAACTCAAGTCCTGTCACCTTCTCAATCATGTACATGATATAAGGTGCATAGCCACAGGACCTATTGCGAGTGATATAGATGTTCACAATGTCATTGTAGATGTACTCAAAGACATTGAAGGTCTTTTCTTGCTTATCACTTTCAAGGTCCTTAGGGTCCCTTGGATTGTTCCTGCATCTCCATCCTTTGGAGCTATGGTCTTTCTCAAAATCCTGTTGAGCACGACAAAGAATGGCTTCAAGTACTTGGTAGTAGGAGGTACATATGGCATTCTTGTATCACACAAGAATTCTAGCTCATTCTTCTCCAAAGGCTTCAAGTTTTGAATGACAAGCTCATTTTCCAAGGTATGTTCAAGGTGAAGTATCTTGGCAAATTCCTCATAGGTGACACTGTATTTGGATCCATGTGTCATCCAAGTCATCTCATCCCCATCATCACGGGCAAAGTAAAGAGTTGAGTAGAACTGTGTGATGACCTCATTGTTCCAGTCATATTGAAAGGATAGAAGATCCTTCAAGCCATGCCTCTCTAATGCCTCTAGGACCTCATGATAGGCCTGGCATCTCTTAGACTGCAAGTAAACAATGTTGAGCCACTGACTCTCAACAACAGGATTCTTCATCTTCATGTATACATGCTCATAGTAGTCAGCATGTAAGTTGCTCCAAAATCTTGGGCCAACACATTGCTTTGGCTGCTCATAAACTTGGATTTTTCTAAACTTGTCAGCAAGTTCACTTCCCCTTCAAGTAAAGTCATCACTTGATGGATGCCTGTTGCGGTGAATGGGGGCCTTCTTCTTCAATGGACCAATAGGACCACTAGCAAGTCCTTTGCCCTTGCTAACACTTCTTCTAGGAGCCGTTGAGCTTCCAACAATATCTTTGCTTTATGCTGTCTTAACAATCACTCTCCTCCTTTTAGTAAGAGAATCATCGGGAGGAGAGGATTCAGTAATGTGGTCATGTCTCTTCTTCATGACCTCAGAGGCCGACGAGATCGTGCCTGACAGGAAAATCAAGGATTGATTGATGAGATGGATTGTAGATTTTGTGGAAATAAGAAGTTAGAGGTTCAATTGACAGGTAACCGGACTTGTCTGTTTTCAGAATGCGGACTTGTCCGCACCCGATACCGGACTAGTCCGGACCTGCTGAAGAACCCTAATTTCCTATTTTCAATAAATCTAGCATAAATTGATGCAAAACAAGGAGGGATACACTAGGAATGCATCGAGAAAGGTAATGCATGCCCTAGGAATCAGGAAAATTGAGCAAAAGTAGAGGAAAGATGAGAACTCGAGCTGAGAGAGATTTTACCGAAAAAGTGAAGATTTGAGTCGAAACGCAAAGTTTGATCCGGATGAGTCCGGAGAGAGGAATCCACGCATCGAGGAGAAGATTTCCCGTGGAGAGGACTTTGATTTTGTTGGCTAAAATCGAAAACCACCTTGGGGGCTAGGGTTTGAGGAGTGAGAAGCCAAAAGTGCTTGTGAGGGGAAGAGAGCACTGGTTGGCGCAAGTATAGACTTTTTAAACTTGGACATAAGAACTAGTACGGTGTATGACCGGACAAGTCCGGTATGGAAGATCTGTCCGAACGAGTCTCAGGGAGCGGGCTAGTCTGGTGTTGACACCAGACTAGTCCGGGTCAATGTGGAGGACCGGAATCCGCACGTCCAGGATCTTAGAGGGTGGTGTCGCACGATGCGACACCCGACAACACACATCATAAGAACGATATTGTATTACATAGAAAACCAACTGAATATGTACGAACTAGTACAAGACTTCAGTTACAAACTAGTATTTGGATTACAAAAGCGGAAGCTATGTTTATACAACTCACACCCATCTATCTAGCAAGAGTCAGTTGCCTAGCCCTATGGACAACCCACACTAGCTGCACTCCTCAGCTCAGCGCGGCGTGTACGGCTCCCACTCAGCCGTGGTCCCCGACGGAGGGTAGCCCTCGCCGGTGGACTTGTACCCCGAGTCCGTGGGATACTCCTCACCTGAAAAACACATATAACATCAACCATGAGCACGATGGCTCAGCAAGACTTAACCGACTCGTCTATGCATGAAACTCTACATGCAGTTCACAACGACAACGGGATGGTAATTTGCAGCAAACGGACACACCTACAAGTTCATCCTTATTTCATCTTTTAGCCACAAGTTAACAGTTCATGGAATCTGAAATTTAATGAGCAATATTGTGGGACGCGCCCGCGGCCCGGGAATCGCAGTGGGTGGTGCCGTGCGATGCGGCACCCAATAGCATGCACGAAAAGACGATAAGAACATAACGACACCATTTTGTTACTCAAGATAATTTCTTTTACAACATAATATACACACGCAGCGGAAATTTAAATTTGCTGGACAAACTACTCACTCTCGACCCTAACTACGCCGAAGAGAAGTCGTTCAGTCCATGAACGCTTCCTACTAGCTTCACCAAAGAAAGGCAGCGGCTAGGTTTCCGATGAGTTGAACGAACCGTGAGGTTCGTCATCTCACCGAACAACCCTCTTCATAGCAGGCATCCTGCGACCTGCAAAAACAACTCAGAAGCAACCGTGAGCACTAAGGCTCAACAAGACTTACCCGTCACTCCTAAACATGCAACTCTACATGCAGAGGTAGTAAGAAAGTAGGCATAGGAATTTGCAAAATGCATCATGACTAAACTTGATCCTTATATTCAGATTCTTATAGCCTTCATTTTAGTGGTCCTCGCGCCTCACAACATCGGAAGTCCACAATCAAACAAGAAACGCTTATCCCGATGTTGCTAGCCTAAGGTGGAAATGAAATTTAGTTGGCTCTATATCTACTTCAGTCAAGGTTCCAATACAGTGATTAATCCACAAACAGCAAGTTAAGAGACTTAGTTCATCTTTTTACTAAGTCACGGCGCAGTGGGCAAGTATGCTCAATCCTCTTCCGCGAGCGACGGTGATTCGAATCAATAACAACCCGGAATACACGACACATACACCCGCCTCGAAAGACTCTCTCAAGAGCTCTTTCTTACGTTGTATGCAGCAACCTTTCACACGACACCCCGACATAGAAAAACGCTTCGCGCCGAGCAGGATGGTCCTCTACGCGGACACGTCGAAGTTGCCCGCTAAAGGATTTACACCTCCCGCCTTCTCAACGCCATTCCCACGCGAAGGATGAGTTTCTATATCACGGTCCATCGTGTTACATCGGTTTCATGGGTCCCATACCCCACTATATATCCGGTACAGCTCAATCTTGTCCAGCAGGGCCGCATACATACGGTCCTTAACCGACACGGACGGGGCTACAACCAACCTCCACATTTGCCTTACCATCCCGGTCCAGGCCAAATGTGGTCTCAAGCATTGTCACACCCATCGCAGGTCGAGACCAACCTTGAGCGCTCCATCCTACAGGAACATCCCCGTCCCCATCTCATATTCATGAGGGTGCTCTTATCATTTATCTCTCGCGAGTAACTCCCTTACTCGAACTTTCTCGCGAGTAGCTTTTTACTACTCGACTTCTACCGAGCTAGCTACAACATTAGCCTAGCATCTACAACGTGGCAAAGCCTACACTAAACCTTCTAATTAGGGATGTAATAGTCATGCAAGTGGGTTTCAATCATCCTAGACATAATGCACTCAAGTCTAACAAACATGATGTGAAGTAAAGCAAAATTTAAAATGGTAACGATATGCAAACCGGGGCTTGCCTTGCTCAACGGTTTTGTTAGAAGCTAGAAGTTAGTCTTCCTCCGGAGAATCCGCCAAACTCGTCACGAGATGGAGATCCTCGCTGTAGAGTCGGACCCTCGTCGAACGTCAACGTCACGTGAGCTATTATATTGCAATGCACATATATTTCAAAAGCAATTTAGAAACTGTTTCAAAACTGTTGTACAGTTAACTCACACATAAAAGAGATAAACAACAGCAAGGTTTCTGTTGTTGGATCTAAACCTTAGAGATGATGAAATCTAGGTGAAAAGAGATACTAGTAATCACCATGTGATTATGTCCATTATATGAACACTTAACCTAAAAGATGGTAGCTCAAGTTCCAGAGGTCCAATGAAGCTGAGAATTTAACCACAGCCTCTATGGAAGGTATTCAGGCAGTGTGCAAAAATTGAGCTCATGAAATGGCTTCATGTGAGCACAACAAATCCTTATGTGGTTTTCACTAATTTGCCTTTACCCCCTAGATATTAAGCTTTCCTATGCTAAAAAGTAGACTTTTTGTGAAGTACAAAATGTCATGAGTCCATAGGAATTGGTTTTACCATTTTTGGAGTTTCCTACATGGAGATATGGATTTTTCAAAGAATGGTGAAAAGCTGAAATTGTCTCTGTTTATTTTCCTATTTTTCAGAGACATAAGGAATGAACACATTATTTGACCAAGAAAATTAGGTCTAATGCCTCTGAAATTTTTACTGGAGTTCAGGGAATTTTGGAAGAATGTCCTGTCAAAATTTGGGAATTTTCCAATAAACAGAACTCCTGTAAAAATTCAGACAAGATTTTTCTTAAATGAATTAATGAGCCAAATTCAGGGATTTTCATAAACATTGGTCTGCACCCCTGGATAGTACTCTTTTAGAGGAATCCAACAAAATTTGTTTTACAATTTTTGGACATTCCTACACAAAGTTATGGCTCTCCAAAGTTTGAACTAGAGTGGGAAAATCTGGAAAATATTTAAATGCTGACAGTGGGTCCCACTCGTCATCCCTAACCTCCAGCCACGCGCCAAAACAGAGCAGTGGCGGCTGCCTCCGGTGAGGTCGCCGGAAATGAGCTTCCCGGCCACCTCCGGACCCCCTGCTGGCCGCCCCCCCCATTTTCCACCCTGCTGAACTCATTGGTGAGGTCCCCGGCGGCTGAAACTCGCCGGAAAGCAGTGCGCACCGGCCACAGCTAACCCTAGAGCTCCGGCGAGGTCTTGCACGGTGAATTCTCCACCAAATGGTCGGTTCTTGGGCTCTACAGCACCAGGGAAACATCTAGAAGACCGGCATGAGGTTTAAACCAGCTGGAGATGGCTCTAAACCCATCGGCACCGTGCACCCGATAGGGTCCAGCGGCAAAGCCTCTAAAAGAGCTCGGACTGCTCACTCTACACTCAATTTCTTGGTCTAAAATCGATGGAGGAGGTGTGCTAGGAAGTTAACAACCTGTGTATGAAGTTTGAGACCCAACAAACATGAATTGAGGACGAATTTTACAATTCTTTACCTCAAGGTCCGTTTCTGCCGCCCGGGAGAAAAACTTGAAATTCTCCCTCTGTGATCAATGGCTGGGGCTGAGCTTTGGAGGTGAGAAACTAGACTTGTTGGTGCACAGATGGGGTGGCTTGCTTGGGCGTGATCCCTTCTGGTTTGGGCTGTCCACGGCGTCCAGTTCCAGCTTCTTCAGTTTCAGTTCGGGACAGTGGAAGCTTTGCCGTTTCTAGGCGCCAGCAAGCATGGAACAGCGGGGGAAGAGTGCTAGCCGGCCAGAGCACTGATGGGCGATGGTCTTTGCTGTGGAAAGCTGGGGCAAAGGGCGCTTGATTCAGTTGGGCGCAGCAGAGGAACAGAGCAGCGGCTGATTCTGTTCTGCTCGGGAGATAACTTCACGGGAGCAGACAGAACGGTGAAGAAGAGAGAAATTGGCTTCGTGCACTGTCTGGTGTGAGGATCAGAACGAGCAAGCAAGCAGGAGCTGGAGCTGAGCCACCGAGCGTGCCCAGCTGCTGCTGTCGAGCGTGTGTGCCTCGGGGAGGAAATAGAGTCTGCTGTTCAATTGTGGTGTATGACATGTGGGGTCCACAGCCACAATTCTCCCTCTTATCCCCCATTTCAATTTAAATTAGCAAACGAGCTCCGAATTTGATCAAACTTGGAGTATAGGTTAAAAGAATTATGAGGAACTCAAATCTGAAATCAGATTTTGAAATTGAGTATGTTTGGTTCGAAATTCAAATTTAAGTTTGAATTTGAACGTGCCCTCATTTAATCCTCGGAATAAATAGTATATGAAACCTAAAATTCTCCAAATTTGAAACTTAGTCTCTTGAATACAGGAGAAATGCATCTATGCTCTCACATATAGGCCTTTGTACAATCTGAATAAGAATCCTTTCAAAAGAATTCAAATTGCATTTAAATTTCCTCCACTCTACTCATAGAGAAGGTGCATATGAGTTAGAGTTTTTAGAAGTGTAATTATTTCCCCTAGGTTAACATGTGTTGAGCATGGGCTAGAGAAATTTTTTTAACTCCCTCACATGTCCATATGTGTGTTCCTCATTTCATGTGACACAATTATAGTCTTTTGTTGCCTTAACTTTGTTTTATGAGCTGACATCAAACTTTACAAAAGTTAGGGCTGTTACATTCCTCCCCCCTTAAAAGAATCTCGTCCCGAGATTACAAAAAGAAAGAAGAAGGGAGAATGACTACTGGACATATGGTACAAACAAGTCGGGAAAATTTAAACGGAGAAAATCCTCGCTTTCCCACGTGGCTTCATCAGCGGTGTGGTTGCTCCACAAGACTTTGTAAAATCGCAATGTCCGATTTCTTGTGGCGCGAGTCTTCTCGTCAATAATCTGTATCGGATACTCCGAATAAGTGAGATCCGGTTGAAGATCCTCAATGTTCTCCATATGAACTGCGGTTGGGTACTTAAGACATTTCCGCAGCTGAGAGACGTGGAAAACATTGTGAATACCCGAAAGTGACGCCGGTAGCTCCAGACGATAGGCCACGGGTCCGCATATCTCAGTGACAGCAAACGGCCCGATGAATCGCGGAGCAAGCTTTCCCTTCACTCCAAACCGATGAACCCCTTTCATCGGAGAGACACGAAGATACACATGGTCCCCGATGTCGAAGTGAAGAGGTCGACGTCGTTTGTCTGCATAACTCTTCTGCCGAGATTGAGCAGCCCTTAAATTGGCTTGAATCACTCGCACTCGTTCCTCGGCTTCATTCACCAGATCAATCCCGTAGACCACTCTCTCGCCGGACTCACACCAATTTAGTGGTGTGCGGCACTTCCGGCCATAAAGAGCTTCGTACGGGGCCATCTTGATGCTGGATTGATAACCGTTATTATATGAGAATTCTGCTAACGGTAGATGGTCATCCCAATTCTTTCCATGACTGATGACACATGCCCGTAGCATATCCTCTAGGATCTGATTGACTCTCTCCGTTTGACCATCAGTTTGCGGATGATATGCTGAACTCCGAATTAATTTGGTTCCCAAGGAAGCATGCAGTTGCTCCCAAAATCTGGATACGAACAACGCACCTCGGTCAGACACGATAGTGCGGGGAACCCCGTGGAAACACACGATTTTCGAGATGAACAGCTCCGCATACTTCTTTGCCACATATTTAGTATGGACTGGAATAAAATGAGCGGTCTTGGTCAAACGATCAACGATTACCCAAATAGAATCATGCTTGTTGCTGGTCATGGGTAAACCGACGATGAAGTCCATGCTTATGTCTTCCCACTTCCATGCTGGAACCTTTAGCGGTTGAAGTGGTCCGGCTTTCCGCATATGGTCGGCTTTAACCCGCCGACACGTATCACACTCGGATACGTACTTCGCAGTCTCTCTTTTCATCCGTGTCCACCAGAACTTTGATTTCAAGTCCTGGTACATTTTATTGCTTCCCGGATGAATGGAGTACTTGGATAAATGTGCTTCATCCAATATCTTCCTCCGCAATTTCATGTTTCGGGGTACAACTATACGGTTGTTAAACCATAGAGTACCCTCTTCATCCTTGCGGAACGTCTTCAATTCACCGCTGTCCACTCTCCTCCGGATATGAGACATACCTCTGTCTCTCTTCTGAGCCTCTACAATCTCATCTCGGATTGTAGGAATAAGAGCGAGGTTGAACAGCGATCCGTAGGGAACTAAGCGCAGGCTTGGTTCTCCTTCTTCATGTGCAGCCATGGCTAAGTGGTGAACGTGAGCTTTCCGACTAAGTGCGTCGGCAACCACATTCGCCTTACCAGGATGGTAATGAATTTCAAGTTCATAGTCCTTGATCAATTCTAGCCATCTTCGCTGCCTCATATTCAGTTCCTTCTGTGTGAAGATGTACTTCAAGCTTTTGTGGTCAGTGTAGAGATGTACTAGATTGCCTAGTAGATAATGTCTCCACATTTTTAATGCTAAAACCACTGCAGCTAGTTCAAGGTCGTGCGTCGGGTAATTCTGCTCATGACCCCTGAGTTGTCGGGATCCATACGCGACCACACGTCCTTCTTGCATCAACACACAACCCAAACCGATGCCGGATGCATCACAATAAACATCAAACGGCTTCGTAGTGTCCGGCTGGGCCAAAACTGGAGCTGTAGTGAGATGCTTCACTAATGTTTGAAAAGCTTGTTCACATGAATCGCTCCAATCATATTTGGTGCTTTTCTTCAAAAGCTCCGTCATAGGTTTAGCGACTTTGGAGAAGTTTGGAATGAATCTCCGGTAATAGCCCGCTAAACCTAGGAAACTCCTCACTTCATGAACAGATGTTGGAGATTTCCAATTCAGCACTTGCTCGATTTTACTTGGGTCCACAGCGATGCCTTCCGCTGAAATAATATGCCCAAGAAACGGCACTTTGCTGATCCAAAACTCACATTTACTGAACTTTGCATATAGCTTGTGGTCCCTCAAGCGTTGGAGTACAATACGCAAATGTTCAGCATGTTCTTCTTCTGACTTTGAATAGACCAAAATGTCGTCGATGAAAACCACGACGAACTTGTCTAACTCCGGCATGAACACAGAGTTCATGAGATACATAAAGTGAGCCGGAGCATTGGTCAACCCAAAGGACATGACAAGATATTCATAAAGACCATATCTTGTTGAGAACGCCGTCTTAGGTACATCTTCTGCCCGGATCTTTATCTGGTGATACCCGGACCGAAGATCCATCTTGGAAAATACCTTAGCACCCACTAGTTGATCGAACAAAATGTCAATGCGCGGTAGTGGATACTTATTCTTGATAGTGACAGCATTCAGTGGACGATAATCTACACATAGTCTCAAAGTCTCGTCCTTCTTCTTCACGAAGAGTGCGGAACAGCCCCAAGGTGATGAACTTGGGCGTATAAAACCTTTGTCCATGAGGTCATTAAGCTGCTCCTTCAATTCTGCTAGCTCCTTTGGTGCCATTTTGTATGGTCGCCGAGAAATAGGTGTTGTTCCCGGTGCTAGTTCAATCTTGAACTCTACATCACGTTCGGGCGGCATGCCCGGCAAGTCTTCGGGAAACACATCTGGATATTCACATACCACTGGAATATCCTCAATTTTAGGAGCTTCAATCTGATGCACTGCTGCAACTTGTTGTGATGGATCCACAAGATTCAATGTGTTGCAACCGTGTATTGGGGAATTCAGTTGGACAGTTCGAGAGCTGATGTCAAAGATAGCTCCATAATGTGTCAACCATGACATCCCCAAGATAATATCAATCCTTTGGCCTTTGAGTATGATAAGGCTCGCAGGATAGATGTTTCCACCCAAACATAATGGTGCCCGAGAGACCATCTCATCTGTTGATATCTTGCCTCCGGGTGAGCTGATATGAAACGGATGCTTAACTGTGCTAAATGGAAGATTATTCTTCAGCACATAGTCTCTGCTAATAAAATTGTGGGTGGCTCCGGAATCAAACAACACGAAAGTGGGCTGTTCATGTAAAGTGAACATGCCCGCTAAAACTGGTTCGCCTTTAGCAATGTCCTCACTAGCAGTATAATTAACCCTGCCAGCTTTTGAAAGATTCTTCTTTGAAGGTTTATGATGCTGATCTGAGCATTGACGAGACAACACATAAGTGTGGCTCTGCTCAGCTCCATGAGGGTTTCGTGTTGTAGAAATCTTCAGCTCTCTACTAACACGAGGTGGAGATAATTCGTGCGTAGCTGGTTGTGGTAGGGTTGCACGAATAATTTCTGCCCGCTGTTGTTGAGGTGGATGCTCATAAGTGATCAACTCCAGCCGTGGTTGTGAGAGTTGCACCACAGGCTGAATTTGTTGCCTAACTGGCGAGTGATACCGCACTCGATAGTTCGGACGAACCTCGATGTCACTGTCCGGCGGTATACTTCTTTTCAGTTCCGCTTCACAACGAAGATGCATGTCTTCCTTAATGATAGCGGCATTTACCAACTCATTGTAAATGCCGTTATTGAACAAGGTCACTTGTTCCTTAAGTTCGACATTCAAACCTCGGAAGAAATACTCGCACTTCAACTCTTCCGAGTCAACCATATGAGTTGCGTATTGCATCAAGTCTTCAAACTCTTTGAAGTACTCGTACGCACTCCTTTCGCCTTGCTTTAACTCCAGAAAGTCTTGATACTTTGTTCGTAGAATTCCCGAACAAACGTGACGTGCCCGGAAAATATTCCGGAATTCATCCCACGTCACTCGATGACCTTCTGGAAGAGTAGCGATGTACTCCGCCCACCAAGCTCCAGCAGCTCCGTGGAGTTGTTGAGCGGCAAATAGGGTCTTCTGATATTCATCGCACTCAAGCGTATCGAACTTGGCTTCAATACATTGAAGCCAATGAGCCGACTCCAACGGTTCTTTCGCTTCCGAGAAAACCGGTGGTTGTCTTGCTAGAAAATCCAGATAAGTGCTTGGCGGAGGATTTTGCTGTAGTGTCTCCTGTCGTATGCTTTGTCGCACCAACAGATCCAGAGACTCAGCCATCTTTGCCAAGATTTCCGCCAACCCGGTTGATGATGTCGGCACTTCTTGTCGTGGCAAATTACTTTCGCCGTGACTCGACTCACCAACCTCACTCCTGGAATGAGCACGATCCATGCTGCAAGAATGAGCAATTTACGGTTAAAATTCAAAGTTCAAACTCAACTTGAATTCAAAAACATTAACCGTCAAAGCATCACTTCAATAATGCAGCACACATAATCTAACCAGGGTTCCGACAATTCTGGAATCTATCAAACGTGAGAAAGTTTGTCCAAACCCTTAATTCCAACAGTAGGACAAACTGAAAAATAACTCGAGAACATGTTACGGAGCTTAGAGAAGTCTAAGACATCCCTGCCCACAACAAGTCTCAAGCTAAATGGCAATAAGTACTACTCTGTTCAGAATGACCAATAGGTCTTAATCCCAGAATTTGAATATGAAAATGGCAATTTCATGTCTCAAGTTGAATATCAAAGTTATAGTTAACTTTAATATCTTTCCAACGAGTATTCATTTGCCTTCATATATGTTCTGGATCAAAGATTGTGATATTTCAAAGTTAACAGAAATCTGGAACAATTTTGACAGCACTTCCTTTGAAAGTGGCTGTTTTGTCCGCAAGATTTCACCACTTTAAACTCCAAATCTGGAGACTTTGAACTATGAAGTCATAGCATATATCACAAGCTTTCCAACGGTGTATTACTTGACCCTTAGAAGATTTTCTACAGAAAGTTATGGTCGAAATACAGAAATTTCCAGAGAGCAATTTGTGCCTGCCCTGGTTTTGGACAGTTCACACTCATCTGAGAATTTCATCCATTTGGAGGGTGATTCTGGTCTGGAGTTCTACTGAAGAGTTGTAGAAGACTTCAATAGCTTTCCAGAAATGTATCACTCACCTCCATTGGTTCAACCAAACAAAAATTATGCCCTGTTAAACCTCAGCAAAGATTCTGCCGGAAACAGGGGAGGTTTATTCCTAAGTCTTTGTGAAGAAATCTATACTCCCAATTGACTCTTAGTTCAATATAGGAGTTCATCACCCCCTAATAGAATCCTAGACCCCAGATTTACTCTTTTTCTTTTCAAACCTTCATTTTCATGCAGTTCAAAACACATCACGGTACTACGTTGCCTCACCAAATTAAAATCCTAACCGGCTTTATACCAGCTTATACGTCTCAAGTGGTGGTACTAAAACGATCACTCACAAACGTTTTCTACACGACATGTTCTAACGTGGTTAAGGTACCTGCAGAAAATCACTCAATAATGATGCACACATTGGTTTATCATTTCAGGCAGGTCCCTATCATAGTAAAAACATACGCCCCGTATCATTGCCATACGGGCCGTCCTTGAGTCAAGCCACGTCTCAAGGTACATGATCGGGTTATTCACCACCCGACGGGGGCTCCACACCTTTGCACTAAAGCACACCGGTGGAACAGCGCTTTCGTATGCCTCATAGGACATGAAGAGTCCTAGAGAACACACTTCGTGTTACAAACCACACGATGGGGTCTCCTCCTCTTGCCCCTGGGTTTGCGCACTGGAGGCTAGTGCCATTCATATGTCTCTAAGACATGAAGAGTCTTAGAAAACATATTCACTTCCCGTCCATTGCTGAACGGGACATCCCACACTACTTTCCTCGTATGGGTGAGCTAACCGAAATTGATCCGCTTTCGGTGGCGTTCCTTACCATTCTTACCTCCACGTAGGTGCGTCGTTACTGAATTTAAATACTGAAGAGTAACACACTGTTAGCTTGCCACCTTAAGTACTATGCTAATAATAATCCTTATGTGGGCATACTATACATTCCTCACTCGTAAACCTCTAAGTTTTTGAAAATATGCCCTTTTCATGCGTGCTATTCCCAATGCGGCTCTGATACCACGACTGTGGGACGCGCCCGCGGCCCGGGAATCGCAGTGGGTGGTGCCGTGCGATGCGGCACCCAATAGCATGCACGAAAAGACGATAAGAACATAACGACACCATTTTGTTACTCAAGATAATTTCTTTTACAACATAATATACACACGCAGCGGAAATTTAAATTTGCTGGACAAACTACTCACTCTCGACCCTAACTACGCCGAAGAGAAGTCGTTCAGTCCATGAACGCTTCCTACTAGCTTCACCAAAGAAAGGCAGCGGCTAGGTTTCCGATGAGTTGAACGAACCGTGAGGTTCGTCATCTCACCGAACAACCCTCTTCATAGCAGGCATCCTGCGACCTGCAAAAACAACTCAGAAGCAACCGTGAGCACTAAGGCTCAACAAGACTTACCCGTCACTCCTAAACATGCAACTCTACATGCAGAGGTAGTAAGAAAGTAGGCATAGGAATTTGCAAAATGCATCATGACTAAACTTGATCCTTATATTCAGATTCTTATAGCCTTCATTTTAGTGGTCCTCGCGCCTCACAACATCGGAAGTCCACAATCAAACAAGAAACGCTTATCCCGATGTTGCTAGCCTAAGGTGGAAATGAAATTTAGTTGGCTCTATATCTACTTCAGTCAAGGTTCCAATACAGTGATTAATCCACAAACAGCAAGTTAAGAGACTTAGTTCATCTTTTTACTAAGTCACGGCGCAGTGGGCAAGTATGCTCAATCCTCTTCCGCGAGCGACGGTGATTCGAATCAATAACAACCCGGAATACACGACACATACACCCGCCTCGAAAGACTCTCTCAAGAGCTCTTTCTTACGTTGTATGCAGCAACCTTTCACACGACACCCCGACATAGAAAAACGCTTCGCGCCGAGCAGGATGGTCCTCTACGCGGACACGTCGAAGTTGCCCGCTAAAGGATTTACACCTCCCGCCTTCTCAACGCCATTCCCACGCGAAGGATGAGTTTCTATATCACGGTCCATCGTGTTACATCGGTTTCATGGGTCCCATACCCCACTATATATCCGGTACAGCTCAATCTTGTCCAGCAGGGCCGCATACATACGGTCCTTAACCGACACGGACGGGGCTACAACCAACCTCCACATTTGCCTTACCATCCCGGTCCAGGCCAAATGTGGTCTCAAGCATTGTCACACCCATCGCAGGTCGAGACCAACCTTGAGCGCTCCATCCTACAGGAACATCCCCGTCCCCATCTCATATTCATGAGGGTGCTCTTATCATTTATCTCTCGCGAGTAACTCCCTTACTCGAACTTTCTCGCGAGTAGCTTTTTACTACTCGACTTCTACCGAGCTAGCTACAACATTAGCCTAGCATCTACAACGTGGCAAAGCCTACACTAAACCTTCTAATTAGGGATGTAATAGTCATGCAAGTGGGTTTCAATCATCCTAGACATAATGCACTCAAGTCTAACAAACATGATGTGAAGTAAAGCAAAATTTAAAATGGTAACGATATGCAAACCGGGGCTTGCCTTGCTCAACGGTTTTGTTAGAAGCTAGAAGTTAGTCTTCCTCCGGAGAATCCGCCAAACTCGTCACGAGATGGAGATCCTCGCTGTAGAGTCGGACCCTCGTCGAACGTCAACGTCACGTGAGCTATTATATTGCAATGCACATATATTTCAAAAGCAATTTAGAAACTGTTTCAAAACTGTTGTACAGTTAACTCACACATAAAAGAGATAAACAACAGCAAGGTTTCTGTTGTTGGATCTAAACCTTAGAGATGATGAAATCTAGGTGAAAAGAGATACTAGTAATCACCATGTGATTATGTCCATTATATGAACACTTAACCTAAAAGATGGTAGCTCAAGTTCCAGAGGTCCAATGAAGCTGAGAATTTAACCACAGCCTCTATGGAAGGTATTCAGGCAGTGTGCAAAAATTGAGCTCATGAAATGGCTTCATGTGAGCACAACAAATCCTTATGTGGTTTTCACTAATTTGCCTTTACCCCCTAGATATTAAGCTTTCCTATGCTAAAAAGTAGACTTTTTGTGAAGTACAAAATGTCATGAGTCCATAGGAATTGGTTTTACCATTTTTGGAGTTTCCTACATGGAGATATGGATTTTTCAAAGAATGGTGAAAAGCTGAAATTGTCTCTGTTTATTTTCCTATTTTTCAGAGACATAAGGAATGAACACATTATTTGACCAAGAAAATTAGGTCTAATGCCTCTGAAATTTTTACTGGAGTTCAGGGAATTTTGGAAGAATGTCCTGTCAAAATTTGGGAATTTTCCAATAAACAGAACTCCTGTAAAAATTCAGACAAGATTTTTCTTAAATGAATTAATGAGCCAAATTCAGGGATTTTCATAAACATTGGTCTGCACCCCTGGATAGTACTCTTTTAGAGGAATCCAACAAAATTTGTTTTACAATTTTTGGACATTCCTACACAAAGTTATGGCTCTCCAAAGTTTGAACTAGAGTGGGAAAATCTGGAAAATATTTAAATGCTGACAGTGGGTCCCACTCGTCATCCCTAACCTCCAGCCACGCGCCAAAACAGAGCAGTGGCGGCTGCCTCCGGTGAGGTCGCCGGAAATGAGCTTCCCGGCCACCTCCGGACCCCCTGCTGGCCGCCCCCCCCATTTTCCACCCTGCTGAACTCATTGGTGAGGTCCCCGGCGGCTGAAACTCGCCGGAAAGCAGTGCGCACCGGCCACAGCTAACCCTAGAGCTCCGGCGAGGTCTTGCACGGTGAATTCTCCACCAAATGGTCGGTTCTTGGGCTCTACAGCACCAGGGAAACATCTAGAAGACCGGCATGAGGTTTAAACCAGCTGGAGATGGCTCTAAACCCATCGGCACCGTGCACCCGATAGGGTCCAGCGGCAAAGCCTCTAAAAGAGCTCGGACTGCTCACTCTACACTCAATTTCTTGGTCTAAAATCGATGGAGGAGGTGTGCTAGGAAGTTAACAACCTGTGTATGAAGTTTGAGACCCAACAAACATGAATTGAGGACGAATTTTACAATTCTTTACCTCAAGGTCCGTTTCTGCCGCCCGGGAGAAAAACTTGAAATTCTCCCTCTGTGATCAATGGCTGGGGCTGAGCTTTGGAGGTGAGAAACTAGACTTGTTGGTGCACAGATGGGGTGGCTTGCTTGGGCGTGATCCCTTCTGGTTTGGGCTGTCCACGGCGTCCAGTTCCAGCTTCTTCAGTTTCAGTTCGGGACAGTGGAAGCTTTGCCGTTTCTAGGCGCCAGCAAGCATGGAACAGCGGGGGAAGAGTGCTAGCCGGCCAGAGCACTGATGGGTGATGGTCTTTGCTGTGGAAAGCTGGGGCAAAGGGCGCTTGATTCAGTTGGGCGCAGCAGAGGAACAGAGCAGCGGCTGATTCTGTTCTGCTCGGGAGATAACTTCACGGGAGCAGACAGAACGGTGAAGAAGAGAGAAATTGGCTTCGTGCACTGTCTGGTGTGAGGATCAGAACGAGCAAGCAAGCATGAGCTGGAGCTGAGCCACCGAGCGTGCCCAGCTGCTGCTGTCGAGCGTGTGTGCCTCGGGGAGGAAATAGAGTCTGCTGTTCAATTGTGGTGTATGACATGTGGGGTCCACAGCCACAATTCTCCCTCTTATCCCCCATTTCAATTTAAATTAGCAAACGAGCTCCGAATTTGATCAAACTTGGAGTATAGGTTAAAAGAATTATGAGGAACTCAAATCTGAAATCAGATTTTGAAATTGAGTATGTTTGGTTCGAAATTCAAATTTAAGTTTGAATTTGAACGTGCCCTCATTTAATCCTCGGAATAAATAGTATATGAAACCTAAAATTCTCCAAATTTGAAACTTAGTCTCTTGAATACAGGAGAAATGCATCTATGCTCTCACATATAGGCCTTTGTACAATCTGAATAAGAATCCTTTCAAAAGAATTCAAATTGCATTTAAATTTCCTCCACTCTACTCATAGAGAAGGTGCATATGAGTTAGAGTTTTTAGAAGTGTAATTATTTCCCCTAGGTTAACATGTGTTGAGCATGGGCTAGAGAAATTTTTTTAACTCCCTCACATGTCCATATGTGTGTTCCTCATTTCATGTGACACAATTATAGTCTTTTGTTGCCTTAACTTTGTTTTATGAGCTGACATCAAACTTTACAAAAGTTAGGGCTGTTACAAATATTTGGTGGCACACATGTAGCAATACAATTTTATCATAACAACAATATTGAATCATCACATTTCATATATTAACCTACGTCACGACTCAGTGACCAAGTGGTACTCGTCATCGCGAGGGACGGCGAATCGACTCGATATACACCTGCAAGGATACCCGAAGAGCACGTCAGGTACGCCCACCTGTGGAGCTGCACAGCACGCTCACTCGATGTCGTACGGGACAAACTTTCACCCAACAGCCCAAACATCGAACCGGTCACTGAAACAGACAAGAGGTTCCCTACACAGAGCATTTCTCTATGCCCGTTAGCAGATTTCCACCTTGTTGCCCTCAACCTACACCTATAAATCGGTGTGCTATGCCTCGACGCCCGGAGGTTTAGGTTACATTGATTTACCGGGGCCCATATATCCGATATGCCTTCAGTACGTTCAATCTTGATCAGCGTGGGCCGCACACGGATCGGTCCTCAATCGACACGGACAGGGCTGCACACACAAGACTTCCTCTTGCTGCGCCCTAGCCCCTGCCTAGTTTCATTTTCTTACTAAAGTGATCTCACATCACTTGAACCAATCCCGTGTGTCCCAAAGCCTAAAATCGCGAGTAGATTCCAACTACTCGACTTGTACTGAAGTTCTATGAATCAATAAGCATAGTCTGTCTACTCGAGGACTTAGACACTACCCTCACTCTTGTAGGGAAAATCTGGTTATGCACTTGGGTTTCATCCATCCTACACCTAATGCACATCCATACCACATACTAAGTATACATAAAGCAAAACATTATAAAATTGGTTAATGTAAACCGGGGCTTGCCTTGTTGCTGCTGGTCAGTGGTTAGGGTTTCGTCCGGAAGAATAAAGTCGAGCACTTCCGGAGTTTCCTCGCCTTCAGCGACTACACGTAAGCAATATGCTATATGTCAATTTACATGCAATGTATTAAATTGAATATGTAAAGACCATAACTCTATCTAGCCCTCCCCTTTGGCTCTGAAATTTTTATGGCGGCTTGGTAGGCTCTTAACCAGAGACTTGACCAAGTTTCATTTGAAACAAAGTTCATTTGAGCTCTGTACAAATAACAACCTATTTGGTCATTAGTAGAGCCTTTAAGGAATTCCAGGGATTTTCATGGCTCCAACCATTACTTTCTGGAAACTAGAGTTCGAGATGGTTCTAATGAGATTGGTTTCAAGCCATTTGAATCCTTCTAGATGAAGTAATGCCCTAATTAATATTTGAGAAAATCTAAAAAATATTTCTGTACATTTTTCTATTTTCTCAGGGCAGTTCACTTAATCACACCATTAGGGGGAATAAACGAACTTGGATGGGTCTGAAATTTTTCCTGTGACTCAAGGATTTTCCAATGAACCTCCCAGCCAGATTTCAGAATTTTTTATAAAGTAATTCTCCAGATAAAATTCCTAACACTTTAAATTTAGGGAATTAATTCTGGAAAATTATTAAGATTCATAAGCTGAAACTTGTTTTGATGAATAGTACCCGAAGAGATGAATCCAACAAAATTTGGTTCACTGAATTTGGAGCTTCCTAGCAGAAGTTATATGCATTTGAAGTTTGAACCAAATCTGAAAATTCAAATAAAGTTTAAACCGGCTGGTGGGGTCCCCGGGCTACGTGTCAGCACCGCAGCCAAACCACACGGGGGTCCGCAGAGTCTCCCGTGTAGCCACACGAAATCCTGGCACCACAAACGATCCAGCGCTGTTTTAACAGAGGCCGACACGTGGGGCCCATGAAGCTTTGTCTACATCGCGCTCCCGCGGCTCCCCGCCGCCACCTTCGCCGGAGAGCTCGCCGCCGGGCGTTCTGCTACCCGACCATCGACGAAACTCGCCGCCTGTGCATATTTCCGCCTGAGGAACACGGTGGTGCACTCCCCGGAGCTCGGCAACGGCCGGAATAGTGCTCACGACGGTGACAGCGGCCGGGAGCTCATCTGAGACGTCGAACTCTTTGTTATCTACACCTTTTTCGACGCGGTTTGCTCGGAGAGCTCCGCTGAGACTTGCTGATCACGGATATGAGCACTGATCCTCGTGAAAACGGCCGCAACTAGGACCTCACCGTCGACCTAGGGTTAAAACGGCGGTGATCGGAAAATTTCAAAGAACAACAACCCTAGTCTATGGTTTTCAGCGGTTTTTGATCCTAGGTGGCCGTGGACAGGTTCAGAATGTATGTGTAGCTGGGAATCCTCTGTGGTGAACTAACCATTATGAATTTCTGAGTTTTGAACTACTAGGTTCTTTGAACCCCGAACTAATAACCGGACGAATTGTACCCTGGCGAGGCATGAGGGGAGGAGCGATTGGCACGAGAGTGTTAAGCACCCTGAAGCGGACCTTTTTCGTGTAGCTCGTCGGGCACGAAATGGCTTCTAGCTCTCGGACGCCGGGGAGCAGAGGGAGTCGGCCGGCGATAGTTTTCTTCGCGCGCGGGAGCAAACGCAGCAACGCTGGCTGGTGGAGGAAACGAAGTTGGTCTGCGCAGCGTACGTGGGAGACGGGAATGAGCGTGAGCTGATCCTTTTGCAGCGCTGGCATGCGCGTGGTCGCGAGAGGGTGAGGCGGCAGCGTTCCAGGCAGCCGACCGAAGTAGTGGAGGCGTTCTCTCGTCTTCAGTCTCTGACCAGTGGGCCCTTTTCTCCCCTCTAATCCTTTCTCTCCCTTCTGCTGCAATTATCTCAACCACTCAAAATTGAATGGTAGACTTTGACACAAAGGCATGGGATGAAATTTGAATTCTTCAATGGAAATTGGTTTGGACTAAATTTGCTGCCCATTTGAATTTGAAATTCAAATTCAGTTTGAATTATTGCAAATTTAGCTCCCGACAAGATGAACTCCAGTGGGGATAAAAATTGGTGGACTAACTCAGAAAAATGTGCTGAGTTTGAATATTAAGCCAACTTTTGAATTCAAGTGATTAAAGTGGCTGCAATTTGAATTTGCATTCAAATTGGCCCCTTTTTCAAATGTCTCCAAAAATGCCTCAAAAAGTCCTGGATTTACATTAAACTTGGCCTGAGCCTTCCCAAGAATATTTAAGGTCTAGAGGCGAGCTCAACCTTTCATGTTTGCGTGTATGACTCCTACTTTTTAATGTTAGGGCTTTCCCCTCTAATCACCCTCTTGATGGTGTTTACTTGCTCTTCCCAAAAGTTCAAGAGCTATCCACCAAATGAACTGTGGTGTTGTGAGGTAATGAACATATTTTTGCAAGTCACTTTCTTGGGCTTTTACAGTCAACTGGACAGATAAGAGTAGAAATCAGAGAAATATTGGGAATTTGATCTAATAGTGATCTAAGGACATAATTTTAACAAATAATCTTGATGAACATGCCTAGTAAGCAATCAACAATCAGACAATGGTCATTATTCATCAAGATTCACTAATTTAAATAGTTTTCAAGAGAAATCAAGATAAGGGATAGTTTTTTCGCAAAGTAAGTAAGATTTTGAGGATTCAGGCAGGTATGTAGTGTTTCAAGCCACGTTCCCAGTGTCAAGTTTATTTAGTTCATTCCTAAGCTCACAAAAGCGTTTTTCATCAAGTGGCTTGGTGAAGATATCGGCTAGTTGTTTCTCAGTTTTGACATGGAAATGGCTATGTCTCATTTGATTGAATGATCTCTCAAAAAATGATGCCGGATATCAATATGTTTGGTCCTAGAGTGCTCAATAGGGTTATATGCAATCTTAATCGCACTCTCATTGTCACAAAGGAGCGGAATACGGTTCATATTGTAACCGTAGTTCCTTAGAGTTTGTCGCTAGGTGTGCACAACAACTCCCGGCTGCAACATACTCACTTCGGCTGTGGACAAGGCAATGGAGTATTGCTTCTTGGAGGACCAAGAAAATAGGGACCTACCCAAGAATTGGTAAGTCTCGGAGGTACTTTTTCTATCAACTTTGTATCCGGCATAATCTGCATCGGAGTATCCAATGAGATTGAACTTTGAACTTTTAGGATACCAAAGGCCTAGGTTGGGTGTATGAACTAAATATCGCAAGATCCTCTTTACGGTTGTCAAATGACATTCCTTAGGATTGGCTTGAAACCTTGCACACATATAAACACTCAACATAATATCAGGCCTAGATGCACAAAGATAAAGTAGAGATCCAATCATGGAAAGATATACCTTTTAATACACGTTAGGTCCATCTTCATTAAGGTCTAAATGTCCATTTGTTGCCATGGAGTCTTTATGGGTTTCGCTTTGTCCATGCCAAATTTCTGGAGAATGTCTTGGGTGTACTTTGTTTGTCTTATGAACATTCCTTCCTTTAGTTGTTTCACTTGGAATACCAAAAAGTATCTCAACTCTCCCATCATGGACATCTCGAATCTATCTATCGTGATTTTACTAAACTCTTGACAAAAAGATTTATTAGTTGAACCGAATATGATATCATCAACATAGATTTGACAAATGAATAGATCATCATTAAAGTGCTTGGTAAACAAGGTGTAATCAGCTTTACCAATTTTGAAGCCATTTTCAATTAGAAAATCTCTAAGGCACTCATACCAAGATCTAGGAGCTTGTTTGAGGCCATAGAGAGCCTTACGTAGTTCGAACACATGGTCGTGGTACTCTTGATCTTCAACCCCAGAGGGTTGCTCCACGTACATCTCCTCCTTGATAGGTCCGTTGAGGAAGGCGCTTTTGACATCCATTTGATACAACTTGAAATCATGGTGAGTAGCATATGCAAGTAATATACAAAGTGATTCAAGCCTAGCTACGGGAACAATAGTCTCGTCGAAATCCAAACCTTCGACTTGTGAGTAACCTTTAGCCACAAGTCATGCCTTTTTATTGTTACCACTCTATGTTCGTCTTGCTTGTTGCGGAAGACCCATTTAGTGCCGACGATGTTGGACTTTGGTCTTTCAACAAGTTCCCATACTTCGTTCCTCTTGAAGTTGTTCAATTCTTCTTGCACCGCCATCACCCAGTCTGGATCTCCTAGTGCATCTTCAACCCTGTATGGTTCTAAATAGGATACAAAAGAATAGTATTCACAAAAATTAGCTATACGAGATCGAGTTTTCACTCCCTTTTGGATATCACCAATTATGTTGTCGACGGGGTGATCTCTTTGTACCTTTGGTGTACTCTTGGATGTGGCACTTGTGGTGTTGAATTCTCATGATCATCATCTTCTTTGGCTCCCCCTGGATCGTTGCCGCCATTAATGCTTTGATCATCTTGTTGATCTTCATGATATTAATTTTGTGCATGAGCTCCCCCTTGATCATAGCTCTCCTGTTGAGGTTCATATTGAGTACTTGATTCTTGTGATTGTTCTTGAGGTCGAATATCACCAAGTGCCATTCTCCTCAATGCTTGACATGGGCCTTTTTCTTGATCTAGCACACACTTATCAACTTGCTCCGCTTGGAAGCCATTAGTTTCATCGAACACTACGTCACGTGCCACTTCAACAAGTCCGAAGACCTTGTTGAAGACACGATAAGCGTAGGAGTTTGAATCATAACCAAGCAAGAAGCCCTCATCGGACTTCGAAGCAAACTTCGAGGTCCTAGGCTTCTTGTTTAGAATATACCATTCTGAACCCAAAAAATCGAAAGTACGAAATATTTGGTTTGTTACCGGTGAGTAGTTCATACGAGGTTTTCTTGAGTAGGCGATGAAGGTACAGTCGGTTTGTTGCATGACAAGCGGTGTTGATAGCTTCAGCCCAAAATCGGTCAAAGGTCTTGTATTCGTCAAGCATTGTTCTTGCCATCTCAATGAGCATTCGGTTCTTCCTTTCGGCTACCCTGTTTTGTTGTGGCGAGTCGGGTGCCGAAAGTACATGCTTTATTCCTTCTTCATTTAGATATTCATCGACTTGTGTATTCTTGAATTCTGTTCCATTATCAATTCTTATGTTCTTGATCGTCAATGAGAATTCATTTTAGGCTTACCTGAGAAACTTCTTGAGTGTTCCTTGAGTTTCTGGCTTATCATGCAAAAAGAAAACCCACGTGAAGCGTGAAAAATCATCAACAATGACTAAACCATATTTGTTACCGCCGATGCTTATATAAGCAATTGGACCAAATAGGTCCATGTGGAGGAGCTCGAGCGGTCTTGTTGTAGTCATGACATTCTTCGCGGGATGAGGTGCTCCTACTTGCTTCTTGGCTTGGCACGTACTACAAGGCCTATCTTTCTCAAAAACAACATCCTTCAAACCTCGGATGTGATCGCCCTTTAGAAATTTTTGTAGATTCCTCATACCAGCATGTGCTAGCCATCTATGCCACAACCAACCCATGTTGGTCTTTGCAATCAAGCATGTGTCAAGTTCGGCTTTATCTTTGTTGAAATCAACTAGATAATGCTTTCCCTTTAACACACCCATGAAAGCAATAGAGTTATCACTCCTTCTAGAGACGGTCACACCTTCATTAGTGAATAAACAATTATAACCTTTGTCATATAGTTGAGATATGGACAAGAGGTTATAATCTAAGGAATCAACATGTAAAACATGAGAAAGTGTGTGTTGTGATGAAATAGCTATTTTACCGGTACCTAGCACCTTCCTTGACTATTATCACCAAAACAGATGCCTTCGCTTGAGTCTTCATTTTGTTCGTACTCCACGATCATTTTTTCTTTCTCCGGTCATGTGATTGGTGCATCCACTATCTAGCACCCATTTTGCTCTATCAGATGCATATGCCTACAAGAAAGAAATTATGCTTTGTTCTTAGGTACCCAAGCTTGCTTTAGTCCTTTGAGGTTAGTGACTTGGGCACCCACACACGAGACTTGGTGTTCTCATGCCGTGGCCCAACATATTTAGCATAAACTTTTCCAAGACTATTTTTCATAAGCACATATTAAGCATCAAAGGTTCTAAACAAGATTTGTTATTCATATGAGTTTTCAATGTTAATTTTATCAACATTATTATGTTTTCCAACTTGAGAAGAGTTTCCCTTGATAAAGACAATGCGTTTCTTGTCATTCTTGTGGCTTCTAGCGTTTTGCCTTTCACCATAAGAATATCCAATGTCATGTTTAACATTAGGAGGTCTTGTGACCAACTTGACCTTCTCCTTGTCAAACATGCCCCTTTGGGAGGGATGCTTGTCTTTTGTCAAGTTTGACTTTTCTTTCAAGTTGGTGTCATTTTTAGCACATGTATAAGTTATGAGAGTTTTGGATTCAACATGTTGAGAAGGTGAGCTTAACGAGGATGAAGAACCACTTTGCTTGAGTGACTCAACTTGCGCCTCAAGAATCTTGTTAACCTTGATTAAGTTAGCAAGTTCATCCTTGAGTGCAATGTTTGAGTCTTTTAGCTTCAAACAAGTCTCCTTGCTTGAAGCTAACTCAAGCTCAAGTGATTTGCTTCGCTCCTTTTTCAATCTCAAGATATTTCTCCTTTTGGAGAATGATCATATCTTCTTGGCGATTGACTAGCTCCTCCTTATCAACAATCTCATCCATTAGAATTTTCATTTTAGCTATAGTATTTTTATCTAAACCTATCATCACTAGAATTATTAATATCACTAGTAAAGGAATGCAAGGAGGAAGATTTAGTTTTAACCTTTCTTTCTCCTTCCTTGGCCATTAGGCATGTGTGGTTGGTGTCCTTCCATGATCCCATGGTTGGGAAGAGAGTGGACTTCATGGTAGGCTTCTTGATAGCTATAGTGGCCATCTCCTCTTCTTCTTCAGATGAGGACTCATCATTGGAGTCCCATTTCTTGCCTAGATGTTCTTGGCCATATTGCTTCCTTTTCTTGAATATTTTCTTTTGTTGAGGCTTGTTGTCTTTAATCTTCTTCCCTTTGGAGGAGAGTGCCTTCTTCCTCATAAGTGCCTTTAGTTGGAGCATCTCCTCATCATCATCCTCGCAGTCCTGAATGGCATTGAGGAGCTTCTCCAACTTTTGGTTTCCTTCGTCACCACCATTTTCATGGTTGAAGCCCTTGGGCTCACCCTTGATTTCCGATATCGTCTCTTCGAGCGGTGATTCTCTTTTGAAGAGTTAGGCTCTGATATGAATTGAATGTAGCCTAGAGGGGGGTGAATATGCTCTTTGAATATTTTAACGATTCCCTAAAACACTTAGTGAACAGATCAAATCCAGGTAGGCCGGACTAGTCCGGTATGAGCGTAATTAAAAAGTTAAAATTTAGACTTATTCTTACTTCAAGTATTTATGCAGCGGAAAGTAAATGACAACTTGAGTGTAATATAATAATGAAGTAAGAAACAACAACTACCAAGTTTAACACAAGATATTGATGTAAATCAAATGAGTACTAGCAAACCCTAATTGACAATTGAAAGAAGAATAAGAAGACACGAGACAAGATTTTTATCCTGAGGTTCGATTCCACCCAGGAATCTACGTCCTCGTTGAGGAGTCCACCAAGGACCGAGTCTTCACCAACCCTTCCCTCGTTGAATCGCCACAAAGGCCAATTCGAATCCACTAACCACACACAAGGGTAAATAATCGTACGTGGGGCGTTCTCACAATTTGAGTGCTCCCACAAGATTACAATGAGTAACACTATCTCCCACACACACACAGAGAACAATGATCAGCAGTTGTGTGAGAGAAAACAAACCAAGAGCTCAATATCAATAAGAATGATTCTCTCCTGGATCCAATCCCTAATCCTCAAAGATTTGATCTTTTTAGACTTAGAATGAGTGGAGAGAAGTGTTTTTGTGCTCTTGGAACGTGTGATGGCGCTAGGGTTCGTGTTTTTTTGGAATATGTGGCAGTGCACCTCTATTTATATAAAGATTACAAAAGTTACCTTTAAAGTTTCCTAGCGGCCGGACTAGTCCGCTCTGTTGACCGGACTAGTCCAGTGTGCTGTGTACAATTCACGTGAGGCATGCGACATAGTGGAAACCCTAATTTAAAGTAGTTACAGAAAGTTAAATGGACTAGTCCGGTCCACAAGCGGACTAGTCCGGTGCAAGATGAATGGCCGGTTCCAGAGAGTTGAACGGACTAGTCCGGTGCGTGAGCGGACTAGTACGGTTCCTTGTATTAAGTCGGTTTCAGAGAGTTGAATGGACTAGTCTGGTCCACGAGCGGACTAGTCCGGTGCACTGTGCAAAAGAGGTTCCAGAGAGTTGAACGGACTAGTCCGGTCCACGAGCGGACTAGTCCGGTGCACAGTATTGTGAAGCAACAGAGAGTTGAACGGACTAGTCCAGTTTTTGAGCGGACTAGTCTTGTGCACAGTAAGTGATTAGGATATGTTTTAAGCCCTTACCCCTACGTAAAGATTTTGAGCTCTTGGGATGTGTCTCTCACGCACATCCTATACAAGCAAGTCTACATTGCGCTTTGTTCATGGATCGGTCCTTTTCCTTTTTCTTCATCACTTCATTTTTCACTTTTTGAGTGCACCAATCCTACCTTACACGAGTTAATCTGCATTCATCTCAATAAGTTCATTAGGATCTCAATTCGTTTGTCATCAATCGTCCAAAACCCACAAGGGAATGCCTAGATGCACTTTCACGAGTACAGTGAGGATCAGCTGGCCATGGCGGCGATCACTCGCTCCATTCCATCAGAGATGCTGTCAGCCATCGGGAGGAAGCCCACTGTAAAAGATGTATGGTGGATCTGATCACGTGTGAGAAGGGAACACACAGAGTCTGCGCCATGACTTCAACAATCTCACGTTCAAGGAAGAAGAGACCATCGATGACTTCTACATGCACATCACCAGCCTTGTGAACAATCTTCGTCTTCTCGGTGATGAGATGGAAGAGATCGAGGTCGTGCGCAAGATGTTGCAGGTGGTTCCTGAATGATACGAGCAAGTTGCCATTTCCATAGAGACCCTGCTGGACATAGGTACAATGTCAGTGGAGGAGGTCACCCGGCGCCTTCGTGCAGTTGAACAACGGTACGAAGCGCGTAGATTGTCTGCTGAGATGGGATCTCGCCTTCTTCTTTCATCCAAGGAGGAGGAGGTAATCCGGAGGATGCGGCAGCACAACAAAGGTGGATGGCATGATGGCAGTGGTAACACAGGAGGAGGAGGACACTCGGGCTCTGGCACGTCGAATTATGCACGTTCTGGCACGTCCAAAACCGGCCAAGGTAAGGGTTCTCCTCGTAAGCCTGTCAAGTCTGACCAATGTCGGTATTGCAAGAAGTTGGGACATTGGGAGCGGGAATGTAGAAAGGAGAAGCATGATGAGGAAGCAAATCTGGTACGGGCACATGAAGAAGGTGATGATGAACCAGCCTTGATGATGGCAAGTGTGACTGTCCTCAATGATCAAACTCATGCTGGGAAGGACCAAGAAGGTGATATCCTCCAGCTGAATGAGGAGAGAGCCGTGGTGCAGCTTGGAGTACCCCCGGAGCATGAAGAGACTCGTGGTACATGGTACCTTGACTCGGGTGCTTCGAATCATATGACCGGGAACAGATCAGTCTTCACAGAGATTGATCAAACCATCACTGGCACGGTGAGATTTGGAGATGGATCTCAGGTTGATATTGCAGGACAGGGGATGATCATCTTCTCTGGCCGGAAGGGAGCCCATCGTGTGCTGTCTGGTGTATACTTCATACCTCGTCTTCGGAGTAACATCATCAGTTTAGGACAACTTGATGAAGTTGGATGCAAAGTCTTGATTGACCATGTAGTGTTAAAGGTGTGTGATCCTCAGGAAGGTCTGTTGATGAGGGTGTGTCGTTCTCAGAACAGATTATACACAATTCAACTCTCGGTTGCACAGCCGGTTGCTTTACTATCACGTGACAACAGTGATACCTGGCGTTGGCATGATAGATTCGAGCATTTGAGTTTTGAGGCACTTCAGAGACTTGGCCGCATGGACATGGTCAGAGGTATGCCGCTGCTAGATCATGTTGATCAGGTATGTGAAGCTTGTCTTGCCGGGAAACAACGGCGTTCACCATTTCCACGTGAAGCAAAGTTCCGTGCAGAGGGGCTTCTTGATCTCGTGCATGGAGATCTATGTGGTCCAGTTCATCCACCCACGAACGGAGGACGTAAGTATTTCCTCTTACTTGTTGATGATGCAACAAGGTATATGTGGCTTGTGTTGTTGTCTGCTAAAGATGAGGCGGCTGGAGCCATCATCAAGTTTCAAGCTAGTGTGAAAAATGAAACCGGGCGGAAGTTACATGCTTTACACACTGATCGTGGTGGGGAATTCACTTCGGTCACTTTTGGAGAATATTGTGCAAAGAAGGGTGTGCAACGACAGCTTACAGCGCCATATTCTCCTCGACAGAACGGTGTTGTAGAATGTCAAAATCAAACGGTGTTGGCCATGTCTAGGTGTCTTCTCAGGGCCAGAGGTATGCCGAGCACGTTTTGGGGGGAGGCAGTTCTTACTGCAGTATTCATCCTTAACAGGTCACCTACCAAAGCTTTGAAGGGGGTAACACCATATGAAGCGTGGCATGGGAAGAAGCCTGCAGTCCACTATATGCGCACGTTCGTATGCATTGCACATGTGAATACAACTAAGCCTCATGCAAAGAAACTAGATGACCGAAGCATGAAGATGGTTTTCATTGGCTATGAGCAGGGTACCAAGGGATATCGTGTCTATGATCCTATGAGTGGTCGAGTCCATGTGACGCGGGATGTCGTCTTTGATGAATCAAAGGGCTGGCCATGGGCAGATGAGAAGGGAAAGAGTGTACCAGAGACTTTTACCGTGGAGTATGTTGTGAGTAAGATTCTGGACACTCCAATGCCATCAGCAGCACGTGATGATTCACAAGTTTCTGATATTGAGAAGCAACCTTCAGTCGAGCAACAAAAGAGTACACCTGAAGTTGAGTTTGTTTCACCGCCAACGAATGTGTCAATGGACTCTGATCAGCCACGGAGGTACCGCAGGGTGCAGGATTGTCTTGCTCATCCGAGCCTGTGGTGCAAAGTCATCAGGATTTGCTGTACACTGCTTTGGAGGAGCAAACAAGTTTTGAAGAAGCAAGAGGTGAACCGGTTTGGGAAGAAGCAATGGAAGAAGAGATGAAGTCCATCACTGAGAATTGTACATGGTGCCTGAGTGATCTTCCAACTGGACATCGCCCCATTGGTTTGAAGTGGGTTTACAAACTCAAGAAGAATTCACTTGGCGAAGTAGTAAGGCACAAGGCTCGACTCGTTGCGAAAGGCTACGTCCAGAAGCCGCGCATCGACTTTGAAGAAGTTTTTGCGCCTGTGGCAAGGCTGGATTCTGTCAGAGCACTCTTGGCCATTGCAGCACATGAAGGATGGTTGGTGCATCATCTCGACGTGAAATCAGCGTTTCTGAGTGGTGACTTGGCTGAACTGGTTTACGTTACTCAACCACCAGGTTTTGTTGTGAAAGGACAAGAGCACAAAGTGCTAAAACTTCACAAGGCTCCTTACGGGCTGAGACAAGCTCCATGTGCATGAAACTTGAAACTCGATAACACACTGGTAAACCTCGGGTTTAGTAGGTGCACAGAAGAGCATGGCATTTATACACGGGGGACTTGTGAGAAGAGGATCCTTCTAGGAGTGTATGTTGATGATCTGATGGTGATAGGAGCTGACCCGGCTGAAATAGAAAGTTTCAAAGGAGAGATGATGGACACGTTCAATATGAGTGATCTTGGATGTCTAAGCTACTACTTGGGTATTGAGGTAACACAATCCTCGGAGGGGATTACTTTGTCTCAAGCGGCATATGCAGCAAAACTTTTGGAAAAAGGCGAGCATGACAGGGTGTAATTCAGTGAACGCGCCTATGGAAAGTTGTCTCAAACTGAGTAAGAACAGTTCAAACTCACCTGTTGATGCATTTAAATTTCACAGAATTATAGGCAGCCTACGTTATCTGTGCACACAAGACCATATCAGTTTTGCTGTTGGTTATGTAAGCCGTTTCATGGAAAACCCCACAACGGAACACCTTGCTGCTGTCAAGCATATTCTGAGGTATATTTCAGGCACGGTACACTTTGGTTTGCGCTACAACAAAGGGGAAGGTGAGCTCAAACTCACTGGGTATAGTGATGCGGACATGGCAGGTGATGTAGATGACTGCAAGAGTACCACGGATATTCTTTTCTGCTTGGGGGAGCTCCTGTTACTTGGCAATCACAGAAACAATCGGTGGTTGCATTATCCTCATGTGAAGCTGAATACATAGCAGCTTCAACGGCTGTATTCAGGGAATCTGGCTTGGAAACTTGATTGGAAATCTCTACGGGGAGACAGCTCGAGTGGCCACTATCTATGTTGATAATCAATCGGCAATTCAGTTGTCCAAGAACCCGGTATTTTATGGCCGGAGCAAGCATATCAAGACACGGTTCCATTTCATCAGAGAGTGGATTGAAGATGGAGGAATCATTGTCAAGAAGATCCATACAGATGATCAACTTGGAGACATACTCACCAAGCCACTTGGCCGAGTCAGGTTTCTGCAACTTCGGATGAAGATCGGTGTCTCTGATGTGCAAGGTAACTAGATTAGGGGAGAATTGATGAATAATCTAATTATAACGAACTGTTGTGCGTGTGTGTGGGTGTAGCACCGAAATCGACCACGTTCCAACGTTAGAGATGAACCGGTCAGGTCTAGATCGAGTCGTACGCTCCAGAGGCGCGGGACCTCGCCATGCACGATTTGCATGGGCGTGCATGGCGGCATGGCCGGGCGCTCACTTTGTTTTATAAACCTGGCAGTGATTGAATAACAACCAGCCCGGAAAACACTGCCAAACGATCTCTCACGATCTGGTGCTCGTTCTTGTTCCCATCGCGATGAGGAAATTGATCTTCAACACGATCCAGAGGCCAACAGACTGCACCGGAGCCGCGGGTGGCAAGCGGGCAGTTAGCGGGGTCGCTGGCAGGGGAGCTTGAAGCTGAAAATTTAGCATGGCAATGGAAGGGGGAGCGGAACCAGCAATGCCGATGCGGTCGGAGATAACTCCAGGAGGGCAGGAGGCAGAGATGTCGGACATCGATGGGGCGTGAGGCTGGAGAGCAGAGTGTAGGTTGTTACATCACGAGGCAGAAGAAAGCAAGATGCGCGCCCGCCTGATCTAAATCTGACTGTTGTTGTCTTCGCTGAAAGAAACGACCATTCTCATTGGACTGAAAAATAGATTCTCGCTACGTATTAGCATGCTTACACATGGAACTGTAAGTGATCCCAACCGATTATTAGTGGACGTACTGCGTGCTGGGCCACACTAATGGAGCACTAACTTTTGCAAGGTGAACAACAACATCACTGTCGTAGAGCCGTACTAATGTACGTATACACATGATGGTACCTTCCTAGAGACTCACGATGCCTCCAACAAATACCAAATAGAAGTTTACGCGTTACGCGGCACGCCTCTTCCGCTCCCCTTTCTAAGCGCCTTCGCGCGACAGATGATGCCGCGCTTCGACTGTCGGCCAATACGTTACAGATCGAGACCAACCGATTAGTGAGTCATACATGTGATCCATAAAGCACATACATGGAAATGTTATATATTGTATATACTTGCAAGTATGCTAAACTATATATAGAAGACTGAATGAGCAATTCACCTTCTTGTGGGGCACTTGTGCCTCCTGGTTTGCTGGAAAGTGGGGCCATCAGCTAGCTCCTCAAGAAACCCTACGCGTTTCGACGTACCATCATGTGCCAGTTACATATGCACGGGCCAGGGCGATGCATCTTCGAGAAGAAGCAACGTCACCTGGTACACTTGTATCTCTGATCTATCCATCACTGTGTGTGCTGCACATATATAATTATTACGCGCACTAGAACGCCGCGTTTAGCAACACGTATGTACCATGTCGTCGTAGCTTAGCTATATTTTAAAGATTATCTTGAACGTGAAGTGAATTGACAGCAAAGTGTTGGAGATGAGGTTGATCTCCAACCCGAGAGAGCCTCAATGGCCAAACCTAAGTCAGTCGCTCCTCACTCGTTCTGATCATGACCAACACTACAGGAAAAAACAATATTTACGACGGCTAAACTAATTTACGACGGCTTTATGAAGAGCCGTCGTAAACAACATTAATTACGACGGTCAAATATGGCCGTCGTAAATAAACACTAACTTACGACGGCCTGGTGACTATGACGGCTAAACTAATTTACGACGACTTTATAAAAAGCCGTCGTAAACAACGTTAATTACGACTGTCAAATGTGGCCGTCGTAAATAAACACTAACTTACGACGGCCGTCACCCTGGTGACGGCCGTCGTAAGTTAGTCTCTCTTTACGACGGCCAACCCTAAGGCTGTCGTAATTAATATGGCCGTCGTAAATACAATGTTATTTACGACGTCCCGCTCCCTGGCCGTCGTAAATAACGAGTTTATACCTGCCCGGGCCGGGGTCGGCGCGGGCATTCACGGCCATGTCGATCCTGACCCAACGCCACCGCCGCACCCGCCGCCACCCGCGCGCCACCAGTCCTCCCCCGCCACCGCCGCCCGCGCCCCAGTCGGCCTCCCCCCACTCCCCCCGCTCGCAGCCACCGGGAGCCACCTCTCGAGCTCCACCGCCGGCCGCACGCCACCCTATGTACCACCTCTCGGCCTCCCCCGCACCGGCGCCAACCGACCTCCCCCGCCTGGCGCCGCCCTGGCCTCCCCCGGCCTACGCCGAGCCACCCCGGTGCGCCTCTGGCCCCCCGCGCCACCACCGCCGCTCGGCCCTGAGCTCGCCCCGCGCTTTGCGCCACTTCGAGGTAAGTACGTGTAATCTAATTTACTTAATTTAGTTACTTAATTATAGTTTAGGTTACATTTAAGTTAGTTTAGTATTTATTTAGTTTATTATTAAGTTAGTTTATTATGTATTTAGTTAGTTTATTATTTAATTTAGTTAAATAATCTTGGTGATTGTTTATTTGTTTAATTAGTTAGTTGTATGGTTAATTTGTTAGTTAAATTACTTAGCTCATTAATTAGTTTAGTTATTTGATTATTTAGTTGTAAATTGTCTTTTTTTTATTATTTAGTGTGTTCATTTATTAGTTATTTGTTTAATTTTATTATTTAGTTGAAAATTGTTATAAAATTGAGTGTAATTATTTGGTTCATGACGGTTAATTAGCTATATACACTATTATGAGAGCATGGTTGAGGGCCCCCTCTCATGGCCGTGCAATATAAATAGAGGTGGGTCGGAGCATGCGAACCAATATTCACCGTGCCGAACACACCGCAACAATCCTACGTGATCCGATCTAAAGGCATTCAGAATTGAGGGGAAATTTTTTTGGCTCCTCCATCATCACCTCCCATCGTCGTCTACACCACCGCCATTGCTGCTACCGCCTCCACCATGACCTCTACATCTACACCTGAAGGTACGTTCTATGTACATGTTTTTCGCTCTTTCATTTGGCCCAAATTAGTATAGGTTTTATTTTATTCCTTATAAGTCCCATTAGGTCTAATGCTAGCAATATTAAGAATCTTTCACAAAACTCCTGCGATCTGGTGATGCCATTACAGCTATATATGTGTCTATCATTGCTACTAGTCCCGTTTTAACTCTCTATTTATCGAAACGCACGACGATCCGTCAGAGCGATAAGATTTTAGGATTGAAACTCCTCATCCAAGTATTTTGGAAGATTATAAAAGTGGACTTACTGAGGTTGTTTCATGAATTTCACAATGACACACTGCCACTATTTAGTTTAAATTTTGAATAATAACCTTGCCATCGAAAGTGAAAGAAGCCACTCAGATTAAGAAATTTTGGTCAATTTGTCCCCATAATGTAGTTTCAAAATCTTTAAAACGGTGGCAGTGAATAGAATATCAGGTATTGTGGAAAATATAATTAGGTCATCTCATACTGGTTTTACGTTCGGAAGAAATATTATGGCAGAGGGTGTTATTTTACATGAAACCATACATGAGCTGCATGTGAAGAAAAATAATTTGGGTCATTTTAAAACTAGATTTCAGAACGGTATATGTCGGAGTGTGAACTGCGACACTCCTCCCGGCCTGCTCGGAAGCAGGCCGCGAGGTTCTTTTTTCCGGAGGGGGCTTGGCGCCCTACGCGACCTGGGCTCAAGCGAGCGGATGAATACCGAGATTTACGTGGTTCGGGCCGCCGGAGCGTAATACCCTACGTCCAAGGGAGTGCTTGTTCTATTGCTTGAGCATGAGTGCTTGCACGTTGTGGGATCTGGAATGCGAAACGAGGAACCAAATGTCGGAGTGTGAACTGTGACACTCCTCCTGGCCTACTCGGAAGCAGCCCATGAGGTTCTTTTTTCCGGAGGGGGCTTGGCGCCCTACGCGACCTGGGCTCGAGAGAGCGGATGAACACTGAGATTTACATGGTTCAGGCCGCTTGTTCTATTGCTTGAGCGTGAGTGCTTGTGCATTGTGGGATCTGGAATGCAAACCGGGAACCCTCTGCAGGGTGGTCACCCCGATCCTTTTATAGTTCAAGGCTGGGGTGGTTACAATGAGGCTTGGGGCCCGAGGTGGCCCCAAAGCTATGTGAACCCTATACACGATCTAGGGCTTCGTCCTCTGAGTAGAGTGGCCGGCAGGAGAGTTAACTCCCGCTGTCCGGCGCGCTGAGCGCCCCTGACCGCGTGTCAGGTGATGATGAAGACGCCCTCTTGTCACCACGTCTTCTCGCCCTGCTTGGGCGGCTTTGTGCCGTTGGGCGGCACTGTACTGCTGTCACACCTTACTGTCATGTCTTGTCACCATAATGGCGAACGGGCAAGGGACGGAGGCGTGCGCAGTGCGCCATGCTTCTGAGGAAGGCGAGAGCCTTGAATGCGAAGCCTGACAGCGCACTTCCTTCTTGACTTCGTCGACCCACGGCCCATGACGGATCGTGGGGCATGTGGCAGCTCTGGAGCTCTTATCGACGGGCTTTGTGCTAGGGGACACGTGGCAGCTCCGGACTTCACCTCAGCAGGGAGGCTGGGGCCAGAGGACAGGGCATGTGTCTGCACCGGAGCTATCCTCAGCGGGGAGGCGGCTCAGATCCTGGGGACACATGGCAGATCCGGACCTCACCTCAGCGGGGATGCTCAGATCGAAGCCCATGGCATGTGTTAGCACTGGAGCCGTCCTTAGTGGGGAGGCGCCTCAGAGCCTAGGGATGCGTGGCAGCCCAGGATCTTACCTCAGCAAGGAGGCTCGCACAGGAGCCCAGGGCACGTGTCAGCTCCGGAGCTCAAGCGCACGTGGCAGCCCTAGGGATGACCATGGGGCCAAGGGCACGTGTCTTACGCTGGGGCACGCCTCAGCAGGGAGGCGGGGCCCAGACTGTCTTTTACCCACTATGCGAGGGTACCCGGTTTGCAGGGTACCAACAGTGACCCCCGGGTCCATCTCGGGGGAGGTCTCGAGCCCACAGGTGGGCCCCCCATCTCTCCCACTTGGTGGTTTTGAACCCGCACGTTGGAAAACGAAGCGGTGGCGAGACTTCCGCATAGTGGACGAGTGGTCGTACTTGGGAGATGAAAAGATCGAGGGGTTACCTCGGGGTAGTTACTGCGGTAGCTCATGGGTTGCAGTTCCACTGCGCCGCTCTTCTCGGGAACTACCGGATGCTCCCGAGACGTTACTCGCCTGCCCCCAGTGTATGACAGGTGGACTTGGGTCCTACCCATCATTGGGGGAGGTGAATAATTCACGGCGGCACACTTGAGGGGTTGCCTCGGGGCACTTACTGCGGCATCCAATGGGTTGGTTGCCACAGTTCTACCACGCCGCTCCTCTCGGGAACCGCCAGACGTTCCCAAGATGTTACCCGCTCGGCCCCCAATGTCTGACGGGCGGACCTGAGTCTAACCCATTGTTGGGGGAGGAGAACAACCCACGGCTTGCAGAGGTGGAAGCCCAATCGTGCACTTGATGCCCCTGCTAGAGGTCGCAGTCGTGTATAAAAAGGGGGGCCTTCTGATGTTGGATGGCACCCTCCCTCATCATGTAGCCTTTGTTCTCCTCTTGCGCGATGGAAGCTTCCACTTCTCAGTACTCTCGCCCACCAGATGCTCTTACATCGGTAGCCATCTTCGTCCACTTTTGTGAGATGTTTGTGTGTATGCGGCCTTCGGTGCAGCTCACTGAGGCGTCCCTCTTTTTGACTGTCCCGGATAGAAGCACAAGCCATCCTGATGGCACGCCGATGGGAAGGGAGGCTGTCAGGGACAAAATCCTTGACTTACAGGGAGTCTCTACGCCAGTGTCGTGTGGGACATGTCCTCTAGGCGCCTTGCCGTAGAAGGGCAATCTGCCGGCACCGTAGGAAGGTTAAGTCCAGAGTGATCAAGCCTTCCTCCAGGTACTATTGTGGACAACCAAACCTGCCATAGATTGCGTTTGGCCCACACGACACTGGATATCACCGTTGCCTTGGTCTAGCATGAGTTGCTGCCGTCCTCGGTCTTATAGCAGGTGATCGTCTCTCTGCGCAGAGATTGGCTTGGGGGGTCAACCAAGTATGCCACGGAGCAGTAGGTTGCTCGACTTGTAGCTGCTGAGTTATTTAGTTGCCTTGTATTCCATTTTGTATGCCAGAACCCTATCATTAATGAAGACTTTTTGTCTCAAGTCTTTTGTGTTTCCCTGTTGATGTATACTTTGGACCCTTAGTAGCGCAAGGTCTAGAACGACTTAGCCGATGTGGGTAACTTTTTGCCAATGTATCAAGCTTGTTCCTCTGATCCTTAGCAGCGTAAAGACCTAGGGCGCTCCGGCAGTGTGGCTACCATTCCTTCCGGGTCCTCGGCGGCGTAAGGACCTAAGGGAAGTTGGGCCCTTTTCTTCATCTTGTCCCAGGGAGACACGTGGGAGCTCTGGACCTTATCTTAGCGGGGAGGCTTTGGAGTGGACCACAGAGCACGTGTGAGCTGGAGCTATCCTTAGCGGGGAGGAGGCTCTGAGCCAGATGATGCATGGCAGCTTTGGTTCCACCTCAGCCAGGAGGCTTCGCATCGGAGCCCGGGGCACACGTCGGCTCCGGAGCTCAAGCGCACGTGGCAGCCCCAGGGCTAACCTTAGGACCAAGGGCACATGGCTTGCCCGTTTCCAGTTGATATGCTTGAGGAAGCACACACTGTATAGGGAGGATATGCAGGGCACGTGTGAGCTCCGGAGCTATCCTCAGCGGGGAGGAGGCTCTTAGCCAGGTGATGCGTGGCAGCTCCAGGTTCCACCTCAGCTGGGAGGCTTCGCACCGGAGCCCAGGGCACGCGTTGGCTCCGGAACTCAAGTGCACGTAGAATCCCCAGGGCTGACCTTAGGGCCAAGGGCACATGGCTTGCCCGTTTACAGTTGATATGCTTGAGGAAGCACAAACTGTAAAGTGAGGATGCACAGGGCACGTGTGAGCTTTGGAGCTATCCTCAGCAGGGAGGAGGCTCTGAGCTAGGTGATGTGTGGCAGCTCCGGGTTCCACCTCAACTGGGAGGCTTCGCACCGGAGCCCAGGGCACGTGTCGGCTCCAGAACTGAAGCGCACGTGGCAGCCCCAGGACTGACCTTAGGGCAAAAGACACGTGACTTGCCCGTTTACAGTTGATATGCTTGAGGAAGCACAAAATGTAAAGGGAGGATGCACAGGGCACGTGTGAGCTCCGGAGCTATCCTCAGCGGGGAGGAGGCCCTGAGCCAGGTGATGCGTGGCAGCTTCAGATTCCACCTCAGATGGGAGGCTTCGCACCGGAGCCCAGGGCACGCATCGACTCTAGACTCAACCGCACATGGCAGCCCCAGAGCTGACCTTAGGGCCAAGGGCACGTGGCATGCTCATTTACAGTTGATATGCTTGAGGAAGCACAAACTGTAAAGGGAGGATGCACAAGGCACGTGTAAGCTCCGGAGCTATCATCAGCGGAGAGGAGGATCTGAGCCAGGTGATGCGTGGCAGCTCCGGATTCCACCTCAGCTGGGAGGATTCGCACCGGAGCCCAGGGCACCCGTCGGCTCCAGAACTCAGGTGCACGTGGCAGCCCCAGGGCTGACCTTAGGGCCAAGGGCACGTGGCTTGCTCATTTACAATTGATATGCTTGAGGAAGCACAACTTATAAAGGGAGGATTCACATGACAAGGCAAAACTTTCTCACTTCAGGCTCTTTCTCATAGGAGGAAACAGGTCGTACTAGAAGGCATCGACCCATCCCATATGTCGAGAGTGACAGAACTCCTCTGGGAGTTAGCTGTTCTAAGCGCCGTTCCTAGACGCTATGACACCCTTTTAGAGAAAATAAAACCCTACCGTTGTGCTAAGGATATAACTTACGGAGGTGTTCTATGTTCCAAGGATTGGGTAGAGGTACCCCATCCTTTGTGGCTAGGCGCACGCACCCGGGACGACATATTTGTGTTACTCGGAAGGGGCCTTCCCAGCTGGGGGAGAGTTTGTTTCCACCTTCTCAAGAAAGTATCCATCATAGAACCAGGTCGCCCACCTCGAGCTGTCTACTCCGCACGAACCGCTGCTGATAACGCCGGAGCGCTTGACGGTATTGGGTGTTCCGCACAGCTGCTTGCCACCTTCAGTCATCGACAAGGTCGATATCTTCACGCCAAAGCTGGACCTGTGTGCCTTTGTCGTACACTCGGACACGGGATGAGCCCATGGTGATTTCCGGGGGAGGACGGCCTCAGCCCCATACACCAGGAAGAAGGGTGTTTCCCCTGTCAAGCGATTGAGGGATGTGCAGCTAGCCCACACTGTACATGGAAGCTCTTCAACCCAATTGGCACCGTGCTTCTTCAAGCTGTTGTGGCGTTGGCTCTCTCGGCTTGACCATTACTCTCTGAGTGAGCAACAGAAGCATAGAAAACTTGGATGCCGAGGTCTTCTCAGCAGTCTTGGGATACTGCACTAGTGAACTGGGTCCTGTTGTCGGTGATGATTCTGTTCGGGACCCCGAACTGGCAGACGATTGACTTGATGAACTTGACCGCTTACTGCTGTTGATGGTTACCACAGGGGTATCTTCCGGCCTCTTGGTGAACTTGTCTGTGGTGACGTAGAGGTACCGGTACCCTCCGACGGATCAGGGGAATGGTTCCAGGATGTCCAGCCCCCACACAGCGAAGGGCCATGAGGGCGGGATCAATGCAGCGTCTGCGCTGGTGTCCGGATCTGCTTACCGTGGAACTGGCATGCCTTGCATCTCCTGACCATGTCGACAACATCCTAGAGAGCTGTCGGACAGTAAAAGTGATGCCGGAAGGCTTTACCGACCAGCATGCGGGAACATGCATGGTTCTCACACTCGCCTCCATGGATCTCTGTGAGCAGGTCGCAGCCCTCCTCCTGGGTTATGCACCGCAATAGGACGCCATCAGCGCTACGCCGGTAGAGATCCCCTTCTACTAGCGTTTATATCTTACCCAACCGAGCAATCCGTTCGCGCGGATACACGTTCATCGGGAAGGAAATTGTCTTTCAAGTAGTCCCATACCTCCGTGATCCATGCATCGGGACCTACTTGAGCACTTGGATCTTGAGCCCTGGGTCGCACGGAGCCCCTAGTGACGCTTACAATCTTTGGCGGGCGCCATGGTAACATGGTCGCCGGGACCGCTAGCTTTGAGGTGCTGGTCCCGCCCCCTTCAGCCAGTTCGGTCGGCCAGGCGGTAAGTCGCAACAACTTCCTTTCAAAGATTCCCTCAGGCACCAGAGCCCAAGTGGAAGTCTTTGTTGACAGGTCGTCAGCTATTATGTTATTGGCACAGGGAACATAGCACAAGTCCAAGGATAAGAAGTCCTTCTCCAACTTCTGTACATGGAGGAGATAAGCTGCAAGCTGTGGGTCATTGCAGCTACACTCTCCCTTGACTTGCTTGATGATCAGCTGAGAATCACCTTTGACCAACAACTGCTGGACGCTGAGGGACAACGCGGTTTTCAACCCGAAGATGAGAGCCTCATACTCCGCCATGTTGTTGGTCGCCTTGAAGTCAAGTCGCACCATGTATTTGAATTGCTCTCCGGTTGGTGTAATGAGCACAACCCCCGCTCTGGCACCTTGCTTCGGCGAGGAGCTGCCGAAGATGAGAGTCCAGTAGGGCCCAGTGAAGACCAGAGCTCTGGGCTCTGGTTCACCAATGTCTTGGCCCCCTGGCTGGCATGGTGGTGGAGTCCACTCTACCACGAAGTCAGCTAACGTCTGGCTTTTCACCACATGGCACGGTAAGAAGTCTAGCTCAAACTCTGTCAACTCCACAGCCCATTTAGACACATTTCCAGTGGCATTGGGGCTGTGGAGGACTGTTCTCAGTGGGTACGAGGTGACCACCGAGATCTTGTGAGCTTGGAAGTAATGGCGCAGCTTCCTTGACGTAACGAGTACTGTATAGAGCAGTTTGTGTACCTCCAGATATCTGGTCTTGGCATCGTGGAGGACCTCGCTGATCAAGTAGACATGACGCTGGATGGTTCGGACCCTCCCATAGGGGTCTGAAGCGTCGTCTAATGGAGGTTTGGGACTCGGGGGGGCCCAGCCCTCAGGCCTGGAACTGCACTCTGGGAGCTCGGACCCAGGTACACACCGGTCCCCAGGTCTAGATACCTGAGACCCGACTAGTTCTTCTTGGCGTGGGCCGGGACCCGGGGCCCCTAGGCCCCCAGTCCGGGGCTGCATTCTTGGAGCTTGGACCCGGATATGCATTGATCATCAAGTCTGCCTGCTTGGGCCCTGATTACTTCCCCTTCCCTAGGGTCTCCTGCGGGGTTTGTGCCCTGGGGCTTTAGACCGATGACGGCAGGATCCTCTGCTGGGACTTGAGGTCGATGGAGCTCTGGCCGCTCTGCGACCAGAACCATGCTCACAACCTCGGTTGTGGCAGCAATGTAGAGGAGTAGTGACTCGCCTTGTTCAGGGGCCACCATGATGGGTAGCGTTGTGAGGAACTTCTTCACCTCCTGGAACGCCTCATCCGCCTCCTCGGTCCATACGAATGGACCAGTTTTATGCAGAAGATTGAAGAACGGAAGAGCCCGCTCGGCCAGTCTAGAGATAAACTGACTGAGCACAGCCAAGCATCCGGTAAGCTTCTACACGTCCTTGATGCGGGTAGGGGGCCGCATCAGCTCTATCGCCTTAATCTTCTCTGGGTTATCTTCAATCCCTCGGTGTGAGACCAAAAAACCGAGCAGCTTACCGACAGAGACCCCAAAGACACATTTGTCTGGGTTCAACTTCGTGCGTGTGGAATACAGTCTGTCGAATACTAGGGCTAGGTTGTCGAGCAGTGAGGCTTGCGACTTAACTTTCACTATGATGTCATTGACATAAACCTCGACTAGGTCCTGAATGAGGTTCCCGAACATCTTGTGCATTGCATGCACAAAACTGGGAAGGGCATTGTTAAGACCGTAAGGCATGGACACATAGCAGTATAGACCATCTACTGTGATGAAGGCAATATGTTCTTCATCTTCCCTAGACATATGTATCTGGTGGAAACCTGAATATGCGTCTAGGAAACATAGTAGATGACAACAAGACGTAGAGTCGACTATTTGGTCTATACAGGGGAGAGGGAACCGGTCCTTTGGACATGCCTTATTGAGGGTGGTGTAGTCGATGCACATACGTAGCTTCCCACCAGCCTTGGGGACGACAATAGGGTTGGACAACCATCATGGATGGTGGACCTCTCGGATGAAGCCGGCATCGAGAAGCTTCTTGATTTCTTCACGGATGAAGTCTTGCAGCTCGATGAATTGCTTCTGAGGCTTCTGTTGGACCGGTCTGGCGTCAGGGTGGATCTTTAGTTGGTGCTCAATCACCTCCCTAGGGATCCCAGGCATTTTGGACGGTTGCCAGGCAAACACGTCGACGTTGGCCCGGAGGAAGGTGGCGAGCACGTCTTCCTATTTGTCCCCCAGCCCCCCGGCGATTCGGGTGGTTTGGGCAGCATCAGGACCGACTTGGATGACCTTGACTGGTACGTCCTTGCCGCTCGAGGGCTGCACACGGGGTGCAGATGTCACCCCTCGCTGACGCATACATGGAGTCGGCCGGCTAGCTTAAGCGTGACCTAAGGCGGCCTCTTGTGCTGCCGCCAGCGCTTGGATCTTTTCTAGCGCTGAGACAGCCATGGTGCGGTCACCACGAATCTTGAGGACGCCACTCGGGGTTGGCATCTTCAAGATTAGGTAGCCGTAGTGGGCTACCGCCATGAACCGGTACAGAGCTGGTCTGCCGATTATGGCATTGACAGGGAGGCTGGCCTCCGCAACGTCGAAGACGACGCTCTCCGTGCGGTAGTTCTCAAGCGTCCCGAATGTCACCGGGAGGGAGATACTACCGCACGGGAAGATGGGGTCCCGACCTACCACCGAGAATGGTCTCGAGGGGGTAAGATGGGACATAGGGATCTGCAGCTTCTTGAAAGCTGCAAGACTAATGACGCTGATGGCCGCCCCGCCATCAATCAACACGTGGTAGAGCTTCACGTTGGAGATGGTTGGGGCGACGAGGAGAGGCAGCTGCCCGGCGCCTGCCATGTTCTCGGGGCAGTCGGAGACGTTGAAGCTGATTGGCATCTCCATCCATTTGGGATGTGGCACCGGCCCCGGGACGGGGGCGGCCGCTGCCACTGCTCGACGGAGGGTCTTGACGGCTCGCCTGGATGAGACATTAGAAGAACCCCCGTACATCACACTGAATGTGCCAGCCGCTTAGCCACCAGCTTGGCCAGCCCTGCCCGCTTTGGAGAGGGGGGTAGCCTCGTCATCTCCCTCCTGGGGACGACGGCGAGCTAGGCGAGAAGGCTCTCCATGAGAAGTGATGTTCACCATGGTCTCGAGGAGAGCACGTAAAACCCCCCTACCTGGCGTGCCAAATTTTGGAGTGTGAGCTGCAACACTCCTCCCGGCCTGCTCGGAAGCAGCCGGTGAGTTTCCTTTTTTCGGAGGGGGCTTGGCGCCCTTCGCGACCTGGGCTCGAGGGAGCGGATGAACACAAGGATTTACATGGTTCGGGCTGCCGGAGCGTAATACCCTACGTCCACGGGTCTTCTTGTTCTTTTACTTGAGCGTGGGTGCATGTGCATTGTGTGATCTCGAGAGAAAGGATTCGGAACCCCTTGCAGGGTGGTCACCACGGTCTTTTTATAGTTCAAAGCCGGGGTGGTTACAATGAGGCCTGGGGCCCGACAGGTGGCCCCAAAGCTTTGAGTATCCTATACATAATCTAGGGCTTCGTCATCTGAGTAGAGTGGCCGGCGGAAGAGTTAAGTCCCTTCGTCCAGCGCACCGGACGCCCCTGACCACACGTCAGGGGATGATGAAGACGTCGTCTTGTTGCCGCGTCTCCTCGCCCTGCTTGGGCAGCTTAGTGCCGTTGGGCGGCACTGTACCGTTGTCAGGCCTTCGCTCTGTCCTATCACCGTAATGGTGAACGGGCAGAGGGCGGCGGCGTGCGCAGCGTGCCATGCTTCTGGGGAAGGCGCGAGCCTTGAATGCGAAGCCTGACATCGTACTCTCTTATTGACTTCGTCGACCCACGGCCCACAACTTGTCGTGGGGCACGTGGCGGCCCTACAGCTCTTGTCGACGAGCTTGGTGCCTAGGGACACGTTGCAGCTCCGGACCTCACCTCAGCGGGGAGGCTCTAGCCGAAGCCCGGGGCACGTGTCAGCTCCGGAGCTGTCCTCAGCGGGGAGGCAGCTCAGAGCCCGAGGACACGTGGCAGCTCCGGACCTCACCTCAGCGGGGAGGCTCGGACCAGAGCCCGGGGCACGTGTCAGCTCCGGAGCCCAAGTGCACCCGATAACCCCAGGGCTGACCATGGGGCCCAAGGCACATGGCTTATGCTGGTGCCCGACTCAGCAGGGAGGCGGGGCCCATGCTGTCTTTTACCCACTATGCGGGGGTACACGGTCTGCAGAGTACCGACACAAGGGTATCCATTATTTCCCATCCTTTCTAGTTATGCTGTGGATATGCTTGCGGTCCTCATCACGAGAACCATGGAACAGGCAGATTAATGGCATACTCCCACACCTAGTGGGCAATGATCTTGCAATACTCCAATATGCTGGTGACAATATTTTTTATGGAACATAATTATGGAAAAGTCAGGAACATGAAATTTCTGTTAAGTGCATTCAAGCAGTTAGTCTATGGAGAAGCAAAAGATCACAAAAATGAATATGCAAATCTATTTGGATGTGAAAAGGGAAAATATCCCATTAGATATTTTGGAAAGCCGATGCAATAGAGGAGAATAAGAAATTATGATTGGAGAACCGTAGAAGAAAAAATTGAAAAGAAACTAAGTACATGTAAAGCTAAACATTTTTCATCTAGAAGGTGTTTGGTTCTGATCGATTCCGTGCTTACTGTCTTTGTTTATTTATGCTATCATTTTTTTAGATCCCAAGAGAGGTCCTCAAAAAATTAACTACTACAGGTCCAGTTTCTCTTAGCAGGGAAACAAACATAAGAAGAAATATAGACTTGTTAAGTGGACCATACTGTATAGGCCAAAAAAACATGGGGAATTTTGGATTTAGATATCCAAATAAATGTCTTCTAAGCAATTAGCTCTTCAAACTTACCAAAGAGGATGGGTTATTGCATGCAATAAGTACTATGAAACAAATATTTACAAAACGTAACTATTACGTAGGACAATAAGAAGGCTTGTGTGAGGACCCACCTTTCTCTGGGCCCACTTGTGCATCTAGTACCAATCGCTGGATCAGTAGTTAGTATGCACAATAGAATGGATCAAATACCATATATTAATTCAGTCTCAACTTGACCCTTAAGGTCTTACAACCATGTCTCAAGTTACAATTCATCGGCCTAACATGGCCTCAAAAGAACAGAAAACTAGTGAAAAGCAGCGGACTAAGTGGTTCCCATTCCCCTCAGGCAGCCTTGGGTGTAGGACTAGACCTACTCGTCATTGTATTGCGCTTCATCCTCTATCTCCCTTTCCTCTTCTGCTTCTGAGGGTTATGAAGAAAGCAAGAGTGAGTACGGAAGGTACTTAGCAAGCCCTAACACTACTCAAGGGGATGTGTTTCATGCAAGGGTTGTTGCAAGGTAGGGTCATATGGCTTAGGGTTGCCGAAAAGCATTCATACAAGGTCTTCTTGAAAGAAGGTTTTTGCAAAGCAAATGAGGTAATCGTATCCTGATTTTAGTTGGCGGGACCTAGGGGAGTTTGAGCTCCATACCATTAGTTCCCTAAGTTTTAATCGAACGTTCAAGCCCACGACTTTACTAGTTTCTGGCACACAGCCGAAATTTCCAAAAGACGGCAAACACTGCCACCCATGACATCAAGGAACCACACTAAGGCTAATCAACAAGAGCTAGAAATATAGTGTGCCAAGATCGTGACAATGGTTATCCGGATTTTACACTCTGCAGAGGTTGTACACTTTACCCACAGGTCAAGCACTCCTAGCAAGGGAGTAGCGTAATGTTTGCCTCATCTTCCCCATGTAACCCCACAATCACACCTCAAGACGCACCCAGGCTATTTGGGCAATTACTCTCCCAGCCAGACCACGGGTAATGACTCCCCTGTGTCTTTTCCTGGTCTCCCGTGCCCTACAGGCCGCCAGATGGCTCATGTGGAAGTCACCAAGAAGGTAGAGGGAGTCCTGCCCATACAGGTTCTATGGTTGTATGAAATCACTATGACGAGGTCATACGAACCGGTCCTTGAGTTGGTGAGGCGGCTCCATCAAGGTCTACGGCAGGTGGACTACATCGAAGCACACACTACTCATTCACCATATCCCGCCTCAACCATTCATTTTTCCCCACTTCACCACACACGAGTTGTATTACACAAATTCCCAACCCGCTTCCTAACTCACACCACCAAGACACCTTTCGACACTTTTCACAAATCTGATGATTAATTGTAGTGAGCCTCGATGCGAACATCGCGAGGGTTCCTAAGCAATCTACTTTCAAGGAATCACCCATGTCATCACATTATAGTGTGATGCCTGGGTCTTAGGGCATCAAGGGAGAGTCGGCAAGGTCAAGGAGAGGTTCGTGGTACTTCACATGTCAAGCACGTGGCTAAGTAACCACCAGTCAAGTGGGTTTTAGCTACTACAACGTTTAAAAATAATCACGAAAAACATGCATGTTAAAATAGGCTATCAGGACAATTTTATAAATTCATAGGAGCAATCATGATCAAGAGGGTTAGAGCTTGCCTTTAAAAGCCTCTAGGAATTCCTCGTAATCCGGGTATTTGAGTTCCTCATCGAAACCCTCGTTCGCTATAGTACATAGTTTGCACGGGCGTCCAATCCAAAGGAAATCCAGGAAAATCCGGACAAACTTCAGTAGTGTCATTACAGAAAATCCTATAGAAGTCGTTGGTACGAGGTATATTTCCTTTGGTGGCCAGAATGGAGTGATGTCATTAGTTGGGTAATCAATTATGAGCTTACTCTCTTATCCCCCCTACTTAACCTAGATGAGTTAATATATATATATATTTGAATTAACATGTTCTTGAGTTCGTAGGGGCCATTTTCGCTTGCCACTATTCCTTAATGGTTGACGATTGTTATGAAATCTTTCCGCACTTAAGAGGGTACCTCATGGAGTCTCGGGTACACGTAAACCAGGTCTACGAAGTCGTCTTCATCGTTCCTTGCAAACCGCAATGAGGTGGCGACGATGTGGAAGCTGACTGGACTGCCACATGGGTTAGGCCGTCGATGTTGCTGCCAACTCAACTGCCATGTGCGCGAGGGGTTCATCTGGCCGAGTTGGTTCTGACGGGGCTAACAACCATGCTTGCTCTCGGATGTGGTGCATTACTAGCCTGCCACCTAGGCGCCATGTGTGCGCTTGGCCAGTACCCTTGGTTGGTGCATGCCGGTGTGGCGGCTGGTCACCGGAATTTGGCCGGGACCCATATCTAGTCGTTGGTGGGGGATTCCGGGCATGTCAGGCCTCTATACTACGTGTGAAACATGTTGGGAGTGGTCCTAGGCCGAGGGGTTTGCCGGAACAGCGGCTAAAAATCGCCGGAGATGGCGATGGCCGCGGTGCTCGGCACGATGGAGCGCGCTCGCGTTCTAAAGCGGACTTGCTATTCCTACACATATATTGAGGTATGCGGGAGGCTTTGAGATGCCCGGCCGGACTGGGGAAACCCCATGGCGGCCGGCGGCGTGCCATGGCTGCGGAACGTGATGGCACTTGGCGTGCGTATGCCTAGGGCCCTATCGTCGACGCTTGCATGTAGAAACATTGTACGCAAGCTAGAAGAGCCGTGAGGGCGAGGAATCGAAAAGAGAGGGACGGGGGCTCATCGGAATATGATTCGGAGTTCACCAGCGTTGGGGAAGAAAGCGAGGGAGGGGGAATAAAGCGACTTCATGCTCCTGCTCTAGCCAGCGAGTCAAGTAGTGCTCGGTTTCTTCCTTGCGACGGAAGACAGCAGCACAGTGCATTTTATAGCTGGAGCAGCGGCCGGGGGGTCGGCGCGCGGTGGAGAGGGTGCCCTGCAGCCACATTTGTTGCAGATCGTCGGAAATCCGGCGAGGGGGCCTCTGAGTGTGACATGTTGTGCATTGAAGGAGACGTGAGATGGGGCAGAGGTGGCCGACGCAATACCCAGCGGCGGTGCGGGTGTCAGCGGTCGGGTTTTGAGCGGCGCAGCTGCGGGGCCCGGAAATCCGGGGAAGAGAGCGGGCGGCACAGCCGACAGGACGGCGGAGCAGCGAAGGGCAGGGCGTTGGGCGCAACGATGGGACCGGGAGTCCTGTCATCAGATTTCTAGCGCGCGGCGAGCGGACGTGAGCAGCCGACCCCGAGCTCGCTCGATTCAGCATCAAATCACCGGAATCCACGGTGGCGCAGCGGTGGACGTCAGCTCGGCGAGGCAAAGCGCGGGGCGATTGAACGGGGGCGGATTTCCCGACGGTGGCTGGCGCGCGCGGGCTCGGCGGAGGCGGCGGCGAGAGGTGGAGGGAAGGGTCACGGGTTCGGGGGAAGCGGCTGGCGTGCGCCGTGGGCCAGGCCAGGGGAAAGGAAGGGCCGCTAGGGTAGTGGGATGCGCCCAGGAGGGTCCATCCCCCCTTTTTTCAATATTTGACTTCAAATTTGAATTTGAATCAATTTTCCATTTGCTTAAATTTGAGTCTATTACAGATCTACCCCACTTAAATGGAATCTCGTCCTCAAAATTCGGTTACTTCATCAAATAGGTGAGGAAACTCTCTTCTGAGGTCGTCCTTTCATTCCCAGGTAGCTCCGGCTTCGGTATGGTTAGTCCATTGGACTCGACAGAATCGCACTGCACTCCTGCGTGTCTGTCGGGTGACGCTGTCTAGGATCCTTGTAGGCAGCTCTTGGTATCTTAAGTCCGGCTATAGATCCATTGCATCACATGATACCCGCTCCTCGGGTACTCTCAGGCATTTCTTGAGCTGCGATACGTGGAACACGTTGTGGACGTCAGACATAGTCTCTAGCAACTTCAAATGGTAGGCCACTGCTCCTATTCTTCCGAGTATTTCAAATGGTCCGATGTATCGTGGGGCCAACTTCCCCCGTATCTGGAACCTCCTCGTACCTCGGATAGGCGATAGTTTGAGGTATAAGAAGTCTCCCTTGTCAAAAGTGAGCTCCCTTTGGTGGGTGTCTACATAGCTCTTTTGCCTGCTCTGGGCTACCTTGAGGTTCTCTCTGATTGTGGCCACCCGTTCCTCTGCGTCCTTAATTATGGCAGGGCAAAAATACGAAAGCTCTCCAATCTCTAACCACATCAGTGGTGATCGACACTTTCTCCCATACAATGCCTCGAATGGTGACATTTGCAAGCTGCCCTGATAGCCGTTGTTATAGGAGAATTCTGCAAAGAACAGACTCTTTTCCTAGTCCTTTCCGTATGCCAGTGCACATGCGCGTAGCATGTCTTCTAATATTTGGTTCACCTGCTCAGTCCGACCGTCTCTTTGCAGATGGTAGGTGGAACTGTAATCCAGTTTGGTTCTCAGAAGCGCATGCAAACTCTTCCATAGGTGTGCCGTGAACTGGGAGCCAAGATCCTACACTATCCGGCTCGGTACTCTGTGCAGTCGGAGTATGTGGTCAATGTACAATTGTGCTAGTTGGTCTCCACGGTGGGTCATTTTGACTGGTATGAAATGGGCCACCTTTGTCAGACGGTCTACGATGACCCAAATGGAGTTGTTTCCCTTTTTCGTCCGAGGTAACCCGGTTATGAAGTCCATACCGATTTCATCCCATTTCCGCACCGGTATGGTTAGTGGTTGTAGCAATCCTGTCGGCCTCTGATGTTCAGCCTTTACTCGGCGTTAGACATCGCAATGGGCGACGAACTCTGCTATTTCTCTTTTCATTGCCACCCACTAGTACTTTTGCTTTAGGTCCTGTTACATCTTGGTGGTTCCCGGGTGGATGGAATATGCTGAGTTGTGGGCCTCATCCATTATTAGTCGTCTTAGCCCGTTCGCTTTCGGCACACATCTCCAGTTCACGTACCATAGGTTTTCGTATTCGTCCACTCGAAACCCAGGGGCTTTGCCTACCCCTGTCTGAGCCTTTAGTGCACAGATTTCCGGATCCTCCCATTGGGCTTTCTGAATTCGGTCCTCCAACTAGGTTGTAGGCACAGGGTGCTCAGGTACCCGTTGGATGTTATGTGCAGGTTTGACTTCCACATCTCTGTCTCCAGGCTTGGTTGGCAGGTATCGGCCCGTACAGTGTTACAGTGAGCCTTCCGACTTAGTGTGTCGGCTACCACGTTAGCTTTTCCAGGGTGATACTGTACTTCCAGGTTGTAGTCCTTTATTATTTGCAACCACCTTCATTGCCTCAGGTTTAGTTCCAACTGGGTGAATATGTATTTCAGGCTCTTGTGTCCGTAAAGATCTGACACTTGTTACCGATAAGGTAGTGTCTCTAGATCTTTAGTGCGTGGACCACAGCTGCCAACTCCAAGTCATGGATTGGGTAGTTCTTTTCATGGACCTTTAGTTGTCTGGATGCATCGGCGATGACTCGGTCATCCTGCATCAGCACACACCCGAGTCCTTGTCGGGAGGCGTCGCAGTATACGACAAAATCTTTGTGTATATCTGGCAAGATTAGCACTGGGTTGTGGTCAACCTCTCGCAGGCGGGAGTCCACTCAAATTTCTTGTCTTTCTTCGTCAACTCGGTCATGGGTCTCGCAATTTTGGAGAACCCTTCTATAAACCTTCGGTAATACTTGGCTAGTCCAAGGAAGCTGTGTATGTCCGTCACGCTAGTTGGCTGCTTCCAGTCGGTGACCGCCTCAACTTTAGCTGGGTCCACTGCCACTCCCTTGGCCTTTATGATGTGCCCGAGGAACGTGACCTGCTGCAACCAAAATTCACACTTGCTGAATTTTGCATACAGCTGGTGTGCCCTTAACCTTCCCAACACTATTCTGAGGTGTTCGGCAGGCTCCGCCTGACTTTTTGAGTAGATCAGTATGTCGTCTATGAAGACGACGACAAACTTGTCCAACTCTTCCATGAATATCTTGTTCATTAGGTTCATGAAGTAGGCTGGTGCGTTGGTTAGCCCGAATGTCATTACCGTGAACTCATATTGTCCGTAATGAGTCAAAAAGGCTGTCTTCATGATGTCCGCATTCCTGATTTTTAGTTGGTAGTAACTAGACCGTAGATCGATCTTGGAAAATTACTTTGCTCACTTTAGTTGGTCGAATAGGTCATCGATCCCTGGTAAGAGGTACTTGTTCTTAATTATGACCTCATTCAGGGACCGGTAGTCAATGCACATCCTCAAGCTGCTGTCCTTCTTTTTGACAAAAAGCACGGGAGCTCCCCAGGGTGAAGAGCTAGGTCGGATTAATCCTTTCTCTTGCAACTCTCAGATATGCTCCTTTAGCTCGGCTAGCTCGTTGGCTGCCATCCGACACGGCCTCTTGTCTATTTGTGTTGCCCCAGGTATTAGGTCGATTAGAAACTCGATATTCCTATCTGGGGGCATTCCAGGTAGTTCTTCTGGGAAAACATCCGGATATTCACTTACTACGGGCACTTGTTCCAAGGGTGTCGCTTCCAGGCTGCATACTAAGGGTTTCATCCGGAGTTTGCGGGGTTGGCATGTCACAGTAATCTCGTCATGGTTTGTTGTCGTAAACTTGCGGTCGACACAGGATATATTCCCTTTATGTTGAGGTAGCTAGTCCATTCTAAGGATAACATCTATGCCGTTCGACTTCAGGACAACTAGATCCGCTAGAAATTCTACCCCATTTATTTGAAGCTAACCCCTAGGCATCCGAGGTGGCACTTTATAATGGCCCCTGGAGATCTGGCCACTAGTGGAGTCTCTAGCCATACCGTTGGCAATCCACTTCTAGCCACAAAGTTGGAGGAAACGAAAGAGTGCGAAGCCCCGGAATCAAATAGTACATGGTGAGGGTTGAGTTGACCAGGTACTCACCGAGTACGACGTCTAGAGCATCCTCAGCCTGGCTTGCGTCGATGTGGTTCACATGACCGCATCCGAAGGACTGAGCTCGGTTCTGTGGCCCTGACGCTTGTGGTGGGTTGCGCCCGTTGTTGGACGCAACGGTTCTTACTCCTGAGTTTGTTGGGGGCATCATTTGGTTTCCTCATGAGTGGGCAATTTGTGATCAAGTGCCCGGGTCACGGCAATGGAAGCAAGCCCTACCGGTAGTCGTCGTCCGAGTTGTGTTGGCATTGCCCTGTTGTGCTGCATTGGTGGCTTGGTGGCTGGTATTGCTGCATTGGCTTCTGTAGGTTGGACCCCGTGGTGCGGAACTGCATTGTGGGTTGTTGTCGTGGCTTCGGCGGAAAGTTAGGCCTTGCCCGCTGGAATCGCTCCTGCTGCTTGAACTTCTGCACCTGGAACTTCCTCTTTCGTTCCCCATCTAGCTGGGAACGTGCCTCTTCTAGTAGTATGGCCCAATTCATGCGAGTGTTGAAGTCTGGGTATATGTGAGTGACAAGTTGTGCTTTCATGACACCGTTCAACCCTTTGCGGAAATGGTCTTGTTTCTTCTTGTCAGTGTTGATTTTGCTACTGGCATAGCGTGCCAACTTCAAGAATTTCTTGATGTACTGATTGATGTTCATGGCTCCTTGTTGTAGGGCACGGAACTCATCCACCTTCATTTCTATAACCCCTTTGGGTATATGGTAATACCGGAAGGCTTGCTGGAACTCCTCCCAGCTTATTGTGTCAGGTTCAGCCACTGCTTCACGGTAGTTGTCCCACCATTCCGTGGAAGCTCCCACTAGATGATGGGAGCCTAGCATAACTCGCTCCTGGTCTCCGGCTGTGGTAATGTCGAGCTTCTTGCTTATGTTGTGCAGTCAGTCATCAGCTGCCAACGGATCTTTGTCAGCGCCGTCAAAGACCGGGGGTCGGAGTCTCATGAACTCTGACATCCTAGAGGTCAGAGGCGCCCCAGTGCCTCGCTGCCCCTGCATTGTATAGGTTATGGTTTGTAGTAGCTGTGTTTGTACCGCCATAACTTTGGCCAACGTAGCCAGTGGTGGTGGAGACACCACTTCCTACTCCGTAGCTGCCACTTCTTCGTGGTTGATTCCCCAACTCCTTCTGGAAGGTTGTTTGCCCTGTTGGGTTCATCACTGCCAACAGCTTCTACCCGTGGGGCCTGGATTGGTGCACGGCGTACTGCTCCCCTGCCCCTCTGGGTGGGTATGCTTCGGGGTGCATGCACCATAGGTGACTGAGCCCCTTCAGCAACACGCTCTCAGCGTGCCTGAACTCTGGTGGATCTCTTGGGGGCCATCTGGGGAAGCACAATTTTATGGAAGTTTAGTTGTTGTTTTGTTCATTGTTTCATGTTTTAATTGCCTATATTCTAGTGTAGAGGTTTGCTAATTTGGTTCATATTTTACTTATTTTCTTTCCAAGAGGGGTGCCCCTCATCTGAGCTCTTGCCCATATCACTCAAGAAAGTTTTATCGCACACACTGGAAGTCCATTAAATCCCGGCAAATCACATCATCATTACTAGAGTACAATCATCACATGGTACAACACATAGCAGGTCTAGGACCTTGCAACACACTCACGCCACATCTAACGATCGTGATGCTAGTCATCCACTAGCACGGGATACACAACTCACACTATGCCGGGCTACTCATGGTACTACAGGCTGTTGTCCCTCTGACTACTGTGAGGGAACCGGTGGGGGTATGCTGTCCTCCATGTCGTGGTCCTGGCGCCACTCACGCCCCAAGTCGATCCCGTCGTCAACCAGCTCCTCAACAGTGAAGGGGAACTGTCCACCGTTGTGTCCTGCGGTCCCCTGACTAGGTCCTCCACAGCTAGCAACCTCCTCTAGTATCTCGACGCTCGAGCCCTGACCGTCACCTCCCTGCGGGTGCTCGTCCTCCTCTGGCTCATCTCCGGTGTTGTCGTCGGAGTCGTTGTACGTCTCCGTGCTCCCAGTGCGTCCTCCACACAGCTGCTCAAACAGTCAAAGGCTCTTGCCTCGACCGAAGCGTCCAGCGCCTCTGGCTATAGTGGCTCGGACGGTGGGAGTTAGGTGGGGTACAACTGGCACACGCATCGTCTATGGGCCACTCTCGTGCTGCACGGCTAGGGTGCTCTTATGAGCAGTGATCCGGACTCGTGCCCCTCCTGAGCAGGCTCTGGCCTGGTAGAGGGAGTCCAACTCCCTGACATGAGCTGCTATCCTATGGTTGAGCTCCACACGCAGAGCCTCGGTCACCTCACGAGCTTGCGTGGTCTCGGTGCGGGCCTCGTACAACTGGGCTTGCAAACTCCTCACTCTAGCCTCCACGTCCTGAGTGCGAGCAACCTTTGCCCTCCACTCCGTGTGGGTGTTCTCGCAGCACTGGTCCAAGGCGTGCAGGTATCTGGTGGTCTCCGTCAAGGTAGTGTCCTCCATGGTCCTGGTGGGTCCCTCTAGTGTCACAACTCGGTGCCTACAGACGTAGTTGTCCTCCCGGCGCACGGGGAAGTAGCAGATGGGCATCGGTCCGGTCCGCTCCATGCACCTGTCGCTGAGCTCCAACAGTGCTTCCCGTGCAACAGCCCTGATATAGTCCACATAGCGGGCCCCGGTAAAGGTGAGTGAGTAAGGCACTGTGATGTCCCTTAAGGTCCCGACGCCTCAGTGATGTGGACCTCTGCCTCACAGCGAAGTGCCCCATCCTCCTCGTACTCCCTCTAGCAATAGCACGGAAACCTCGTGTAGCTGAGTCTCTCCAAAGTGCGGATCAGCACCTGCGGGAACCCAGTCATGTCCTGGCAAGTACCCTTAGACCAGCCGTCCATCTGTCAAGGGAAACTACGGGGTTAGTGTTGTTTTGACAAAGATAATTTAACATAGGAGTGAGGTAAGTCTAGTAAAGGTAGGTTTTCGCACATGATTTTGGAAAATACGTGTTCCGTCGGTGTTTCGTCTCTAAGTCTTCGTCCTATGGCCAAGTACGGCTCTGATACCACTCTGTGAGGACCCACCTTTCTCTAGTCCCACTTGTGCATTCCGTACCAATCACTGGATCAGTAGTTGGTACGCCTAATAGAATGGATCGAATACCATATATTAATTCAGTCTCGACATGACCCTTAAGGTCTTACTACCATGTCTCAAGTTACAATTCATTGGCCTCACAGAGCCTTAAAAGAACAGAAAACTAGTGAAAAGCAGCCGACTAAGTGGCTCCCATTCCCCTCGGGCAGCCTTGGGCGTAGGACTAGGCAAAGTCGTCACTGTATTGCGCTTCGTCCTCTATCTCCCTTTCCTCTTCTGCTTCCGAGGATCGTGAAGAAAGCAAGAGTGAGTACGAAAGGTACTCAGCAAGCCCTAACACTACTCAAGGGGATGTGTTTCATGTAAGGGTTGTAGCAAGGCAGAGCCATATGGCTTAGAATTGCCGAAAAGCATTCATGCAGGCTCTTCTTGAAAGAAGGTTTTTGCAAAGCAAATGAGGTAATCATATCTTGATTTTAGTTGGTGGGGCCTGGGGGAGTTTGAGCTCCATCCCGCCAGCTCCTTAAGTTTTACGAACGTTCAAGCCCACGACTTTACTAGTTCCCGGCACACAGCCGAAATTTCCAAAACACGGCAAACACTGCCATCCATGACATCAAGGAATCACACTAAGGCTAATCAACAAGAGCTTGGAACATAGTGTGCAAAGACCGTGTTGCACATTGAAGGCGACGTGAGGTGGGGAAGAGGTGGCCGGCGCAATACCCGGCGGTGGTGCGGGTGTCAGCGGCCGGGTTTCGAGCGGCGCAGCCACGGGGGCCTGGAAATCCGGGGAAGAGAGCGGGTGGGCGGCCGATAGGACGGTGGGGCAGCGAAGGGCAGGGCGTTGCAAGCGACGATGGGACTGGGCATCCCGTCGCCGGATTTCCGGTGCGCGATGAGCGGACGTGAGCGGCCGACCTTGATCTCGCTTGATTTGGTGTCAAATCGCCGGAATCCGCGGCGGCGCAGCGGCAGACGTCAGCTCGGCGAGGCGCGGCGCGGGGCGATGGGATGGGGGCGGATTTCCCGGTGGCGGCTGGCGCGTGCGGGCTCGACGACAGCGAGAGGTGGAAGGAAGGGCCGCGGGTTCAGGGGAGGCGGCTGGCGTGCGTCTTGAGCTGGGCCGGGGGAAAGGAAGGGCCGCGTGAAGGGAAAAAGAAAAATGGGCCGGGTCGCTAGATTAGTGGGCTGCACCCAGGAGGGTCCATCCCCCCTTTTTCGTTTTTTTTATATATTTGACTTCAAATTTGAATTTGAATCAAATTTCTATTTGCTTAAATTTATGTCTGTTACAGCTTGAGACTCTTATTTTTTACCGGCTTGATGAATGTCAAAGATCAATTCCTGAGGTTAGAAAAATTTCAGTTACAAATGCAATCAGGTAGAATTATGGGAAGATAAATGATTAGGCATTTCCACCGTGATGGAGCAATATTCTATTTTATAAAATTTAGGAAGGAGGAAATATGACAAGATATCAAGGGATGTAAATTCTGTCCCGCTAAACATTTCTTTTAGACGATCCTCGAGAGGCTAGAACTTTGTTGCAGGAATGAGTTGGTTTTTAGAGTCTCTGATATGCATTTAATAGATAAACCTGATGTTTATGTTCGACCTTGTTTCAACATGGGACTTTAACGATTCAATCTATGTATAATTAAATCTTGAATTGCACCATAGTCCCTCAAAATAGATATCCGTGGAAACTTAAGTTACCTTCGAAAATTAAAATATTCTTTTGGTTTCCAATCAGAGTAATTCTAACTAAAGATAATCTAGTTAAACAGAATTGGAAAATAATTAAAAATTGTTGTTACTGTGATTGTAAAGGGAATATTACAATTTTTTTAATTTTGTCCGTGGCTTCGTTTAGTTAGACAATAGTGAAGTTACTTTTGACTTAAAACCTCTTCATAGTATAGCTCATATAATTGACCTGGTTACATATACAAACGAGAATATAAATAAAAAGATCTTAACAGGAGCGGGTGTCGTTTGCTGGTCTATATGGTTAACATGAAATGATATTTTTATAAAATTCATGTATTTACTTCTTTACTGGTTATCTTGAGAGGGATACATTGGGTTACATCACAGTCCGTATTCTAAAAGCTATAGGAAAGAAGCTCGGTAAAAAACGGCATGCCGCAAATTAAAGTTTTCAGTTGGGATTTAGTAATAGTTTGAATCATTAATTAATGACTTTACTTTATCTCAATTTTTTAGTTGCCAGTCATTTATTAGGCCACGGCGTGTCTGAGCTATGGTAGAGACGGAGTCTACTACATATCAACGAATTTGTAATAATTTCTTGGCTAGAAGGCTAGATACAAACTTTATTGTAGAGGACACACACTACAGGAACTATTTTCGTGGGCCAAGAACCCACGATAATACATGAAAAGCTTACGACAATAATTATTTTCGTGGGTTTTTTATTATTTTCGTGTGTCTCTGGCTCACGAAATTAAAGCGCCGAAAATAAATTTTTTTCGTGGGCCAGGTCCGGCCCACGAAAATAAATTTAATTTCGTGGGCTCTGCCAGGCTCACGATAATATTATTTTCGTGGGTCCAGAAAAGCCCACGAAAATAATATGTTCATGGGCCTAGAGGGGCCCACGAAAATAATATTTTCATGGGCCTAGAGGGGCCCATAAAAATAATATTTTCATGGGCCAGGATGGGCCCACGAAAATAATATTTTCATGGACCTGGCTGAGCCCACGAAAATTTTATTTTCATAGGCCTGGTTGGGCCCATGAAATTAATTTGGTTATATTTTCGTGGGCCTGTATTGACCCACGAAAATAATTTGGCCATATTATCATGGGCTCTTTTGAGGCCCACGAAAATACTGTGTCCATAGCAACTAAATCATCCATTTATCAACAAATTTCACACATTTGACAAACTATACACACATTTAATAAAGAAAACATTCATCACATATGTCATATAGAAAACATTCAACACACATTATATAAAACATCGAACATCACAATTGTTACAAACGCTTTATTACAATCGTTTGATACATTCATTTTTCACCATCAACACACGCACATTAAAAACAAAGTAAATTGATTGCCCGTCAACCTATCGCCTTCAGCAACATGTAGTATTATCTCTAGCGAGACTGCAAGTGTGAAAATATAAGATATTAGATAATAAAGCTATCCCATTTACTCTCACAGAATAGTAATCATTTAGGCAAGATGTTTATCTCATTCAAACAACTAACCTAGTTGCTACCGCCAGGAGCAAAGTATTGATCGATAGAGTTGTCGTCTGCGCAATGTCCCGCTGGAGACGGAGTTTGCAAATTTCTAACTGGCATTGATGATGATCCCTTAAAATTAAAAATGAGACATGTTACAATATTACTACCATTTTATAATAAAAAAGAATCTAATGAGTATATATACATGTGTTCCTGCAGTAAAAGGGGGTGTAGACATCGGTTGCGGAGGATACGCCGGAAACTGTAGAGGCGGCGGCAACGGTGGCATGGCGATAGGCAATCCAAGTTGAGAAAAATATCCCTAAATTGTTTTAAACTGTTTAGCACAACCTCTCTAAATTGATTATATAAATACTTCAACTCTTAATAACGTACCTGCATCTGTTGTTGCCATGTTGCAAGACTTGAGAAGTATTCATTTTGTGATTTTATAAACTCTTCTTGTTGTCGCATGCGTTCCTCCACTATTCTTAACCTAGAGTCATTTTCTGAACGCAATTGCTGTGTAGAACTCTGTCCACTCTGTAATGACCGTGACTCCGAGAGAACCACATCAGAGTTTATAATACCATTGAACATCGAATACCTACAATCATAATTATAAAATTCACAATTGAAAAGCAATTTATGTATCAGAATAAAGAAATAAGAGATGTACAAGTCACCTCCCGTGACGCTTTCCTCCACTGGATTGGTACAAAGCAACGACGTCAACATCTTGCTTTCTCCAATCATAGTCATCTCCGTGACGTCGCACCACTTCTTTAGCATATTTCTCCTGTGAGAAAAAATAATTGTAAATCAACTACACTACAATTATTTTGTCGAATCATTAGCATAAGTAATATGACGCACCAAGTTTTGAGTGGTTGTCGGAGTGCAAAGTTAATTTTCGTCAGTGCCTCTATGCCCTTTTATATAAGTATCAATGAAAGATGGCTCCTCGCCACTTTCTGCAGCCTACACGGACATATTAAAAACCATGAATGTTTTAAAGCATATAACCTATCAACAAAATGTAAATATACTAAACTCACCATTCGTTTTGAAAGGCGAATATGACCATCTCCACCATAACGGGGAAGAACTTGACCACCGGCTTCACGGTTCGTTCTTTTTGAGATAGATTTATCTTTATACTCCTTCGATGCCCAATAAGAACAGAAAGCATAATAAGCGTCAGAACACTTAACCATCCAAGGAATCATTACCTGGCGGTATTGATCCTCTTCTAGGTAAATTTTTGAAGCTCCTAGACGCTTGTTCATCATTTGTCCAAGCTTCTCCTTGTAATACATGCACACAGTTGTGATTCATGCATTAGACATCATGTCATTTACCACTTTGTGCGGTGCTTTATGAAAGACTTTATGTGTTTGTGACTCGAGGGCAGTGTCATGATCATCGGGCAAGCGATATCGTTCCTTTAAGTACAATATTTAATGTATTAGAAAAATATTATCGAGTAAACATAATGAATTATTAGAAAATCGTACCCAAAAGTCGTGCCAGACAGCTCCTGCCACATTTTCATGCACGGGATGTGGAGCAATCTTGTAGTGCTCCCAATTTGTTGCAGGTTTTTCTTCGTCTTTGATAGTAACAAGACCAGGATAATGGTGACGACAAATGACACCCAACACCGCATTAGGCTGCCTACAGTGTCGTTTCCCATCCCAATCCAAGTCATCCCATTGCCTGCAAGTCATGTTAACAACATATTATATTTGTCAAATAATTCATATCACTAATTATTACTAAATAATATATTACTAACCAGTCACCGATGGGAGTGATCCTTATTCTCTGTTGTTGAGGCACAACCAACGGGAGAGAGTTTGTAGACCGATATCTAAAAGATGGTGCCAAATCTCCCATATCTCTATCATCCTCCTCGTCATCCCCCTCATCATCATTCTCAACTTCCTCATGAATATCGTCTCTTACTGTTGTTTGTTGTTCTTCTGGTGCAGAAACTTCTTCCCCTACATTTTCTTAACTTTCCACGTGACCATCCGGATCCTGAATATCCTGTTGAACCTGTCGTTAGAGAAATTAGGTTTCACATATTAAAATTAGATTGATACAATAGAAATAGAGAGACACAAACCTGTTCATTAGTTTCTTCCATGCATCTTCTAAATGCTTCTCGTTTGCTATTATTTGAGGCACTACCCTGAAAAAGAGAGTCCTGGCTACGAGAAGATGTTGCGCACCGGCCCCCAGACTTGCTTGAGGAGCCAAAAAGCCCCCTAGCGATACTCTTCACACTACGCGGCATCCTGTTGAATAAAAAAATTGGTAAGAAAAAATACAACAAACATAAAGTAACAAAAGCAATAATAACTGTAGCATAAAAATATTACAGGATTAAAATTCATCATGATCCAAAGTTTCTTCGGTAGCGTTTCGCTGACCAACTTTCTTCTTTTGTCGAACCTTTACTTTTTTAGTTCTTGGTCGCTTTCTTTTAGCTATTAGAACCTCCGCCGGTTCATTGTCTTCAACATCACCGACTAATGTATTGAGTCCTATACCATCATCGATGTTAAAAGATAGTGGGACATCATCTTATTGATACACTTCATCCTGTTCATCTCGGTAACCAGCGTCACTTGGGGCATATAAACGTTCTTGTGGATTAACTTTATAAACGACCCACAAAGCATTTAACTTTGGACAAGGATACGGTAGATAGTAAACTAACTCAACTTGATGAGCAAGAACGTAATTATCACATCCACGAAGTCTTTCTTCATGTTTCACCTCGACTATACCAAATTCATCTTGTCGTGTTCCTCTGTTATTATCAAACCATTCGCAGTGGAAGAAAGTAACTCTAAGATCTTTAGAACCGCCAAATTTGAACTCCACAATGTTTTGAATAATCCCATAGTAGTTCGTTTCTTGTCCCTCTGCATCACATGCTCTAGTCACAACCCCACTATTTGTCGTGGCCGCAAGAGGGTGTTTTGCTTCAAATTTGGCTGAACGAAACCGAAACCCATTTACGTCGTAACGACCGAAACTCTTTGCTGTTATTGTACCTTGAGAAAGTTGTCGTAGGTCCTCATGAACGTTTGCATCGACCATGCACTTGATATTTAACAAAATATTAGTTGTATTAATCATATTAACATAGGATAAGTACAAGTTACATATAAGAAGAGATTGTTACATACTTCCGAAACCAATTGACGAAGTTAGGCCCTCCATGAAGACCATCACGTCGCATTTTATCTAATTGTTTGCTTGTTGGTTGACGCGTGGACTTCCAATATTGTTTGTCAAACTTGCTGTATAAAGAAAAGTATGCCTACATTAGAATATCACCTACTACAGTTTGAGGTTTGTAGTCTTGCTATACTTGAAAAAAAAACTTACACAAAATATTGATCCATATCTTCGATATTTGTGTACATGTATAACATACATGAATTCCATTCTTCTTCTGAAACCACATGCCTACTGCTGCCACCAACTGTTTTTCCCTTCCATCCAAAAATATTTAAATTACTGGAAGGAGTTTCTTCATCTATGTTGTACCGTATTGTGGGAGCGTACACATTATGTTCGTCTGAAAAAAGGTACTTGAGAAGTATGCTACCTCTTTTAGAGCAAATGCTTCTGCAACACCCTTCTACTCTTGCTTTATTCAAAACCATTGCTCTAAGTTTTTTTAGTGTCCTTTCAATATGGTACATCTATCGATATTGCACGGGCCCACAAACTTTAGCTTCATACGGCAAATGTACAAGTAGATGTTGCATTACATTCATGAATCCTGGCGGGAATATCTTCTCCATTTTGCATATGAGTGCAAGTATTTCTTTTTCCAATTTCTCCATCATTTCAACTGTAATTTCCTTAGCACATAATTGTCTATAAAGAAAGCTAAGCTCCGCAAGTACTCTCCACATATCCTGATGCACATATCCACGAAACATTACAGGAAGAAGTCTTTCCATTATTATATGATAATCATGGTTTTTAAGATTATTTAATACCCAATTTTCAAGATTTATTGTGCGTCTCAACCCAGCACAATAACCGTCTCGAAACTTCAGTTGTTGCAACCAGTTCAATACCTCTTTTTTTTCTTTAACTTTAAGGCAAAATGGAGCACGGGGCACTCTCTGCTTACCAATACCATCTTGACTGATTTCTAGGCTCGGACGATTACAAATTTCTGCTAAATCTTTTCGAGCATTCAAATTATCTTTTGTCTTTTTCAAATTAAAGCATGTGCTGATGATGCTTTCGGCGACATTGCGTTCCTGGTGCATGACGTCAATGTTGTGCAGGAGTAACAATGACTTAGCATAAGGGAGACCCCACAAGCCGCATATATGAGTCCAGTTGTGCTCCTGACCAAATCCAACAAATCCATCATCTGTAGGGACAAGTTTATTAAGCCATTCAACAATCTCACAACTAAACAGTCGTTTTGGGGGACCCTTTGTTACAACAGTATCCTTCCGGAATGTATTAGCTTATCTCCTGAATGGATGATTTGCTGGAAGAAAACGTCTGTGGCAATCAAAAAAACACACTTTGCCACCATGAGTAAGTCTAAAGCAATCAGAGTCTGACCCACAGATTGGACAACAGAGTTTGTCATGTGTGCTCCATCCTGAGAAAACTCCATATGCAGGAAAATCATGAACTGACCACAAGTATGCAGCTTGTAAGTTGAAATTCTGTTTTTTGTAGCTATCATATGCTTCTACTCCAGTCCATAATTCTTTTAATTCCTCGATCAAGTGTTGAAGAAATACACCTAATCGTTTTCCTGGATGTTTACGATCGGGAATTATTAGAGACAAAAACATGTAATCATATTTCATACACATAGCAGGTGGAAGGTTGTATGGAATAGCAAACACTGGCCAACATGAGTATAAGGCTGCAGAAGTGTTGAACGGTGTGAAACCATCGGTAGCCAAACCAATACGAACATTTCTAGCATCTTTTGCAAAATCTTTATCAAAAGAGTCCAGTGTCTTCCAAGCCTGAGCATCAGATGGGTGTGTCATGACTCCATCTGTTTCACGCAAACCATCCTTATGCCACCGCATGTGTTTTGCAGTTGATTTAGATAGAAACAACCGTTTTAGCCTAGGTGCAAGAGGCATGTAACGAAGTTGTTTCGCTGCCACTCTTGTCGGTACTAATTCACCGTCCTCATTTGTGACCTCAATGTATCGTGATTGTTTACAAATTGAGCAATGTGTCACATTTGCATTCTCCTTCCAAAAAAAGCATACAATTGTTACGACAGCAATCAATCTTTTCATATTTCATACCAAGCCCTGCGAATAATTTCTTCGACTGGTACATGTCTCTCGGCAACTTATGATTTGTCGAAAGAATGTCCGATATCAAGTCGCTTAGATCATCATAGCACTTGTTCGACAAATTATACTTTGATTTTATAGACATGAGCCGAGTCACGGTCGCAAGTACAGACACTTTAGTGTGCTCATGCAACTCTTCATGCGATGCTGAGAGAATTCTATAAAAATCTTCAACTTCGGGTCCAGGAATTTCCACAGATTCATCAGCACCACATTCACGATCTAGTGCTTCGACCATGTCACCTATTCTGTCCATGTTTCCATCTTCCCTCACATCAACAGTAGCATTGCTATGGTACAACTCACCATGCTCATACCATGTTTCATAACCTGGCATAAAACCGAATCTACAAAGGTCTCGTTCCATCTCCAATTTTTCCTTGCATAAAGAGTTACGCCAGTTGTTGCACGGACATTTTACAAAACGGTTGGCCGATAACGAGAAAGCACGACTGATAAAAGCCTTAGTATTAATGGCCCATTCATTAGAAGGTGCAACATTCTTCCGCCAACCCTCATACATCCATCGTCTATTATTACTCATGGTCTACATAATAAAATGCAAGAACAAAAAACTAAGAAATTGAAATGCTTATACTATATCAAAAGTTTATGCAAGCTCACTAGGTTTTTATGAAACAAAAATATAATTTGATGTAACTATCATTTTCATACAACATTCTTAATACCAAGTGCTAAGGGCAATACAGATTCTAATATAACAGCTCAAAGCTAATACTCGCAACATACATACTAAAAGAAACCGTGAAAAGGGCAACGTGTGGGTACCTGTACGGTGCAGAGGCGGCAAGACAGCAGTCGGAGCGTCCACAGAGGTGGTGGCAGAGGCAAGCGACGTCAAGCCTGAGATGGGGCAGTCGGCAAAGAAACTCAAAACAAGCTGCAGAGAACAATTTCAGAGGGAATTGTACCATACCATACTAAAACTACTATTATACAAAAGATGAGAGCTTGCAAAGTTGAATCTATAACACATGCATGCAACTATCAAGTTACTTGGTACACACTTTGCTTTTTTAATCTCATGCGTGCAATACCGAGTTCTAAGCTGCCTAGCACAATTTCCTTCAATTTGACTAGAGTGCGTTGGCCGGAAAGTAGTAAAGTCAAAGTTCACCTGTATTTCATAAAGCAGAGAGAACCCTAAAGCCTTCACTAAATAGCAAGTGAGTAACAAGCACTATATCGATCATACACTCAAGTCCTTACATGCTTGCCATTATGCACTACATACTATTGCTTGCGACCGCACGTTGAGCTGAGAGTTACAAAGTTGAATCTATAACAGCAGACTTCCTAAGTCACTTTATATGCCTCTATGCATAGCATGCGGCTGCACGTTAAGCTGAGAGGGAGAGCGAGCTGCTGGCTAGGGACCGACCTACGAGCGCAAGGATATACTAGTGTCATCATGAAATAGAAAAAAAATTATCACATGACCATTAAACATAATCAACAAACAATGCATATTCCGCTAAGCTCAAACTCACATTACTTATGTATTTAAAACCTCCTAGTTCGCAATTGTTGTGATTCATATCTTATACCGACATAACAATAAAAGGCACAATCTGCATCAAAAAATATGCATACCACCCAGGTCGACCAGCAAGGCAGAGGCGCAGGGCGTGGCCGGGGCTGAGCAACTCTGCAGCAGAGGGGCCGGAGCTGATCAACACACCGCCGGAGCGGGATAGGGAGCAGCTGCGTTGTGCATGGCCGGGGCGGGACAGGGTCTGAGCAGCTGCGCTGGGCCACGGCCGGAGCGGGACAGAGGCTCAGTATATGCGCCGGGCACGACCGGAGCTGTGCAGCGGCGCTGTGCACCGCGGCAGAAATTGAGCAGCTGCCGGAGTCGTGCGGCCTGGGAACGCGCAGCAGAGACAGCCGGCAGCCGTTAGCAGGGGCAAACGCTGCGGCAACGGCGTGCGCCGCGGAGCCGAGCACGGCCGAAGTGCAGCGACGGGGCGCGGGTGCGGGCGCGGCCGCGGGCGAGCTGAGCACGGCCGGAGCACGGCCGGAGACAGTTGGGGACGGCGGTGGCTTGGATTTTCGAGCTGCGGACGGCCGGCGGCGTGGCAGAACAGCGGGCGGCGCGCGCGATAACTGACTAGCGAGATGCAATCGATGCGGCATCTGGACAGGAAACAATCAGGTAATTTCGTGAGCCACAGGAAAGCCGACGACAATATCTGGAAAGTCGTGAGCCACAGGAAAGCCGATGACAAAAAGCCTAGGGTTGTGAGCCGTACGCCAAGTGTTTTCGTATGCCACGGAAAACCCACGAACATATGTACATATATTGTCGTGTGCCGACCGAAGCCGACGGCAACACCCCTAGGTTTTAGTGCCGGATACCGTTTATTTTCGTGTGCCACGTTGCGCCCACGAAATTACATGCATCTATTGTCGTGTGCCTCTCAAACCCACGAAAACAGGTCATAGATTTGTGTGCCTGCCGTACCTATTTTCGTGTGCTGTATGGAACCCACGACAATAGGCCTAGTTTTGTGTGACGTACGCCGTTTATTTTCGTATGCCACGGAGACCCACGACATTCAATGACATATTTTCGTGTGCTTGTTTCCAGCCGACGACAATACGGAGCTATTATCGTGTGCATGTTTCGGGCCGACGACATTACGTGCAGATAACCTTACTTTCATGTGCTTTGTTCCGGCCGACGAAAATAGATGCAACTATTATCGTGAGTTTTCTTCTGGCCGACGTAAATTCACTTTTATTTTCGTGTGTCTGGCGCTAACCCACGAAATTTTATGTTACTTTCGTGTGCTTGCACTCAGGCCCACGAAATTATGTTTTATTGTCGTGAGCTAGGTTCTGACTCACGAAAATTATTTTATTTTCGTGAGGGCCCACGAAAATACCATTAGCCAACGAAAATAATACGTTTTCCTGTAGTGAGGGAATTTTTATTGCTTGATAAAATGCATTTGTCTTTATCTAAAAATATACTGAGTAGTGGGTACGTAACCTTTAGATAGATAGCAACATACATAGAAAAAAAAAAGCTGGGCAGTGGCTGTCGAGATCCTGAAAGGGCTCTCGCTCGGGTCAGATGCTAACAAGAATCAGGGGCTACGGGATGCCGCCTCCCGCGTTTTCGTGTGGGCCCCGGCGCGGAGCCATCATGCGCCCGGCTTTTTAGCTGTTGGGCGGAGCACGCGTGCCGTCCCAGCCGGCTTACCTTGATGCTACACGGCCAGCTCCAACACACCACGTTTCTGCACCTTTCTCCTGAACTTTCCTATTTTCTCATGTATTCTATTCGAGAGTTGGATCGCCAACTGTTATTTAATTTCACACCTAGAAATGGATGTACAAATTAAATGTTGTCTTCAGTTTCTATATATATAGGTACGTCATTGTTTTATGTCAGTTCCTGCTAAATTCTTTATTTGTTGTTATGGCTTTATCTAGGGAGTAGTTCACACATAAACAACATATATTTTACTTTAGATGTTTCTCTGATATATACCGTTGAGATATAAATATATAAAATATTCTGTTTTCAAGAAGGATTGATGTATTCGGTCTCCATATTCAATCCAGTATCGCTAAAATGGGTCTCCACACAAATATATCAACACAACAAACATATTGTTGATGCTAAAAAACACTGTTCACAATATAAGCACGATTCTGTGTACCGCAAACAAACCACTTGGAACGCTCTGAAGAAATCGGTCACAAGATAGGCTAGATAGAACATCTTAACCAGCCATCAAGATAAGAGAAGAATACCAAATTAGGTTTTGGAGATAAATAAAAAGGTAAAAATATTTTTTGACAATTGTTTTGCTCTTAATCAGTCGTGAACCCTTTATATATACGGGTGGTCTTATACTGTTTGTGAAGATTTGTATTAAATCGATGATGAATACGTTACACGTTGGTCTGTTTTATGGACCCTGGTACATGTGATCACAACAGATCACAACAGATAATCAACTCACGATAACAAGACTTAACAACCTAGCTATTGAAAAGATAGACTCGTATCTATCCCACCTAATATCTTATCTATCTCAACTAATACTCCCCCTCAATCACAATCTGGTAAGATTGAGATTGTACTTGAACTTGTCAAGCAACTTCGGTGGAAGTGGTTTAGTAAGTCCATCAGCGACTTGATCATCAGATGAAATAAACCGGATGTTCAGTAACTTGCTTGATACCCTTTCCCAAACAAAATGCTACTCAACTTCAATGTGTTTCGTTCTGACATGAAACACAGGATTTGCAGAAAGATATGTTGCTCCCAAATTATTACACCACAAATTTGCAGGTTGATTTTGAGATATCTGCAACTCTTGAAGAAGAGATTGTAGCCAAATTATCTCTGCTATCGCATTGGCTAGGGCCTTATATTCCGCTTATGTGCTAGACCTTGAAACGGTGGGTTGTTTTCTTGCACTCCAAGAAATGAGATTTGGACCAAAGAAGATCACAAAACCTCCCGTCGATCTCCTGTCATCAACATTCCCTGCTCAATTGGCATCTGAAAAAGCACTGACAAGAGAAGAGTTAGACATTCGCAGCTTGAGGCCTAGGTCCAAAGTTCCTTTGATATAGCGCAAAATTCTTTTTTTTACTGCCGACCAATGCTCAGTCGTTGGTCCATGCAAGAACTGAACACTTTATTCACAGCAAATGATATATCCGGTGGTGTCATTGCTAAATATTGCAAGCTCCCAACTACACTTCTGTAGTTTGTGACATCATCACCAGTCAGGGCCATACCTCCTTGTGAGGATAATTTTTCTGTTATTCACATGGGTGTGTTTATTGGCTTGCACGAACTCATATTCACCTTCTTAAGAATATAATATGCATATTTAGATCGTAAAATAATTATACCATCTGAGCAGTGAGTTACCTCAATGCCCAAGAAATAATGTAACCGACCAGGATATTTCAAAGCAAATTCTTCCTTTAATCTTGTTAATAGAGCCAAGACTGCCGCTTCTGAGGAACTAGTGACAATGATGTCATCAACATATATAAGCATGAACACAATGACATCATTCGCATGATATATGAACAAAGAAGTATCTGACTTGGATGACCGAAAACCAAGTGAATACAGTTTAGAACTCAAGCGAGAATACCATGCCCGTGGTGCTTGTTTCAACCCATATATGGCCTTTTTCAGTTTACAAACATAATTTGGATTATCTTGACTAAGAAAACCAGGGGTTGCTTCATATATACCTCTTCTTCAAGAATCCCATAAAGGAAAGAATTTTGAACATCAAGTTGATAAAGTTTTCAACCTTTAGATACTGCAATGGAAAGAATAAGACGAACAATAGCAATCTTCACCACTGGACTAAAAGTATCTTCGTAGTCAATTCCATAGCGTTGCTTGAATCCTTTAGCCACTAAGCGTGCTTTATAACGATCAATTGATCCATCGGCTTTTCTTTTTATTTTGTAGATCCATCGACAGTCAATTAAATTCTTTCCTATTGGTGCCCGGACTAGAGACCATGTCTCATTGCTGATTAGCGCATCCATTTCAACTTGCATAGCATTTTTCCACTTGGGAGCAGAAGTAGCTTCCTACCAAGTTTCCGGTTCTCCCGTGGAGCAAAAATTTGCATACCGAATAACACCAGGAAAAATTTTCTTCGGCCGTACTATCCCGTATTGTAGACGTGTAGTTGGGCATAGATTATTTTGTGGTGTAGGAGAATCTTCAGGTGCAGCCGGGGATCCCAACTGCGGGAGAACTGATGAGGGCAAATATCACCAGCAGAAGACACTTCCTGTGTAGTTGGCGAACCAGCCACAGAGGATCTGAGCAAAGCAACCTCGGTCCGAGCAGCAGACTCCGACACAGGAGTCTTTGTTGCATCATGATTGGGTGAGACAGCCTCTGAGTTGTTAGGCGCCAGAGGATTCCCCGGATTTATGTCTATGACAGAACCGTGTGCAGGACCAGATCCCGAAGGCTTATCAGGTGCAGAATTGGGCAGGAGCAGAGGTGATCCCGAGACCATATCAGATGTCATTTCATTTATCGCCGCTGCACCGGAATCAGCTCAGAAACTTGTGCCAGATAAATCTGCTACGGCTCCCCCTTGCTGCACACTGCCAGACTCAGGTAAATTGTTAGAGGTACCAATAGGACATTTAAGCACTTGATCATAAGATAAAAAATTATCACTGATTCCAGAGAGATTTAGCAATATTGATGGAAGAAGAAGGATTTCTTGTTTGAGCCGAGCACCAGCATTTGTATGTAGTGCAGAGAAGGGATATAGAGACTCATCAAAGACTACATCCCGAGATATGTAAACTCTACCGGTGGAAACATCAAGGCATTTATACCTCTTATGCATGTTGCTATATCCTAGAAACACACATCGTTTTGATCGAAAATCTAACTTGCGTGAGTTATATGGTCGTAAGTGCGGCCAACACGCACAACCAAATGTACGCAAAAAATTATAGTTTGGTGTTTCTTGAAACAAATGATTCAAAGGGGTATCATGATTAAGAACTTTTGTTGGAAGTCGGTTTATTAAATAAGTGGCTGAAAGAAAAGCCTCGTCCTAGGACTTCAGAGGCATGGAGGCTTGAGCAAGCAAGGAGAGTCTGACTTCAACAATATGCCTATGCTTTCTTTTAGCGGATCCATTTTGCTGATGTGAGTGTGGACAAGAGACATGGTGAGTAATTCCAAGGCGTTGAAAAAAAGAATTAAGCTTTTGATACCAACCACCCCAGTCCGATTGAACTGTGATGATTTTCTTCTCAAAAGTCCATTCGGCATAATTTTTGAAATCAAGAAATTTTTTAAATACTTATGATTTCTTTTTGAGAAGGTAAATCCATGTGAATTTGCTTTAATCGTCGATGGAACTCACATAATATTTATTTCCATTAACACATCATGCAAAATTCAACCTAGGGTCGAACCGGCTTTGATGCCACGAATGTTGCAATTCCGGCACTGAAACTGCCTCTGTTCTTACTGAACAAGCTGATCTGCCCTGGCAGATCAATTTATCTTCCCTGAAGACAGACCAGAAATCTCTTCAGTCAACAACAGAGGAATAACAACAGGGAGAAGAACAGTCCTGGTGCAGAAAAACTGAGCAGATTAATTCCGTTCTTGAGAGAACAGAGTAGGGGAGAGATCAGGAGGCGTCCGATCTGTTCTGGTGTTGAAGAGACACAGAATAGAGGGAGGAACAGAGGTGGCGGCTGGTCCTAGCCCCTGGTGACGGCTAGGGCAGAAGGAGGCGGCAGCTCCAAGAGAGGGAGAGGTGGCGGCAGCTAGGGTTTGAGGTGGAGGAATTCTTCTCTTTATTGATCTGAATAGAACTTGGGTGTTTGGCTTCTTTATATAGCCCCCCTTACAAGAGTCCTGATCTATTACAATAGGAGAAAACCTAAATACTTCCTAAACTAAGGCTGTCGCCTAAAGTTGGTGCAGCCGCACCACATAGGGGCTGACCAACCCCCTTGACCTGGGCGCGCACACAAAGGGGGGCGGGGGTCAGTGTTCGCCCCCTGTTCTGGCCGCCAAGGCCCAGCGGTAGGTCATCCCACATTCTACTCCTGATCCTGACGTTGGCCCGCGTCCAGGATCACGATCCTTCTTCTCATCTCCACGAACTTCTGTCTTCCAAGGGCCTTGGTCAAGATGTCCGCCATCTGGTCTTGAGTGGAGATTTGCTCAAGCACAATAGTACCGCTGTCCACACATTCCCGTATGTAGTGGTACTTTACATCGATGTGCTTGCTTCTGTCATGGTGTACCAAATTCCTGCTCAAGTATATACATGAGGACAAGGTCACCACCTTCTGCTTGCAGGACTGCCATGAAATGGTGTTGTTTCCAAGACAGAACATCACCCCGCTTGTGCTCTTTCGGTCCTCCACGTCTCCCGCATAGTCACTATCCGAGTACCCAATAAGCTCCATGTCTCCTCCTCTTTCATAGAAGACTCCATAGTTGATTGTACTCGCTATGTAGCATACAATGCATTTGACTGCAGCAAAGTGCTCTTCCTTGGGCTCCTCTAGGAACCGACTCACGTACCCGACCGAGTAAGCGAGACCAGGACGTGTGTTCACCAAGTATCGCTGTCCTCCCACCATGCGCCTATAGTTCGTTGCATGCACCAAGGGACTATCACTTGTTTTGTAAAGCTTGAGGCCTTGCTCCATGAGGAATGCACAAGGGTTGCATCCCTCCAGGCCAGCTTTAGAGACAAGTTTGGAAGCATAGGCTGCTTGCCCAACGCTTATCCTTACATCCGTTTGCCGCACCTCCAGGCCAAGATAATATGACAAGAGACCAAAGTTGCTCATCTTGAACCTCATCATCATCTCCCCCTTGAACTTCTTGAGATTGCTTCCTCCTGTGATCACAAGATCATCGACGTACACACCGACAATGAGCTTCTCATCTTCAGATCCACGGAAATAGATCCCGTGCTCGCTCGTACTCTTCTAAAAACCAAGCGATAGCTTGGCTATCGTTGTGCTTGGCATTCCAGGCCCTAGGCGCCTGACAAAGTCCATATAAAGCCTTCTTGAGCTGATACACCTTGTGTTTGGCTCCGTCGATGATGAAGCCAGCGGGTTGGGAGACATACACCTCCTCCATCAAGTCGTCGTTCAGGAAGGCGCTCTTCACGTCCATGTGGTGTACCTTCCACCCCTTGTGCGCAGCAACTGCAAGGATCAAGCGAACAGATTTGAGACGAGCTACAGGAACAAATACCTCGTCAAAATCTATTCCTTGCCGTTGGACATGGCCTTTTGCCACCAATCGAGCCTTGTGCTTCACCACCTCCCCATGCTCGTCCCTCTTCACCTTGAACACCCATTTGAGGCCAATGAGCTTGTGTCCTACAGGAAGATCAACAAGTTCCCAAGTCTTGTTTTCTTCTTGGACTCCATCTCCTCGATCATGGCCCGTCTCCAGCACGGGTGTTCCTCAGCATCGGCGAAGGACGTGGGCTCCTCCGCGGTGGTGAACATGAGCTCCCCTTCCTCTAAGCTTGGTTGGCGCTCAGCCCGACCAGGAGGGGTGAGGGTTCCAAGCACGTTGCGCATCGTGCAGAACCGTAGTTTCACGCCGTCGTCGTAGTAGGCATCGACGACATTGCTTCCGGGGTCTGGCAGCGGTGTGGTGAAGCGGATGGGCCGTGGAGGATTCAGGGGCGTGACAAAGGTTCTGGAATCTTCAAGTCCGGAACACCCCGTTGCCGCTGACCCCCGTGCAGGACTGTCCCAGCCCTGATTTGCACTACACAGTCCCTGCAGGGGCATTTGGAGCGACGCTGCAGGTGTTGGACCCTCTCCAGCAGTCTGGAGGTTGGCACAGGGACTCCTAGGGTCTGGACAGGCCCTTCTGTGCCCCTCCTGGGCACTGTTGGGGTGCTGTTCAGCCCCTCCGAACCCTGCAGCATCTCTCTAGGTGCTGGAACAGCAGATCCAGCAGGTGCTGGACCTAAGGAGTCGATGTGGAAGGCGGTGTAGTCCTCTTCTCCTTCTTCTTCTCCCCAGTCCCACTTGGCCGCATCATCGAATATCACGTCATGTGATATGTGTGTGCGCCCATCAGCCGAATTATACATCCGATATCCCTTCGTCCCTGCAGCATACGCAAGAAAAATCATCGGAGTACTCCAGTCTTCCAACTTTTTCAGGTGGGGGCATGCCAAGCTTCATATGGCGTCTTCCCGTCGAGGCCACGGGTGGGGGATCGATTTAAGATGTAGACAGCTGTGATAAGTGCCTCACCCCAAAATATCCAGGGCATACCCTTCGCCTTCAGCATACTCCTCGCCATGCCGACCACCGCCTGGTTGCGCCGCTCCACAACCCCGTTTTGCTGCGGCATATACGGGGCTGTGAGCTGACGTTGTACTCCGTGCTGAGCGCAGTACTCGCCGAACTCCTGTGAGGTGAACTCCCCTCCGTTATCAGTATGGAGTAGCTTCATGAATGTAGCCTAGAGGGGGGGTGAATAGGCTTTTCGACACTTTGTTAATCCCTGAAACACTTAGTAGGTTTATCAAATACAGAGAAATCGGACTAGTCCGGTAGGGTGCGGACTAGTCCGTTTTCTACTCAAAGAAAAATCGGATTAGTCCGGTACTGTGCGGACTAGTCCGGTATGCGTGGACTAGAGAGATCAAAGTTGATCAATATTTTCACTTCTAGTATTCTATGCAGCGGAAATTAATTTGATACTTGGATGTATTGCAAAAGTGAAACAATGAATGACAGAGATCAACTTTGGTTTCAATGCTTCAATGTAAATTTCACAAGATTAATTAAACACTAGAATATGATGAACAATGAACAAGAGTAGGAGACAAGTGTTTATCCCGAGGTTTGATTCCACGAAGGAAATCTACATCCCCGTTGAGGAGTTCACTAAGGACCGGATCTTCACCAACCCTACCCTCGTCGAATCGCCATGAAGACCGATTCTCTTCCACTAATCACAAAGGGCAAATAAATCGTTGAAGGGGCCTTCTCACAAGTTGAGGGCTCCCCAGGAATTACAATGAATGAGCACAACCAAACACACTCAAAAGATGAACAATTAACGAACAAGAGTGTACGAGAGATCAAACCCAAGAGCTCAAGATGTGTAGAACAAGTCTCTCCTTTGATCAATTGCTAATCCCCAATGATTTGATCCTTTTTGGGTTAGAATGTGTGGAGAGATGTGAATTTTGGGCTCTTGGGAGGTGTGACGGCGCAGGGGGTCGAAGAGATATGTTGGTATGGCTGTACACCTCTTTTTATAATAGGGTTTCCAATGGTTACGTTAGGGTTTGCGATGTCCGGACTAGTCCGTGGTTAACTCCGGACTAATCCGGTGTGCGGTGTGTGGGAAACCCTAAGTGTTGTGAGATACCGGACTAGTCCATAGGAGTGTGGACTAGTCCGTTGTCTATCCAGAGACAAAATCGGACTAGTCTGGTCCATATCATACTAGTACGTTTCCTGGTCAAAAAGAAAATCGGACTAGTCCGGTTGATATCGGACTAGTCCGCACATGCTGATTTTGTGCAGTTAGTGTGATTTCTTTCACTTGAGCTCTTGGGGTGTGTTTCTCCAACACACTCTACTCTATGTAATATAATCTTTTCAGCTCCTGAGCTCTTATCAATTTGGATCCTCCTTCTCCTTTCTTTTTGCGCTTTATTCCTAATTTCTTTAAGAACCTGCGCTCATCTCAACAATTTTGTTAGGGTCTCATTTGTTTGTCATAAATCAACCAAAACCCACGAGGGATGCCTAGATACACTTTCAATCTCCCCCTTTTTGGTTATTGATGACAACCAATTGAGATCACACAAATATGACAATAAAAATTCAGATTTTCATAAAGTGTGCACATATGAGCTTTGGATAAAATAGGCAAAGTAGACATAAGACATGTGTGCACTCTTTATGGTGGGGTGCAGAACTATGTGTGTGAGCAATAATTTTGATGTGAATATCATAATGAGCATAATCATAACATCATCAAGAGTCTCAATCCTACATAGAAGTTTTAAACATACATCATTAATCAAAAGCATAACATAGTTATAATTTCACATCACATATCCAAAAGCATAATCATAACATAATACCATAAGTCTTACAAAAGCATAATGACAGCACATGTCTTACAAAAACTCATTTCTCAAACTAGGACATGAAAAGAAGAGCCTACAACTTAAAACTCCCCCTCAATCTCTCCCCCTTTGGCATCAAGGCACCAAAAAGAAGGAGAGGAGGGATCTACTTGTCATCGCCGGCTCACTCCTCGTTGTCGGTCCTTTCTTCATCTTCATCATCAGGCTGAGGAAGAGGAGGAGAGGAACCAGTTGTCATGCCAAAGTAGGCACGCTCTGATGGAGAGAGAGGAGGAAGCTCTATGAAATCAGATGCAGAGTACTCTGAGATGACTGGAGATCCAATGGGCTCAATCTCTAGTTTTTGGCATATTTCTTTGACATTGGCCTTCATGTATCTCATTTCTTCTTTTCTTGCCTTGTTCATCTTATGAAGCTTCACCTCAGTTTTGCGGCAAGAACTAAAAATAGCAGCCAAATACTTCATAATTCCACTAGAGGACCCTTTGTGTGGAGAGACCCTAGTCTTGGATGAAGGCCTTGCATCTTCTTGAGCTCTTTCTGGATGTTCTTCAGGTGATCCAGGTGAGGGAGCAGCTGGGAGAGAGGCCTGAGGAGGCTTCTGAGGCCTTAGAGCAGTGTGCTCCACATCCTTCACAAACTCAATTCCTGTGACTTTTTCAATCATGAACATCAAGTAAGGTGCATAGCCACAGGAACGGTTTGATGTGCAGGATATGTTCACCATGTCATTCCAAATATTAATAGAAGATATTAAATCTTCTCCTCCTGCTGATTACTTTCATCAAGGTTCTCAAGTAACCTTGGACACTCCCGGCATATCCATCCTTTGGAGCAATGGTCTTCCGGAGCACTCTGTTGAGAACAATGAAGAAGGGCTTCATGTTCTTGGTTGAGGGAGGATTGTATGGGAGTCGAGTATCATAGAGAAAATCCATCTTGTCCTTCTCCAAAACTCCAAGATTGTGAATCACAATCTCATCATTGCCGGTGTCCTCAAGATGCAGCTGTCTGGCAAACTCAGTATAAGAAATTGTGTACTTGGATCCATGTGTCATCCAAGTCACTTTGTCTTCTCCATCGTGGGCAAAGTGGCAAGTTGCATAGAACTGGACAATGATCTCATCATTCCAGTTGTATCTGAAGGAGAGCAGGTCCTTGGGACCGTGTCTCTCTGCAGCCTCTATAACCTCCTCAAAGGCTTCATAGATCTTCCTTTCAAAATATGTCCAGTCGATCCATTGGCTGCGGACCACTGGAGCCTTCATTTGGAGGTACACTGAACTGTAGTAGTCCGAGTGAAAGTTGCTCCAAAATCTCTTGTCAGCTGCCCTTTTGGCAGTTCTATAGGCATCAACCTTCCTCAGGTTCCATGCCACATCACTCCCCTTGCCATTGAACTTCTGCTCCGAGGGATCCCTATTTCCCTGCCTTGGAGCTGTCATCTTGAGGGGACCAATCGGGCCAAAAGCAAGCCCCTTACCCTTGCCCTTGGTTTGGCGTTGAGCCGCCGAGCTAGAACTAGCCACGTTTGTTTTTGAAGCTGGTCTCTTGATTGCAACCTTTCGACGCACCCTAGGTGGGGTGAGCGAAGGCTCGGCAGCACGCTCTTGTCTCTTGTTGGAGCGAGACTCCGGAATATGAGACATCACATCTTGATCCATCTCGGCTTCAAAGTCGTAGAGATTCTCACTCGATTCTGACAAGGAAGATATAGAGGGTATGAATAATCAAGGATGACAAGGGATTGCATTGAATTGACATAAGCTAAGATTCTGATCAGGGCATACTGGACTAGTCCGGTGTTCAGGGTTGGACTAGTCCGGAGTACCGGACTTGTCCGCCCTAAGAATGGACTAGTCTTTTATGAGGCTACTCAAGCCCTAACTTGTCGAAATTTGAGGTTATTCAATGCAAATATGATCTAGGGTACATGGAATGTATCAATAGAGCATGCATTGACTAGAGGAGTTAAGCTAATTGAGCAAAAGCAAAGAAAATCGAAGGTTCTAGGGTTTAGAGAGAAGTTTACCAAATCCTTCGATTCGAGGCATCGAAGGAGTTCTTGATGCGGACTAGTCCGGGGTCTTTGATCCCTTTGCAGTGGAGATCGATTCCCACGGAAATTTGGGTGGTTTTGATGGAGAAATCGCAAATCCGTCTTGGGAGCACTTGAGTGAGGAGAGAGAGCGTGGGAGGGGTTGTGAGGATGAAGAAGATTAGGTTTGATTCGGCCCTAGGGTTATGGAGTCGAAATATTGGACTAGTCTAGACCATATCGAACTAGTCCGGACCATATCGGACTAGTCCGGACCATATCGGACTAGTCCGGACCATATCGGACTAGTCCATTTTCTGGGCAGAGAGAAAATCGGACTAGTCCGTGGACTAGTCTGCAAATGCGGACTAGTCCGGGGTGACCACGGACTAGTCCGTGGTCCCTTGTACAGAAAAGTACAAAACACTTATATATATGTATTCAATGGTTCCTAATAAGGAATAGGGGACAAAGACACACATATATTCTTGATGAATATGACCAGTAAACATAGAACAATCAAGCTATGACCATAATTCATCAAGATCAAGTAACTAACATAGTTTTTAGGAGAAAAATAGAAAGAGATGATTTTTCAACACAATTAACATGATTTTGAGGATGGCATATAGGTATGCAAGTTTTCAGGCCACGTTTCGAGCATCAAGTATATTTAGTTCATTTCGGAGCTCACAAAAGCGTTTTTCATCAAGTGGTTTGGTAAAGATATCGGCTAGTTGTTTTTCAGTGTTGACATGGGAAATGGCTATGTCTCCTTTCATTGAGTGATCTCTCAAAAAATGATAACGGATATCTATGTGTTGGTTCTAGAGTGCTCAACAGGGTTATGGGCAATTTTAATTGCACTCTCATTATCACAAAGGAGTGGAATACGACTCATATTGTAACCGTAATCCCTTAGAGTTTGTCGCATCCAAAGGAGTTGTGCACAACAACTCCCGGCTGCAACATACTCCGCTTCGACCGTGGATAAGGCAATTGAATTTTGTTTCTTGGAGGACCAAGAAACTAAGGATCTACCTAGAAATTGGCAAGTATTGGAAGTACTTTTTCTATCTACCTTGCATCCGACATAATCTGCATCGGAGTATCCAATGATATTGAATTTTGAACCTTTGGGATACCAAAGGCCTAGGTTGGGTGTATGAACTAAATATCTTAAGATCCTTTTAACGGCTGTCAAATGACATTCCTTAGGATTGGCTTGAAGCCTTGCACACAAACATACACTCAACATGATATCAGGCCTAGATGCACATAAATAGAGTAAAGGAGCCAATCATGGAACGATATACCTTTTGATCCACATTTGGTCCATCTTCATTGAGATCCAAGTATCCATTAGAAGCCATGGGAGTCTTTATGGGCTTTGCTTTGTCCATTCCAAACTTCTTGAGAATGTCTTGAGTGTAATTTGTTTGTCTTATGAACGTCCCGTCCTTTTGTTGCTTCACTTGGAATCCCAAGAAGTACCTCAACTCTCCCATCATGGACATCTTGAATCTATCTATCATAATCTTGCTAAATTCTTGACAAAAGGATTTGTTAGTTGAACCAAATATAATATCGCCAACATAGATTTGGCAAATGAAGAGATCATCATCAAAGTGTTTAGTGAACAAGGTGTAATAATCTTTTCCAATCTTGAAGTCATTTTCAATCAAAAAATCTCTAAGGCACTCATACCAAGCTCTAGGAGCTTGTTTGAGGCCATAGAGAGCCTTACGCAGTTTGAATACATAGTTGGGGTGCTCTTGATCTTCAAAAGCAGGTAGTTGCTCTATGTACACCTCCTCCTTGATCGGTCCATCAAGAAAGGCGCTTTTTACGTCCATTTGATAAAGCTTGAAATCATGGTGAGTAGCATATGCAAGTAATATGCGAATCAATTCAAGCCTAGCTACGGGAGCAAAAGTCTCATCGAAATCCAAACCTTCGACTTGTGAGTACCCCTTTGCCACAAGTCGTGCCTTGTTCCTTGTTACCACTCCATGTTCGTCTTGCTTGTTGCGGAAGACTCATTTAGTGCCGACGACGTTGGACTTGGGTCTTTCAACAAGCTCCCACACTTTGTTCCTTTTGAAGTTGTTCAATTCTTCTTGCATCGACATCACCCAATCTGGATCTTTTAATGCATCCTCAACCCTGTATGGTTCCAAAAAAAGATACAAAGGAATAGTGTTCACAAAAATTAGCCATGCGAGATCGAGTTATTACTCCCTTTTAGATGTCACCAATTATGTTGTCGACGGGGTGATCTCTTTGGATGCTTTGGTGTACTCTTGGATGTGGCACTTGCGGTCTTGAATCTTCATTATCATCTTCTTCTCCCCCTGGATAGTTGCCCTCGTTGATGCTTTGATCTTTTTTATTTTCTTGATGTTGATCTTGTATGGAAGCTACCCCTTGATCATTTTCCTCCACCTGTGGTTCATTTTCTTCATTTGCATTTGAAGGTGGCACTTGTGGTCGAACATCACCCAATGTCATTCTTCTCAATGATTGACATAGAGCTTCTTCTTTATCTAGCACACATTTATCAACTTGCTCTTCTTGAGAGCCGTTAGTTTCATCGAATACTACGTCACGTGCTACTTCAACAAGTCCGGAGGTTTTGTTGAAGACACGATAAGCGTAGGAGTTCGAATCATAGCCAAGTAAGAAACCTTCATTGGACTTCGAAGCAAACTTTGAAGCCCTTAGCTTCTTGTTTAAAATATAACATTTTGAACCAAAAACTCGAAAATATGAAATATTCGGCTTGTTACCCGTGAGTAGTTCATATGAAGTTTTCTTGAGTAACCAATGAAGATATAGTCGGTTTATGGCGTGACAAGCGGTGTTAACCGCTTCAGCCCAAAACTTGTCCGAAGTCTTGTATTCATCGAGCATTGTCCTCGTCATCTCAATGAGAGTTCTGTTCTTCCTTTCGGCTACTCCATTTTGTTGAGGACTATATGGTGCTGAAAATTCGTGCTTTATCACTTCTTTTTCTAGATACTCCTCAACTTGGGTGTTCTTGAATTCTGTCCCATTGTCACTTCGTATGTTCTTGATCTTCAATGAGAATTCATTTTGGGCACGCTTGATGAACTTCTTGAGGGTTCCTTGAATTTCTGTCTTATCATGCAAAAAGAAAACCCACGTGAAGCGTGAAAAATCATCAAAAATGACGAGACCGTATTTATTACCGCCGATGCTTATATAAGCAATTGGACCAAATAGGTCCATGTGGAGGAGCTCAAGCGGTCTTGTTGTAGTCATGACATTCTTCGCGGGATGGGATGCTCCTACTTGCTTCTCTGCTTGGCACGCTCTACAAGTCTGTCTTTCTCAAAAATAACATCCTTTAATTCTCGGATGTGATCGCCTTTAAGGAGTTTTTGAAGATTCCTCATACCAACATGTGCTAGTCGTCTATGCCACAACCAACCCATGTTGGTCTTTACAATCAAGCATGTGTCATGTTCGGCTTTATCTTTGTTGAAGTCAACTAGATAAAGTTTTCCCTTCAACACACCCTTGAATGCAATTGAGTTATCACTCCTTCTCAAGACAGTCACACCCTCATTAGTGAATAAGCAGTTATAACCCTTGTCACATAATTGAGATATGGACAAAAGGTTATAATCCAAGGAGTCAATGTGTAAAACATGAGAGAGAGTATGTTGTGATGAAATTGCAATTTTACCGGAACCAAGCACTCTTCCTTGACTATTATCACAAAAATAAATGCCTTCATTTGGATCTTCATTTTCTTCATATTCCATGAACATTCTTCTTTCTCCGGTCATGTGATTGGTGCATCCACTATCTAGCACCCATTTTGCTCCACCGGATGAATAAATCTGCAAAAACAATTTATGCCTTGGCCTTAGGTACCCAAGCTTGCTTGGGTCCTTTGAGGTTAGTCACAAGTGATTTGGGCACCCACACATGAGACTTGGTGTTCCCATGGCGTGGCCCAACATATTTAGCATAAACTCTTCCAAGATTACTGTTCATAAGTACATATGAAGCGTCAAAAGTTCTAAATAGAAGTTGTTGTTCATATGTGTTCACAGTGTTAAATTTATCAACATTATTAAGTTTTCTAACTTTAGAAGAGTTTCCCTTGACAAAGGCAATGCAAACCTTGTTATTCTTGTGGCTTCTAGCATTTTGCTTTTCACCATTAGAATATCCAATGCCATATTTGACATTAGGAGGTCTTGTGACCGAGTATGCACTGCGTACATACTTGATCTTCTCCTTGTCAAATATGCCACTTTGAGAAGATTGCTTGTCCTTTGTCAAGTTTGGCTTTTTCTTCAAGTTAGTGTCACTTTTGGGACAAGCACAAGTAATCCTAGTTTCAGATTTTATATGTTGAGAAGGTGGGCTTGAAGTGGATGAAGAACCATTTTGCTTGAGTGACTCAACTTGTACCTCAAAGATCTTGTTAACTTTGGTTAAGTTAGCAAGTTCATCCTTGATGATGGTGTTTAAGTCTTTTAACTTCAAGCAAATTTTTTTGCTTGAAGCTAACTCAAGTTCTAGTGATTTATTTTGTTCCTTTTCAAGTTTAAGAAGCTTTTCAATCTCAAGATATTCCTCCTTTTGGGAGATGATCATATCTTCCTGATGATTGACTAACTTCTCCATATCAACAAGCTTATCAATTAGAAATTTCATCTTAGCAGCTGTCTTTTTGTCTAAACCCCTAAGCATATATTCATTTTCATCACTGCTATCATCCTCACTAGAATTATCACTATCACTAGTAAAAGAATGCGAGAAGGAGGATTTAGTTGGTACCTTTCGTTTACCTTCCTTTGCCATTAGACAAGTGTTGTCGGTGTCCTTCCATGCGCCCATGGTTGGGAAAAGAGTGGATTTCTTGGTAGTCTTCTTTATGGCTATGGTGGGCATCTCCTCTTCTTCTTCGGATGAGGATTCATCATTGGAGTCTCACTCCTTCCCTAGATGCACTTGGCCATATTGCTTCTTCTTCTTGAACATTTTCTTTGGTTGAGGCTTGTTGTCTTTTATCTTCTTCTTGTTTTCATCATATGGACAATCTACTATGAAGTTATCATATTCTCCGCAGTTATAGCACGCTCGTCTCATCTTGGATCTTTGTTTGTCCCTTTGTCTTCCTTCATTTGAGCTGCTACCCTTTCTTATTCTCATCATTTTCTTGAACTTCTTCATGAACAAGATCATGTCTTCTTCATCGATATCACTACTTTCATCATCACTGTCGTCTTCTCCATAAGCTTCTCGTGCTTCCTTTGATACGGGTTTAAAAGTTGACTCGAAAGCAACTCCTTTCTTCTTTGCCGAGGTGAGATGGCAATTTCCTTGACATGCTTGGCTTGCTTCTCCATCATTTCAAAGTTGATGATCTTGCCAAGAAGTTCATCTGGGGTCATTTTCCGGTACCCGGGGCTTTCTCTAATCATAGAGCAGAGAGTCATGTTGCGAGGCATGAATGCTCTGAGAATCAACTTCACGACCTCATGATCATTCCATTTTTTGCTTCCATAAGCTCAGACTTTTTTGATAAGATTCTTCAGTCGATTGTACATATCTTGTGGTGATTCATCTTCTTCTATGGCGAATCTTCCCAATTCACCTTCAATCATTTCTATCTTGGCTTCGCCGTACATGACGGTCACCTTCATGTGCGGTTTGTAGTGTGTCCCATATCTCCTTGGCAATTTTGATTCCATCCACCTTGGTGAACTCGTCTCGGCTTAGTGATGACGTGATCACAGATGCAGCTTGAGCATTCCGATGAACGGCTTGTTCTTGGCTTGGGGTCATCTCTTCATCATCATCCAGGATATCTATCCCTATACACACTATATGCCACAAACTTGGGTTAAGAGATATAAGGTGCATTTCATGTTTTGTCTCCACATTGAATAGTCATTGCCATCAAAGTAAGGTGCTTTCCCTAGAGGAATTGATAAGTAATGGCTATTGTTGGAATTTAAACGCTCATAGTCAAAAGGATATCGGGAGTAGTCGGTGTGACTACCCCCTTTCTTCTTCTTTTCATCATCGGTGTTCTTCTTCCCTTTTGGGGAGATTGCCTTCTTCCGTAGAAGAGCCCTGAGTTGGAGCACCTCCTCATCATCGTCCTCACTGTCTTCAATGGCGTCGAGTAGCTTGTTTAGCTTTTGGGTCCTTTCGTCATCACCCTTTTGATCGTCGATTTTCTTGTGTACATCTTTGATGTCCGACATCGTCTCTTCCAGCGGTGAGTCTCTTTTGAGAGTTTGGCTCTGATACCAATTGAATGTAGCCTAGAGGGGGGTGAATAGGCTTTTCGACGCTTTGTTAATCCCTAAAACACTTAGTAGGTTTATCAAATACATGGAAATCGGACTAGTCCGGTAGAGTGCGGACTAGTCCGTTTTCTACTCAGAGAAAAATTGGACTAATCTGGTACTGTGCGGACTAGTCCGGTATGCGTGGACTAGAGAGATCAAAGTTGATCAATATTTTCACTTCTTGCATTCTATGTAGCGGAAATTAATTTGATACTTGGATGTATTACAAAAGTGAAACAATGAATGACAGAGATCAACTTTGGTTTCAATGCTTCAATGTAAATTTCACAAGATTAATTAAACACTAGAATATGATGAACAATGAACAAGAGTAGGAGACAAGTGTTTATCCCGAGGTTCGATTCCATGAAGGAAATCTACGTCCCCGTTGAGGAGTCCACTAAGGACCGGATCTTCACCAACCCTACCCTCGTCGAATCGCCACGAAGGCCGATTCTCTTCCACTAATCACAAAGGGCAAATAAATCGTTGAAGGGGCCTTCTCACAAGTTGAGGGCTTCCCAGGAATTACAATGAATGAGCACAACCAAACACACTCAAAAGATGAACAACTAACAAACAAGAGTGTGCGAGAGATCAAACGCAAGAGCTCAAGATGTGTAGAACAAGTCTCTCCTTTGATTAATTGCTAATCCCCAAAGATTTGATCCTTTTTGGGTTAGAATGTGTGGAGAGATGTGAATTTTGGGCTCTTGGGAGGTGAGACGGCGCAGGGGGTCGAAGAGATATGTTGGTATGGCCGTACACCTCTTTTTATAATAGGGTTTCCAATGGTTACGTTAGGGTTTGCGATGTCCGGACTAGTCCGTGGTTGACTCCGGACTAGTCCGGTGTGCGGTGTGTGGAAAACCCTAAGTGTTGTGAGATACCGGACTAGTCCGTAGGAGTGCAGACTAGTCCCTTGTCTATCCAGAGATAAAATCGGACTAGTCCGGTCCATATCGGACTAGTCTATTTCTTGGTCAGAAAGAAAATCGGACTAGTCCGGTTGATATTGGACTAGTCCGCACATGCTGATTTTGTGCAGTTAGTGTTATCTCTTTCACTTGAGCTCTTGGGGTGTGTTTCTCCAACACACTCTACTCTATGTAATCTAATCTTTTCAGCTCTTGAGCTCTTATCAATTTGGATCCTCCTTCTCCTTTCTTTTTGCGCTTTATTCCTAATTTCTTTAAGAACCTGTGCTCATCTCAACAATTTTGTTAGGGTCTCATTTGTTTGTCATAAATAAACCAAAACCCACAAGGGATGCCTAGATGCGCTTTCACTTCAACCTCCTCCCGGACTCTAATCCAGCCGTCGCCTAGAATTGCTAAATTAAGTCGGGCGCCTGGTCCTTGGTTGCTAGAAGATGGAGCCACATATAGCGGCTTATGTCATCCACTTGCAACAATAACATCTTCTTGCCGCCTGGATTCGTTGGCATGATAGGCCCGTAGATGTCGACGTGGATGAGGTCGAGCGCTCTCCGCACGTTGCCGAGCTTGCTTGGGGAAGCTGGAGCGCCTCTGCTTCCCGACCAAGCAAGCTTCACACAATTGATTGACCTGATCAATTTGTGGAAGTCCGAGCATCATCTCCTCTCGTGCCATCTTCCAAAGCGCCTGGAAGCCTACGTGTCCGTAGCATTCGTGCCAACACCATGCAACATCATCACGCTTCGCGGTTACGCAAACCGGACGTGTGATGTTGAGTCTGATGGAGTACATCTTGCCGTCATCGCGCTGAACTCATGTGAGGAGACGCTGCTGCTCATCCCGTATGTGCATCACTCCTCCGTGCACCGTGATGCTGTAGCCATCCTCATCCAGCTGGCCGACGCTGATGAGGTTGGTGGTGAGGCGCGGGATGAGGTAGACGCCGGTGAGCCTCCTATGCTCACCCGTCTTGGCGGCGAATAGGACCGTACCCTTCCCCTAGATACACACGACGGAGTTGTCACCAAACTTGATGGTTCCGACGATGTTTTTGTTGAGCTCAGAGAAGACGGCGCGCGAACCCGTCATGTGGTTGGTCGCGCCCGTGTCGAGGTACCAATGAGTGTTGTCAAAGTCGTCGTCGTTGCTACGGTGAGCGAAGACACGTCCCTCCACTATCTCCAGTGGGCGTGTAGGACGTTCCTGTACAGGATCCTCTTGTACAGAGGCCACCTTTATCATAAACAAGGTGCCCTCATCCGCCGCCTTCGCCACGAAAGCCTGCTGCTGCGGCTCCTCCTTAGGCTTCGACCGACACTCCCTGGCCCAGTGGCCCTTCTTCCCGCACTTCCTGCACTAGTGCCGCGGAATATCCTTTCTGGAACCTCCCTTCTTGCCTCAATTCTTCTTGGGCGGGCCTTTTCGGCCGCCCCTCTTAGAAGAACCCGCGGACTGGGTAGAACGCTCCTCCTTCCGCTGTGCCTCCCACTCCTCCCGAGTGACGTACAGCTGGCCGTCATGTACTCCTCCCTTCCACTGCGTCGAGTCGAAGGAGTTCTCCGCCGCCCTTAGATGCCCCGTTACCTCTGACAAGGTGAGGGTCAACACGTCCAGCAGTGTCGTGATCACTGCCACGATCTGTTGGAAGCGTTCTCGAACGCTTTGCAGGAGCTTCTCCACAGCCCTCTCTTCTCCTATCTCCTCCCCTAGCGATGCAAGCTGTGATAACATGCCGCTCAGGCGGAGGGAGAAGTCCTCCACGCTCTCGCCATCCTTGAAGGCAGCGGCTTCGAACTCGTTCTGGAGTTGTTGTGCCGTCGTCTTCTTCACGCGGTCGGCCCCGAGCCACATGATGGTGATCATGTCCCATGCCTCCTTCGCCGTCCTCTTTTCTCCGATCGTCGTGATCATCTCCGGTGGGACAGCGCTGACCAAGATGTCAAGCACCATCATATGTTCTTGCTCACTCATGTTGCCCTCCTCCACGGCCTTCCAAAGCAGTCGTGCCTTCAGCTTGATCTTCATCATGACAGCCCACTCCACGTAGTTGGTCTTGGTGAGCACGGGGAACCCCGTCCCGGTGTTCACCTCACGAGCTGCCAGAGAGGGTGTCGCATGGCTGGTGGCGCTGCCGCTGCTTGGAGGTGTGTACGACATCGTGCAGGATTCAACCTAGGGTCGAACCGGCTCTGATGCCACGAATGTTGCAATTCCGACGCTGAAACTGCCTCTGTTCTTACTGAGCAAGCTGATCTGCCCTAGCAGATCAATCTGTCTTCCCTGAGGACAGACTAGAAATCTCTTCAGCCAACAACAGAGGAATAACAGCAGGGAGAAGAACAGTCCTGGTGCAGAAAAAATGAGCAGATTAATTCTGTTCTTGAGAGAACAGAGCAGGGGAGAGATCAGGAGGCGCCCATTCTGTTCTGGTGTTGAAGAGACGCAGAACAGAGGTGGCGGCTGGTCATAGCCCCAGTTGACGGCTAGGACAGAAGGAGGCGGCGACTCCAAGAGAGGGAGAGGTGGCGGCAGCTAGTGTTTGAGGTGGAGGAATTCTTCTCTTTATTGATCTGAATAAAACTGGGGTGTTTGGCTTCTTTATATAGCCCCCTTACAAGAGTCCTGATCTTTTACAATAGGAGAAAATCTAAATACTTTCTAAACTAGGGCTGCCGCCTAAAGTTGGTGCAGCCGCACCACATAGGGGCTGACTAGCCCCCTTGACCTGGGCGCGCACACAAAGGGGGGGGGTCAGGGTTCGCCCCTTGTTGTGGCCGCCCAGGCCCAGCGGGAGGTCATCCCACATCCCAACTAATATCTTATCTATCTCAACTAATACTGTTAGAGTTAAGACTCTTACAAATTCCGAGTCAAACTCTAACTCTGCTCTCGAATTTGACAAACCAATTTGAACAGTTTTTGAAATCTGGCTTATTGATTTTGCTAGATTAGTCAGATTGATTTCTAGTGACCAGTTACTAGATTGGTCGGATCGATTTCTAGCAACTGGTCAGACCAATCCTTGGCCAATTTTGATCATCAGCACATATGTATACCCTTTTTGTTTGAGATAGAAAGATATTGAACTAAAATGGACAAACATGCCTAAGAAGTCAACGGACCATCCCCTTTTTGTGAGCCAAAAAAATTCAACTCTTCAGGTTCACATATGAAGATTAGTTCAAATTTTGAAATGCTTTCCTTACGTACCAATCAATCATCTTTAGATATGAATTTTGTGTACGAAAATAGCTTTCACGGCAGTCCTTGAGCCCAATTGCCTAGTAACCTACCGGATGACAGAAGTCGGACATGGAGCGTGGATTCGTGCCTGCTTTTGCTATCTGTAGCCCCATTTCCACATTCTTTCGAGCTATGATTAACGTCTGCAAACATTTCTCTTTCTTTAATTTTGTCAGTTGAATCGGGTTGGCGCGCTAATCATTTCCTTGTTTTTGATGGCGGCTACCCTACTACTGTCTCCTTTAACACTGTCATCTTTTCAGTTAATTGTCTAATTATCTGGAGATTACAAGGTGCTAATTTTACGTCCCTGATGATGTAAACCTGACATCAGCCAGAGTTACTGTACAATAAGATAAGCATGGGCGTTCAGTTGGTTAGTTCTTTATGGTGCAGCCACTCGGATTCCAGTGCCAGTCTCAGTTGGGGTCGGGCGTTGTATTTACATCTAATTGTTCTTTCAGTTGTAGATGAGACCCTTGTCGATAGCAAGACACCCACAGTAACTTTGTAAATCTGAAGATCATCTGGTCTAGTATCTCTAAGATGATCATAGAGGTAAGATGTGTGTGCGTGTGTTTATAGGATAGGAATGAGTGTCTATATAGTGTTTTGTAAAAAAAAACATGCACAGACGAACAAGCTGTATATACAGTTTAATGCTTGTCAGATAGCTATATGTACTTGGCATATGCTTCAAACTATCTTGACTATTTCTGCTATTTATTTATTTTTTCGAATGCCCAGACATCGTCCAGCGTATATATTATAAGGAGAAATAGAATTACAAGCGTTGATTACCACAAGGCGATGCAACTGCCCTTCAATTGCGAGTCCTAATGCTGTTGATCTATGGTCAGTCTAGCTAGATGGCTTGCACCTGCCAAAGTTTATAAGTGAGCCAGGTCTCTGATCTCACGATGATCCCTGCATTGCAAGTCAAAGATCCTTCGGTTGTGCTCCCTCCAGATTGCGCTGCAGATGAGTAAAGCTAGCGAGCAAGTTTCTTTCCCTGCTAAAACGTGTCCAATGACCGAGAGGTTAAAGAACCAGCCCTCAAGTTTGCTTCCGATTGCCACGTTAAAGAACCAGTCCTTCAAGTTTGCGCTGCAGATTGTATCTATGTCTGCTATTTATAACATGTCGTATATAGATACGTATAGAATAACCTAAAATAGTCATGATTGTATCTGACACTACATTTCATATGCTCCATTCCATTTCTATACCATAAACATTAGTTTGAAATTAAACTAAACAACGTCATATATTTTCAAATTGAACCGAATATTTCACTTCCCTTGTTCTTTTTTTCTGTACATCTCATAGATGATTTGGCCTTTATATGAAAAACTTTCATCGTTTTCAGTCCTGGTTACACCATTTTTTTGGGAACGGACAGTACCATTTGAAGTTTGCAAAAAAGAGGGATGCATGTTTCGCATTCATAGGTACTGAACTTGTGCAAGAGATTATTACTATATAAAATAACTTTTCTCGGTGGGAAAAAATTCTTTGCTCCGTGAAAAGAAAAGTTTATACCATAGGCTTATTCATAGATATAACCATTGGAATAGTTATACTTAAACAATTCATTTTATTGGAAACATTGACCGAATACATTGTCCACAAATTATTGGAAACCAATTCTATTACTAAATCTCTAGCCATTTTTGGCAAAAAGTGCATCATTGTGGTTTCAAGCTCACGGCATCTCAAAATTACTTGGGGTCTTTCCTCTTTCTTTTGCAGCAGTGACAAGAAACAGATCCAATGTGAATATATGTTTGTGCATGGTATATATAAATCGTTTTGTTGTTATTGTGAAGTAAGGTCCTCATTTATACATGTAGAAAGAAAGAGTTAGGTGATTAAGCAGTAATGTTTGTTATACTTTCACATCAAGCTCCACTCTAATTTTTGAAATGATTGCAATTATTTCACGTCGTTAGCAACGTACTACGAGATGGAATAATCATGCCACCCTAGCAAGTTGATCCGTGAACTCCTGCCCTAGCGAGTACGGCTACCTAGCTGTAAGAAAGCGAAATGAATCAGAGATGTGCCTCGGCCTTTATGCATGCAATCGTTGAAATAAGATCGTGATAACTAAAGTATGGTTAGTAATAATATAATTCAATAATGCAGGCCGGGGGCTCTGTTTTGAGATAACCGGGAATCTGTCTGCTTTTCTTATCTTATAATCGAACCATATCTCTGTGCATCATCACGCGTAATACCACAGATACATGCCATAAACTAATTTATTGTAGCTTTTGCTGAAACGTCGATGGTCAACTTTTGAAGCAAATGGAACTTGCTAGTTCACATATTTGCTCATTGTTTATAAAGTTTACTTGAATTGTACGCTGCATACCATGTCCAAACAGAAAGTACATCTCGTGCCACCTCGTCTTCTGGATCACACAAGGTACACAATAGATGAATAACCACATGAACGAAGTAGCAATCTTGCCACCATAGAGTTGTTCTTTCGTGAGATGGCTACCTTCTCTCGGAGACTCCTTTTAATGAGAACATCATTCCTTCCGATGCACGTAATACTCTAGGTCTAATCACTGGAGCTCGCGCACGATAATTGAATTCACGGGTGGGCTTTTTTCTAAGCAATTATTTATGTGATTTTAAGAATGAAATAATATTTAATAATTTAATTAAGATTAGAAACTATGGAGAATACCATGAAGTAAATAGAGAGGCTAGGAGGCGGACACGACCAGCAAGCGCGAGCAAGTGAAGTTAGAGGCCCAAGCCATATCATGTTCGAGTCCAATCAAGGAGCAGTCCACACTAAGAAGATAACCTTTCAAATGGTTGTCGTCTCATATCTAAATTCCTTGTGAGTCAATAAGAATCGTCAAAACAAGTGGGCATCTAAAAGCTATGTCAATGTTTTTTTTTTTGAAACCAAGGCAGGAGTGTTGACCATCATTAAGATAGGTATACATCCTAATAAGTTACAGAGACTAACCTGACCACGTCAGGTTTGCCGGGGAGGCATCCATCTCCCGGCATTTTACATCACAGTATCTAGATCAAAGTAATAAATATAGAATATATGTCAATGTTGCATCACTGATTTAGATCTTTTGGTTATGTATTATGTTTGAGCCCACTAGGGGCAAATCTAGGGGTCCGTGGCGGACCCTAGCACTCAGTGGCGGATCCAGACAAAAACCATAGGGGTACTGAGAGCTGACGCCCACCTACGCTGCGCATCGCTTGCCCACACCCGATGTCCGACGCTCGCCTGCGCTGCGCCTTGCCCGCCCGCCTGATGTCTGCCTGGCCGCATGTGCGTCGCCCCCCGCGCGTGGACCGCGCCTCGCCTGCACGCCTCGCGGCCGCGGCCCACCCGCGTCTGATGCCTCGCTGCCACAACACCGCCCACCCGGCCGCCCCGCGCGTCGTGCCTTGCGGTGTCGCTAAACGACAACCACCTGCCGACCGCCGCTCACCCGCTCAGGCCGCTCTCGCTCGAACACCAGTGGGATTGAGAGATTAGGTCACAGGGAGATAGATCGGGCGTTAGTGAACTATAAAATGGGTCGTGACTCTATTAAGTCTAATTTTGTATATACAGCCCTCAGCCCAAGATTGAACAATCTTCTTCAACTTTTAGCCCCCATTTCTCTTCTATAGCTGTAAAAATTATGGAGGGGCTAGAGATAGGCTCCCCTATGCGACGGGCAGTAGGGAGGGCTCGAGCCCCCCCCCCCCCCCCTGCTGCCCTGCTGGATCTTCCCCTGCTAGCACTATATGTTCAGTAGCGGCCACCAAAGTTAGGGTTTGAATTTTTCTTAGATTAGTTTGTCATTAAACAGTTTTATCATTAATCAGTTTGTGAGACCCCAACTTTGAGTGTTAAATCTTTGTAGCAAGTTTAGTTGCATTCTTTTTTTTTATATTCCTTGTGTTCTTCAATATGCAAGCAAGGATTGACCTCCTTGGTAAGGTCGATTGTGCTTCACATGGTTGATAACTTAAGGAGAATTGGTGATGCAATTTAGAGCTTCATGACGTGTTGTTCAGGCGCCAGATCAATTGCATCAAGTCCACCAAATCAAGAGTTGTTAAAACCTTTTGAAAGATCGGACATGCCCATTCACATCAATTTGCATGGCTGCTCATATGAACAAAATAAATACAAAGAATGACTTACATGAAAAGAAACAAATATTACTAAATACACAACAAAATGTCTTGTAATTACATCCTTACACTAGGGCCTTGTTTGATTCCGCGTTTCTTAGACTTGTTTCTTTGAGAAGTGAGATTTTTTGAGAAGCTGTTGTCTGGTGAACCTGATGTTAGGAGAATTTGGGATGGATGGCAATCTTGATTGTTTACAATAGATTCTCATGTCATGTTCATAAAATTACTTGTATGTCACTGAGACTAATAATAGCTTATTTTCATTGTTTTTTCTTCTTATCTGATAGTAGTTAGAATATTACTAACAAATATTTATTATAATAATATCTGATTGACCCCAATTGCAAGTTGGGTCCAAGTGCCACCGCTGTCAGTACAGAGTTCAGGAAAACGAAAGAACGAACAGAGACTGCAATATCATACTTCGAGCATCAGAGCGTCACAACCCCAGCTTCAGTCATTATTCCTAAGCTTCTCAAGGAAACGGAATTTTCAGAAATCATACTGTAAACTGGTTCTTCAGATCACCAGTACAAGAACACTATTGAAGCTGAACAGCTTAGGAAATAGATCATGTATTGTACAAGAATACCTGAAATTGCAGAACCACTGATCCTACATAAATTACAGTCATTTCAAGGGTTTATGCTGATATTGCTGATTACTCAAACCATTCAAGAATTGGAAAATGATTGATCCTATCAAAGCATTTTCTTAGCTGTTCAGCTTCAGCGGTTGAACTGAAGACTCAAACACTGTATCTATTCATGAGCAGAGGAGCAGGGCATCGAGCGGCATGAGCAATCAGTAATAAGCCAGTAACTCAGTATCAGTGTAAGACAGCCGTGGGCTGACGCTCCATCTCCGGCGCAGGGTTGCAGACAAGGCGCATGCTCTTCTCTGCACTACAGGAATCCGGATAATAGACGACGGCCGGAAACCGTCCTCAATAAGAACACTATCATCGACGGTAAAACTTTATAGACGACGGTTTTCGGCTGTCGTCGAATCGGGACTATAGACGACGGCCGGAAACCGTCGTCAATAAGGACACTACCGTCGTCAATAAGTTATTGACGACGGTAAAAGTTTATAGACGACGGTTTTCAGCTGTCGTCAATTATTAGTCGTCAATAAGTTTATTGACGACGGTAACCGTCGTCAATAAATTTATTGACAACAGCTAAATTTAGCTGTCGTCAATAAACTTATTGACGACAGCTAAATAAGGCTGTCGTCAATAAGCTTATTGACGACGACCAGCAAACCGTCGTCAGTAACCATGGCTTATTGACGACGGTTTCCACTCGGCCGTCGTCAATAACAATTGCTTATTGACGACGGTTTCTGGTACCTGGCCGTCGTCAATACTAATGGCTTATTGACGACGGCCAAGTACCAGAAACCGTCGTCAATAAGCTTTTCAATTTTTTTTTTAAAAAAACAGAAAATCCTGCCCTGGCTTCGAGGCCAGCCCTGGCTCGATAGCCAGATCACAGGCAATCAAAATATACATCACAGAATTGCATAAAAACACTATACGCACGCCACACTACCCTACGCTACCCCGACCGCTGCCACCGGAGTCCAGGAAGTCGTCGTGCGCTCGTCCAAACGCTGGTTGCTGAGGGGATGGAGTTTCCTGAGCCCGCGTCGCCGATCCCTATGATGTACATGTATAGTTAGACAAATTAGAAGTTCACAAATGTGTATAAGATTAAATAAACTCATTACAAGTTAAAATTGAGCAAGTTAGCTAGATTTGGCTATGTTTGAGTAAGTTTGCTCATATTTTACTAAGTTTGAGAAGTATGGACTAGTAGTGTTTGTGTTTGAGCTAGTTCAAAAAGTTTTGGCTATGTTTGAGTAAGTTTGGTCATATTTGACTATAGTTGAGTAAGTTGTACCATATTTTACTCAGTTTGAGAATGTTTAACTAGTTTTCTCTAAGTTTAAGTAAGTTTGATCAAATTCAACTAAATTTGAGCAAATTTAATTAGTTGCAGCTATTATGAGAAATTTTGTACCTGTGCTCCTGACGTCGGCCCCTGTGGTAGCTGTATCGGTGGCGGCGCCCACTGAGGAAAGACAACGGGTTGTCCTGTGGCCATAGCCTGCAAATATGAAGTAAATTATTATACATGTCATTTATATATTAGAAACGTTGAGTACATTGATCTGAACTTACCTGCATGGCAGCTTGCAGCTGTAGCATGTACGAGTGTTGATACTCGTCCCTAGCCCGGAGCTCGGCTGCCTGCCTCTCGTTCGCGAGCCTCAGCGCTTCCTGCGTCCTCTGGAGCTCCTCCTGGACACTCTGGAGCTCCAGATCACGGCTGCCACGCCTGCTGGATCCACCGTGCGATGAAGAGGCCCTCGAGTAAGACCGCGCCTCCCTCGAGTCTACTACTCCATCAAAGATGGCCAACCTACACAACGAAGTAAGAGTATTAAAGTTTCGTATCTCGAATTTAATGAAAGTAAATGAAAACAACAGAACTCACCGGCCGTGAGGTTTACCGCCACCGCTTGCATAGGCGGCTTCAGGTACGATCGGCGAGTTCTGCCAATTGTAATCGTCGCCTCGAAGCCTCCGCACCTCCTCCCCATATTTTTCCTGAAAATACAGAAAATTAAAGTCATCAAAAGTTTTAAAGATAATACAATTAAGTCAACTAAAGAACTCACCAACGTCTCTGTCGCTGTCTGAGAAGACAGCTGATCAGGCTGCGAGGGGTCACTTCCCGTGTGACCCCTCCTCCACACCTGGATAGCGGTCGGCTCCTGACCGATCTCGCGCTCCTATCGATACGTGTTAGCACAATGATAGCGATAGAAATTAACTAGAATATAATTCGAGTATCACTTACCATCCGTTTAGCAAGGCGTACGTAGCCGTCCCCGCCAAGACGGTGTTTCCCGTCCGTCCCTCGACTCTGTCGGCGGGTCATCGACACGCCTTGGAAGCCCTGGCTCGCCCAACGAGCACACAGGAAACTGTAGGCGTCCAGACAGGACTCAAGCCACGGTACGCTGACCTGCACACATTTGTTGTTGGATGAAAACATTGATGAAAATTGGATAATGAAGCAAAGTAAAATAAAGAATTTACCTCTGCGTACTGTGCCTCCGTCAAGTACTTGTCCGCCACATCCCTAAACTGCCCCGGCTCACCCTCGTCCGGATGCAACTTATAGTACGCCTTCGTAGCCTGAATGCGAGCCGTTGAAATCGACTGCGTCAGGAGCTTCCTAGCGTTGTTGTTGAAGACCAGGCGAGCGTGATCCAGCTGGGCCTCGTCCTCCAAACGGTAATATTTCTACAAGTAGAAATATACAAGTTAATGTATTTAACATATAATAGGTTCGCATTTAACGAATAGACGATTTACTTACCATGAATTCATGCCACACATGCTCCTGGTGGTTGCCGTAGGTAATGTCCTGGGCCGTAGCGTAATCGTCTCAAGACGTAGCAGCCCGTCCGTTCACTAGACCGGGGTAGTGACAACGGATGAGCTGGCCCAGGACAGCGTTGACCTGGCGGTGGCGTCCTTGACTCGTGAACGAGTCATCGGCCCAAGACCTAATACACGATTCTCAATTAGTACATATATAAGTGTTAAAATATCTAAATTGATTTGTTATAGATTTACTTACCTATCGCCAACCGGACGAATAACGACCCGATCTTCTGGCCGTGCAGGAACCGGAGGAGGAGTAGTGGCTCCTCCTGTAACGCCGCTGTGGAGCCGGCTCCACATCAGGCTCTGTGGAAGGCTCTGAAGCAGGGTCTGAATCCTGCGGTGCCGGAACCTGAAGAGGATCCGAAGCAGGATCTGTAACAGGCTCCAAAACCTGTGGTGTCTGAAGAGGACCCCTGGCCTCTGTCTCCTCAGACGTAGAGTCGTCCTAAAAATTTGAAGATTGGTAATATAGATTTAAGAAAGTTATTTATATAATTTATGTAATTTAATATTCTTTACCTGTCGTGACCGCTCTCGTGACCCCTGGCCTCTGTCGAGGCCCAACAGCTGAGACAGTCTACCATTGCTAGACTGACAGCCCTGGAAAACGGAGTCTGCTCTCGGGGGCAGAAAGCCCCGCGTCCCCCGTCGTCTACTGCTCGATGACATCCTGATGAAAGGAAATTTGATAATGAATTTAAAGGAAAATATAGAAGACGAAAGAAGAGATGAAAGAAACGATACTTGTACTCAATTTCAAAATTCATCAGTATCACGATCATGTACTCTACTTCGTAAACCGGACCATCGATCTTTTGTCATGGTTGTTCGCCGTTTTCGTTTTTTCACATTATGAGTCTGTACATCTTGTGCATCTCCAACTAATTCATCGAGTCGTAGACCAGGCTCAACGACAAAAGAATCCGGCAACTCTTCTTCTTGGTAAACAACATCTGCCTCATCAATGTAACCAGTATTGTCCGGTGTATATAACCGCTCACGAGGATTCACCTTTTGTACAACCCACCATGCACTAAGTTTTTCGTATGGATATTGTAGATAGTACACTTGTTCGACTTGGTGTGCAAGGACAAAGGTGTCGTAGCCTCGTAGTCGGTCCTTGTGTTTGACTTCTACCATGCCAAATTGGTTTTGTCGAGTTCCATTGTTATTATCAAACCAATCACAGTCAAAGAAGACTACTTTAAGGTCTTTACTCCCGGCAAAACTAAATTCTAGGATTTTGTTTATGATCCCATAGAAATTAGTTTCATGTCCTTCGGCATCGGCGGCCCTTGTCACAGCTCCGGTGTTTGATGTTGCCCTTAGAGGACGTTGAGCTTCAAATTGAGTTGAACGGAATCGGAACCCATTGACATCATATCGACCGAAGAGTTTAACTTTAATGGATCCGTTGGACAGTTGTCGCAAATCTTCATGAACACCGGCTTGTGTCTTGCACTGTCCAACATATGAAGTAAGAAGACTATTTTATGCTATGAACATACTTACTAAGAGGAACAAGACAAGGAAAACGTTACATGATTTCGAAACCACGTTTGGAAGTTAGGTCCTCCATTTACTCCATAGTGTCGCATTGTTTGTATTTGCTTGCTAGTAGGTTGCTGCTTAGACTTCCAATTTTGTCGATCGAACTCACTAAATCAGGACAAAAAAGAATTATTGGTGTAGATGTATAACACACCACACAAATTAGTATAGATGTTGAACAACCACTTACTGAAAAAAATTGTCCATCCCATCTATGTTAGCGTACATGTATAACAAAGCAGCTGTCTTTTCATCTGCTGAAGCATCATAGCTCGTGCCACTACCAACAGTGGTGCCTCTCGTTTGAAAAAGTGAGAGTTCGCTACAAGAGGTTGCTTCAGCCATATTATACCGTAACATCGATGCATTAACATTGTGTTCTTCTGCAAAGTAGACACTTGAAAAGTATCCTATCTCCTGAAGTGTAAATGCTTCGGCGATGCATCCTTCAACCCTTGCCCTATTACGAACCATCGGTTTTAGGCATCTGAGTGCTCTTTCAATGTGGTACATCCACCTATATTGAACAGGGCCACCTACTTTAGCTTCATATGGAAGATGGATTAGAAGGTGTTGCATTGGATTGAAGAACCCTGGAGGAAATACTTTTTCCATCTTACATAAAAGCACGGGTATCTCTTTTTCCAACTTCTCCATCATCTCCCTTTTGATTTCTTTAGCACAAAGTTGTCTATAAAAATAGCTAAGCTCGGCTAACACCTTCCAAACCTCATCGTCAAGATAGCCTCGAAACATAACCGACAGAAGACTTTCCATGATTATGTGATAATCATGGCTCTTCAAACCAGTAAGATTTCCAGTCTTAACATTAACGGCTCTTCTCAGGCTAGCAGCAAAACCGTCTGGGAACTTCAACTGTTTCAACCACTTGAAGACTTCTTTCTTTTCTTTTGGTCGAAGGCAGAAAGAAGCTCGTGGTTTGCCACCAGCTTCGGAGAGCTCAAGACTTGGTCGGTTACAAACCTCTACCAAATCCTTCTGAGCTTTTATATTGTCTTTTGTTTTTCCCGTCATATCCAAGCACGTGCTTATGATGCATTCGCCCATGTTACGTTCCTGGTGCATGACATCAATGTTATGCATTAGAATTAAAGACTTCATATACGGTAACTCCCATAGTGCACATATATGAGTCCAATTGTGATCCTCTCCGTAACCAACAAAATATCCAGGACGACCTTCATCTGGCACTAGATTGTTGAGCTGTTTAACAATTTCCGACCCGTTCAGACGTTGTGGTGGTCCCTTTTTTACAATGGTACCCTTCCTGAAGGCATTTCGCTGTTGCCTAAACACGTGATTTGGCGGTAACCAACGTCTATGACAATCAAAGTAGCATATCTTGCCACCATGACTTAGACGAAAACAATCCGTGTCCGAAGCACATATTGGACATGTCAATCGACCATGAGTGCTCCAGCCAGAAAACATGCCGTAAGCTGGAAAATCATGAACAGACCACAAGTACGCAGCTCGAAGGTTGAATTTCTGTTTTCTATAACAGTCGTACGCTTCGACTCCTGTCCATAACATTTTGAACTCTTCAATCAATGGCTGCATCATCACGTTCAGTCGTGAACCAGGATGATCCGGTCCAGGTACAATAAGGCATAGGAACATGAACTCATACTTCATACAAAGCGATGGTGGTAAGTTGTACGGAATAGCGAACATGGGCCAACAAGAGTATGGTGTGGCGTTTGTACTAAACGGTGAGAAGCCATCTGTCGCCAACCCAAAGCGAATATTTCTCGTGTCATTGGCGAAATCTAGAACGAAGTGGTCAAGTGCCTTCCATGCCTCACCGTCCGACGGGTGCACCATCATGCTGTTGTTCTCACGTACACCTTCTTTATGCCACCTCATGTGTCTAGCTGTTTTTTTAGATAGAAACAAACGCTTGAACCTAGGTGTGACAGGCAAGTAGCGAAGCTGCTTCTGTGCGACTTGAGTCATTACTTTTGAACCGTCATCATTAACAACTTCGACAAATCTCGCTTTACCACATTTTAAGCACTTGTTCTCGTTGGCATGCTCTCTCCAAAAAAGCATGCAATTGTCTAGACACATATCAATCTTCTCATATTTCATACCTAGACCAGAAATCAACTTCTTAGACTGATACATATCTTTAGGCACTTTATGTGGTTGTGGAAGGATATCGCTGATCAATTTGATAAGATCGTTGTAGCAGTTATTTGAGAAGAAATACTTAGACTTAATGGCCATAAATCTAGTCATGAAAGTAAGGAGCGTCACTTCGGTGTGTTCATGCAACGGCTCTTCTGAAGCTTTGAGAAGCGTGAAAAACGCTTCAACCTCCGTTGGAGGAGGATCCTCCATCAATTCAGGATTTATGGCATCAAGCATCTCGTCCATCCTATCGACCCCCGTGTTGTCATCCTCATCTGAAACTTGTAAGGGTTGAGAAGATGTCTCACCGTGAAAGGTCCACACCTCATAATCTTGCATGAAACCGTATCGACATAAGTGAAACGCCAAATTCACTTTGTCCCAACACTTTGCACCTTGACATTTCGTACATGGGCACCGCACGTTATCGATCTTTGACAATGAAAAAGCTCGATCTACAAAAGCATCTGTCTTTGCGAACCACTCATCCGAGTGACCACCAGAACTGTTCTTCCAACCGGTATACATCCAACTACGATCCTCACCCATGTTTGAATCTGCAGTTTAATGTCAAGGAAATTATAGTTACTTTATAATTTATTTATGTCACGGCTCTACATCTATTGGAAAGGATAGGTCCTAAACCCACCCAAGAGTGATCGAGCGGAGCGTGCTCATGACGAGACGCGTGGTATGGATCCGAACGAAATTTCGGCAGCATAACCCCGCTGTTCTCCACTGCACGCCCGAAAATGGTGCAGTAGAGAACAACAGGGTTATGCCGTCGAAATCTTGTCTAGATCTAAACCCGCGATTCATCACATGCCACGCCCCCTCGGTCACTCCCAGGCTGTCCAAAAAGGGACAATTCCGAACGTACACGCCTCACATGCGTAACACATGTGAGACGGGCCCGTTCGAAACGGGTGACGCATGTTGTATAGGTTTACGTCAATCTTTCGTTTTTGAGTCATTTAAAAGAGAGAGAGGAAAGAACGAGAGAGAAGGAAAGAACGAGAGACAAAGAAGTGGGTCAGCCGTCCTAAGTTATGTCCCGTTGGGGCCTGCCATTATGTTACGACACCTTTAGGGTTATCCGTCGTACGTTATGCCCCGTCGTAAGTGGGTCAAAGATGAAGCCGCACTGTCGGGGCCCGCTGTCCACGCGCGGGAGCTTGCCGTCCTCCGTGCCTGTCTCGACTAATACATTACCACTAAATGAGCCGTGACAGACCCTAAATGGGTCGTGTCAGGCCGGACCGGGCCGAAACCCATTTATTTACATATAGTAACTAATCACACAATCAATCAAAGTATTAATTAAACAATAATCAATTACAATACTAATTAAACAATTAATCAACTAAGGTCGGACAGCGCGGCAGGGCGGGGCTTGGGGCGGGGCCGGGCGGCACAGCAGGGCGGGGCTCGGGGCGGGGCGCGTCGAGCGGCGGTAGTGTCAACTCCTTGTGACCCGTCTAGATCTACTTCTTGTTGTTGGGGCATGCATGACTGAGACACTCAATCATGCATTTACAGAAGATTACCGCATTGTATAATAACTATCTTGTGATGTGATTGATTAGTAATTGATGGGAAGTGCTATGTATAATAACTATCTTGTATAATTACTATGATTTTTTTATTGCTGGTTACACCAAATAAGTGATAACTCCAGATCCAATGTGTAGGCAGCCCCGTCGTCAACTCAAGCTTGGTTGATGCTGCTCTTGTCCCCAATCTCCTCCTGTGCTCCCATTGGCTGTCACCCCTACCTGGCCAGTACCAGTCCCAGTCCCTTGCCCCTTTCGGCCCCAAGCCGCCCGCTGCCACCTCCCATGTGTGGCAGCGCTTTGCTGCACCACTAACACAAGTTGCTACGATATTCCATCTCCATGCATCCAACATCTCTAACCTACCTGATCAGACTCCTACCCCAGCTCCACCCGCTGCCAGCCTGCAATCCACGGCGAGGCAGCACCATGCCGCCTCTGTCTCACTGCCCACCACTGGGCCAACCTGCCACCTGATTACTACTGCTGCTACTGTATGCTCTGCCACTGCCGCTGTTGTGTAACAAGGAGCTGAGGAGCATGGGGGTGCTTTAACCCTGTGGTGGTGGCAGGGCGTGATGTACGGGAGCTGAGGACAAGGATGCGGAACGGCGCTGCCTGCTGGCCATCACGGGGAGCAGCTGGCAGCTAAAGATAACAGAGATGGGAATTACGGATGCGTCCGCGTGGGCATTGGGCTCGGCCTGGTCGCTAGCTATTAGCGAATAGCAACCAGTAGCCATCAGGCATTCAGGCTTATTATTATTTTTACCTACTGGTTTCCTCCTGAAAAAACATAGAGCATACTACCACTTTAATCATCATTTATATATTATTGGTACCTGGTACATACATATTTACATGCTCACAGCACAAAAGAACGACACACGTATCTGAATTTCTTTTGTGCAGGATATGTATGATTTCATGGCTCTGAACAGGCCTTCAACACCTTGCATTGATCGTGGGATAGCTTTACATAAAATGATTAGGCTTATCACAATGTGTTTAGGTGGTGAAGGCTATCTTAATTTCATGGGAAATGAGTTTGGGCATCCTGGTTAGTCTTAACAATTGCATTTGCATCCGGGGAGAGGACGGAGGGGAGGGGGAGGGGACTTACCTCGGCCAGAGACGGGCGGCGGCGGTGGCGGGGACGGCGGCGGCGGCGACCGGGGGACGGCGGCGGCGGCGACCGGTGCGAGTTGGGAGGCGGCGACCGGCGGCGGGGACCGGCGGCGGCGGCGACCGGCGGCGGCGGCGGGGAACGGCGGGGAGGGCGACGAGACTGATGGCGCGGCGCGAGTCGGGAGGCGGCACTGTGGCCGCCTCCCGGCTCGCGTACGGGTTATATGTCCGATAATTGACGACGGTGCCAGGTCACCGTCGTCAATAACTCCTCGGGTGGGCCCGAATTTAGTTAAAGACGACGGGCATCGTCGTCAATAATTTATTGACGACGGTACTCGCTCAGCTGTCGTCAATAACTGTGTTATTGACGACGGTGCTAGGTCACCGTCGTCAATAACTCCTCGGGTTGGCCCGAATTAAGTTAAAGACGACGGACACCGTCGTCAATTATTTATTGACGACGGTACTCGCTCAGCTGTCGTCAATAACTATGTTATTGACGACGGCTTTTTCTAGCCGTCGTCAATAAAATTAAAGACGACGGCCCCGTCGACAATAAATCTGGCCGTCGTCAATGATCGTATTCCCTGTAGTGAATTATTAGTCGTCAATAAATTTATTGACGATGGTAACCGTCGTCAATAATCTTATTGACGACAGCTAAATCTAGCTGTCGTCAATAAGTTTATTGACGACAGCTAGGATATGAACCGTCGTATGGCTTATTGAAGACGGTTTGTGGTACCTGGCCGTCGTCAATAACAATGGCTTATTGACGACAGCTAAATCAGGCTGTCGTCAATAAGCTTATTGACGACGACCAGGATTTCAACCGTCGTCAGTAAGCATGGCTTATTAACGACGATTTCTGGTACCTGGCCGTCGTCAAGGGTGACGTTGTTGCTCGAGGAGTTGATGACCTTGTAGAAGCATTTGCCCTTGCTGCTCTTTCAAGTCAAGAGGATCAAAACATCGCCGGTAAACAGCAGAGGGTTGCAATTTTTTTTAAAAAATAGAAAATTCTGCCCAGGCTTCGAGGCCAGCCCTAGCTCGATGGCCAGATCACAGACAATCAAAATATACATCACAGGCAGGCATAAAAACACTATACGCACGCCACACTACCCTACGCTATCCCGACCGCTGCCACCGGAGTCCAGAAAGTCATCGTGCGCTCGTCCAAACGCTGGTTGCTGAGGGGATGGAGTTTCCTGAGCCCGCGTCGCCGATCCCTATGATGTACATGTATAGTTAGACAAATTAGAAGTTCACAAATGTGTATATGATTAAATAAACTCATTATAAGTTAGAATTGAGCAAGTTAGCTAGATTTGGCTATGTTTGAGTAAGTTTGCTCATATTTTACTAAGTTTGAGAAGTATGGACTAGTAGTGTTCGTGTTTGAACTAGTTCAAATAGTTTTGGCTATGTTTGAGTAAGTTTGGTCATATTTGACTATAGTTGAGTAAGTTGTACCATATTTTACTCAGTTTGAGGATGCTTAACTAGTTTTCTCTAAGTTTAAGTAAATTTGATCAAATTCAACTAAATTTGAGCAAATTTAACTAGTTGCAGCTATTATGAGAAATTTTGTACCTGTGCTCCTGACGTCGGCCCCTGTGGTAGCTGTATCGGTGGCGGCGCCCACTGAGGAAAGACAACGGGCTGTCCTGTGGCCATAACCTGCAAATATGAAGTAAATTATTATACATGTCATTTATATATTAGAAACATTGAGTACAATGATCTGAACTTACCTGCATGGCAGCTTGCAGCTGTAGCATGTACGAGTGTTGATACTCGTTCCTAGCCCGGAGCTCGGCTGCCTGCCTCTCGTTCGCGAGCCTCAGCGCTTCCTGCGCCCTCTGGAGCTCCTCCTGGACACTTTGGAGCTCCAGATCACGGCTGCCACGCCTGCTGGATCCACCCTGCGATGAAGAGGCCCTCGAGTAAGACCGCGCCTCCCTCGAGTCTACTACTCCATCGAAGATGGCCAACCTACACAACGAAGTAAGAGTATTAAAGTTTCGTGTCTCGAAGTTAATGAAAGTAAATGAAAAACAACAGAACTCACCGGCTGTGAGGTTCACCGCCACCGCTTGCATAGGCGGCTTCAGGTACGATCGGCGAGTTCTGCCAATCGTAATCGTCGCCTCGAAGCCTCCGCACCTCCTCCCCATACTTTTCCTGAAAATACAGAAAATTAAAGTCATCAGAAGTTTTAAATAGAATACAATTAAGTCAACTAAAGAACTCACCAACGTCTCCGTCGCTGTCTGAGAAGACAGCTGATCAGGCTGCGAGGAGTCACTTCCCATGTGACCCCTCCTCCACACCTAGATAGCGGTCGGCTCCTGACCGATCTCGCGCTCCTATCGATACGTGTTAGCACAATGATAGCGATAAAAATTAACTAGAATATAATTCGAGTATCAATTACCATCCGTTTAGCAAGGCGTACGTAGCCGTCCCCGCCAAGACGGTGTTTCCCGTCCGTCCCTCGACTCTGTCGGCGGGTCATTGACACGCCTTGGAAGCCCTGGCTCGCCCAACGAGCACACAGGGAACTGTAGGCGTCCGGCCAGGACTCAAGCCACGGTACGCTGACCTGCACACATTTGTTGTTGGATGAAAACATTGATGAAAATTGGATAATGAAGCAAAGTAAAATAAAGAATTTACCTCTGCGTACTGTGCCTCCGTCAAGTACTTGTCCGCCACATCCCTAAACTACCCCGGCTCACCCTCGTCCGGATGCAACTTATAGTACGCCTTCGTAGCCTGAAGGCGAGCCCTTGAAATCGACTGCGTCAGGAGCTTCCTAGCGTTGTTGTTGAAGACCAGGCGAGCGTGATCCAGCTGAGTCTCGTCCTCCAAACGGTAATATTTCTACAAGTAGAAATATACAAGTTAATGTATTTAACATATAATAGGTTCAGATTTAATGAATAGACGATTTACTTACCATGAATTCATGCCACACATGCTCCAGGTGGTTGCCGTAGGTAATGTCCTGGGCCGTAGCGTAATCGTCCCAAGACGTAGCAGCCCGTCCGTTCACTAGACCGGGGTAGTGACAACGGATGAGCTGGCCCAGGACAACGTTGACCTGGCGGTGGCGTCCTTGACCCATGAACGAGTCATCGTCCCAAGACCTAATACACGATTCTCAATTAGTACATATATAAGTGTTAAAATATCTAAATTGATTTTTTATAGATTTACTTACCTATCGCCAACCGGACGAATAACGACCCGATCTTCTGGCCGTGCAGGAACCGGAGGAGGAGCCACGTAGTGTCTCCTCCTGTAACGCTGCTGTGGAGCCCGCTCCACATCAGGCTCTGTGGAAGGCTCTGAAGCAAGGTCTGAATCCTGCGTTGCCGGAACCTGAAGAGGATCCGAAGCAGGATCTGTAACAGGCTCTGAAACCTGTGGTGTCTGAAGAGGACCCCTGGCCTGTGTCTCCTCAGACGTAGAGTCGTCCTAAAAATTTGATGATTGGTAATATAGATTTAAGAAAGTTATTTATATAATTTATATAATTTAATATTCTTTACCTGTCGTGACCGCTCTCGTGACCCCTGGCCTCTGTCGAGGCTCAACAGCTGAGACAGTCTACCATTGCTAGACTGACAGCCCTGGAAAACAGAGTCTGCTCTGGGGGGCAGAAAGCCCCGTGTCCCCCGTCGTCTACTGCTCGACGACATCCTGATGAAAGGAAATTTGATAATGAATTTAAAGGAAAATATAGAAGACGAAAGAAGAGATGAAGGAAACGATACTTGTACTCAATTTCAAAATTCATCAGTATCACGATCATGTACTCTACTTTGTAAAGCGAACCATCGATCTTTTCTCATGGTTGTTCGCAGTTTTCGTTTTTTCACATTATGAGTCTGTACATCTTGTGCATCTCCAACTAATTCATCGAGTCGTAGACCAGGCTCAATGACAATCCGACAACTCTTCTTCTTGGTAAACAACATCTGCCTCATCAATGTAACCAGTATTGTCCGGTGTATATAACCGCTCACGAGGATTCACCTTTTGTACAACCCACCATGCACTAAGTTTTTCGCATGGATATTGTAGATAGTACACTTGTTCGACTTGGTGTGCAAGGATAAAGGTGTTGTAGCATCGTAGTCGGTCCTTGTGTTTGACTTCTACCATGCCAAATTGGTTTTGTCGAGTTCCATTGTTATTATCAAACCATCGCAGTCAAAGAAGACTACTTTAAGGTCTTTACTCCCGGCAAAACTAATTTCTAGGATTTTGTTTATGATCCCATAGAAATTAGTTTCACGTCCTTCGGCATCGGCGGCCCTCATCACAACTCCGGTGTTTGATGTTGCCCTTAGAGGACGTTGAGCTTCAAATTGAGTTGAACGGAATCGGAACCCATTGACATCATATCGACCAAAGAGTTTAACTTTAATGGATCCATTGGACAGTTGTCGCAAATCTTCATGAACACCGACTTGTGTCTTGCACTGTCCAACATATGAAGTAAGAAAACTATTTTATGCTATGAACATAATTACTAAGAGGAACAAGACAAGAAAACCGTTACATGATTTTGAAACCAGGTTTGGAAGTTAGGTCCTCCATTTACTCCATAGTGTCGCATTGTTTGTATTTGCTTGCTAGTAGGTTGCTGCTTAGACTTCCAATTTTGTCGATCGAACTCACTAAATAAGGACTAAACAGAATTATTAGTGTAGATGTATAACACACCACGCAAATTAGTATAGATGTTGAACAACCACTTACTGAAAAAAATTGTCCATCCCATCTATGCTAGCGTACATGTATAACAAAGCAGTTATCTTTTCATCTGCTGGAGCATCATAGCTCGTGCCACTACCAACAGTGGTGCCTCTCGTTTGAAAAAGTGAGAGTTCGCTACAAGAGGTTGCTTCAGCCATATTGTACCGTAACACCGATGCATTAACATTGTGTTCTTCTGCAAAGTAGACACTTGAAAAGTATCCTATCTCCTGAAGTGTAAATGCTTCGGCGATGCATCCTTCAATCCTTGCCCTATTACGAACCATCGGTTTTAGACATCTGAGTGCTCTTTCAATGTGGTACATCCACCTATATTGAACAGGGCCACCTACTTTAGCTTCATATGGAAGATGGATTAGAAGGTGTTGCATTGGATTGAAGAACCCTGGAGGAAATACTTTTTCCATCTTACATAAAAGCACGGGTATCTCTTTTTCCAACTTCTCCATCATCTCCCTTTTGATTTCTTTAGCACAAAGCTGTCTATAAAAATAGCTAAGCTCGGCTAACACCTTCCACACCTCATCATCAAGATAGCCTCGAAACATAACCGACAGAAGTCTTTCCATGATTATGTGATAATCATGGCTCTTCAAACCAGTAAGATTTCCAGTCTTAACATTAACGACTCTTCTCAGGCTAGCAGCATAACCGTCTGGGAACTTCAACTGTTTCAACCACTTGAAGACTTCTTTCTTTTCTTTTGGTCGAAGGCAGAAAGAAGCTCGTGGTTTGCCACCGGCTTCGGAGAGCTCAAGACTTGGTCGGTTACAAACCTCTGTCAAATCCTTCTGAGCTTTTATATTGTCTTTTGTTTTGCCCGTCATATCCAAGCACGTGCTTATGATGCATTCGCCCATGTTACGTTCCTGGTGCATGACATCAATGTTATGCATTAGAATTAAAGACTTCATATATGGTAACTCCCATAGTGCATATATATGAGTCCAATTGTGATCCTCTCCGTAACCAACAAAATATCCAGGACGACCTTCATCTGGCACTAGATTGTTGAGCTGTTTAACAATTTCCGACCCATTCAGATGTTGTGGTGGTCCCTTTTTTACAATGGTACCCTTCCTGAAGGCATTTCTCTGTTGCCTAAACACGTGATTTGGCGGTAACCAACGTCTATGACAATCAAAGTAGCATATCTTACCACCATGACTTAGACGAAAACAATCCGTGTCCGAAGCACATATTGGACATGTCAATCGACCATGAGTGCTCCAGCCAGAAAACATGCCGTAAGCTGGAAAATCATGAACAGACCACAAGTACGCAGCTCGAAGGTTGAATTTCTGTTTTCTATAACAGTCGTACGCTTCGACTCCTGTCCATAACATTTTGAACTCTTCAATCAATGGCTGCATCATCACGTTCAGTCGTGAACCAGGATGATCCGGTCCAGGTACAATAAGGCATAGGAACATAAACTCATACTTCATACAAAACGATGGTGGTAAGTTGTACGGAATAGCGAACACGGGCCAACAAGAGTATGGTGTGGCGTTTGTACTAAACGGTGAGAAGCCATCTGTCGCCAACCCAAAGCGAATATTTCTCGCGTCATTGGCGAAATCTGGATCGAAGCGGTCAAGCGCCTTCCATGCCTCACCGTCCGACGGGTGCACCATCATGTTGTTGTTCTCACGTACACCTTCTTTATGCCACCTCATGTGTCTAGCTGTTTTTTAGATAGAAACAAACGCTTGAACCTAGGTGTGACAAGCAAGTAGCGAAGCTGCTTCTGTGCGACTTGAGTCATTACTTTTGAACCGTCGTCATTAACAACTGCGACAAATCTCGCTTTACCACATTTTAAGCACTTGTTCTCGTTGGCATGCTCTCTCCAAAAAAGCATGCAATTGTCTAGACACATATCAATCTTCTCATATTTCATACCTAGACCAGAAATCAACTTCTTAGACTGATACATATCTTTAGGCACTTTATGTGGTTGTGGAAGGATATCGCTGATCAATTTGATGAGATCGTTGTAGCAGTTATTGGAGAGGAAATACTTAGACTTAATGGCAATAAATCTAGTCATGAAAGTAAGGAGCGTCACTTCGGTATGTTCATGCAACGACTCTTCTGAAGCTTTGAGAAGCGTGAAAAACGCTTCAACCTCCATTGTAGGAGGATCCTCCATCAATTCAGGATTTATGGCATCAAGCATCTCGTCCATCCTATCGACCCCCGTGTTGTCATCCTCATCTGAAACTTGTAAGGGTTGAGAAGATGTCTCACCGTGAAAGGTTCACACCTCATAATCTTGCATGAAACCGTATCGACATAAGTGAAACGCCAAATTCACCTTGTCCCAACACTTTGCACCTTGACATTTCGTACATGGGCACCGCACCTTATCGATATTTGACAATGAAAAAGCTCGATCTACAAAAGCATCTGTCTTTGCGAACCACTCATCCGAGTGACCACCAGAACTGTTCTTGCAACAGGTATACATCCAACTACGATCCTCACCCATGTTTGAATCTGCAGTTTAATGTCAAGGAAATTATAGTTACTTTATAATTTATTTATGTCACGGCCCTACATCTATTGGAAAGGATAGGTCCTAAACCCACCCAAGAGTGATCGAGCGGAGCGTGCTCATGACGAGATGCGTGGTATGGATCTGAACGAAATTTCGGCAGCATAACCCCGCTGTTCTCCACTGCATGCCCGAAAATGGTGCAGCAGAGAACAACAGGGTTATGCCGTCGAAATCTCGTCTAGATCTAAAACCGCGTCTCATCACATGCCACGCCCCCTCGGTCACTCCCAGGCTGTCCAAAAAGGGACAATTTCGAACGTACACGCCTCACATGCGTAACACATGTGAGACGGGCCCGTTCGAAACGAGTGACGCATGTTGTATAGGTTTACGTCAATCTTTCATTTTTGAGTCATTTAAAAGAGAGAGAGGAAAGAACGAGAGAGAAGGGATGAACGAGAGACAAAGAAGTGGGTCAGCGGTCCTAAGTTATGCCCCGTTGGGGCCTGCCATTATCTTACGACGCCTAGGGTTAGCTGTCGTATGTTATGCCCCGTCGTAAGTGGGTCAAAGAAGAAACCGCACCGTCGGGGCCGCCGTCCAAGCGCAGGAGCTTGCCGTCCTCCGTGCCTGTCTCGACTAATACATTACCAATAAATGGGCCGTGACAGACCCTAATGGGTCGTGTCAGGCCGGACCGGGCCGAAACCCATTTATTTACATATAGTAACTAATCACACAATCAATCAAAGTATTATTTAAATATTAATCAATTACAATACTAATTAAACAATTAATCAATTAAGGTCGGGCGGCGCGGCAGGGCGGGGCTTGGGGCGAGGCCGGGCGGCACAGCAGGGCGGGGCTCGGGGCGGGGCGCGGCAATTGAGACAAGGCTCCAAATCAGTTGATGACAATATTTTTGCATGGTCTCAATAATGAATTTTTTGATTGGTGAGATGTTTTCATATCATGATCACAAAGTCTTCTGGGTCATGCTATGTGCATTGAGATAAAAATTCAGCAAGAAGGACATAGTCGATCCTATGATGGTCAATCTGTCTCACTTTCTTAGAACCGGCAGCAATCTAGTACCTCTTTTGCTGGGGTAGGTCTCAAGATGGTGCAGCTAAGCGTTCTCCATTCATTGGTGCTGTGCAGTAATTAGTTCCTATTGTCTCTTCACCTACAATTATACTATGCACTTGATTAGCTTGTTCTACAATGAATGATTCAAATGAGTTTTTACAAAGTTTTTACATCAAGTCCACAATAATCTCCAAATAGAGACACTCCCTATCAGGCTCGAGATGATAGACACAGGGAGTAGGAAAATGATTAGATATTATGAGTGCTTCGGAGAGTAACATATACGCTTTATCAACAAAGTGCTGACAACTTGATAAAGAATAATTGGCCAGCAAACCCCCTCTGCCCCCTGTGCGCAACACAGCCGGAAACGAACAAACATCTACTAAGTGAGGGTACTTTCGCCAAAGAAATATGGGGGATGCTTACCACCAAACTACGGCTCGAGGCTCCTCTCTCCTCCATCCTAGGAGGTGGCACTAACCAATGCCTCTCAGGTCTGAAAATTACAGGTACTAAGCAGCAAATGAGAACCCAATGCCATGTTATTTTTACTCTTGTATAAGAACAATTTTATTTCCACTAATAAACGAGAACACTACAGGGCGGAGAGCGGGGGGAGGGGCCGGGACGGAGGGGGACGGGGGAGGGGCCGGACGGGTGGAGGACGGCGAGGCCGGCCGGCCGGTGGCCGGCGGCGCGGAACAAAATAATCTGTAGCATTCCACAGGCCAGAAAAGAGTAAGCTCTCAGAAAAGAAATTGATACTTACATCTCTGAAAATGCCATGAATGTGATCAGATATTTTGCAGGATCCTCTAATGCACACCAGAAGGTAGTTCGGTGTGAGACATCATTTTTAGTTGAGGTCCCCAAAAGCGTTGTTATGGGGTGGGCGGCCGAAGGCTCGGTGTAGTGGGTGGCCGACGCGGGCTCAGCGCAGGGGCGGTCAAAGGAGCGGCGGCGCGGTGCAGGTGAGGCTGGGCGACGGTTAACAATCATACTGAACTAACATTCATACACAAAGGATACTTCAGCTAGTGATTTTTTTCATCAGAATATGTACAGCAAGACACTAATTCTCTCTCCAATCATTAACATCTGAGCTACAAAACTAAGTGTGCAATAAAATAACATTGCACACAGCTCCTCATCCAAGAGAAATACAAAAAATGAAATAATGAATATGAAGCTGTTCAAGAGTCGGCCGCAGGGGGGCGGGGGGAGTGCCGGAGGGGGAGGGGCGGGGAGGCGGCGGCCGACGGGGCCGTACGGCCGGCGACGGCCAGCGGGCCATTGGTGGCCAGCGCGCGGTGGAGGAGGGGAGGGGGGAGGGAGGTGGCGTACTCGTTGGTCGGCGGCGACGGCGAGGTCGGCGACCGGCGGCGGCAGCGAGGACCGGCGGCGGCGCCGGCAGGGACCGGGGGAGGGCGGCGGCGACGAGACTGATCGGCGCGAGTCGGGAGGCGGCTCGCGTACGGGTTATATGTCCCGTTATTGACGACGGTGCCTGGTCACCGTCGTCAATAACTCCTCGGGTGGGCCCGAATTAAGTTAAAGACGACGGGCACCGTCGTCAATAATTTATTGACGACGGTACTCGTTCATCCATCGTCAATAACTGTGTTATTGACGACGGTGCTAGGTCACCGTCGTCAATAACTCCTCGGGTGGACCCAAATTAAGTTAAAAACGACGGGCACCGTCGTCAATTATTTATTGACGACGGTACTCGTCTTGCCATCGTCAATAACTGTGTTATTGACGACAGCTAAACAAAGCCGTCGTCAATAACATTAAAGACGACGGCCCCGTCGACAATAAATTTGGCCGTCGTCAATGATCGTTTTTCCTGTAGTGCTGCCATGGTCAGCCTCGGCGAGGGCTTTATCTCGGACTCGATCTTATGGACGAGGTGCTGGGATTTTTGGAAAGGGCTGGCGATGGACTTCTCGGAAGGGAGTTGGGTGGCGTGAGGGCGGCAGCGCCGACAGAACCGGAAGGAGAGCGGTGGCGCTAACGGGTCCATATCCTCTGCATTGGCTCAGTCCATGCAGAGGTGGCAATAGATGTAACCTTAGTCGGGTTGCTAAAATTTCTGAGTAAAAAAATCTCTCAAGGCATCCAGCCACATGTCTCTCACCTCGAATCTTCCTCTCTCTATCTCTGTGATGAACGCTCATGACCAGACCGACGAACGCTGGTAGCCCACTGCAGCCAGCTCTAGATGAGAATGGGGTGCCGCTGATCGGGATCTTCCTCTGCCGCTCATCGCGCACCCATCTCAGCAAAAATCCAGCCGCTGCACCGGTCTCACCCAGAATCCAGCAGCCTCGTCGCCGTCCGGCTGGATCCACTTTGGGCTGCAACGATGCATCGGCAGCGCCCGTCTCACCTAGAATTCATGCTCCTCACCGCCGTTCAGCTGGATCCGGGCTGCATCCATGCATCGGAAGAAGTGGCAGCAGCTTCGACAAGAATAGAGGTTATCTGCATCATTTTCAGTAATCCTCTTTGTCCCTTGCATTTTTATGTTGAATGATGCTGCTAGTAGCATTGTAATGAATAGACAACAAGTGTACCCAAATTAAAATACTTCAACATACGTTATATTAATACACTATTTGGTTGGTTCAACATGTTAAAATAAGTGAATTGCCCACCCTTCCTCATCAGCTTAAGTTGTTGGGGTCAACTGGTCGGTGCATAGTAGCTTAACATGGTATCAGAGCCAAAGGTCTTGAGTTCGAATCCTGGCGGGCGTGATTTATTAAAATAAATTGCAGCTAACTCCTATTCCACGTTTGCGGCCCAAGAGAGCCTGCACGTGAGGGGGAGTGTTAAAATAAGTGAATTGTCCACCCTTCCTCATCAGCTTAAGTTGTTGGGGTCAACTGGTCGGTGCATAGTAGCTCAACACAACATAATGCAGATTGAAGTTACATTGTAATACTTAACAAAAGAGCATTAGTTTGGCTAGCTTCCTAATATGTCAACAATTTTCATGAAAGTAACTTGTTCTTGCTCCACTAGGGCCACTAGATTGTGCTCCACCCTGCAATATGAACAAACACAAAGATGAGAAGAAAACTTAATCTTGCTTAATAATATAGAGTACTTGTTTACCATAAGTAGCTGACTGAAGCTAGTAAAAGATCCAAATTCTGCCATCACATGATCATTGTTCTTAAATACATTGCCCTAATTATTGCTTGCCCTTGTCTTCTTTTTCTTATGAAACTTATTAGCCCATGTTAGTGCTCGCCTTGAAGTATTCTTATAAACCACCCTTTTCTTTATGCCTTTGGCACAAGCAAAATTTTCAGATAGTTTAAACTGTCCTTGTTCCTCAGTCTGATCTGTAGTCATATTTGAAGAGTCCTTAATCTTGTTATCAACGTCTATTTGCAAAGTGTTAAATACATCATCAACGAATGAATAGATGTCTCCATACTCAGATGCTCGAGAAGCAATTGTAAGGAACTTTTGGGACAAAGACTGATATCGTCGTGTTGCATCTATTTTTGGATTTTCCAAAACAATCTTTCCATTAGTGTCTTCTATAGTCCCACTTCTTGCTTCTCGAGTCCATATCTTCAAAACATAATGCTCAGGCAAGATCTTTATATTTACCATGTCAAGAATTTTCAAAGCATGACTACATAATATTCCAATTCTTTCAAATTGTCTGCAGTCACAAAAGTCTACTTGGTTGGAGGGATCAGCTACAACCATGTACTCCTTTTCAATGGTAGATTTTCCATTGTAGATCCCTACAATGTACTCATTAATGTGTTTTAGTTGGTCTAGCATATGCCGTTGTGGATCTTTCATACTCAGCTTGAAAAGCTTCAAAAATAAATTTAGTGTACAAGGTACTTGCTTGCATCAACAATGGATTAAAAAGGGTGTACCCAGTGCCGAAGGCTCCCACACGTGTGGGGTATGGGGAATTGTTATTTCTAGACAGCCTTACCTCTGCTTTTGCAGAGAGGCTGGTTCAAACCCAAGACCTCAGGACACAAGTGGAGACACACTACCACTGCACCAGGTGTGCTCCTTAAGTTATACTCTGAATCTAGCTCCTTGGCTCATTTGATTGTAATAACCCTTTCAAAATGTGTGAAAAATCTAGCAATATCCAAATCACATTTTAGAATGTTCTTTATATCTTTGTTGAAGCTTTCACTTAATTGTGTACTTCGCATTCCTAGTGTGTGTACATTCTTCATGTAGCATTCAGCACATTTCTCCTTTTGTTGATAGATACCACACAACCAAGTATCGTTTTGGACATTACTCCTCAAGACACAAGCACTTGATCCATCACAATCTTGGTGAGCTAGGTGTTTTACAGCATTTTGCATGATGTGAAAAGTACATAATCCATGGCAAGTGTGAGGAAATACTATAGATATTGCATTTTTCATGACCATATCTTGATGTTTTTGGATGCTTTTGCCCATGTGCTCTTAGAAAGGTTTCAGAAAGCCACTGGAAAGATTCACATGTCTCATTATACATCAAAGCAGCTCCGAATACCACAGTTTCTCTAAAATGGTTAAATCCAACAAACACAACTAGTGGTTTAATTTCTTTGTTTGTTCCAAATGTCGTATCAAATGAAATGACATCACCAAATTGGGAATAGTCAATAAGCATCTTAGCATCTGCCCAAAACATGTTGGTTATTTTCTCCTCACAATCCAGCTGTATGGTAGAGTAGAACGAAGGATTTTCAGCACATCTGTCTTCAAAATACTTCAAGATGCTTCCTGCTTCTCCATACATGAGATTTCTTTGTCGCTTTGATCTCAAGTAATTATTGTGATCAATACGTGTGTAACTTAGGTTACTATAACCACCAGCATGCCTGCTTGCTAATTCATGGGCATCATTGGGCCTAATACCAGAGGCATCTGCCATTTCAATTTGAGTACCTTGTACAATGGAAATATTTCGTTGTGAGGCCATTAGATGAAAAGTTTCAGGTAGCTGGAGGACATGATTATGTTCAAGTACTAGATCATATAACTCATAATTTCCATATACTCGATTAATTGTAATTCCCATTCTAACTTTGCAACCGGTTCAGCTCGAGGATTCTTTGTTAGGTGGTCACTTTTATCTTTTCCTCTGAAACCAGATTTTGCACATACAAATCTGCTCGATGTATACACTCCATCTACTTGACTTTTGTTGTTGTATTGCTTCCTTACAACAAAACCTACCATACCACCATAACTGATCCGGAAATTCCAAGCATCATCCACTGTATTAAATTTCATACCTATTGTTGGCATCCAACTCTGGTGGCTTCTCCATCCTACAAGAATAAAGAAAATAAATTTCATGAATATTTACTTTTTAACCTAATTGTGTTGAATAGATGTTGAATCATGTTTCTATAAGTCAAAAGTAGATGGATAATGCAGATAAAATGATTTGACTTACTTGTCTGACTCACAATCCATTACAATTTGTTGCTTTGTTCAGCTGAATCTTTTCACGTGATAGAACATAGGAAAGGAAAGAGGAACAAGAAAGAGAGAACATTGCGCCAAAAGAGCAGTGCTTGGCGCCTTTTTCAGTCTTGCTGTGTGCTTTTACACTTTATAGCTGTTGCATTTATTGCTTATGAAATCTAAGAGCGTTGGATGTCTGAGGTGGTTGAAATTGTGTATTGAATGGCTGAGATATCATCTAATGCCACCTCTGCATGGACTGAGCCAATGCAGAGGATATGAACCCGGCGCTGAGGGGATCGAGAGGGAGGTGGGTGGGGGAGAGGGCATGGGTGGAAAAGTAGTCTCGCTTCTCAAAAACCTGAGTTATAGACCGCGTAGAAAAAAAATCTTCATTCAGGTTGTTTTAAAGATTTTATAATAATCAGCTTAGAAAATAAGAAAAATTTAAGCATAACGTTTGGGTGAGATTTTTCCTTATTTTCACCGACAAGTCGATTATCGAAACCAAACAGGGCCTATAACGGAACGTCTCAAGGCGTCCACTGTTAACTAGGAACATAGTAAAAAAAAGTGAACTGACTACTGGGAGGTGACTACAATTTGAATAAAATAACTGCCAGTTAAAAATTTAATTGCCAAAAAATTAATGAGATATCGGCTCCTGTATAAGTTGTCTACAAAATTAGCGGAATAATCGGTTCAAAATCTGACAACCTTAGTTTGTAGTGTAATCTTGGTTTAATCGGCAACGGACTGCCCAATTGGATTATACAGTGCCAGATGAAATACCGTTTCACTTGTTTTAGTCTGTACAAGGCTGTAGGTTGCATAATTATCTGACTGTTGTCTTTGCTTACTAAGTCGAAGGCTTGCATTAATATCTAACTCATCACATATCACAAGGTCGTACGCTGCTCATTTTATCTAACTGCTTTCTTTGATTATAGGCTATAGGTTTAAAATATGGTTTGATTTATTTTATTGCTGTCAAATATGACAGTCCTTTTCAACTTGACTATCAATTTTTCTGTATGGGCGAATATTTCAACTGGAACCGACTGTTGTGTTTGATGGAGATCCAAAAAACTATTTTACTTGTAACATCCGTTTACGATTAAAATCATTTATAAATTGATAGGTATATATTTCAATTTCACGCCATTAATTTAATAATAAAATCATACGGAGTATACCACTAGTCCAATACATTTAACACCAGAATAAGGAAGGAATACATATGCAACAATATTAATGACATGGTGCTTTATGATGACATATAGGCAAGGCCCAGCAGTGTACTTCGAGTTAACAGAGTTAACAAATGGCAAGGCGGCCAACGGCTTGGTGGCAGATGGTGCATTGGTGGATGGTGATGAGGCGGATGGCGCCCCGGTTGCGTTAGGGATGACAGTTGGTTGGGTTCGGATTAGGTGGAGCAAAAATCTATCCGAAACAAAAGTAGTTGCGGGTGAAATTTGAGATCCGCACCGCACCCACGGGTGAGAATTTGCATGTGCATCCGTCGAGTTTGATTTTTTATAAACATACTACAATATTTAATAAACAAATATAATATGAATTATCTATAGATAATGCAACAAAAATATTAAGTTACTTATAAACATTGTGAATATAGATTGTGATAAGCAAGATAAAATAAATAAATTAAATAAAAAAGAAAACTTAACTTTAAAATTACAAACATAAATTATTTTGGTTGCCTGTCGTGTATCAGCGAGTGCAAAACAAGACCCGCACCTGCGACAAGTCGAGTCGAGTACAGGTTAAACCTGTGGATGGAAAATCCCAACTACACCCGGACCGGTCCAGTGCAAAACGCGCGGAATACCCACACCGGGTGGGATTGTCATCCCTATGGCCAGCGGGGGACGGCGTGCAGGTGGACAGGAAGGTGGTAGACAATAAGCTGTTTATTCGGTGGCGGCGGGTGGTGTTTTAGTTAAGGGTGATGTAGTGAACAAAGCACATGTCAACAATGAGCGGGTGGACGCCACCTTGTCTGACACTGAGGCGATGGACAACTCACTGGTTGATGATAAGGCAGAGCTTCACGGTGACAAAGGCAGGTCGGTATGATGAGGTGGTCGATGACGCAGTGTGGCATGGCGAGGTGGCAGACAGTAAGATAGTGCACAACGAGGTGGCGGACAGCGGCCGTAGACGACGAGTTCGGCGAGGCAGTAGATGGCGAGATGGTCGATGGTGAGGTAGTCAATGACAAGGCTCTGGTGTACGACGAAAGAACACCCATCTAGACGAAGACGATGGGAAACAAGAGAATTAGCAGGAGACGAGAGTCAGCCGGGGCACCAGAGCCAAAGTACCGCACACGCGCCTCGTGCCGGCCGCGCCATGGGTGACTCGCTATAGCTCGCACACCGGAACGCCGGGCTGCTGGGGCTGAAGCACCATGTGCGCGCGCGTCGCCCCAGCCCTGCTGTGGACCCCGCGCAATCGCCTCCGCGTGAACACTGAACCCTGCCCACCTCCGCACAGTGCGTCCGCCGGTATCGCCGCGTGCCTGACTCTATGCCAGCGCCCAAACGAGGATCCTACGGGCGAAGGCACTGCCGATCACCGGATCCATTGGAGTCGGCAAGACTCGCCAACGAGATCCAAGATTTTCAGGGCATTGAATCGGTAACGGTTAGGGTTCGGCCGGTATTTTGTTCAGGGGAGCGAAGAATTTTGGCCGTTCGTGCAGATCAACGGCTGGCAATTATCAGAGCACTAAGTTTCCAGATTAAGGCCCAGATTAAATTTAGACCAGGTTAGGGCCCAGATTGGCACTAAGTTCCCCAGTCAGGCCTCTGCACAGAGACTCACACGTACGTGAAGCGGGCTGGGCGTATCCTTCACCGGACCGCTCAGAAATTGCTCATATTATTAATAAAATGGTGCAATTTGGACCGTGATCTAGATTCAGTGTTCGACCTAACTTCAGTTAAGTAATATCAGGGTAAGAAAATGAGAATTTGGCCGTGGGCCAAGATCCCTTCTGGCCGGTTAAATCCGTTTAGAAAATCAGACTGATTTAGACTAAATTTTAAGAATTCTGTGCTGAATTTTTTAGAACTATGAGCAATAATTCGTGATTACTTATTATTTGAGTGTCTATATATTATTTTCAGCAAATTAAGTATATTATCAGCATAACATTAAGAATTAACTGCTGTGGGGTAAGCAAAATTGCTATAATTTGAAAATTTCTGTCCTCTAAATTATTATAATTTGGAAAATTAGTACTAAGAATGAGTAAGTTTTTTCATGAATTTTAGTAATTTTTGCTAATGCCTTTGTTGTTATTAGTTTATTAGAATGTTATATCCTAATAATAATTAAATATAATTTTAACATAGTGATACTTATTATTTGAGTGTTCTATATATTATTTTCAGCAAATTAAGTATATTATCAGCATAACATTAAGAATTAACTGCTGTGGCGTAAGCAAAATTGCTATAATTTGAAAATTTCTGTCCTCTAAATTATTATAATTTGGAAAATTAGTACTAAGAATGAGTAAGTTTTTTCATGAATTTTAGTAATTTTTGCTAATGCCTTTGTTGTTATTAGTTTATTAGAATGTTATATCCTAATAATAATTAAGTATAATTTTAACATAGTGATTTTTATCTTCTGATCAGTAAAAAAGAAAGGGCAGCCCGATGCATGTAGCTCCCGCTTGCGTAGGGTCCGAGGAAGGATCTGACCCACTTGGGTCTTTTGTACGCAGCCTTTCCCTACGTTTTTGTAAGAGGTTGTTTCTAGGACTTGAACCCGTGACCTCATGGTCACAAGGCTACGACTTTACCGCTGCGCCAAGGCCCCCCTTTTGATCAGTGTCGTTGATAAATTTTACTATGGTTTTAGTAAGTTGTTAAGTTAATTTGAGCGATTTCCTACTCCACCTCAATGGTGATGTAGAACTAATGTTTAAATATGCTAAGTCATTGCGTTTTTAGATTTTGCTCATAAGTTGATTTTCTGTTTAAATTATAACCAACGGGAAAGTGTATGAAGTTTATTTAAGTAGCATGATTATAATGTCATTATGATTAAGTTTAATGTGCTTTAATGAGATTATATGTCATTGGATAGTTATGTGTGTGAGTTCAATAAGATTTTTATTAAGCTTCTGTTGTTTTCAGTTTACATATTCAAGTATTCTTCTAATAAAATTGTATCCAACGTGAAAATTTAGTTAGAAAAATAATTTGTTAAGCATGATTTTTATTATCATGGGTTTAATAAGTTTAATTGTTAATCATAATGTTGATTACGATTGAAACTTATAAGAAGTGACTTATTGAGCTTTTGAGGGCATTGATTCTATAATTTAGAATGTTACTCTTCACATTTTGTTTTAAGCAATATACCCTATCATCTAACCAATGTTGATGAAAATTTATCAAGATGTAAGTAGTTTTTTAGGGTTATTTATTTTTTCCCAACAATAATATATGATCAAGTCTTTTTCACTTAGGTTTAAGCATAATAATTTTTTCATATCTAACGTTGCTGATGAAATTATTTTGATTATGCTTCACTCAAATAAGTCAATAATGATGATTATGATGTTAACTTATGTGCATGATTGATTTCACCATTCAAATAATTCATGTACTTTGTTTAAGATTAATTCAGACTTATTTTTGAATTTGATTTCTCAAATGTTCAAAAGCTTAGTACAAAGGCTTTTTTGTTGTTGTTATTTCTCAAAGTTCAAGCACTTCCCATGTATTAAGTTTTCATGTTTAGAGTTTAAGTCCCTTGATAGAGAATTACCCCCATGGCGGGATTAACTTAGGTAGCTCTTGCGCTATTGGGTTTAATAATTATCTTATATTCATTGAGACTCCAATTAGTTGAGGGCACAAGGAGAGCAATCCTAAAATTTCACCAGTACTAAGGACACATTAAGAAGTGGAGAACCAATTTACTAAAAGTTCGAATACGTATGCAATCACTCTTAATTGAGAAGCTAGATGCGAAAAGTTTTAGGATCATGGACTATAGGAGCACATTCTTAGAATTAGAAATATAACCACTTAGGACTGTCAATGATTTGAACTCGAACGAGCTTACCCTACCAGGATCGAGCTCGATAAAATTTGAGCCGAGTATGGAATTCACTCGATCCTGGAGTCAGGCTCGAGTTCGGCTCAACAAGGCTTGTTTAAAAAGTTAGGCCTTGTTGAAGCTCGTAGAAGCTCGAGTTCGAGCTTGAGAGCCTTCTTTAAACAATAAAGATTAATATTTACGGAAACAATAATAACAAATATTGTTCATAATATTAAACTTATCTAAACAAGCCTTATCCAACTTATTGAGCTCAAGTTCGTTGGGCTCGTGAGTTTTGACTAAAGCTCTAGTTTGACTCGTTTATTTTTTGAGCCGAGTTCAAATCGAGCTTTTAATGAGCCGAACTTTAGTAGCTCACATTATTGACAACCCTACAGACACTAAGTTTAAGTCATTAGACATAAAGCTTAAGGTAAGGAAAGTATTGAGCCTTCATGTTTTGACTTTGTCAATTTAGTTAAGTATGTGACTAAGGAAATGAATTATTTTGACAATATATATAATTAATCCTTTAAATATCATGCCAATTCTTAGATAAAGTTACAGGGGAGGCTTTTATGAACTAAGAGATAAATAAGGTTATACACAAGCACTACTTCTAGAAATGCTATTGATTGATTGTGTTAAGTTTTTAAAGTGGCTAAAAAGAAGAGATCCCTTATAAGGAGGGCACTTGACAAAAGAGAAGAATTAACAAAGGACTTCATGACATGAATGAAGTAAGTTATAGTAATATCTCCTCTTACATAAGTGTTTTGAATTGTCTTCAGAACCATGGCACTATCATTTATACCATATTTCAAAGGGGGGATATTATATCAATTAAAAAGATATTTCCCACCCTTCAATTTTTTAGATTCAGAATAATGCATTGTATACATTAGATACACCTATACTAAGTATTATGACTAATTTTGGGACCTTTTTCTAAGTCCCTACATGAATATAGCTCAATTAGCAGAGTGATAGAAAGGTGTAATCGTACCTTAATGGATATGATAAGAAGTATTGTCAGTTACTCCATCTTGCTAATTAAGTTCATATTGTTAATTAGGTTTCTATTAAGTTGCTGCCTAAAAACACAGCAAGAGTTATGGACTTGAAGAAAACTCACACTTAATTGTTTAATATGCATGTGGTTGTCTAACTGATGCTAAGATATTCAATTTTAATATTGATAAGCTCAACTCTAAGAAAGTATGTTGCTATTTTATTGGCTATTAAGATCATGGGAAACATGTTCTGAGAGGTTGACCTTGAGGACAAGTGGGTATATGTGCTTACTCATATGATTCAAGAGCCATTCTTCTCGATACCTTGTTGTGGTTGTATCAAGAGTGCATGACGCTATCATTACAACACCTGTTGTCAAGTCTTTATCATTAGTGACCAATAATTTAAAGAGCAATGACAACCTCACTTAGATTATAATGTATCAACAAAAAATAAAGAAACTCAAATGGAGAGGGATCTCACCTATTTGGAATAAGCCATGAGAAGTTCTCACTTATCCGGGTGGTTAAGATTTATAAGTGGTTCTTCCTAAAGGAACCTAATTAGTAGACTTTAAATGGTTCTACAAGACCAAACATGCCTCCAAAGGGAATCTCAGAATATTTTAGGCAAGTTTCACGATATTGGTGACATATTATAACTTAAATTACATCAGATAGATTTAAGAATGACATTTTCGAGGATCCATATGAGGATGTCTACATGACTCAACCTGTAGGTTTTGTAATGAAAGAAAATAAGATATGGGATACCAATCAAGAAAATCTATTTTTGGATTAATCAATATATACAAGTAATGGTATCTAGAATTTTATGAAAATATAAGAGAATTTAGGTTTTAAGAAAATGGGGACGACAATTGCATTCATGTTAAGTTTAAGAATGAGAAATTTTATATTCTTTTTAATACGTTGATGACATCTTGCTTGTAAGCAGTGATATTAATATACTATTAGAGACTAAAGACTTTTATCCTTAAAATTTGATATTAGTATTTTTGTGAAATTTCCTATGTGTTAGAAATGGAAATTAACCGAGATAGAAATAAGGAGATATTAAGATTACCACATAAGGCATACTTACAAAGGGTTCTTAGAAAATGTAGTATGCATATGTGTAAAGCTTTGGGTACTCCAATAGTCAAGTGTGATAAGTTTGGGAATTTTCAAGAAAAAATGTAGAACAATTCATCCAAAAAGGTGGATGAATGGCAGGAGACATTTGACCAACCAAAGAAGGAGTCACCATTAAGGCCCCCGATCAAGCTAAAAGCCTTATCTTCATGCCTATGTTATGCTTTCCTTATTAGCAATGTAGAAGCCCCTGTCATCATAAGTGACAAGCTTACGAAGCATGAAACCACCCAACAATCTAGAAAAGTCTTGCTCTATCCTAGGTTACTCACTCCAGGACATTAGGGGGATTAGCGCCGCTCTTTGCATCCATCATATTCCCATTGGCCCGGATAGTTTACCATCTAGGGAGTTTCAAATGAGGTTGAACAACGGGATGCGGTTGGTTGTCAAGAAGGAGGTTATGAAGCTCTTGCACGCCGAGATAATTTATCCCATGCCCCACGACAAGTAGGTTAGCTCTATGCAAGTAGTGCCTAAGCAGAGGGGCATGATAATTATTGAAAATGCTAGAAATGAATTAATTCCTCAATGAACTATCACAACATGGAGGATGTATATTGATTATAGAAAACTCAACAAGGCAACAAAGTAGGATCACTTCCCATGGTCCTCCATTGATGAAATGTTGGAGCGACTCGCGAATAATTCCTTATTTTATTTCCTTGATGGGTATTCTATCATTCATCGCAACGAACAAAGTATCACCACCATCACAGCCCCTATGGAACGTATGCTTATTGAAGAATGTCATTTGGGTTGTGTAATGCAACACACCATTCCAAAACTGCATGATGTCTATCTTCTCTTACATGATTGAGGGAATCATGAAAGTTTACATCAAATATATTTCCGTCTGTGGAAAAACCATTGATCATTGTTTTTAGAATTTAGACAAGGTCTTATAAACATGCCAAGAGAAGGACTTGATACTTGATTGGGAAAGGTGACACTTTATGGTACGTGGCGACACCGATTTGGGACACCTTGTGTCTGAAAAGGGGGTAGGGGTGGAGAGAGCTAAGATTGAGGTATTAGTAGCTTCTTAGGCCACAAGGGTGTTGACGGTCGTTAAGTACACATTTTGATGGTCAGTGATACTCAAAATCATGGAGGATTTGACATCTCTTACATGCATGACACTCACAAATACCATAGATCTACTTGTAGAGGTCGAATTGTGCATGCATGTGAGTTTTATACAAAATGAGACAAACACACACACACACACACACACATGTGTCAAAAAACACAACTCTAACCAATAAGGGATCACCACATGGACTCTCCATGGACCAAAGGGCCCACAAAAAGGTGTGTAACAACTCAATCTACGCGACAATAATCTAGAACCAACAACAGGGCCCACAAATAAGTGAACTGGAGTTGGCTTGTCGAGGATGGCCACTAGGGGGTTGGTTGACCCCCTCTGACCCTCGTGGGTCATACGAACCATTCCTAGTGCTAAATTCACTCTATACAAATGTTGTATCCTGGTTCACTCCTGATGGTGGTAACGAATGATTTCCAATAAGATTGATGAGCGAAACCGCCTTAGACAGGGTCTAGATAAGGGGTGTCTAAGTGTCACACACATAACTTAGAAGCAAAACACTCTCTTGTACTATAATTCTGCTAAGTTACAGCAGAGAATATGCCTAGGAAGAAGCCTTTCATGTTCCCAAGTCCTCTTGGAGAATTTATTATGGGTCTTGTATCTTTTCTCTTTTTGTGACCTTATACTTATTAATGAAACTTGTCTTTTTATATAGTGGTGTTTGGGGTATGCGTTTATTGTTTGATTATATGTCCCATATATGTTATATGATTACGTGTTCTTATGATACTATATTATTGTTATTATATGATCGTATTCATCACATAACATGTTGGTATTTCTTTTGATTTTAGGTCATCCTGGCAATTGAATGCCAGCAAGGATTATGACAACCAGACTAACCTAGGGCGAAAGCAAGATGATTTCCACAAGCGCACTAAAGATACCGCTGTAGCATTTCAACCAAGAGTATCCCCTAGGGTATTGTATTTCCCAAAGAAAGATGAAGGGCAGCAATATGATGGATAGGATAAGGTTTTCTAGTAGAAAACCAAGGAGGATGGATAAAAAGGATAGTAATGGGGTAGTGTGATACATTGAGCAATCTACTCTAAAGATAAGATAGTCCTAGTGAGAGTTGGACTAAGGTTAGGCGATGTTCCTAATGTTCTTCTATTATATATATGCATAGGCTAATAGTGTACATATGGGTATGCTAGTAGTGAATACTTGGGCTTAGTGGTCCAACATATCAAGCACGGGCTTGTCCCTGGTAATACCAGAGCGACTCCTGTCAAGAGCCTGTGGCTTAACCAAACATGGGGGATTACAGTGGACGAATAGGTCTGTCACCACCTGTCCGCCTACCCTTACAATCCATAGGTCCACGAGACATCCAACGCTAGTTAACTATCCAAGCATCACGCTTGCATGCTAAGTAAATACCTTAGGAGTTGCAATACAAGCACCATCTTAAGGCAATGACTAACCTAAACATCGTTGAACCAATGTTGGGACCAAGCACTATGTTATTCATACTAACATATTCATATCATATCTAAGTAGACTATAGTGGAGGCCTATGGTGCTTATGATAACATAATAACAATGTTACTATACTATCATAAGAATATCTAAACCTACCACATACATGGATTACACAATCAAACAAGAAATGCTTCATCCAAGCATATGAACAAGAGAAGACTAATATTACTAAATAGAATAAAGTCAATAACAAAGGAAAAGATATATGAGTCATACATTTCTCAAAGTAGACTTGGGAACTAGAGACTCCTTCCTACAGCCTAAACTCCACTAGGGACATGGATAGAATGTGTATACAAAAGAGTATTACTCAAGTGGTGTGTGTAGAAGTGAGGGGTATGGGGTCCTATTTATATTTGACTTGAGGTCGGTTCCCGCCAGAATATGCGTGCGAATCAACCAGAACCGACTTCACGGAGCCATAGGGTGTCGACATGTGGAACCTGACCAGGTTTGCAGGACTTATCAGTTTGGGCAAACCAGGGGTTCGACCGACTTTGGGGTGCTCCCAAAGTCGGTGTGCTTCCTCCAAGTGGTTGCTAGGTGGGCCCTCAGGTGTTTCCCAGGTGATACGTCGTGGGAAACCCTCGGATACTCCTGTAGGTAGGCCATTGGATCCATGGACTGCCATGTGTCGTCCTCTGATTCGCTGGAAGTGTATATTTTAGGATTGCTCCCCTAAATCCCCCTCAATTCAGCATATTTTCCCTGCATGCATATTTCTTTCTAGGTACAAGTGGACTATGTTATTTGCAAAGGTAATGCGTGCAAGAAATGTTTATCCCTTCACATATATGAGTAATATTGATGGTCAAAATCGGTACTTAACGACCGTCAACATAACACCACTATAGCTACAACACGGGTTCAATGTTCGTAATGTTACTCTAGATATGACCATGTCAACCCTTAAGGTCAGGGTTCCTCAAAAGGCATAGGGTACTACATAGTTGTGTAAGCATGGTGTTTGAATAGTTTAGGTAGCAATGATCATCATGTACTCTACAGGTTTTGTAGAGGTATGTGACATATGGTTACAATCATATACGTCCATTGTAATCCTCCTCGTTTGGTTACAATGTATGTCACTTTGCAGGAGTCATCTAATAGATCAGGGGCCTGTACCAAATTGCGCGAATGCATAATACTAAGCCCAACGCATGCATGTATGTATGTAGACTAGTAAACTATACACATTGCATAAAAAACACATTAGGGGTTGCATTCTTTGTAGTCTATCTCCCCACAGTCTTAGGTTATTATACAGAAGTGGATGCTTTTGTGTCACACTATCTATATTATCAGTGTCACACCATACCTTAATTATAAACATAGTAACTCACTTATTTCACTACCTTCTCATGGCAAACAAATATGATACCCTAAATACTTTCAGGTGAAATGCTACAATGCTATATCCGTGCGCTTGTAGATTTCACCCTGTTTTTAGCACTAGGGTATATCAATAAATATCTATGGCAACTTTGCTAGGAATAATTTATTGGTGTAACATAGTCATTGTCAACAGCAAGGTTCTACCGACGATTTACCAAAGATTTTTCTCAGATGGCTAGACCCCTCACTAACCGTTTAGCTAAGGATGTACCTTTTGATTTCAATTATTAGTATAATAGGTCATTTGACATCGTCAAAGGCACTCATCTCAACTCCAGTAATCCAACCCCCAAATTGGACGTTGCCATTCAAAATCATGTGTGGTACTATTGATTACACCGTTGGGGTTGTTCTTGGACAAACCAAGGATAAAAAGCATCATGCAAATATCCTATGCTAGCGAAACTTTGATAGGAGCTCGGATTTACTGTTCCATCACAGAAAAGGAGCTCTTTGTCATCATTTTTGCATCGGTAAGTTTAGATCTTACTTGTAGGAGCAAAAGTCATAGTCTACACAGATCATGATGCACTAGAATTTTTTCTCACCATGAAAGAAGCAAAATCTAGGCCCATTAGCTGGATTCTTCTACTCCAGGAGTTTGATATAGAAATTAGATATTATCAGTAGAGAATGTCATAGCAGAACACTTGTCGTCTAGGCAAATCACTGATGTGCATGATATACCGATCAATGATTTCATGCGTCACTACAGGAAAGCGGCGCACTTACGGCGGCCAGAAACCGTCGTAAATAACGTAAAACCGTCGTAAGTTAGTTATTTACGATAGTTTTATGATATTTACGACGGTTTCCGGCCGTTCCAAGTTTTTGATCGTAAATAATGTTATTTATGACGGTGACTGTCATAAATAACTAACTTATGATGGCTAGGAACGGACGTCATAAGTAAATGGCCATCGCCCATCGCCGTGCCACGTGACGGGCTGGGTGCCTTACTTACGACGGCCAGGGTACCGGCCGCCGTTAGTCAGTTAGGTTAACTTACGACGGAAGTTAATTAGGTTAACTTACGACGACCCTGTATAGCTGGCCGTCGTAAATAAGCTTTTCAATTTTCTTTTAGAAAAATAGAATTAGGATAACCTTACACGATGGTCAGCTCACAAAACAGTTTATATAAACATCCAAAATATTAAACAAAACAGAGATCCGCTCACTAAACACTACCCCTTCCACTCGCGGATCCAGTCGCTCCTCCACTCGCTCCGGAGCCGAAGAATCCGTCTCCGCGACCTCCTCCCAGTGCCGGTAGCTGCGGCGGTGGAGTTTGAGCCTCCGTTGCCGATCTCTGCAATTCAAATAAATAGTAAAGTGAGTTTGAGCTTGTACGGTCATTTCCCCACTACTCTCACTCCCTCTCTCTCCCTCCCCTGCACTCTCACTTTCTTCCTCGCGCTCTCCCTCCCCCTCTCCCGACGACTCCCTCTCTCTCTCACCCCCTATCTCTACCACTCCGTATCTCTCTCCCTCCCTCTTTCCCTTTTCACTCTCACTCCCTCCCCCTCTCTACAACAATCTCTTACTCTCACTCCCCCCTCTCACTCTCACTTTCTCCCTCGCCCTCTCCCTCCCCCTCTCTCTACGACTACCTCTCTCTCACACCCCCAATATCTACCACTCTGTCTCTCTCCCTCCCTCTTTCCCTTTTCACTCTCACTATCTCTCCTTCCCCCTCTCTACCACTATCTCTTACCCTCATTCTCTCCCCTCAACTACACTAAGTTTTTCTTATATTAGAAAATGGCAAATAAAAACACATTACCTGGACATTTGAATGTGCATGTGGTGTGGGCACTTGTGGCAGGGCAAAATCTGACAGTTGCCACGTCGGGATCGGGATCTGCTGCCCACTCTGTCGAGCTAAGGCCTGTAATTGCAAAATATTAAAATAAATAAACTAATACAATGTTAGGAATTTAAATTAATTTATATTCAAATACTTACCTCCATCGCCGCTTGCATCTGAGCCATGTAGTTTGCCATGTAGGCGGCCTGCTGCTTCCTCTCCCTCTCTCTCCGAATCTCGTCTCTCTCCCTAAGGAGCTCATCTATCTGGCTCTGTGAGGGACGACTTGTATGCCCGATGGAGGAGCCCTCGGTCGATGGAGTGACGATCGAAGGTCGCGCTACCCTCGAGTCGACAACTCCATCAAAAATAGCAAACCTTCAAAGAAATAAAAAAATAATAATTGGAAGAAGCAAGTTTTTACAGAAATAAAGAAAATGACCAACTTACTGTCCATTTGCCTTCCCGCCTCCGCTAGCGTAAACGACTTGAGGGTCAATTGACGTGTTTTCCCAATCATACCCTTTGCCATGTATCCTCATGACCTCTCGCCGATACTTTTCCTAAAAGGAGTAAAATTGCGTATTAGTAACAAAAAATTAGTAAAAACTGAATTGATAAGTTTTGATAACTTACCAGTCGATCGGCCGCGACCTGACTACACTCCCCAGGCTGGGATGGGTCCTTATGACCCCGCTTCCAGACGGCAGTGTCGGTCAGTACCTGATCGGTCTCGCGCTTCTGTAGATATGTGTTACTATGATAATTATATTATAAAGACATACATAGAAGGGTTATTATTCTTACCATGCGTTTCGCTAAACGCACATGGCCATCGGGGCCGTAGGAGTGCTTTGAGTCTGAACCTCTGCATCCACGAGCCCTCCTGGACTTAGCGATGAAAGCATCGCTAGCCCACATCTGATAGAGAGCTCGGTACGCTTCGGGCCGACCCTCTAGCCAGGAAATACTGACCTGCACATATTTATTATGTCATTGAAATATCTTTTACATAACTAAGTATTGAAATAATTGAACACAAACAACTTACCTCCGCGTACTGGTCCTCTGTCAAGTAAGTGTCGGAGGCCCTCCTAAACGACCCCGACTGGTACTCCTGGTGCCGCTTGAGGTACTCGTTCACGGCTTGAATACGAGCGTACAATAACGCTTGCATTTCAAGTTTTCGTGCGTTCCTGTTGAGCACGGCTCTAGCATGGTCCAACATGTTCTGGCTTGTGTCCTCTAAACGGTACCTCAGCTATAAGAAAACAAATATTGGGGAGATATGCATTAACGATTGAATCAAGTTGAAGAATAATAATTTGCAAAATTTTATGAAGCAGACTTACCATAAAATCTGCCCACACAGCCCTCTGCAGGTTGCTGTGTGCCTCGTGGGAGACACGAGCGTAGTCGTCCCACGACGTCGCAGGGACCCCGTCGATCACACCGGGATAGTGCAGACGCACTAAAGACCCGATGCAAATGGACACCTGTCTGTGGTGCCCCTGACCCATGAACGAGCAGTCGTACCAGGAGCTGCAAAGATTTAGTGAACTTATTAATATACCCACAATGAAAGAATATAAAAGTTGAATATTATTTGATAGTTTGCTTACATGTCTCTGACCGGGCGAATAATGACCTGCTCTGTAGGAACTGGGGAAGGAGACACAAAGTGCGTTCTCCTCTTCCGCCGCCTATGCTTTGGGACCACGTCCGGTGACCCGGAAGGCTGCTCACCACTGGAGCCCAAAGGCTCCACGCTAGGCGCCTAAGTGGCAGCCATATACGACCTCGAAGGTTGTGGCGACGCCCTAGCCTCTGACTCTAACTCAGACGACTCCGAGTCAGACTTCAAAATAGAAGGATTGATAAGAATAGTTAATTGCTAATTGACATATAAGATAACATAATTTCCAATGAAAATGTACTTTCGTGCACTGTAAGGCCACAGGTACGCCCGCTAGGTTTGGGACGTGTCTCAACAGCTGAGAGCACCTGCTCTCACTTGAGGAACTACCCATAAAAAGGGTGTCCCGTGCCTCCCTGAGGAAGCCTCTAGCCCCATTACCTTTTCCTTTCTCTGGTGACATCCTGTTGTAAGGAGTAATTGATAAATATGCTAGGAAAATATACAAAGTTATAATAATTTGAGGAAAAAAGTTACTTGGAGTCAGTTTCAGAATTCATCGACATCACAAACCATACTCCTCAAACCAGACCATCGATCTGGTTTTGTAATTTGTTTCCGTTTTCGTTTGCGCATATTAGAAGTATCTTCATCGTTAGCGTCGCCAACCAAGTTATCGAGTTCGACACCAGGCTTGACGGAAAACGAGTCTGGCAACTCTTGTTGTCGAAACACATGATTTCGAGGCAACCAACGTCTATAACAGTTGAAGTAGCATATCTTGCCTCCATGATCAAGTCAAAAGCAATCCGTATCTGAAGCACATATCGGGCACGTCAAACGACCGTGAGTGCTCCATCCAGTACACATACCATATGCTGGAACATCATGGACGGACCATAAGTAAGCATCCCATAGGTTGAATTTCCGTTTCTTGTAACAGTCCTAAGCTTCGACTCCTGTCCACAAAGTTTTCAGTTCTTCAATCAACGGTTTCAACATCACGTTTAGATGTGGCCCAGGATGATCCGGTCCAGGTATGATGAAGCAAAAAAACATGAATTCATACTTCATACAAAGAGATGGTGACAGGTTGTATGGAATAACAAAAACGGTCCAACACGAGTATGGCGTGGCGTTTATACTAAACAGCGAGAAGCCTTCTGTCGCCAAACCCATGCGAACATTTCTTGCATCACTGACAAAGTCTAGATCGAAGCGGTCCAATGCCTTCCATGCCTCACCATCAGACGGGTGCGTCATGACTCCATTGTTCTGAGGTACACATTCTGTGTGCCATCTCATGTGTGTAGTTGTTCTTTTTGAAATAAACAACCGCTTCAATCGAGGGGTTAGTGGTAAGTAACGAAGTTGCTTATGTGCGACTTCTGTGATCACATTATCACCATCGTCATTAACAACTTCGACAAACGTCGATTTATCACATTTTAAGCACTTGTTCTCTTTTGCATGCTCTTTCCAAAAAAGCATTCAATTGTTTGGACACGCATCAATCTTCTCATATTTCATACCGAGACCAGACAACAATTTCTTCGACGGATACATATCTTTAGGCACTTTGTTAGGATGCGGAAGGATATTGCCCATCAATTTAATTAGGTTGTTGTAACAGTTGTTGGAAAAAAAGTATTTGGACTTAATTACCATAAGTCTGATGATGAACATAAGGAGGGTCACATCTGTGTGTTCATGAAGCGACTCTTCTAAAGCTTTAAGAAGCTTGAAGAACGCTTTTACCTCCATTGTTGGAGGATCCCCCGTAGCCTGTGGTTCAATAGCTTGTAGAATCTCATCCATCCGATTAACCCCCGTGTTGTCATCATCCTCTTGCACTTCTTGTACGGCTTTAGAAGCTGTCTCGTCGTGAAAACTCCACACCTCATAATGTGATGTGTAACCGTTTCGATATAAATGTATCGAAAGAGTCATTTTATCAAGCCACTTTGTGGTTTGGCATTTCGTACATGGGCATTGCACCTTATCGATCGTCGACAACGAAAAGGCTCGATCGATAAAAGCATCTGTCTTTGTGAACCATTCATCTGAGTGACCACCTTTCTTGTTCCAACCAATGTATATCCAACCACGGTATTCACCATGTTGGAGGCTACAGATTAAAGACGGGGAAAATATCATTAATTTATACTTCTATTGGGACAGAAAGGTCCTAAACCCACCCAAGAGTGACCGAGATGTACGTGCTTCTGACGAGACGACAGGTTCGAATCCAGACAAAAGTTTGGCAGCATAACCCTGCTGTTCTCCGACTACATGCCTGATAATGGTGCAGCAGAGAACATCAGGGTTACATTGTCGAAATCTCATCTGAATTTAGACCCGCGTCTCTTCGTAGGCACGACCCCTCGGTCACTCTCAGGCTGTGCAAAATGGGACAATTTCGATTAACGCATGTGAGACGGGCTGATTCGAAACGGGTGATGCATATTCTAAAAGTTTATGTTACTCATTCTTTTTTGATTCATTTATGATAGAGAGGGAGGAAAGAACGAAAGAGAGAGGGGGGGGGGAAGAATAGGGGTGACCGTCAACGCGCGGGTCTACGTCCATGCGACCTAATTCTTTGGCATGTCCGAGATTTTAGGAACAACGGGAGAAGGATGAAGTCAACGTCCACTGGCCTTTCGGGGGCTAGAGCACCGGACACAGGTCGTTGGGTGGTCCTTAAACCCTTTTGCGATGGGTCACGGCGGATGAGCGGTCCGGCGTTGATTGGATGGAGGTCATTCAGGCGCCAAGCCCGGACCGACGGCTCCCATCGAGCGTCTCTCCGCGTCCTTAGGTGCTCGAAGCTTTGGAGTTTGGGGGGCCTTCCGGCTCCCGCCGCCGTCACAACGTGACAACCCGGCCCGAAACCGTCGTAATTAACATTTTTTCACATTCTCTCACGACGGTGTATATATATACCTAACCGTCATGAGAGCATAGCATAAACACTCAATTTTATACACAATATTCAACTAAATAATGAATTGAAATTATACAATAATAGTAGTAATTTACATAAACTAAAACAGCTAAATTCAATTCAATTCATACTAATTTGATTCAATTCAACTCAATTCCTACTAACTTGATTCAGTTCAATTCATTTTATACAATTCAATTTTATTTGATTCAATTCAGTTCATACTAATTCGATTCAATTCAATTCATACTAATTCGATTCAGTTCAATTCAATTCATACTAATTCAATTCAATTCATACCAACAATTTGCATAAAATTAGACATAAAACTCCATTTACTTGATCGGATGCGACGCGGCGCACTGGGGAGGCCGGGGCGACGCCGGGTGGCGTCGGGAGCTCTGGGGAGGCGGCTCAGGAGCTCCGGGGGAGGCCGCCGCCGGCGGCATCTGGGGGCGGCGGCGGCCTGGGCGGCTGCAGCGGCGGGCGGCGGCTCGGGCGCGGCGACGGGGGCTCGGGTCGGCGCGGGCGTGAATGCCCGCGCCGACCCGGACCCTCGGGGTATATAAGAGTTATTTACGATGGCCCGTGGTCTGGCTGTCATAAATAAGCTTATTTACGACGGTGCCCTAGCTGTCGTAAATAACTTGTTATTTACGATGGACTAGGTTAAGCCGTTGTAAAGAACTCTTTATTTACGATGGCCAGAGTTAGTTGTCGTAATTAATTTAACTTACAACGGGCAACCCTAGAGCCGTCGTAAATTAAGGTGGCCGTCGTAAATTGTTGTGTTTCCTGTAGTGCATGATAACATGCTACTGGAGGTGATAGACTCCAACCCATGGTACGTGAACATTGTAAACTTCATAGTTACAGGCTATGTACTGTTAGGGGAGAACAGTAGGAGACTTATCTATGAGAGTCGATGCTAATTATGGAATAATATAGACTTCTATAGAGTATGTGCCGATGGGCTACTTAGAATGTGTGATCCAATAGTCAAAGGCGCTAAGGTCATTGAGAGATGTCATGCAACTTCATATGGGGGACAGATATTATGTATTCAACACCAAACCAAAGATCTGGCATGGTGTATTCATCTGGCCTACAATGTATGAAGATACAAAAGAATACAATCGAAAATGCTGGAAGTGCAAAAAGCATGGAGAATCACCGGTCGCAATGGGACACCCCTCACACAACCTTCAAGTGGAATTATTTGATGCCTAGAGTATAGACTTCATGGTACCTTTTCCAAAATCCTATGAATGCGAGTATGTCTTGGTGGCCAATGACTATGTGTCAAAGTGGGTAGATGCATTATTGTGCTAGAGTGCCAATTCTATGCAAGCCCGAAAGATGTTTCATGGGAACATTTTATCACGGTTTGGAACTCATATAATGGTTGTAAGTGATACAGGGTCTCACTTCATTGACAAGACCTTTCAAACTTTCTGAGAGAGCATGGAGCTAGGTATAACATTGCTACGCTATACCATCCTCAAACAATCGAGCAGGCAGGGACTTCAAACAAAAAAATAAGAATATCCCATAGAAGATCGACCTTGAAATGGGAACTGGATGGAAGTACAATATGTCCAAGCCACTTTGGACATACAGGACTACACATAAGGCACCCATCATCATCCTCACATTCGAACTTGTATATGGAAAGTCCTGCCATCTACCAGTAGAGTTGAAACATAGATCATATTGGGCCATTAGAAAGTGGAACATTGATCTCCACAAGGTCTGAAGACAAAGGATGATGCAACTATCCAAGCTGGAGAAATGGAGAGATAAGGCGTACCATAGTACCGAGATCTACAAAGACCGAACAAAAAGATGGAACGATAAAAGGATCACACGAAAGGAGTTAAAGCATGAGAATAAGGTACTACTCTTCAACTCTAGGGTTAAGCTATTTGGACATGGAAAGCTTAGAAGCAAATGTGAAGGACCGTACACAATCATTGACACTTCATCACACGGAGCAGTCTTACTCCAGGACGACGAAGGTAACCAGGTAAACGGTAATCGACAAATTTTTCTTGGAGTATGATGAAAATCTTGGTAGAGAGGTAGACAATCAATTTAATTTATTTTAACACTTCTTCTTAGATTTTTATCTAGTTTTACGTATCCAAATTATCAAGGCCTCCTCAAATCCGTAACCCTGTGTTATCCCATGGTACATGCAAAACATAAGGCCCATGGGAGCCCATAAGGGTTCGTCCGACCTAGGGTTGGACCCACTGCCTCCCAATTTCCATGCACGTGCTCCATAACATCTCTTTACCCCATCCTTGGTGAATTTGTGGATCAAACACCACCTGTGTTTTACAATTTGTGGATCAAACAACACCTTTATTTTATTAAATCAATAAAGAAGTGACTCCTTGATTAATATCATACGATTAGAGTCTTTTGTTTCTGTATGTTATTTGTATCAAATAAAATTGGCAAAATAGTCAAATTTGTCACTCATCTTAAGCTCAATTTCGTCCTTAAACTTTGAAAGGGGGACAATCTAGTCCCTTGAACTTTAGTTTTAAGTCCAAATTCATCCTTAAGCTGAGATGTTAGTCCACATAGGCATGTCCAGTCAGCGAGATTTGTCTCTTAGGTGTGACAAACCCACATTTCTATTATAATATTAGACTTTTAACATTTTTAAAACAAAATCTCCATTAGGACGGAAGTAGAGTAATTATTGAATCATTATCTGACATATTTTTAGTCATATCTATGTTATTGTCAAATTCGATATAAAAAATAAAAAATATTTGTGAACAAGACAATATCTATGCATTTACCATTTACACCAGCACATATATACTTATACGCTTGAAAATTTGTGTAGATAATTCATCATAAAATAATTTTGATGACTGGACATGCACTCGTAGTGCCACCTTGTATGATGGATGAGTTTGAAATCAAAACTAAAATTCAGGGACTAAACTGGCCTAGTTCAAAGTCGAAGGATAAAATTGAGCATCACACTACAGATGAAGGAGATGTTGGCTATTTCGCCAATAACATTCAAGTACAAAAACAAGTGTGAGGGAGGTTCCATGGGCTTCTTGGCGCGCAAAACACACATAACAACGTACCACCACGTTCCAGAGCATCGCCACGAAGCATCATAAAAAGGCATGACCAAGTCAAACACCAGGTTGGTTCGTCCGACCCTCTAGGTCAACCAAACTAGGCTTGACCCATCTCAGATCCCTCCTTCATCAAAGCGATGGTTTGCGCACTCTCACCCCCATACCTCCATGATTTTTTATTTGAAATTAATTTCTTTTATTATAATCATTATAATCAACTCAAAATGAAACTGAACTTTGTTTATCCCTTTAATCATCACACTTTGTTATGGCTGCCTTGCATGCTCTTTATTCCTAGTTTATTTATTTCTTACTCTTGAACTATATTTTAGAAAGCTTGTCACCTAAGTATATGATTGATACATTTGAGTTACTTGGATTTATATTTTATAAAATTAAAATGAATAGCTCACTCTTTAATGGTCCAAAATTCCTACCAAGGTCATGTGATTATCTTATTGAAAAACCTGATGCATATGCTACTTGCTATCTTATTGAATTTTGTCAAATTGTTGTGAACCTTGTGAGTAACTTTATATGATTTCTTGACCAAAAATCATGTGAACACCCTTATGCTAAACTTCTACAATAGAAGTTAGCAAGTCATCAGTTTCAATCCATCCATTGAATAAAATACTACACCAATGTGATACTTCTCTCCAAAAAAAATTTAATTGACAAAAGAGACACGGGCTATATAGAAACAATAGAGAAGTAGCCAAGCCTCACAAATTATTGAAGAAAAAAAGATAGTATCCCAATAAAAAGGATGTCCCCTTCCATTCATCAGTCGCCACAATACCATTTATACACGTGCACATTGTTGATCAAATCTTATGAACTGTTTTCTCCTTAGATCCGGTTTTGACTTAGTAATATAGGAGATACAAGTATACCTTATTTTACTCTACCATGATCTCCACATAAACCATTTGTAGAAGTAGGAAAAAATGACAAAGTGACTACCAAGGTGAGGAACGATACACCATGTGTGTTTGAAAGAATCATTATAGGGGTGCAGCTATGATATGTTTTGAAATATAGTAGAATCCAAGTGACTCAACCGAACAAGTGGAGACGACCAACATCAATATTGTTGCATCTCAAATATCCAAGGTGGTGTGATAGACACATCAAAGTCCTTGAGAACGGGTATGATTTAAAATAACTTGTATGCCAGCATTGTACCAAAAATAGAGTTATGATCCTTCTTAGTCCTTCACCTTCACTCAAGTACGAGTACGTTTCTTAAATACCATTTTTACTATTAAATCCTTGCATAAAAGCTATAAAAATGAATAACCAACATAGTGGTAGGAGTTTATTAGTAAAAATATCTACAAATGTTGGTGAATATTTGCATGTAGGTGATTTATTATTGGAATTAAGGAGGAACATAAGTAACTAGAGGAGGGAACACATTTCTAGCCAATCATAGGAGAGCACATAGATTGAAGGGCCAACAAATAGGTGTAAACTGATTCAAACTCTACGGAATCACCGAGTACCTCTATAAGGGCCCAAAGAGCAGCCTCTGACCAAAAGGTTGTGGCCATAGGGTCCAGTAGAGGGTCGGTTAACCCCCTGATTTGGTCAAATCACCTCTGGTGGCTCTGCCCTGGGGCTGGCACGTCGTGGCTTCCTTGAGGAAGCTGTACCAAATTTATGGGAGTTACCGACCTCTGAACCATCTTATGGAGGCTATAAAAGGAGAGGAGTGCCCACACTCCAACACACACACAAGATTCAAGAATTTAGAGCTCCCCTCCAAGGCAAAGTGCTACTTCCATAGTGTTTAGAAAATGGGGAGAGAGTGAGGGGAACGAGCAGAGGGCTCAAGCTTGTTCGAAGCCCTTATCCAACATTGATGGTAGGGATGGCAATGGGTCGGGTTCGGGTCGGGTGGAGCAAAAACCCGCCCGAAATAGAAAAGGTTGCGAATGAAATTTGAGACCCGCACCCGCACCTGTCGGGTTAGGGCGGGTTTCGGGTGCCCGTCGGGTTTGGCTTTTTTATAAACACACTACAACGTTTAATAAAATAAGTATAAAAAATCATCCATTTTGAATGGCAATACAACAAAAATAATAAGCTGCTTATAAAGATTATAAATATAGGCCGTGATAAGTAAGATAAGACAGTTAAATAATATAACACAATTAAAATTGACTTTAAAATTATAAAACATAAATTATTTCGGGTGCCCATCGGGTACCCGCGGGTGCAAAATAAAACCCGCACCCGTGACAAATCGGGTCGGGTGCGGGTTAGACCCACGGGTGGAAAATCCCACCCGCACCCCTCGGGTGCAAAACCTATCGAGTACCCGCACCCGCGGGTGGGACTGCCATCCCTACTTGATGGATACTTCCCTTTTAAAGTAACTACTCATGATTTTCTTTTTAGTTAACTTTCTTTATTTAAGCAGGTTATTTTATTTAGTTGCTTGTTCACTCATTGTTTTATTTAGTTAGATAGCCTTAGTCTTGGCTCATGTACATATAGATTAAGGTAGTAGTTGATAGAGTAGACATGGTTACTAGGCTAGAGGTACCTTTGTTTTATCGTGTACTTCACGGATTGTACAGGTATGCGATGGGTGGTGATAGTCCTATCCGTACTTTGTAATCCTCCATGTTTGGGGTACGCTATAGGTAACTTTATAGCAGTCGTCCGACAGACCAGGGTAAGCCTATGCCCAATACAAGCAACCTTAGTATATCTTAGCTTAGCTTAGAAACTTTACACATAGGAAATCCTATCTATCCTATGCTTACCTTTATTCTTATAGTTCTTAGATGAACTAGTTAGAAGATTTATACACACACCTTCTCTGTGAATTTGATAACTTGGACTACTCCTAGGTGAAGCGCTATAGTGGTATCCATGCACTTGCGAATTAATCTGTGACTGTATTAAATACCAACATTGCCATTGGTTCTTCTCCTCTGATTCCCAAATTTGCCTCTCCCGTACTTAGTTGGGGCCACCATCTCTCTAGAGTGAGAAGTAAACATCAAAAGTCAGAGTGCTCATCCTTGTGAGTGAATGAATGAATACGCCGACTGCTTTTGAGGCTACCAAAAAACAGTACTGACGGTCACTCTCAAAACGAACATGGAAACTCCTAGGGTTCCCACCCAAGATCAAACACAGTGTATACTCCACCATTTCCTTAGACAATTTAAAAGAGTAACGGTGGAAGACGGCAAAAGTAAGAAGGAGCCAGATGGAAAGGAGTGATGATTTAACGAATGAGCAGAAAGTGTGTGAGAACCTTCATCTAAAGCTTGCGATCACAACGGAGGTCCAGTGCATTGAAATCCATGTTGGGCTCGGCCCTAGCCATCCCGACCGTCCTCCAGACAACCCGACGAGCATCTAGTGAGTGGAGGCAACACTATGAGCTTTAGATGCCAGGGTGGTGGTGGGGACAGACTAGAAGGGGGTGGGTGGTTGGCAAGCCAGCCAGCTGGGGATCATGGGAGATTCATGCCTGCACCTTAGGCTATATCCAGCAGCCACCCTAAATGGCAGCCCAAACCCACTTTGGGTCTTAAGGAGCAGCCCAAGCGTTTCAAACAAGCAACCTATACTGAAAACTCATTTTGGGCTACTGTCCAGCCGTGCCCCAAAAATAGGGACGCTGGAGACGCAACCCATTTCAACCATCTTCTTCCTCCACGACCTCCTCTTCCTTGTCCCCGACCCAACCTGCATTGCATCGGCCCTGATTCCACCCCGCAGCGCGCCACAGCTCCTCCGCATCTCCCTCATCCCCACCACTCCATGGCACGGGTCCTCCCCGCCGACGCGCACATCTCACTCCCCTCCGCCGCAGGTCCTCCCCGCCACCCCGCGTCAAGGCTCCTTGTGGCTGTTGGGTGTGCAAAATGGTTGTGTGTTTTGCATATGGGATACGCCAAAAAACGAGCTGCAGAAGGCATTTTATCTTGGAAAATCAAGGTGTGGACGTCCCAGCGGGAGACCTATCGGAAACCGAAGTTCACCCTACAGGAGATGGTTTTACCTTGAAAACACAAGATATGGGCGCTCGGGTGGAGAGTCAGCAAGGAAACCAAGTTTAATTCGCGGCTGCAAGATAAACGAGCTAACCCGCAAGATGCAAGTGCCGGAGCAAAATTTAGTGATTGTCGGCTGGATCCAAATATGTAACTTTTATATTTTTTTCATCCTGTCATTGTTCTAGAAGGTGTCAACACGTTACTTTTATGTATATGTGCCTTAGAGATAAAATAAGGATTAGGAAGTCTAGTTTAAACTTAGAATATTTAGGATTGTCAAGATTTGTTCCAGGGCTATATAAAGGTAGCCCTCTATTGAGGAAGACATCTGAATCAAAACCAAAACTTTCGCTCTCTTTTCTTTTTCTAGTTCTTAGACTAGTTCTTAGTCTCTTTGATACTTTGCCGAGAAAAGTATTCGGACCTTCTCCCTGAAAGGAGAACCTGTCTTGTTTCATCTAAGAAACCTTGTGTTTCACCTAGATTCTCGGTGATCATCACCGAAAACACCAACAGAATTGGCGACTCCGCTGGGGAGTGGCGTCAATCGCATCAAGCTATGCTCTAACTCGATGACCGGCACGTTCTCGCAGAGATCAACCTGTGAAGAACATTGCAGACGCATCTAGAGGGAAGGCCGACGGCAAGGCCGTCGATGTGAGCAACGTCATCGACGTGTAGCTCGAAGATCTCTCGCAGGAGGACCATGAACGCATGCAAGAATAGTTGGAGCGAGAGATCCAAGTTGAGAAGATGGTATGACTGCAATCCAAGTTGGTGTGCTTCCAAAAGACTCGGGGAGGCATTGTCTAAAAGTCCAAAACATGTGAGGTGTTTACACGCAAGGTAAGCACACAGATCTCCCTCGAAGATCTTGTACACCTTGTAGATGTGTCGGTATCTAGCAAATATGGCGCAGACGTTGAGCAGACCACATCTACAGTAGTGGATGGGCTCAAGAGTTCATTCGACACGTCTAAGACCAACGTTGAGCAGAACATAGATAGAAACCTACATCGGCAGATCCTATCTACTTTCCAACAAGTCCAAGATGAGGTGGGGGGCAAACGCTTAGATCTTAATGCGAGTAACACGACAGCAAACATAGCCAGTGCCTCATCATCTTGCTTGCCGCCACCGTCCGTCCCAGCTAGGCAACCTATAGCGAACATACAACAACCATACTACCAAACCATCGCATATGGTCCAGCCTTACCTCGCAGCGGGAGTGGTGTACCTGACGCATTCTCCCCCCCCCCCCCCACCGGCACAACCACAAGTTGACCTTGCAACTGGCCCGACCCACCCAACGCTCCACACGAAGATTTTAGGGACCAAGTAACTAGGATGCTCAGGGAACTCAGGGTAACAACCAAGGGATACATAGCCTACCAAAAGCCTTACCCTAACTAATTCAACACTGTCCCTTATCCTAGAGGGTTTAGAGTACTCGACTTCGCCAAATTCAACGGGAAAGATGCAAAAACCACACAAGAACACATCGGCCAGTTCCTGATCCAGTCTAGCGATGTAGGGATCACAGGCATACACAAGATTAGGCTATTTCCCCTATCCTTAACCAGCACGACCTTCAACTGGTTCACCTCACTGCCTCCCAACTCTATCACCACTTGGCCTTGTTTAGAACAAAAGTTTCACGAGTACTTTTACAGTGGAGAGACTGAGCTTAGGTTGTCTCACCTAGCAACAATTAAGCAAAAGTATAACGAACTCGTGACTCAGTATATTAAAAGGTTTAGGGAAACCCGCAACAAATGCTTCAGCTTAACCATAGGGGAAAAAGACTTGGCTGATCTGGCATTTGCAGGACTTCTACCATACCTCAGATGTCAACCAGGTCCTGCATAGAGTTGTGGTGCATGAGTACCGAGCCAAAGAGGGCAAAGCACACGGCCGGTTCAAAGAAGTAAACCATAGAGATCAGGAGAAGCAACACATCAACAACCATGGGGAAGACTTGGCCAGTGAGGATGAGATGGATGTTTGTGTGGCCAAATGGGTCGAAAACCACAAGAACAAGCCCCTGGCTTGTACATTCCTGAAACCCAGCCCCGGGAAGAAAGAGAAAATTAAGTTCACCTTCAATGTGACAAAATGTGATAAGCTCTTTGACGTGCTCTTGCAAAACCGGGTGATCAAGCTCAAGAATGACCATGTTATCCCATCACCTAAGCAATTGTCTAACAAGCGTTACTATAAGTGGCACAACTCATACTCGTATTCCACTTATGATTGCAACTTCTTCCGTCGATGGGTACAATCGGCTCTCAACGATGGAGGGTTGACACTCGGTGATGGCCACCGAATGAAACTCGACACCAAGCCCTTCCTTGTCAACATGGTGAGCTTTAAGGGGAAGAAGATCCTCGTAAGGACTGATCAAGCAGCTACAACAAAAGGAAAAGATGTGATCATGTCCGATGATCTGCACAAGAAAATGATCAAGCCGAGAACCCTGAAGTTGGTGTCTGGAAACTTAATGAACCAAGAAAGACTACTCTATTCAAGCCAACCTCCAAGTTTATGATCGACAAGTACTTGAAAAGGAAGCAAGAAAGAAGTGTTTTCCACAGACATAGAGGTTGCAAGTGTGACGGGTCCCCGACCTATGTCAACGTGAGTCTTGGGAGCACTCTTGGCAGCACAGGGTTTGGGAGTCATCGGCATCTAGAAAAACCGATGATTTTCCAAGGTAAACAGCCTTCCCAAGGGGCTCCAATATGAAAACTGGTGCTGGTGTAAATGAAACCAAGAGGCCCAAAGCTGATCCAAGACCTCCTAACAAGCGTTCTCGGTTGGTGTCTCTGGAAGGTAGGATCATCGTTGGTCCGAGCATTACACCAACACCCGAGGACAAGGTGTAAAAGCCAGTTGAACATGCACAACCACAACAATTCCGGACATCAACCGGCCAATCCAAGACAGCTACAAGATGACTCAGCAGGTGGGACGTGAAGCCAGGAGAAGTAAAGCAAAACACGATCAAGGCTGTGGCCCCGGGAAAGAAGCCAAAACCTCAATGGTGTCCCACAGATCTTAACAAGACTCAGAAGAGGCGTGTACAAAGACTTAGAACCCTTGAACTTGCTGAGAAAAGAAAGGACGAGCAAAGGGACCATTGGTTTAACCAAGCATGACTAATAATCACCAAGAAGACCTGGAAAGAGAAGAGGATTGCCCAGGAAGAAGCTGGTAATGATGAAACGGGGGAAGACATCTCGGGGGAGAATGAAAACCAGGTTGAAGTGAACATGGTGTTTCATCTACCGGCCGAATTCTGCATTCCAGAGCCTGAGGTAGTCGAGCTTGATCTAGGAACCAAGAACATTTTCTTTGAGAGACCAGAGAAGCTTGGACAACACATGAAACTCCTATACAATCGTGGTCATGTCAATGGAACACCGGTTGGACACATGTTGGTCGACGGATGAGCCGATGTGAACATCATGCCCATAACCACATTTGAAAAGCTTGCCTACCGGGAATAGGATGTCATCAAGACCAACACGACGCTAATTGGGTTTGCAGGAGACCCAACAGAAGACAAGAGAGTGTTGTCCGTGGAGCTCACCTTGGGAAATAAGACCATACCTACGACATTTTTCGTCGACAACGTTCGGAGTATATACAACCTACTTCTTAGACGAGATTTTATACATGCCAACGGATGTGTGCCATCCACACTACACCAGCGCCTCGTCCAATGGGTCGGCGACGAGGTGGAGATGATCGAAGCTGATAGCTTGGCTTGCGTGGTGATGGCCGAGTCGTCCGAGCTCCAACACGACGACACTAGATGTCTCACGGGTGGGGACCTCACTGACTATGATTTTATAAGTGTTGGAAGGGATGATTTTGTACCCGTGTGCGTAAAGCTGACTGATATTAAATCATTTTAGCAATGTAACTTGAGCATGTTAGATAAACAAGGCCATTTAACTTGACTGAAGGAGAAAACCGAGCAATATAGTTTGGGTAAAAAGGATATGGGCGAATTAATTTAAGACCTCGATGACTTGGGGAAACTTGCAAGGGTTTTCTTCTGTGGACGAGTTAGAAAAGGTGAACCTCGGGAAGGGATCAACACATCAGCCAACCTTCATCAACACGAATCTCGGGTGTGTTAAGAAGGAAGAGGTGAGTAAACTACTCAAAGAATACATGGATTACTTTGAATGGGAG